>JBBDGP010000864.1:0-600000 GCA_037952835.1 Lithobates septentrionalis | reverse complement strand
AAGGCTTTTACATCTATTTGTACTATTTTAATGAAGATATATGTTTTCCAGAAAAAAAAATAGGTAAAAAGTAAATACAACATACATAGTGATATACAGTCAATTGTAAACCTAGTGACAGAAAAGTGTATGTTGTAGACTGTTTTCAAAAAATTCTTAAACCCTTAGCACAATGGATGTCAAGGCTGAAACAAGAAAAAGCCAACACATAATCTGAAGTATACACAAACTGTATCATTTGAATATTAACCACTTGCCCATGGGGCACTTAAACCCCCTTCCTAGCCAGACCAATTTTCAGTTTTCGTTGCTCTTACATTTTGAATGACAATTACTCAGTCATGCAACACTGTACCCATATGAAATTTTTCTCCTTTTTTCACACAAATAGAGCTGTCTTTTGGTGGTATTTGATCACCTTTGGGTTTTTTATTTTTTGCGCTATAAATGAAAAAAGACCGATAAATTTGTATAAAAAAAAAAAAAGCATTTTTTTTTGTTTCTGTTATAAAATTTTGCAAATTGGTAATTTTTCTTCATAAATTTTGGCCAAAATATATACTGCTACATATCTTTGGTAACAATAACCCAAATCATTGTACATTATTTGGTCTTTGGGAAAGTTATAGAGCGTACAAGCTATAGTGCCAATCATTGAAAATTGATCACACCTGATGTACTGAAGACCTATCTAATTTTTGAGACCCTAACAAACCAGGACAGTACAAATACCTCCCAAATTACACCTTTTTAGAAAGTAGAAGGTCCAAGGTATTTAGTAAGAGGCATTGTGATTTTTTTTGAAGTTGAAATTTTTCCCACAATTCTTTGCAAAATTAATATTTTTTTTCTTTTTTTTCACAAAATTACCATAATAACAAATTATTTCTCTCACACGGCATGTGCATACCACAAATTACACCTCAAAACACATTCTGCTACTCATTCTGAGTATGGCAATACCACATGTGTTAGACTTTTACACAGCCTGGCTACATAGAGAGGCCCAACATGCAGGGAGCACCATCAGGCGTTCTAAGAGCATAAATTACACATATAAATTCTAGAGTACCTCTTACACTTTTGAAGGCCCTGGAGCATCAGGACAATGGAAACGCCCAAAAAATGACCCAATTTTGGAAAGTAAACACCCCAACATACATTCTATGAGGCATTATAAATCTTTTGAACATGTAATTTTTTTCCACAAGTTTTTGGAAAATGTGGAAAGAAAATGAAAACGCTTTTTTTTTTTTTTTTTTTACGCAAAGTTGTCCATTTATAAGATATTTCTAAAACATAGCAAAAATTACCCCCCACCCCCAAAATATATTCTGCTACTCCTCCTGAGTATGGCGATACCACATGTGTGAGACTTTTACACAGCCTGACCACATACAGAGGCCCAACTTGCAGGGAGCACCGTCAGGTGTTCTAGGAGCATAAATTACACATCTAATTCGAATACCTATTACACTTTTGTGAGGCACTGATGGGCACTGTAGTATGATAGTAGTGTGATATGGATGAGCACTGATGTGGCATGGATGATCAGTGATGTGGCATGGATGATCAGTGATGTGGCACGGATGATCACTGATGCGGCATGGATGTGGCATGGATGATCATTGATGTGGCATGGATGTGGCACGGATGATCATGGATGTGGTACGGATGATCACTGATGTGGCATGGATGTGGCAAGGATGATCACTGATGTGGCATGGATGATCACTGATGTGGCACGGATGATCACTGATGTGGCACGGATGATCACTGATGTGGCAAGGATGATCACTGATGTGACACGGATGATCACTGATGTGACACGGATGATCACTGATGTGTCACGGATGATCACTAATGTGGCATGGATGATCACTGATGTGGCATGGATGATCGCTGATGTGGCACGGATAATCAGTGATGTGGCATGGATGATCAGTGATGTGGCACGGATGGTCATTGATGTGGCATGGATGTGGTACGGATGATCACTGATGTGGCATGGCTGTGGCACGGATGATCACTGATATGGCATGGATGATCACTGATGTGGCATGAATGTAGCATGGATGAGCACTGATGTGGCAGGGATGATCACTGTTGTGGCATGGATGTGGCACGAATGATCACTGATGTGGCATGGATGAGGCACGAATGATCACTGATGTGGCATGGATGTGGCATGGATGATCACTGATGTGGCATGGATGTGGCACGAATGATCACTGATATGGCATGGATGATCACTGATGTGGCATGGATGTAGATTGGATGAGCACTGATGTCGCAGGGATGATCACTGATGTGGCATGGATGTGGCACGAATGATCACTGATGTGGCATGCATGTGGCACGAATGATCACTGATGTGGCATGGATGTGGCACAGATGATCACTGATGTGGCATGGATGATCACTGACGTGGCATGGATGTGGCACGAATGATCACTGATGTGGCATGGATGTGGCACGAATGATCACTGATGTGGCATGGATGTGGCACGCATGATCACTGATGTGGGATGGATGTGGCCAGGATGATCACTGATGTGGCCATGGATGGAGCATGGATAAGCCATGGATGGATGGATCGAGCATGGATGTAACATGGATAGATGGATGAGCCATGGATGGAGCATGGATGAGCCATTGCTGGGCATGGATGTAACATGGATGGGAGCATGGATGGATGGATGAGCCTTGGCCGGGCACAAATCAGCACTGTGGGAGCTTCAGATATAGCTCACAGCGCTGCTGCACTTGGCTCCCCCCTCTCCTCACTTGCTGTACTGATCGGTGTGAGGAGAGGGGAGGAGCCGAACCGAACATGCTCTGTTTTTTTTTTTTTCATTGGACGGCGTGATCACGTGGTAAAGGGACGCTGTTATTGGCCCTTTACCCCGATCCGTGACACGCCGGATCTGGGAGACCCGACGGTCACAGACATTCCCGGGTGCGTGCCCCAGGGGGCGCACAAGAGCACGATTCTGGGAGGACATCATATGACGGCCTCCCAGATTTATCCGGCCGCGCTGTAGCCGTCATTCGGCTATAGCCCCCTTGGCAAATGGTTAAGCCATACATAGGCAGTTCCTCAGAAGATACAATGTTCACAGGAAAATCTTGCTGTGTATGGGACTTGAGTATCTTAGTGGCTGGCTGCAGCCAGCCAGCACCAGTATCCAGTAGGGATTGGGTGAAATGATTTGATAAAAGTAAAAGCTAACTTGGCTTTTTCAATTAGGCTTCATTCTCACTGGCACTGTGAAATCTGTGTATATGTGAGTTTAGGCTAGGTACACACTTGTGCAGGTTGGGAACACTCACAAAATTGCACTTGGAAGTAAAGTCGTTGTAGATTCCGAGGGGGACATGCAAGGAAAATAAAAAACAGCATTTTAGCTTGCACATGATTGGATGATAAAATCAGCAGAGCTTCCCCTCATTTCAGATCTACCCCTTAGATTTAGCGCGACTGCACTTCCAAGTGCACTTTCAGTGCAAAGTGGATTTGCCTTTCGTAAATAACCCCCTGTGTGTTTACCCTGCATTTAGTCAGTCGGCTGCAGTTAGATAAAATAGAATTCTGAGCATCCAGGATCAAATTAGACACTCAATGCTAAACACATGTAAAAAAGACTAAACCTAGATGTAAAGATCTAAACGCACCTAAACCTGCTATAAAACAAACATCTATATGCCGGAAAAAGGGACTGGGAAGCACAAGCGTCATTTACACTGGCACGCCTACATTTAGCTTTTCTAAATAGAAATTGAAAGCAATAGAAGTCATCTAGGAAGTATAAACAACCTTTATGCCCCCCGGATCCCTTTTTTCGTAATTAAGATTTATCTGCTTTAAAGCAAGCTTAGCTGCATTTGGGAAAGTTTACATGTGTTTTTTTTTTTTTTTGCAAAATCTTTTTATTAAGTTTTATATTGTCATACAAAATTGCCCATGCAAGGGGCAAAACTCAGATTTTTAATGTACAATTTTTTTTCCTAAACTGAACGCACCTAAACACAAGTAAACATATAGGGGGTTATTTACCAAAGGCAAATCCACTTTGCACTGCAAGTGCACTTGAAAGTGCAGTCGCTCTAAATCTAAGGGGTAGATCTGAAATGAGGGGAAGCTCTGCTGATTTTATCATCCAATCATGTGCAAGCTAAAAATGCTGTTTTTTATTTTCCTTGCATGTCCCCCTCGAATCTACAGCGACTTTACTTCCAAGTGCACTTGCAGTGCAAAATGGATTTTCCTTTAGTAAATAACCCCCATAGTGGGATTGGCACTACTGAAAATTCATTACATTCATTTATATGGGTTTAGAGAAATGTCTTACAAATGTTTATGAGCACAGGTTTGATAGTACCAGTTTGAATGACGCCTAAATGTCTCAGACAGTGGTTTAAAACAAACACAAATTATAAATGTAAATAAATAAATAGAAATGTGTAAAAATACTACAAATATAAATAGCAGTTTCAGTGACACAAAGAAATACATTTCTCTACATTCTTCCCTTTGAGCCCTTTCACAGTGGGGCGGGCGGCGGCGGTGAAGCGCCGCTATTGTAAGCGGCGCTTTACCGTCGGTATGCGGCCGCTAGCGAGGCGGTTTTACCCCCCGCTAGCGGCCGAGAAATGGTTAAAAACCACTGCAAAGCGCCTCTGCAGAGGCGCTTTGCCGGCGGTATAGCCGCGCCGTCCCATTGATTTCAATGGGCAGGATCGGTAAAGGAGCGGTATACACTCCGCTCCTTCACCGCTCCGAAGATGCTGCTGGCAGGACTCTTTTTATCGTCCTGCCAGCGCATCGCTCCAGTGTGAAAGCCCTCGGGGCTTTCACACTGGAATGAAAATAGCGGCACTTTCAGGTCGGTTTGCAGGCGCTATTATTAGCGCAATAGCGCCTGCAAACCGCCCCAGTGTGAAAGGGCTCTTTGATATAACAATTTTATGTTGAGTAAATTACAGAAACTGCAGCATTACTGTAGGAAATGAAGCTGCCGAATTCTAGGTTCAGTATAGGATATGGAATGAAAGCCAACTCGCTGTTCTCTATGGGGCTCGCTGTTCTCTATGGGGCGGTCGGATGGAAACGGACCATCTGTTTCCATCTGACTGTCATCCTATACACTAGATGGATGAGGAATGGATCCCAATCCATCTGTTTTTCGTGGCCTGGATTGGATCAGATGCAGGCAGGTGTAAATGGATACATGTCCATTTAAATCCACCTCCCCACAGAGAACAATGGGTGGTCCGATTGGGTCTGCCTGAAAAACAGACAGGCAGACCCGATCGGTCCGTTGATGTGAAAGGGGCCTAAAGGCTACCTTTAAGCACAACTTATTTGCACCCAGTAAAGTTTCCTCATTTAATTTGTTCCATGTCAAAACAATTACAAAGTACAGTGTTAAGCCTGGTACACACTATAAAGAAAAAATTCCGTTCAACCCAGCGGGTTAGTACAGCGATCTCCCCCGCTGAGCTGTTGTGTTCTTCTGATGCCCCCCCCAAACCCGCCAGAACACTTCTGTCAGACTAACTGCCATACATTTGGGCCAAATGTGGGCCGGTATTTATTGAACTGGCCAGTGTCGCCCCCGGCATTCGACCTGTGTGTGCAGAGCTTTATTCTCAGATGATGCTATAGTCCTTATTGCCGTCAGTAGTAAATCACATTCTCAATAGGGTTTACACCTGATCTTTTTGTATGTGCATAATGTATTACGGTAAATAATCAAATCTTCTAATGTTAAAATACCTTTAAAAATATAACACAACAAATATTTCTGATGCCAAAGTTGTATAATATAGCAGCAACATTTTTGGATTTTACCAGACTGGCATATTCCCTGTTTTATTCATATCATCAAAGTCTTCCATTACTCTTCATTATCAAATGTCTCACCATTTTGCCTATTTCTGTTGTCTGACAGTGGATATGTTACGCTGAAGAACAATCCCAGGTGAAGATAATGTAGATATGATTAGCACTAGGAGTTCTTGCTGACTTGCCTGGTTTCTTTAGCATACAACTGTTTCTAACCCTAGATTATTTTCATTAACACTTCACATAAATGGTCTGGCTAGCCTTGTCTTGGATCACAGAAAGCACCCATCTAAAGACTGTTCTAAAATTGCAAGATTTTGTTTCAGCTGTATAACCTGTACCAAACAGCTATAGACTTTTGTAAGTTATTTTGTTACTACTGTAATAGCAGAGAAAAGAAAAGGTAGAAACAACAATAAATCCTTTTAATGCAGGCTATGGTGAAAATAAACTGTAGTCATTACTTGTAAGACTTAAAAGAGAAGTTAGGTGTCTACATGTATGCTTGTTTTGCTCCAGGTGTAACTGGAAAACATTTTTGGGAAAGGTTAGATTGTATCTGGTGATAGTAGGAGTATGAGGAGAAAGAAAAGTATTTTTTGGTCATTCTGGATCAGTAGAAAATATGTTGAACAACAGATTTGTTAAGGATCTATGAATAGAGTGTTTTCTATTTACACAAAAGCAGATGGTTTATCACTTTGTGTAGAAAACCCCAATTAATGTAGTGCCCAGAGGTGTAATGAAGACCTCCAATAAATAATAATAAGAGGCTACATGAGCATTTAGCTAGCATCAGACAGATAGCTATGAACATACAAAGTCAGTTTTATAGATACAGCCCCATCGGAAGGCAGCAAAGTGTAACATAAGACTAAAGGCAAAACTTTTTTTTCTTCATGTGGATAAAGTGGTGAGGGGTTCGAATTTTTGATTTGGCACCAGAGCAGGAATAGAGGGGAAATGGGCACACTTGTTCACATGAAAACAGTCAAGAGGGGATTTTCTTACAAATGAAAGATATCCTCTCACTTGCTGATGAGTCTACAGGACAGCAAATAAAGGGAAGTCTCACAGATGGCAAATCTGTGGTTTTACCCCACTACTCAAAATTCAAAATAATAAAAAAAAAATAATAATAATAAGCTTTTGCCTAGATATACTTTAAAGTGGAGCTCCACCCAAAAGGGGAAGTTCCACTTTAAGTACCCCCCAATATGCCACATTGGCATGTCATTTTGGGGGGGAGACAGGTACCTAGTTTTGACAGGTACCTGCTCCCACTTCTTGAGCGGAAGTTCTCCTCTCCCCCTTCCTCTTTGCAATCTTCTGGGACATGTCACAGGTCCCAGAAGATTGTCCGACCAATGGGGAGGCGCTGCGTGACTCGCGCATGCGCAGTGCACACCCAGCTGTGAAGCCACAAGCTGTCACAGCCGGGTGCCCACACTTGCAATGCCGGTGCCGCGGAGAGGCGAGGGAGAGAAGCGAGGGTTCGGGCAGCCGCATCGCTGGACCGTGGGACGGGTGAGTGTGTGTTTATTAAAAGTCAGCAGCTACACTTTTTGTAGCTGCTGACTTTTAATAAACACAAAAATGAGTGGAACTCTGCTTCTGTCACCACCTTATCACATTTCAGTGTAATGTAGCATGGGAAATATAAAATAAAATGCGCCATCATCTCAGATATTCATACACATACTATATTCATATTTTTTATGTAGGGTCTGGTGAAGCTAGAAATACTGTATTGATGATCATTGGAAATATTCAGCAAAAGTGACCTTGCTGCACATAAGGAAAATAGCATTATCTCAATCATTATAATAATGTATTTATTATGTATAGAAACTGTTGCTAAGTGTTATGCCCCGTACACACGTGTGATAGGACCTTGTCGGAAATTCCGACCGTGTGTGGGCTCCATCACACATTTTCCATCGGATTTTCCGACACACAAAGTTTGAGAGCTGGCTATAAAATTTTCCGACAACAAAATCCGTTGTCGGAATTTCCGATGGCGTGTACACAAATCCAATGCACAAAGTGCCATGCATGCTCAGAATAAATAAAGAGATGAAAGCTATTGGCTACTGCCCCGTTTATAGTCCCGACGTATGTGTTTTACGTCACCGCGTTCAGAATGATCGGATTTTCCGACAACTTTGTGTGACCGTGTGTATGCAAGACAAGTTTGAGCCAACATCCGTCGGAAAAAATCCTAGGATTTTGTTGTCGGAATGTCCGATCAATGTCCGACCGTGTGTACGGGGCATTATTGTGGGATACAAGAAAACTTTATGCCTGATTAAAGGTTTGTTTGGACTTTGAGATGATGTTAAAGAGGAGAAGTGCAGGATATAAAACAAAAAAAACCTCACATACTTACGATGCTCCAGTGTCCAACAGGCTGTAAGACTGAGACCTGAATGATCACATGACCACTGATCGCTCAGTTCTCAGTCTTCACTGAGCAGATAGCGGTGACTTTCAGTCATTGACTCTCTGCTCCACTCCTCCAGTGCTCACTGGAGCACCAGGCTGGGGAGGGTGTGGAAGCTGCTGGGTCAGGCTCTCAGTCTGAGAGGCTAAGCCAGTCACCGGTCAGGAATCTGGGTGGATCCTGACATTACTGTCGAGATTACTGCAGAACCTGGACTGGCTCTGTGATGTCAGCCGACAGCAGGCTTTGCAGAAATAAGTACATTCCTGTGACCCACATGAGAAGTATGGCCAAAAAAACTTTGGCCATACTTCTCTTTTAACCAAGATTTTTTGTAGTACATTATGGGCATGCACAGATGGACATATTTACATTGATCTATTTGAAGATGCACATAAAGCTGGTCACGTTGCTCAAAGATTTTATTTTTATAACTGACACTTACTTTCTGTTATTCAAAGAGAAGCATGTACAGATTGGAACCAATGTCAGAGGTAAATAGAAAACACCGCGCTAACCAGTAAAATGAATGAAAGCTGCTGCATACAGTTTGACAAAAACAACGAAATAGGCATATGGAAAAATGCAGCGCATGTACAAATGAATATAGGTCTTTAAAATGGTGAAACAGTCAAGAAATAACTAATTGACCACAGGTGCCTTGAAACACAAACGTCCATAGATGGATGTAAATGTCCAACCGCACAGGAGGTATAAGTACTCCAAGGGGTGGTGATGGTCTGATGGTTGTCAGAAAACACCTGGCATCATACAGCGACTTCCCAACCGAGAAACCGGGTCCCAATGGGTCATTCAGAGAAAGTGCAAAAAAAGCCTCTTACCAGATCCTGTGGATTCCCATGTCAGCGACAGGGAATCGCATGCGCAGTTTGTCACAAATGACGTGGAATGGGAGCTCAGGAATCGCCAATCTCTTGGATTGTGGTCTGTATGGATCTCGGCCGGCAACCGGATGGGTCCTCACAACGAACCGTCCTCACACCGAACCGTCCCAGCATGCATCAGAAGTTTCACAAACGGTCCCCCGAAAGGAGCAGTTGGAGGGACTGGATCTCATGCGGTAAATGTGGAAACAAAAAGAATGTGCCTCCACATGGTGCAGATAAAAAAGGGTGTTTTTATTGACAAAAACGACCATACACAAATAAAAGCGTGATCACGGTGGATAAAAACAAATGGGCAACAAAGAGAGTGGTGTATGTACCCAACCGTCGTGAGACAGGTTAGTTTTACCCTACTGATGATGTGTTGTCACAATAGTAATCCTGCTCAGTACGAGAGGAACCGCAGGTTCAGACATTTGGTGTATGTGCTTGGCTGAGGAGCCAATGGGGCGAAGCTACCATCTGTGGGATTATGACTGAACGCCTCTAAGTCAGAATCCCCCCTAAAGGTGACGATACCGCAGTGCCGCGGAGCCCAGGTTGGCCTGGGATAGCCGGCCCCCACCACCCCTTCGCCGGGGCGGGGGTCGGCGCGTAGTGCCGCTCGCCTCGGGACCGGAGCGCGGACGGAAGCGGGCCGCCTCTCTCCCGGAGCGCATCGCATGTTCGTTGGGAACCCGGTGCTAAATCATTCGTAGACGACCTGATTCTGGGTCAGGGTTTCGTGCGTAGCAGAGCAGCTACCTCGCTGCGATCTATTGAAAGTCATCCCAAAAAAAAAAAAAAAAAATGGGTACATACACCACTCTCTTTGTTGCCCATTTGTTTTTATCCACCGTGATCACGCTTTTATTTGTGTATGGTCATTTTTGTCAATAAAAACACCCTTTTTTATCTGCACCATGTGGAGGCACATTCTTTTTGTTTCCACATTTACCGCATGAGATCCAGTCCCTCCAACTGCTCCTTTCGGGGGACCGTTTGTGAAACTTCTGATGCATGCTGGGACGGTTCGGTGTGAGGACGGTTCGTTGTGAGGACCCATCCGGTTGCCGGCCGAGATCCATACAGACCACAATCCAAGAGATTGGCGATTCCTGAGCTCCCATTCCACGTCATTTGTGACAAACTGCGCATGCGATTCCCTGTCGCTGACATGGGAATCCACAGGATCTGGTAAGAGGCTTTTTTTGCACTTTCTCTGAATGACCCATTGGGACCCGGTTTCTCGGTTGGGAAGTCGCTGTATGATGCCAGGTGTTTTCTGACAACCATCAGACCATCACCACCCCTTGGAGTACTTATACCTCCTGTGCGGTTGGACATTTACATCCATCTATGGACGTTTGTGTTTCAAGGCACCTGTGGTCAATTAGTTATTTCTTGACTGTTTCACCATTTTAAAGACCTATATTCATTTGTACATGCGCTGCATTTTTCCATATGCCAGATTGGAACCAGTTAGGCAAGAAAGCCAAGCTTTCATAAGTTCTTCCTGCAGTTAAAGTCTATCTAGATATCCCAGACTCACATGACCAAACCTTAAAGAGGTTGTAAACCCCCCTCCCCCCAAAAAAAATAAATAAAAAAAACCTGTAAAGCCGCGTACACACGAGCGGAATGTCCGACAGAAAAAGTCAGATGGAAGCTTTTCATCGTCTATTCCGATCGTGTGTGTGCCTCATCTGACTTTTTTTTCCCGAAAATTCTGATGGACCTAGAAATAGAACATGTTCTAAATATTTCCGACGGAACCAATTCCTATCGGGAAAACCGCTCGTCTGTATGCTGTTCCGACGGACCAAAAACGACGCTTGCTCTGAAGCAAGTATGAGACGGAAGCTATTGGCTACTGACTATTGAACTTCCTTTTTCTAGTCCCGTTGTATGTGCTGTACGTCACCGTGTTCTGGACGGTCGGACTTTGGTCGGACTTTGGTTTGACCGTGTGTAGGCAAGACCGCTTGAATGTAATTCCATCGGAGTTCCGTCAGAGAAACCTTCGGAGTTTATTCTGACAGCAAAACCGGTCGTGTGTACGCGGCATAGGACAAAGGCATTATGAGCTAGTATGCATCACATACTAGCTCATTATGAACTACTCACCTTAGAACGAAGCCCCCAGTGTTTCTGCCACCGGTCACGGCACAAAGCCCTGAATAAATGGCATGGGCGGCCGGTCCTTCAGAGCGCATGCCCCGATGACATAATCTGCACAGTATACAGTAAGTATCCCCTAAACTGTGCATGTTTAGGAGATATTTACAGTACCTATAGGTAAGCCTATAATAAGGTACAAACAAACCAGGAGAGTTTACTTCCTCTTTAAGACTGACTCAGAAGGAAGCTGCTATTCTCTGACTTCTGAACTAACAGAACTAGTCCTGGAACGTTGAAGTTGAACCTGTTCAGATTTGGTGCAAGAAAAAGAACCTGTCATGAGAATGACAGCTTCCAACAAAGGTTCCTCACACAAAGGTTTTCCCTTGTAACATAGTTTTCTGCTTTATTTATACGCACATACATTTTGAACAAGCCATGCACCTTTGCTAATTACAAACATACCAATAAAAGTGCTTTCTTTTATCTCTGATAGGCTGCTGGATTATGTTTTCTTGAAACTGAATTGCTTTTGTTTTTCTTTTTATTTATGTGTATGCATACATCATTTATGGACAAATGCTGTAATGTCTGGCTTAGTTTATCAGTGAAATTAAGATAATATTTCTTGATCGTACAGTACAGGGCACAAACTTCTTCAGGTCATTATGACTGCATTAAATGCAGCTATCTTCAGGTAATTGGACACTGACAAAAGACACTGACAAAAGAAGGCTGCAGGAACATTGCCCTATACCCTATAACTCTTCCCACTCCCATCTAAACCCATTTTTTTGCCTGTGCCCTTAGGAGAGGGGCCTCTTCTCTCTACAGAGAGAAGCTTACCTTCTGCTAGGGAGGTTTCTAGGTTTCTCTCTCTCTCTCTGGATGATTCTATTTCAAGATGATTCTTTCATCACTCGATTACACCATAGTACTGTGACTCTTCCTGCAGCTTCCTGGTTGGTGGACTCCCCAGCAAATCATTGGTGGAAGATACGGGAGTGGCCTGTAACATTGCTTTGCACTGGATCCTGCTCTGGGAGCTCCCCTTGGCTCAAAGTGCAACTCGTGAAGTTACCTGCAGGATGCTTTACAGATTCCGAGCTGAGGTCTGTTTGGTGCAGAAGACCCTTGGGAGTATGCCCATTGTGGAGGTTATTATTGGTTCCGGGCCCCTGTACCCTCTCCTTTGTTGGTTGCCCTCATTCTGACTCTCTGTCTTCTTATGATTCAACCACCCCAGCTTCAGCCTTCCTTTCTAGAGTGGAATTTTCTGCCATATTGGCAGGGTTCATGGGCATAATTTCTGTCCTTGTTAAGGCCCTAGACAGCAGGGTTCACTTCGACTTTGAGACAGACACAATGAAAGAGGAGGTGTCAGCTTAGGAAGACACCCCCCCCCCCCTTTTCTGAGGTGTCGGATCAAGATGATATGCCTGTAATGACATCGCTCCTAAGCTATAGGAGACGATGGCTATGCTTTTTGAAGTTGTTCACTCTTGTTTAGTATTGGAGCAGCCTGAGTCTGCTTGCCTGAAAGGATCCAGTGTTAAGTCTCTAAAGTTCCATACACCAGGTAAGACCTTTCTGGTCCATGAGCTGGCAATTTTTTACATTAACAAGACCCTCACAGCCCCCTATCTTTGTGTTGGCGGGCCCTGCTGCATAAGCTGCGGTTGTTTTTATGGCAGTGTTTCAGACCATTGCTGTCTGGACTAAATGTGTTGCCTGGACTCCCAGCTCCTTCGTTATGGATCCATAAGTCCATAGTGAGCTAGACCATTCACCTATAGCTTTATGTTATTCTGTGAATGGCTTGCCCAATGCACTTGACCAAATTTCCAGGATGAGCCCTTTCTCTGTACATATGCACAGGATTCTCCAAAATGCAGGCCAGCAGAACTCCCCAGCAAGAAATTCCTTGAGCACTTTGAAGACAAGCGTCTGTTTGGGCCCTCCTTGGATCAGTATATGAAGGCAATCAGTGAGGGTAAAATTATTCTCTCACCTTTCTGCCTCTGGGCTTCTATTAACACATTTGTTTTATCAGGTGGATGTTAAAGCCTCCTTTGAAGCCATTTTCAGGTGGAAGGTGCCACAAGTCCCTTCTTGACCTGTTTGTTATGTGGGCCTGTTTACATTGTTTGCTGTGTTGTCCACCCCTCAGTTGTACAGCTTTTGAACTTCCCAGTTTTAATAATTTTAAAAAGCCTGTATTGTACGATCAGGAAAATAGGATTTTCAAATTGCCAGTAAAATCCATTTTCTGGAGTACAGTACTGGGCACAGGATCCTCCCCTCTGTTCTTATGATCTCCTTATTTATTGCTACAAAATGGAGGCTATTGTTTTTTTGCCAGTGTCCAATTATCTGAACGTATAGAAAAATTGTCCATAATTGATCCATTTTATACATATATATGGGAAACTCCTTGAGTTTCTGCCTTGTCCCAGTAGGCAGGATTTCTCTGGAGAATTCTCCCTCACTGAACCAAATGTTTATTCAAGAACTGTAAAATTACGTTTGTGTTTTTAGCTTGGCTTGTCTTTATTTGGCTTTATCTTTATTTCCTTCCCATGCTTGCATATGCATCCTTTTATTTTGGTAAGTATCCTCTGCCTACTCTTTATTTTTTATTTACCCTACACTAAGCTTTATTCACTTTTTGTTATATGAGCTGATTTCTGAATGACCTGGTTTGCAGTTTGCTTGTTAAGCTGATTTTTAGTAAAATGTAACCCAATTTATTTTTCATGATATTAATTAAAAATATAAACAGGTATTTCACAAAGTTAGAAGTTACTTGTATAGTATAATTCTGCCTCTGTGCACACTTAGGCCTTATTTACACAGGCATCTGTAAAGAGCTGTGCAGTTGATTTACTAAAAATGGAGAGTGCAAAATCTGGTGCAGCTCTGTATGGTAACCAATCAGCTTCTAACTTCAGCTTGTTAAATTAGACTTTGATGAAAAAAACCTGGAAGCTGATTGGTTTCTATGTAGAGCTGCACAAGATTTTGCACGTCCAGTTTTAGTAAATCAATCCCTGTTTGTTTGCTTTTCTGTCCTAGCGCTGTGCTATGTACATACATCTTATATACATGAATGGACATGCATCAGCTGTACGGGCTCATCCACACAGCCATATTTGACAGGTACACAGGGTCAAGTGCACAGACCTGAATGCATAGGCTCTGCATCCAGGTCCATGCACCCATCCATACAGCTGATGCGTGTCCATTTTTTGATGCATAACTCCTACAAATGATATTTATATATACATTTTATGTATAGGTAAACTTTAATCTACAGTATCTATTTTTGATACATAAATAGGCATGAAATCAGCTTAAAGCATATAGTCCTTGGTCCTGGATTACTAGTTTAATGTTTTAGAAACCTTGTTTCTATATACAATCTTGCCTGCACTTTTGTCTGCCCTCTAAGACTATAAGCTGCCTTAAGCCAGCCATAGATGGATCGAAATTCGTGCTGAACTTGCCAAATTTTGATCCACCTAGGGGCAGGTTGGTTGTGCTGAGGTCAATCCATTGATTGACTTCACTACAACCAGCCTGTCTGGGGTTTTTTTTTCCCCGATTGATCACTGCCTGCAGCTATAGCTACCAGCCGTGATCATGCTCTATTTTGCCGGAGGGGAAGGCTCCCTGTGTTCCCTGCTGCTTAACAAAATAGCGCTGGGGGAATCAAGCATTTTCTTTCCTTCAACTTGTGGTTTAAAGAAAGAAAATTGTATAATCTATGGCTTGCCTAAGTCTAAATAATCTGATCCCAACAAAAATGAAGCAAGAAAAGTGTGGTAATCACATTCTGTTATATAGAGATGATACCTAGAGGAAGCATTTACTGTTCTGAAAAGGAAAAAAATAATTACATATAGAACAGCAAGCAAAGTTAAAAAAGCAGGCTAATAGAAATGCAAAAGTCATCTCCAAATAATTTTAAATACCGTATATACTCGAGTATAAGCTGAGTTTTGTTTTTTTTTGTCCTGAAAAAGCCCCCCTCGGCTTATACTTGAGTCTCCCTGCCTCACTGTGTTCATCTGCAGCCTCATGCGCCTGATCTCCCGGCGCTGTGACGTGCAGTCTAGTCGGCGGCCGTCCAGTGTAACAAAGCCCCGCCTCCTCGTCCTCGTCTGTGATAGGTGGAACACCGACTTACTGCTGGGAAACTGAGTCAGTGTTCTGTCACGGACGAGGAGGAGGCGGGGCTTTGTTACACTGGACAGCCTCCGACTAGACTGACTGCATGTCACAGCGCCGGTGTTCTGGAGATCAAGGTACGTGAGGCTGCAGATGGACACAGTGAGGCATGCAGATGGACACAGTGAGGCATGCAGATGAGCACAGTGAGGCATGCAGATGAGCAAAGTAAGGCGTGCAGATGGGCATTGTTGACCCTCTTTTCCACTTACAGTAGCTGCTGCATTTCTCACCCTAGGCTTATACTCGAGTCAATACGTTTTCCCAGTTTTTTGTGGTAAAATTAGGTGCCTCGGCTTATATTCGGGTCGGCTTATACTCAAGTATATACAGTAATTTAAACATCCTCTAAATACACTGCAGTTTTCTGTATCAGCTTAAAGAAGAAGTGTGGCATAGCCTAAATAAATAATACATTTTACCTTAAGTTTGGAACAGCTTTGGGTTCTTTCTTATGCCCTGTTGTTAGTGCTGTTGTCGCACTTGAACTATCAGTAAGGACCAAGTAACAATCCACTCCTGTTTGAATGTTTAGAGGGGAAAGTTACAATTTGAGCGATCAGTCCCTTTTGTTTTACCGAGCAGCAGCCTAAAGCGAGTATTTACATTGCAACGTGACGTCATGCTGGAAACGTAGGCAGCATGACCAACTAGTAAGCTCTGTGTAGTCTTCTTCAGCACAAGGAGACACACAACCAGTGGTGTATTTCTAACGTGTACAGTACTCACGTATCTCAAGTAGAATGAGCACTGCTGTGCACTTACTGCACACATTGAGGATTGGATTACATTTGGAGTCCTTAACCCTGTCTTTGAGCTACAGCCAAGCCTGTCACTACTATCTGCAGCTCAAAGAGGAGCTGTTTTTCCTGGCACTGCACCCACCACTGAAGGTTTCCACAGGGGAAACTCCTGTCAGACATCAATCTACATAAAGCCTGTGCACCTCCAACGTGTTTCTTAGTGCCTGGCTCATTGCACAGGAAGGGAAAGGGGAAGAGAAATTGAGCAGTCTGGAGAGAAAAACTTTCTGGATTTTAAGGAATTGAGTATTCTGAGTCAGGGACAGATATAGCTATTATTTTCTATCCGTTCTTAAACCAAAAGCAAACTTGAGGTTCAGAAGGACAAAAGCACTGTGCTTGGCGTGAGCAGGCTGAATAGTGTAAACCTTTTTTCAAGATAAGCCAAAATATGAACTTATATGCACACAATTGCTGTGTTGAGAACAATGCACTAGTACACGCGAATGCTTGTCACAGTCTGAACACTTGGAACGTGTACTGTACAATCCACTGCCTGTATGAGTTTTAATGCATTAGCATGTGCAAGTGTGTTTGGTTTGACCTAGTAGTTATATGTACTTTTTTCCTGTGCCCTGCAGAAGTGCAACACCATCCCCGAAAAGAACTTCCGTTACTTCTAGGCCTCCTGTTAGCAGGGGCAGCAGAGACCGATTTACAGGAGAGTCTTACACAGTTTTGGGTACGTATTGCTGTCTCTTTCCATTTTGGATTTCCTTTTTTAGTTTCATGTAAACAAGGTAGCCATTCTAGTTTAGTCCCAACTTGTTTATACAACTGAGAGACACGTCCACACATGTGGGCAAGTTGTAATTTCTGCCCCTGAATACTAGGTCCAGGCTCTAACACAGGGGTGAAAGCTCAACCCTCCCTTCTTTTGCAACCGTACCGTCTGGGAGTCTGTACTGACCTTTGTAGTATCCACTGACATCACACAAATGGACTCTGCCTGAGTGCAAAAAAACTAATTATAATAGTTGCATTTCTTCCGAAGAGAAGAGACCTAAACCTACCAGTAAGCCATTTAAAAATTTGAAAAGTATTAGTCCTGTCAATGTGTTTTTTGTGTCATATTGACCCTGGTGTCAGAATATTTACTAAGACCTCAAGTTGGCAATGGTGGCAATTATACTGTGGATATCTGCGACCAGGAGCCAGGTTGTTTGCAGACAGCTACAGACAGTCAATGACAAGTTAAGAAGAAAACGGCAGCTGTCTGTCGCTGTTTATATCTGCACTTCGAGCAGTTGCATGCGGTTAGGGACAGATGGCCATCCATGGACACAGACAGATTGCATCCAGGGCCAATCATTTGTCGCTAACATAATGTAACTGCGCAAATTGCTGATGCCTGCTTACAGAGGCAGACAGCCACACCTTCTGTCAGCCTGTCATT
This sequence comes from Lithobates septentrionalis, assembly GCA_037952835.1. Classification (NCBI taxonomy): domain Eukaryota; kingdom Metazoa; phylum Chordata; class Amphibia; order Anura; family Ranidae; genus Lithobates; species Lithobates septentrionalis. The sequence goes on along the minus strand of JBBDGP010000864.1, from coordinate 582,275 downwards.
GACTTGTACAGGCTTCCTGGCTGTGGCTGTCTACAAACATCCAGGCAGCCGCACATCTGTTCACAGCCGCACCATGACCATTTTGGCCATCTGAGGCTTATGGCCTAGTGGCTCAACTTCCACAGTCTTGGGCTAAGCCCTGTCCATACGCCACCCCTTTGTCCAGTTAAAGTGAATTATTGGCTAAAAAGGACCACTAGACATCTTGTGGGGCCTGTTTTTAGGCAGGACCTTTATTTCTAAATGTTTAAATTGACTGAGATATTGAGAAAAAAAGTGGCATGAGGACATTTACCTACAAGCAACTAATTTCCTGTGCAGTAATCTGACAGAGGAAAAGGACTGCCACTTCAAAGCTTCACATAGCCTGAACTGTTTGATCATATACAATAACCTACTAAGTAGAGGTAACCAAATGTCAACCATGACAGGTTCTGTCTAAGCATTGACTTCTACATTTTTATTTGTGAAGGCTTTTAGTAGTTTCTTACATAAACTATAAGAATACAAATGTGAATGTTTTAATCCTCTTCCAACCCACTAAAACAACTTTTTTATTGTCTGTGTCCCTTCACTATTCAAGTTGTAGGGACAAACAGTGGTTGGTAATACCAAACAGGAATACACACAACTTCACAAGAAATGTGTCATTAGAGTTGAGCTTTAACGGTTATCAGCACAAGATTGTGTGGCGTGAATATACAGTACCTTCAAAGTGAGTCTGTGGTTGCTTAATAATTTTAATGGTTATTCCAACAGGTGATTCAACAATTGAAAGTGGACAGCATTACTGGGAAGTTAAAGCTCAGAAGGACTGCAAATCCTACAGTGTGGGCATCACATATAAGACAATTGGCAAGTTTGACCAGCTAGGAAAGACCAATACAAGCTGGTGCTTACATGTGAACAACTGGCTGCAGGCAACATTTGCTGCAAAACACAACAACAAAGCAAAAGCCTTGGAAGTAGCAGTACCAGATAAAATAGGTGTATACTGTGACTTCGATGGAGGTAACTTTTTAGTAATTGCCTATGATTTATTAACTTATTACCTTATATTACTGTTTACCTGTCACGGTAGAAATATATGAGCTGCTATTGCTTGTTTCTTTCCATAAATGAAACTTGCCTATCTGTGACAGACTTAAAGTGTATGTAAACTCTGGCAATGAACAGCTCTTATTTGCTCCCTTTTGGAAGATAAATAGACCATTTATTTTTTTTGTTATATCTGTACACAAAATACCTGTTGCTTCTGACAGAAATTGTGTGAATTGATAACATTTTGTGCACTTGGCCTGTGCTGCGCTCTTATCGTTAGCATTGTTCTATGGACTCTTCTTAAAGAAGAGGAGGGGGAGGTGTTTGTAGTTCTAACACAATTACTCTCCTATGGTGAAAAAGGGTGAAAACAATGCCCTCCATAGATACTGTACAAAGATTGAGCATTGTAACCATAGGATGGGATTATGTCACTGGCAGGATCACCAGGTAAAAATAAGGGGAAAAAGCCTAAAGCTAATGCAGCTAACATACAGTATCTACGGACTAAGCTGCAATATGTAACATGTTTATTCTTTGCTTTACATGCACTTTAAGTAATTCTGAGTCACTACACCAGAACAAGAATACAACAAATACATTTCTGAGTAAAGTCAGAATCTGTTATTGGCTCTCAAGTTCTTTACTGTGAATATTGGGGTTAATTTACTAAAACTGGAGAGTGGAAAATCTGGTGCAGCTCTGCATCAGCTTCGATTTTTTTTGGCAAAGCTTAAAGTGTTCCTAAACCCAGAACCCTGCATTCACTGTATCTGGTCTCCCACAGTACACAGAACATGGAAATGCAATTATTTTAGTAAATACAAACTTTTAAATACCCTTTCTCATCAGCAGTATATATCAGTGTCTGATTAAAGCTTGTAGAATGAGTTTTCATTCTCCTCTGACTGTCCTTTGCGGCTGCATGCCTCCTGACCCTCTGTCTGGGCAGTGCTGATTAGCCCTGTGCCAATCACATGCACAATGCGCAGGATTAGCCCCTTAGGTTCTTACTGCATATACAGACTGATTTTAATGTTGTGGGTTTAGTAACACTTTAATTGAATTAGCTGAAGTTAGAAGCTGATTGGCTACCATGCACAGCTGCGCCAGATTCTGAGTGCACCAGTTTTAGTAAATCAACCCACAGTGTTCTACATGTTTTTTGGACCAATGAAATAGTAATGAAGTAGATATAAAAAAGTGCATATACAGTGGATATAAAAAGTCTTCACACCTCTGTTAACCCCCCTAGCGGTATTCCCGAGTCTGGCTCGGGGTGGATTTTCAATACCAAAAGCGGTATCCCCGAGCCAGACTCGGGATCGCATCGCAGGATCCAGGAAGAGTTTACTTACCTTGTCCCCTGGATCCTGCGATCTCTCCGCTGTGATCGGCGAGCCGCCGTGTCTCGCTCGATTCACAGTGCCGAGCTCCGTTCCCTGCGAGCGTTGCGAGGCACGGGGACGGAGTTCGGCGGCAAATTCAAAAAGTGAAACACACAGTATAGATACAGTTTCCTCTTATCTTACAGATTACAGTACTGTATCAAATAATTACACATCCCCTTTGTCCCTAGTGGTCTGCCCAGTGTCCTGCATGCAGTTTTATATTATGAAAACTGTTCTTTCTGCCTGGAAACTGGAGATTGTCCATAGCAACCAAAACTGTCCCTTTACATCAAAAGTGGCTTTAGACCAGCTATAAAACAGCGATAATAAATTAGAATCACTTGCAGAATTGAGTGATAGTGATTTGTGGGAAAATCCGTCATCAAACACTAAAAGTAACGAAAGCGACAATTCTGCAACTGACCAAATTTCATTGTTTTTGATTTGATTACATTATTGAATAATTTTTATTATTATTATATTATTATTTGTTATAATTATTTATAGTTATTTATTATATTATAATTTATGATTTCGTGTTTCAAACTTTATCATACCCGAGATTTCTACTAGACTCTTGTTTGGACGGATTTAAGTGAATTATTCCTAAGAATTACAGGCCTACAATATAAAACGCCAAATTTCTGTGCAAAATAATGGTACCGCTTTCAGCACCTAAAATCTGAAATAATCATACCACCAGGGAGGTTAAAATGTCAGGTTTCTGTGATGTAAAAAATTTGACAAAGATAAATCATTTCAGAACTTTTTCCACCTTTAATGTGACCTATAAACTGTAGAACTCAATTGAAAAACAAACTGAAATATTTTAGGGGGAGGGAAGTAAAAATAAAAAAAATTAAATAATGTGGTTGCATAAGTATGCACACCCCCTTATAACTGGGGATGTAGCTGTGTTCAGAATTAAGCAATCACATTCAAACTCATGTTAAATAGGAGTCAGTACACATCTATCATCTTTTAAAGTGCCTCTGATTAAACCTAAATTAAGTTTAGCTGTTCTAGTAGGTCTTTCCTGACATTTTCTTAGTTGCATCCTACAGCAAAAGCCATGGTCCGTAGAGGGCTTCCAAAACATCAGAGGGATCTCGTTGTTAAAAGGTATCAGTCAGGAGAAGGATACAGAAAAATTTCTAAGGCATTACATATACCATTGAACACAGTGAAGACAGTCATCATCAAATGGAGAAAATATGGCACAACAGTGTCGTCACCAAGAACTGGACGTCCCTCCAAAATTGATGAAAAGACGAGAATAAAACTGGTCAGGGAGGCTGCCAAGGGGCCTACAGCAACGTTAAAGGAGCTGCAGGGACATCTGGCAAGTACTGGCTGTGTGGTACATGTGACAACAATCTCCTGTATTCTTCATATGTCTGGGCTATGGGGTAGCGTGGCAAGACGGAAGCACTTTCTTACAAAGAAAAGCATCCAAGCTCGGCTAAATTTTGCAAAAACACATCTGAAGTCTCCCAAAAGCATGTGGGAAAATGTGTTATGGTCTGATGAAACCAAGGTTGAACTTTTTTGCATTAATTCCAAAAGATATGTTTTGCACAAAAACAACACTGCACATCACCAAAACAACACCATACCCACAGTGAATCATGGTCGTGGCAGCATCATGCCATGGGGCTGTTTTTCTTCAGCTGGAACAGGGGCACTAAGCCTCGTACACACGTTACGATTGTTGGCAGGGGATTGTCTGTTGACAGACTGTTGTCCTAAAATCTTACCGTTAATACGCTCCTTTTGACAATTGTCCACCTTTCAGCCAACAAATGTTGGATGACAGGCTAGTAAATTTTCGGCGCACAACGGTTTGACGTCAGATTTTCATATGGTCAGTACACAAATCCGTCACAGAAAAGTCGAAAGTACAAACACGCATGCTCGGAACCAATGCTCATCAAACACGAAATTAGCAGAAGGGGCCCAAAGGGTGGCACTCAAGAGCTGAAATTCCTTGTAGTACATCACTACGTTCATGTTTGTGGCACGACAATTGTGTACCCTTAGTATGCAAGATAAGATCCTGGCACACGCCCTTTTGACAAAAATTAGACGCTCGGTTGGCCAACAATCGTACTGTGTGTACGAGGCTTTAGTCAAGGTAGAGAGAATTATGAACCGTTCCAAATACCAGTCAATATTGGCACAAAACCTTTAGGCTTCTGCTAGAAAACTGAACATGAAGAGGAAGTTCAGCTTTCAACATGACAAACGACCCAAAGCATAAATCCAAATCAACAAAGGAATGGCTTCACCAGAAGAATATTAAAGTTTTGGAATGCCCCAGCCAGAGCCCAGACCTGAATCCAATTGAAAATCTGTGGGGTGAGCTGAAGAGGGCTGTGCATATGAGATGCCCTCGCAATCTGACATATTTGGAGTGCTTTTGCAAAGAAAAGTGGGCAAATATTGCCAAGTCAAGATGTGCCATGCTGATAGGCTCATTTCACATCTATGCGTGTTGCTTTTGAGTGTTACTGCAGTGCCTTTTGCTGTGCTTACTGTGTTTTTTTACTGTTTTTACCGTGATTTTACAGCAATTTGCGTTTTGTGTTTTTTATGCTTTTTTTTGTGGAAAATTTGTTGAGCAGATTTAAAAAAAAGATTTAAAATCGCAAATCGTGGCAAAATCGCAGTAAAAACGCAGTAAACACGAACTACATTCTTTTCGGCAGCTTCTCTATTGAAATCTATTAAACCATAAAAAGCAGAAAAACACCATTTTGCATTTAAAATAGTCCCTGATCCTTTTCAAAAACGCAGAGGCACAAAAATGCATTGATGTGAACATGTTTCGTAGGAACCCATGTTAAAAATATGCCCTGCAGTTCTGCAAAAAGCATGAAAAAATGCATTGGTGTGAATGGAGCCTAAAGCCTCCTACACACGATCAGAATTTCCGACGGGAAATGTGTGATGACAGGCTGTTGGTGGAAAATCCGACCGTTTGTATGCTCGGACAATTGTTGTAGGATTTTTCGCAGACAAATGTCCCTGTTCTGTTGGATGGCAGGTTTTAAAATTTTACAAATGTGTGTTGTCAGATTTTCCGAGTGTGTGTACACAAGTCCGTCGGACAAATGTCCAAAGTACAAACACGCATGCTAAATTAAAAGCGCGAATCAACACTCACCAAACTTCTACTAACATGAAATTAGCAGAAGGAGCCCAAAGGGTGGCGTTGATATGAGTATGTTCGTGTTTGTTGGCCGACAACTCCTTGCCATTTTTATGCAAGACAAAATCCAGGCACAAGCCTTCGGACAAAAAACCGAGGTTTTGTCTGCGGAAAATCTGATCGTGTGTACGAGGCTTTAGACTCGTACCCATAAAGACTGAGTGCTGTAATAAAATCAAAAGGTGCTTCCACAAATTATTAGTTTAAGGGTGTGCACACTTATGCAAACATATATTATTTTATTTTTTTATTTTTACTTCCCTCCACCTAAAAGATTTCAGTTTGTTGTTCAACTGAGTTGTACAGTTTATAGGTCACATTAAAGGTTGGAAAAGTTCTGAAATTATTTATGTTTGTCTCATTTTTTTACATCACAGAAACCTGACATTTTAACAGGGGTGCGTAGACTTTTTATATCCACTGTACCGTACAGCCATTTATCCAAATGGGATTATCAACAATACAGGTTTATAAGGTATACAGCTTCTTTTATTTTTTTTTATTTTATTCTTTTACTAATTACACATACTGTAACCATTTGGGCAAAACTTGGGGCAAGTACCTAAATGCATAGCTAAAATACATTTTACCTGTCAAAGAAATTCTAAATATGTGCAGCCAATTCTGTGAATTACATACATTTCCACACTACATATAATTCCTGATCAAGCAATTCATCTTTCTGGTTCAGTCATTAACCTTCCTATGTCACCTCTCCAACTCTTCATTGGGCATTGAGCAGTGAATCAGCATCATCACCTCTGTGTAGTCAACAGGCAGCTGAGCCTATATTGAGCTTTGGTAAACCAGTAAGTACCTGTTAGTGCCCTTACTGATTAGCAGAGGTTTATAGATCAGTAGTCAGCGGATCTCACCATCTCCTCTGCCTGCTACGTAGACTCATCCCCTTTGTTCCAGAAGAGGACAAAGCAGCAGTAGTTGGAACAATCATTAATTCCAGAGACTACGCAAACTCCCTATACATAGGACTACCGCAATATCAGATTGCACGCCTACAACTCATCCAAGACACGGCAGTAAGACTGGTAACAGGAAAAAAACCATGGGAATATATTCTCCCCTTCCCTAAGGAGCCTGCATTGGCTAACCGTAAAGAATCAGATCACATTCAAGATCCTCTGCCTCACCCACAAATGCATACAAGGAAACGCTCCTCAATACCTACGCGAGAAAATAAAACACTTCACACCCAATCGCAGTCTTCGATCAACTAACCAAAACCTCCTCCTCATTCCCAAGTCCCGCTACAAATCGAAGGGAGAACGAAGATTCGCAGTCCAAGGACCACGGCTATGGAACGCTCTACCGACTAACATCCGCATGGAAGAAAACCACCAGGCCTTCAGAAAAAAACTCAAGACCTACCTCTTCTAAGAAGCTGGACAACACAGGACGGATTAAGCGCCTTGAGGCGATTCAGTTCGCATTTGCAGCTCTATACAAATCATTCAATCAATCAATAGATTCCAAGAATGGGAGACAAAATTATAAATACTTTGGTAGTTAAAGCAGTAAACATATGTATTTTAACTGTAACTGTGTATTCAGGAAAAAGAAAATTATACATTACTATTGCTTCGCCAATAATATACTGCTCTAATATTGTTTAACATAAAATTTGCTTTCATTTCTTAGTTTTTTTATTAAATGCTATACAAACAGGACCAGAACCTAAATTGGATTTATTTCAAAGCAGTATTACTTTTTATAATCACTGTAACATTGCCTGTTATTGCAAAGCAGTTATTTCCTATCTGTACCATTTTTTTACTTTATTACCTCTCATGGTCTTTAAATTGGTTTTGTTATATTTATTGTTCAGTGGATTTATTCTGTTTATACCAGAGATCATTTTTTTCTTCACAGGTCAACTTTCATTTTATAATTCTGAAACAAAGCAATTACTTCATAGTTTTAAAACAAAATTTACACAGCCAGTTGTTCCTGCATTTATGGTAAGTATAAAATGGAGCATGATTACATTTTCTTTTTGTTCATTATATACCATCAGTAAAATATTTATCCTTGCAAGTCCCCATATAAACCAATAGTTATAGTTAAAGTAAGCCCAGCATAAAAGATATAAAACTTCCTAAGAACAAATATCAAAAGATACCTGCCAATACTCGCTTATTGACAGTGAAGTATAGATATGCTCAAATTGTACTGGAGTGACAATACAACAAGTTCTGAACATTTGTCATGTCTCATATCAAAAGCATTAATGTTGTGAAGGAGGATGAGTAGCCTGTATGAAAACTATTCGTACATTTTTATTCCTCCTGCTCAGTCTATCAAAGTACAGTTCCTCTAGCAGTCAGCTACTCTTACTTCTCCTACTGATTATGCCTTTTTGGCTATACTTCTATGGATCACAAGAGTGCAGTTAGTTCTGCACTCTTGTGACCTGTTTTTAGCCATCAGTAGGCTAAAGCCCGCTGTTGTCTAAGGTCACAGACCCAGTCCAGGCTCTGAAAAGATCCTGACCATATAGTTAGGATCTGCCTAGAAGCCTGGACCGGAAGCTGGCTCAGCGATCTGCTGAGTGCCTAAACCAGCTGCTCCACAGCCCAGTGCTCCAGTGAGCACTGGAAGGGCAGAGCAGAGAGCTGGTGACTAACAGTCCCCACCTCCCATAAGCCTCAAGACCAAGAGCAGAGAGATCAGTGATGTTTGATCGCTCAGATCTCCATCTTAAGCTGGATTCACACCTATGCATTTTTAGTGCTTTTTGCATTTTGCAGATTTGCACTACAGAACGTGACCCATAGGAAACCATGTTAGATGGGCTGTAGTGCAAATCTGCAAAATGCAAAAAGCACTAAAAATGCATAGGTGTGAATCCAGCCTTAGAGGCGATGGGGGACAGCTGCAGCTGGGATTGGTGCTGCAGCCATCTAGGAAAGTATGATTGTTTATTTTTTTATAATGCCATACACAACCTAGCTATCCATCACCTTTAATCCAAAATAATAATTAATCATTTTACACAGATGTCTTCTTTATTGTTAACTAAATTCACCAATATAATAATTTATGTGTATGGCATATTAGTTAGAAATTCTTAACGTTAGTCTTGTCTACCACATTTTAGATCTAAACCTCGTCTAAAGCGGTGCAAGTACATGCAAGTAGGGGAGTTATTTTTTAGCTGAACAGTAAAATATACCTGTTATACAGAAAGTACCAGAACAAAGGAAACGTTTTTAACCAGGCTGCTTAGAAAATTGTTGGAACATGTAGTTCAGTGAAATCCAAAGTTCGCCTCAGAGACCATTTAAATACAACTATAATCTTCTTTTTTTTCATATAGTTAATTTTCATTCGGAAGCAGGAACATAGTACAACAAATAAACTTTTTGGTGTGATACACTGTATAGGATTTGTGGGCTAGTGATCTGTTGCAATGTGGTTCAGAAATGATGAGCACCCATTTTTAGAAGCTAAAGCCTCTGGTAAAATTAAACTGTAGCATGGCAATACAAGTTAAAACCAAGACTGTAGCTGACTGTTACACCATATGGAGAAAATAGTCCCCCTTCCTGCCTCTCACAACCCATTACCTGGTTCATGAGTGACCTACTTCTGAGCATCCACGAAAGTCAGTATTTAAATATGAAGTTGGTATAGCTCTGGTGTCAATAAAGGAAGCTGGGTTGTTACAGGCATGCTGGGATAGCGTATGCTCTGGTAGCTAATTGCAGTCTTTATTGTGTATGGATGCAGTACAGGTCTATTTGAAGTAAAACTCCAAAACTTTTTTTACTGAGAGGAATAAAACTTAACAAAGACTCTAACTTTTTTATTATATTGTTTGTTTTCCTGGTGGAGAGATTTTCCCTCAAATTCCTGTCTTGGAGACCACCCGTTACCTGTATCTGCCTAATAGGTAGTGGGAGAACATCAACTCATTGGTGACACAGATAGCAATAAAGACCTGACAGTAGTTTTAGATTTTATTTTCATAGTCCAAGGTTTGGCTAAAGTTTAAATGCAAATGTGTTTAAAGTAGAACTATAGGCAATTTTTGTTTTCATTTTGGATAGAGCAAAGGAGGGTTATAACCCCTGTCGGATTTTCTTTTCCAGGAAGTGAGAGGAAATCCCTGCAAATCGCTAAAGGGAAGAAGGAGGCTGCGCTAAAAAAAGGAAAAAGAAAAAAAATGATTTGAAAAAATATTTTGAAAAAATTGTTTAAATAAGCATATTGTGACAGTCCAAAAATTGTGAAATATAATGATAAATCACCACAGAAAAAGGGATACCATCAAAAAATGTCCTATACAGAAATGGCATACAGTGAAGTGAATCTTGATAAAATGATTCTTGTGTGCATAAACCAACACCAATGACAGTGAACCTCCACCGCAAAGCATACACGCTTACCAAAAGGCAAGCGATAGCAAGCCTGTAAGCATATTAGGGGGACATAAAAAGAGTCTCTCCATAGTGTGAATCCATTAAAATAATTTATTGAAAAAAGAAGTAATGCACTTACATGAAAACAGGAATAAAAGCGCTCAATAAGAAGATGCCGGCCGGCTCGCAGACACCCGTCCACCAATACACGATAGACCGCGATGACGTCAGCACGCCTCTTACCCGACGTACGTTTCGTCAAAGATATGACTAAGTCAATCTTTGACGAAACATACGCCGGGTGGGAGGCGTGCTGACCTCATCGCGGTCTATCATTTATTGGTGGACGGGTGTCAGCGCGCCAGCCGGAATCTACTTATTGAGCGTTTTTATTCCTGTTTTCATGTAAGTGCATTACTTATTTTTTCAATAAATTATTTTAATGGATTCACACTATGGAGAGTCTTTTTTTATGTCCCCCTAATATGAATCGCTGGTCCATTTTTTGAGCCTACATCCTCTGGAATGTCCTCATTGCCATCAAGCAATCCACTGCTGGCTCTGGTCTGATGTCAGGATATTGATCCCAGCTTACAGGCTTGCTATCGCTTGCCTTTTGTTAAGCGTGTATTCTTTATGGTGGAGGTTCACTGTCACTGGTGTTGGTTTATGCACACAAGAATCATTTTATCAAGATTCACTTCACTGTATGCCATTTCTGTATAGGACATTTTTTGATGGTATCCCTTTTATGTGGTGATTTATCATTGTATTTCACAATTTATGGACTGTCACAATATGCTTATTTAAACAATTTTTTCAAAATACTTTTTCAATTTTTTTTTTTTCCTTTTTTTAGCGCAGTCTCCTTCTTCCCTTTAGCGTATTATGTTTGTATATATCATACTAAATTGAGCTGCAGCTTTTTTATTTTTATTTCACATTCATTTTAATTTATTTAATCATTTTTTTAGCGCGGTATTTCCTCTTTATATACAATCCCTGCAAATCGCATGGCAAGTCGCTCCAATGAGAACGGGGCTTATTGTCATTTTGAGTGTTTTTGCTAATTGACAATTAGAATTAGGTTACAGGTCAGCACCTATTTTTTTTTAAGTGGTCAACAAAAAAATGCATTAACTAAAGGAGATGTACCAACGATTTTCTAAATTAAGTGTATGTTAAACCTAACAATAAACTCCTCATATTAGCTCCCTTCTAATCTGTTAAATACTGTATACCGTTAAAGCATTTGGTTATAGCCATCACATGAAAGGACTGGTAAGCTGCAAAATATTACATTTGTTTTTGGGTTTAGATACACTTTAAGGTTTTAGAGCTCTGCATCACATATTACATTTTGTGTGTCTAGTGAACATTCAGTCATTATAGCTGTGTTCTTGTATGTGTTTATTTTGTTTTTCAGGCATGGTGTGGTGGGATCACATTGTACACAGGATTACAGGTTCCAAGTGCCGTCAGGACTCTTCAGAAGGCTGAAAATGGATTGAGCGGCTCATCTAGTAGTTTAACCAGCAATGCCCAATAACATGGCTCTTTTAACCAACAGGATGAAAAGTTTGCTCTGACCAGAGTAGATTGTTAGTTTTTTTTTTTTTTTATTATTATTTTATTTAGTGGAATTACGGTTGCTGTTTACCAAAATTAGAAGCAAACTGATCATTTGGGTTTTTGACCTGCTGCTGCTCTGAAGCTTGCAGTATTTTTGGTGCCTGACCATGTGCTGCTCAGATCCAATGTTAGAATCTGCTGCAAATGTTCCAACAAGAGACTGAGTGAATAGAAACTAGGCAGACACAAAAAGAACAATATGCCATGTTAGTAGGTTGTTTTTATAACCATGGATGCAGCCTTGTATTTAATTTTAATTTTTCCACATCACCACCTCTGTACTTTAAGTGGACCCCAGTGTTCTGTAGAGCATTGTGGTTTTATAAAAGACTGTCTTTTAATTTGCTAAAATGTAAATATCCCGACAACTTCATAATGTGTTTTTATGATACAGTGTATGCAAGTCTTTGAAGTAATATTGGGTACAGAATCAGGTGCTTGTCTTACAAGAAATACTGTATAAGTAAGTATTCATGGTGTGGGGCCAAAAAGAAGAACTTTTTGGCATGTGTTGGCCATGTCACTATAATTAGAATTAATATATTATATAGCACTGGAGTCTTAAAACAGAAAGTTTTAAATATTCCATCACATTCACCACAAATCCAGAAAACAAGATATTAACTCTTTAAAGGTAAATTATTCTTTAGAACATATTTTGGGGTGTATACAATTGGGGACATATTTGAGTTATCACTAAAGTTCATCTTAAAAGTAATTTTTACTTTCATGTAACTGCAAGGTTTGCTTTGCCCTATTTACATCATTGTATTACGTATATAGGGAGTTATTTACGAAAGACAAATCCACTTTGCACTACAAGTGCAAAGTGCAGTTGAAATTGCACTGAAAGTGCACTTGGAAGTGCAGTCCCTGTAAATCTGAGGGGTAGATCTGAAATGAGCGGAAGCTCTGCTGATTTTATTATCTGATCATGTGCAAGCTAAAATGCTGTGTTTTTATTTTTCTTGCATGTCCCCCTCGGATCTACAGCGACTGCACTTCCAAGTGCAATTTCAAGTGCACTTTCCACTTCTAGTTTGCACTTGTGCAAAGTGGATTTGCCTTTAGTAAATAACCCCCACGGACTTGTAGATTTTTTCTGTAATATCTATCGGCATTTCATTCATTCATTTAGCCCCCCTAACAACTGATAGTTTGTCTTGTTTTTTAACCACTTGAGTCCCCAGGACTTTTCTTCCCTAAACCCCCTTGAGACACAGTGGGGGTTATTTACAAAAGGCAAATCCACTTTGCACTAAAAGTGCACTTGGAAGTGCAGTCGCTGTAAATGTGAGAGTTAGATCTGAAATGAGGGGAAGCTCTGCTGATTTTATCATCCAATCATGTGCAAGTTAAAAGGCTGTTTTTTATTTTCCTTGCATGTCCCCCTCGGATCTACAGTGACTGCACTTCCAAGTGTACTCCCAGTGCACTTTCAAGTGCACTTGTAGTGCAAAGTGGATTTGTCTTTAGTAGATAACCCCAGTGTTTTTTTTGGCCTTTTAGCATTTGTAGTCTACCCTAATGTATTATACATTATTTCTCAGGCCAAATAATTCTTTAATTTGGTAGAAATTTTTTTTTTCCTTTTTTCGAAAATAGTAAAAAAAATAGAAGAAAATGCATTTTTTTAACAGGTAAAGTTTATTCAAGTTATAAAGAACGTACAAGGGGAAGGGAACAAAGAAATGGGGGAAGGGGAGGAGAGTACACATTTCCCAAGCACATAGAGAAACTAATTATAATATAAAACAGTCACAGTACTCAAATACAATCAAGCAAATAAATTTGAGGATGAAATTCACAGTGCCACAGAGGAAGCAATGCCAGTCAACAAGCTGTTCATTTGGGTACATAATAAAGGTGTGACAAAAGATTGCAGTAATAACTACCATGTAATACCACAAGTTAGAATGGGGACTGTAGGAGGGGATGACATGGACGGTGAGGAACGTGGGTAGTGGAGGAAGAAAGGCGAGAAAGGGACCAAGCATAGCAAGAAAGTTTATTCTTTTTATTGGGGGAGAATCGGATTTTGTCTTGTTTGTATCTAGGCAGACCAAATCTTGTCAAGTTTGGCCAGGCATCAATCTCCTCAGGATGGGAGTTTCAAATTGAGCAAGATTTCTCTACTGTTTAGATATTGTGGGGTCATTCTAGAAACCCAACAGAAGAGCAAGTGGGTCTGAGCCCAGGGTGGTTCCCAGGACAACAGCCAGGAAATTTAGTTGGATGAAATTATCCCTGACTGATATCATGAGTGCAGCATATGGAGAATTCCAAGCTTCCTCCTGGAGATCAGAGATGTTGCTCTGCTATTGACAGAACAGAGTGCCTAGCTTGAAGGAATGGTATGTATACAGGGAGGAGAGTGGCTTAAATATAGGGTATGATGAAGCAGTAAAGCTTTAATAGGGACTTTCTGTATGAGTAGCAGCTGGAGCAACTAAGCTCTATCAGTATGCCTGACTTGAATATATCTAAAAAAAAAAAAAAGCATACAGTTGGACAGGTTAAATTCCTTTTTCAATGAGTCAAACAATGCATTGATCACCTGTTGGAGGAAGTTGACCAAGAGTTGTGATATCTGATCTGGCCCAAACATGAGGATTAGGGATCATATGATGGTGGTGAATGGTAAGGTTGCCCTTGAGAGGCACAAGGGACCAGGAGTTGGGAGGATGGGACCACATAGTTGTGGTCTTTCTGCGTCTGTAAGGTTGTTTCATAGGTGTGGTGGTTCTATTTCTAAAGTTCTTGTTTTTGGAATCCTTTCCCCCTCCTATAAAACTATTGGATAGTAAATAAAATAAAAAAATTCCCAATGTACTTCCTGCTCTGATCGCGTAGACAAATGACGAAGTGTGTGCTCCCATTGATTCCTGGGACACCACTGTCAAAATCCCAGGAGTATTCAGGCATGTTTTATTTATTTTTTTATGCACTTGAGAGGGTGGAGGAGGATGGATAGGCATGTCCAGAGGTTCAGGAATAATGCTTGAGAGTTTGGAGGAGGGTGGAGAGGCAAGTCCAGAGGTTTAGGATCAATGCTTGAGAGTGTGAAGGAGGGTGGGAGGCATGTCCAGAGGTTCAGTATCAATGCTTTAGGGTAAGAAGAAGGGTGGGAGGTGTGTCCAGAAGTTTAGGACCAATGCTTGAGAGGGCAAAGGGGCATGCAGAGGCGCCTGTATATAGGAGGAAGAGCGAGCCCGGGACTATTTGATCCAGTGATTAGCTTCCAAAGGGCACAGCGAGGAGGATTAGAACAAGCACAGGGCACAGCAAGGAGGAACAGAACGGCGCAAGGTGGGTGTGTGTCATCCATATCCTGGAAGAAACACGTGCTGGTTTCATTTGCCCATACTTTAAATGGCTGCCCACACAGCACAGGTGAGTGCTGTACTAATAAATCATTCCATAACAAATACAGACTCAGCTTAAAAATGAACTCCCTAAATCAGAAATGTCTGTTTGCTGCAGGTTTTTTATTTTCTTTCGCTGAAGTTCCTCTTTAATCACTTCAGCTCCAGAAGATTTACCCCTAGCCAGTGTTTGTTTTCTTACTGTGGGGAAGGGGCTTTTACGAGGGGAAGGCATTGATACATGTTTTTGCTTTGCATGAACACAGAATCAATGCCTTCCCTACTGACAGAACACCAATTGCCTTGTTTACATAAGTGGACTGCCGTTCTGCCTGTGTAACAAGCAATCGGCGGGTGCTGGCAGATGTCGAGTCCACGGTACCCGCTGATCAGCTCTCGCTGTGCACAATCACAGCAGGAGCGAGCCGCGGGTGACACGCATGCGTGCCCCAGACCCAGAAGTGCAGGATCACGTATATATACATGATCCTGCACACAGCTGCTGCCCTGTAGCAGTAAAGCTACAATAGGGCGGTTGGCAAATGGTTAAACACCAAGGGCCCTGAGAGGATCTAAATATAGTTACCTCCAATTCCACCATAGGAATGCAGGTAAGGTGTGCCACCACCTAATAGTGACAGCAAGTGAAGCTATAGAGTAACATAGTAGGTTACGTAGGGGCAGGCCCTCTTTGGCTGTGGGCATTTGTAGGTTAGTGAGAGCTTTTTGCCCACATAAATGAATAAAGTACACTGTTTTGTGGAAGTTTTTTTTTTCATTATCCAGATAGGGGAAGGGCTAAATATGTGAACAAATTTAGGTTAATAAAATATTTAATTGAGGTTGGTTCTTTTTACCTCCAACAGGGCAAAGAGGGCAAGCGCTCATCCTTAGTGGAGATTGGTGGATTATAGTTTTGAGGTTGAGATCCACATAACACTTGAAATCCTTAGTGATGCGTATAGCCAGGTATTTAAACTAAACAAAAAATGTTATACAGTGCTGAAGAACAAAAATAAAATCCACAAATCCCAATAAACAAATCAGAACATATGCAAGATCCAGAAAAAAAATTAAGCAGCACTGATAAAACAGTTGATATCAAGCTCCACATCCAGACCTTTGGGTTTCAATGTTTGCAAATTAAAAAAACATTTTGCCACTTTCTGAGATATACATCTTACCTTAATCCCTCTCCAATGCAGCCTAACATTTTCCAACTCCCCAAAATTGTGATGAAGAGGGTCCCTGATATGTACTTCTCTGTAGTGTAAGGATAAACTATGATATTGTATATATTTTCTGAGATCCTCTTATGTAAAGGTTTTTAGTGTGACTCACATATTGCAGGACACTCCAGAACATATGTGACATGCGGTAATGCGCCTGAAACAAAACTCTGAATATCAAACTGTTGTCCAGTCTGTGTGGATGAGAAGGTTTTTCTCATATTTGTTCTATTCCTATTTTCTCTACTCCTTCCACAAGCGAAAAAACCCTTTGAGTCAAGGAAAGTAAATCTTCTCCTTAATGGATCAAGAACACTCTGTATTATCTTATCCCCAAAATGAGGGGCCTTTCTATAAATAAACCCCAGGGTTATGGGAAGCAACGGCCCTAGCACAAGCTCATTTAATAAAAAGCCAGCTTCTTCTAAAAACTTTCTCTACTTTTAAAAAACTATGGCATATTTTATAAAGAGGTAGTGAGACAGTCAACAGTAAATGGCTTCAAACATGCTTGGGATTAACATAGATCTATAGTCAGAGAACAAAGTTAATGGAAAAAAAACAAAACAATAAAAAAAAAAAAAAAAAAACTGATAGCTTCGATGGACTACTCTGTCTTTTTCTGCTGTTACTTTTCTATGTTTCTATAAAATGATCTTGTGTTAGTGCCATTGCTTCCCTAAACCCCAGACTTTAATCTGAGTGTTTTTGACACTAATGAGTTTATTGAGGGGTGTTCTTCAGGTCTGTATACATTGTACTGTATACTGTTTCATTTTTTTTTTTTTTAACATGGAAGGGTATACTCAATTCAGGTAAACTGTTAACTGTTGCGTCAACTGAAGAGGGAAAGAAGTTTCCAACCAATTCTGGCCTGGTGGTCCAACGGGAAGAAAGTGGATTTAACTTTGATGCTGGAAAATTGGCCAAGGTTTATGCAAAGCAAACAGCAGCGACATTTGAGCATCATAAATGCAGGGCAGCACATCCTCTGCGTAAAGCCCACTGTTAGTCCTATTCGAGTTATTGAAAAAGTCAGGAGAGAGGGGGCACTTGTGCCTTAGAAAAAATGCATTTCCTATATTTTTTCTCAATTCAACATTTACTGTACATACATTTGCTCACCTCCATATTTTTACCCTAATCCTGCATATAATCAACAGTCTACTGATCCAAGGGATATCACAATAGTGTGACTTATTTAATTTAGTGGAATGGTAAAGCTCAAAGTGAACATAAACATTTTACTTAAAGAGAGCTTAATTCCCCTTTCAGTGCTACATTGTGACACATGCAGGGGGAAACTGGTTTGCAATAATTGTTAGCTTAACATGATGAGATAACAATCTGATTTACCAGGGCACAAGTTAGCACAACAATTACTTTTTCACAGGTTTGGGATTACTAAAAATTTGAATGATGTTGCATTTGCTTATCTGAGCAACTGATGCTTGCGCTGTGAATGCAAATGTTATCCAGATCATCCAACATCATTTGTTGCAACATGAGAATTAATTTTGGGATCTCTCTCTTTCTTTGTTTTCTTCATGGGGAAGGGGGTCTGGATCTGTTCAGTGGAGACCTGACCATTTCTAATAATGTAATAGGCCAGCAATAGTTCACTATAGTAATGATCTATTGCTGCAAGGAGGCACTGAAAAGGCTCTGTTCCTGCGACAACAAGGAAGCATTGTATTTACATTTGCTTTTACAGCAAATGTAAGCACAAAAGCAATTTGTAGAAGCATCAGAAGCCCTGGAGCTGATTATTTGAGCTCCTGGGCTTAGTGCTAAACCCCAGCTGTAACTGATATCCGGTGGTTCCAGAAGCCACTGAGACGGGGCGATGTTTTAAACAGTGCTGGGATGAATAGCCTCTATCCTTGTGCCATAATAAAATGACTCGGGGGACTCAAGGGGTTATTTAGTCAGTCCTAAGTGGTAGACTTGTATTAGGAAAGAGGAACATTAGGACAAAAGGACTGTACATTACTGCATACTGTTTGCATCAGGCAGAGCAGTTTGTCAAGTTTATCTAAAATATGTTAATATGTTTTTTTTTGGATTTGTGGCAAAAGTATTGGCATGTAAGAACAATCTGTTTTAGGGCATCAACTTGCCCTTGGTAATGAAAAGTCCTGAGTGGTGAAATTTAACTTAGGATTGTTTAATAAGGCAGTGTAAAGAGCAATAATAATGTGCATTTAAGTAACCCATAGCAACTAAGTGTGAATTCTGATTGGCTGGTGTCAGGTACTGCATTTCAAGGATTGCTATTGCTGTTACGGAACAAAATAGAATTGCAATTTGAATAGTTATTCCAAAGGACCAAAGTGTGCTGGTGAAAAGATAGGTATACTTTTCGTAATTTGTTTAGGGTTGAAAACGATAATCTTTAATGCCATTATATGCAAGATGGATAAAACATGCGGAGAGATCAAACAGCATTAACATTCTGCTTTTTTATGTTATTACCAGTTATAATTAAAGTGCTAGCAATCACTGAATGTAACCATGGTCTAAAAACCGAGGTGTATGTTGTATCATTGCTGAGAAGAAAAAAAGCAGTCAGGTGTATTGTATTTATAAACAAATAACATTTTAAATAACCCTCACACATGGGCAAGGTGAGACTCTCACCATTAAGCCGGGTACGCACGGGCCAAATGTTGGGACACATGTGCCGGTTAAAAGAAACGGTCGACATTCGGCCCATGTGTATGTCGGTCTGTCCAGCAGCCCACCACCTCCTGATCATCGCTCTCAGCCAATGGCAGAGTGCTGATCAGAGTGTTCTGGGGTTCTGTGTTCTCCCACCCCCCTGTCTGAACACAATAACTCAGCGGGGGAGATCGCTATACTAACTTTGCATAGTTAGTATAGCGGCTCCGACCAGAGCTGAGTTTTTTTCCGTTCAACCCGCTGGGTTGTTTGGAAAAAACGAATAGTGTGTACTAGGCTTTAGCACTGTACCCCAACCAATAATCAGTGTTGCGTGGGATTTTGATATGGTTTACTGCTTATATCTTATCTTGTTTACGCTGGTATGCACTATGGTGGTCGGTCACTGCTGCAGGTTTTTTCACTAATGGTATTCTGCCTATGTTCGGATTCAAGTAGGCCACAGATGTCACAATGACCAAGCTGGGCATTGATGGATCAAAATTCAGCCAGTTCAGTAGGGACTGACCAATCTTCGAATAGTTCCCTGTTCGACAGAAGTCAGTCGTTAAATCAACTTCTGAAAAATGGACATGGTGGAAAGCTATTGTCAATCAGTCGCTGCAGCCACTTGACTGGGTGGTTGTGGGGGGGGGGGGGGGAGAAATCAGTTAGTTAAAAAAATAACTGTCTATGCTCAGCTTATCTCTATCCATTCCATTGTTCCTTTTGATTACCATTGTTGGTTGACAAGACACCAAAATCATGAGTGATTTACTGCTTCTTAGCTACCAGTGTTCTGTCAACGAATAACTTTGATAGGAGAATGCAGTGTTTTTCTACATTGAAGCTGAACTCCAGCCTTACCTTCAGTCTTGCACAGTTGTACTCCTTGTTGTGCTCCTTTTCTGAACTAAAATTGCTTACTTTGTATTCACTGCAGCAAGTCAGGTAGAGCCCACCTTATTTTCTGGCTGGAGGATGTCCAGCATCATTTATTTATTAACTCCCTAGCCAGGTTCTCGGAAAGAAACCATGGGTTGCAGGAAAGAAATTTGCTTGATTCCCCCATCAACACAGACAGTGTTGATACGGGAATCCCTCCTCCCGGGCAATTGTTTTCTCCCAGCGGGGGAGGGTGGGGGAAGCCGTCCCCGCCGGGAGAAGACAATGATTATTGCTAGCGGCTATAGCAGCCACTAGGGATAATTAGGTAAAACCCTACCATGCTGGTTGTACCCAAGTTGATTGATCGATCAACTTGGTTCGAATGGGCAGGCTGAATGTACTTGTACTGTGTACGGCCTGCCTAACTGTCCCTAGCCCATCCTTTTATTCATTGGATCTCAGTCTTTTTACTCATGGAGGCTTAGCATTACATATGGGCATTGCCTTGGAAGATCTGTATAAAAATACAATCTTCCTAGGATCGCCCTGCGCTCCAACCCTTAAGGCATTTTGATAGTTGCACAATTCCTCTCAAGAGCAAGCCCACTGCTTGCATCAAGTCATACAGCTCTTACAAAGAGTACTGGGGAAGGAAGCTATGTACAGCAGCCTGCTGGGCCCTCCTACCAGCCATAATCTGCATGCATTGCACAGAGAAGTACAGAGACCCAATGATGATGTAATTGGGTCTGAAATAAAGGACATCATTTAAAAAAGAAAGGTTAGCATGTTGATGAGGAAGGTGGAGGAAAGAACCAGGGAGGCAAAATATAAGCTAATTCAATTTCAGCTTTAAGACTGAAATCTCCCCAAAATTTGGGTCCCACTATATAATTGTTTATGTCCACTTACTCTGCTTAAAGTAAAACTATGGCCTTCAAATAAAGAAAAATATATGTGCTGCAACACCTATTTATGAAAGGTATCTGCACTTACAGTTTTCCCTTAGGCCCCCTGCAAAGTCTTATGGGGCGTACACACGGTCGGACTTTTCAGCTACAAAAGTCCAACGGACGCTGACGGACTAAAGCTGGCTGGAAATCCGATCGTGTGTGGGCTTCTCCGGACTTTCAACTGACTTTTTCAGCCTCAAATCCGACGGACTTTAGATTTTAAACATGCTTCAAATCTTTCCGTCAAACTCGAATCCGGTCGAAAAATCCGCTCGTCTGTATGCTAGTCCGACGGACAAAAACCCACGCTAGGGCAGCTATTGGCTACTGGCTATGAACTTCCTTATTTTAGTCCGGTGTACGTCATCACGTAAGAATTCGACGGACTTTTGTGTGATCGTGTGTAGGCAAGTCTGTTCGTTAGAAAGTCCGCCGCAAGTCCGTCGAAAGTCCGCCAAAAGTCAGTCGAAAGTCTGTCGGACAGGCTGTCGGACTTTTGTAGCTGAAAAGTCCGACCGTGTGTACGCCCCATTACAAATACATGTTCTTTCTATCAGTGAAGTCCAACTTATGTTGTCTCCTGTGATAGAATGAAAACACTGCTGCTGCTGAATTTAGAAGTCTTGTCACCCTTATATAGGCTGTGGCTGCTTGCACTGCAATGAGATTAGACATGTTGCAAAGGGCATCACTATCAGAATTGTCACTAGTAATTCACAAGTCTGCAGTTTGTCAATCAGCACCTGGCCAGATCTCGTCCTGTCCATTGCTTTCTGGCTTGAGGGCAATGCCTCTGCTGCTGAAACCCTCCCATTCCTGATATGGCCTGCAGAACACCTCACAGTCTCTTCATCCCTATAACCTATGGGGAGCTTGTTTATAGTCCAACAAAGAGAGCTTGCTAGGGCTGATAACACTGCTTGGGATTTTAGAGCAGCACAGGCAAAGTACACAGAACATTAGGAGCTCACTGGATTGTTTTTCAGGGTCAGCGGGTATTGTTCTGTACTTGCATTGTTTTTAAAGGGATAAAACATGGGGAAATAAGTATGTATTGCAGCTATCTACTGCATATGTGCTATTTTGCCCAGATATACAATTTAATTAATAACAATGAAGTTCTATAGTTATTTCTGGCTAAAAATATAAACGCAAGGAACTTGTAATAACATAAGCTTGGTGAGGCTGGGAGGGAGTAGCTCTAGGTTCATACACTTGTGAGGACCTCCAATGTTATAAAACCCTCTGGTGTGCACTCAGAACTGTAGGATGTGTACTGCAACATAATAAACCTCAAAATGTCAGTTCTTATTCTTCAAAAGGGAGGGCCATGACTCATACTGTTGCTATAAGAGAATAATAGACCCCTAAATCAAGAATGTTTATATTCAAACTCATGTTTTTCTTACTGCATGCTACCATATAAGCAATGGGCTTGTAGAAACAAAACCCACCTGACTGCTAAATAGAGGGGAACAGGGTAATGCAAGAGTGTTCTTCAGTAGTGGAAATTTCCTTTATTTTCTTATTTCTTACACAAGACCAACAAGAAGCAAGCTTTCACTGCTGTGTATCTTAATATATGCTTTCACTGAAAAATGTGTACAAATGCAGTTTTTCACATATACTTGTCTGAAAAATGCTAAAGGAGCTTTGTAGTCCTTACTAATCTAATCTATTGCACTCAAGACTTGTTTCAAAAATCTCCTGTAAAAGAGACCATTGGCTGTAAATATGCACCTAATACATACAGAATGTACATTTGTCTTCCTACCTGGATGTGTAGATCTTGTTATTTTACCGATTTTCTGTATTTCCTCAAGTTTAAACTCACAGATCCTCATTACACAAAAGCTGCCTTCTAAGATAATTTACTTATTTGACTTTTCATGTGCTGTAAATTGTTAAGATATTTGCAGTGGAACTCCAGTTTTGTTGCAAAAAGAAAGTGAATCCCTTTCAGGTAGAATTATGTGCTTTGCAAGAATCTTGACAACCTCTAATTCAGATTCTTACCTGTTTTGTTTTATATGGATGTAAGCTGTGCCAGCACTTTCATCAAACTCAATGCAAAGTAGCAGGGTATGCCTTAAATCTCAACTCCAGCTTTTGAAAATCATTAAAACAGACTGGGAAAACAGCTTTGAATGCTCTGGATCTAACACTGGTCTTCTTTTGATATGATAACACCCACTGTCATTCAACTTGCTTCCTGTGAGGGAAGGATGTCTTAGGCCTGGAGAAGAAGGGAACGGCGGTACCATGACACCCTGCACTTATATACAATGCCGCAGAGAACAGTGCTCACATTATCACTTCTCTGCATTGAGGACTGCCCAGTGCCACGGAGGATTACCCTGTGGCATCATGTGACTAGCTTAAGGACATCTGAGAAAACTACATAAAGAAAAATCAATAAAGGCTTGTCCTCTGCAGAGGCGGGCTTTAGTTACTGTATAATCACTCTTTGGGCTTTAGTTACAGTCACCTGATTGGGTTGAGTGTTGTATGCATATTGACAGTAAATTTGATTTCTCCGGGTGTTCTGTATAATAGAGAACAGAATATCTGTAGTGTTGTTATGCGTGGAATTTGATTTGATAAAGCAGTAGTTTGTGTGTAGATGTGAAATTCCCACACAATTACTGTACATATTTCCCAATTTGCCCAATGAATATTTCAGCCAAAGATTTGTTCAAAGATTCAACAGGATTTGTCCATCAGTTTCTGGCAACTTTTACTCTATTAATTATGCAGGCAGCTGATGGGTGAATCTTGCATAAAGGAATGTTGTTGAGTCTAATGTCATTCAAATGTTGGAAGTAAAGTAGAGATTTTCTTGATTCTTGGCAGGGATGTTTAGATATACCTTGAATAATGGTAAGGATCTTTCAGTAATTTGTCAGCATGCTATCCATGGTGCTGAAATTCTGTATACACACAGTTTAAAGGAGAAGTATGTCCAAAGCTTTTTTGGCCATACTTCTATGAATCACAGAAGTGCAGTTTGTTCTGCACTCCCGTGACCCATTTTCAGACGACAGCAGGCTAAAGCCCACTATCGGCTTACATCAATCAGTTAGGTCCAGGCTTGGGAAAGATGCCGACAATATGGTCGCAATCCTCCCAGATGCCTGAACCAGCACCTGACTCAGTCTCTCGGCTCAATACATTTCAGGTACATTGAAACAAAATTCTTAAAGTTAATTTTCTTTAGTGTTAAAAAGCCTGTTCCCTGCCAGCATACAGAGAAGGACCCTTTCTCTCTGAAAGCAGTGGTCTCACTGTATACATTTCACACGCCTGCTAAGCTATTGTAGAAAGTAATTATAGAACTGCAGTCACATGTCATAAAATTCATATATGCGGCCATCACATGACCACAACTATACTCTGACTTTAGGGTAAGTGAACTGTTATTTATTAAAAAGAGAGAGGTGGGGGAGGCTTTGTGGCATTTCTTAGTAGCTTGAATTAGACGTTAGGTCTTCTTCGCTAAAACCTATATCTTTAATCCTGTAAACTTGTCCCACAAACTTTTGGCTTTGTATCCCATGATTGCCAATTTAATCCATCCACCTTTTTTTTCTTTACAGTATTGTGCCACTGCATGATATGATTTGTAATGGATATTTTGCATGGAAATGCCTTAACCAGTTCCCACTTACGCCAATTCTGACATTTCTCTCCTACATGTAAATATCTGTATATTTTTGCACGAAAATTACTCAGAACCCCCCAAAATTATGTTTTTTTTAGCAGAGACCCTAGAGAATAAAATGGTGGTCATGGCATTTGTTATGTCACACGGTTTTTGTGCAGTGATTTTTCAAAAGCAATTTTTTGGGGGGAAAAATTAACTTGCCAACTGTAGCATGAAGCCACGAGGTCCATTTTCAGGGATACCCACTGGAGACATATTTGACACAAGACTTTTTGGTGCAAAGTCTACGCTCTTGGGTTCAGCTGTTGACAGCTTAGAATGTCGCCATTAAATTATCCACTTTAGGAATGTAGACTGCCAGCAGAAATAGAACATGTCTTTCTTCCCAGTGAAGAATGTGAGCCACCTTTTTTCTAGCCATCTAATTCCTGATTCCACCTTGATGATTTACATAAGCCTCTGTTTTAGTGTTCTTGGACTAAACCCTGTCAGGATACCAGATGCTATTATCCTGCAAAGCTAGTGTGACCAGATACACTACACAAAAAATGCCAGACTCAAATTTAAGTGCAACAATACTGTTTATAATAGACGCACAAACACAAGTGACATGAAACATAAATAACATTGTTGAATGTTATACCATTTGTATTGCCTTACCTGGAACTCCTTGTGCTCTAAAACTTTAATAATAGTTATATAAAATTAACAAACAAAAAATAATAATCAACCTATACACAACCCACTGAACCACTTGTGAAAAGTGAAAAACTAATTAAACTCCAACCCCACTTCCAAAAAAGTTGGGAAGCTGTGTAAAAGCTACATGAAGACAGAATGCAATGATTTGAAAAATTCAGAAACCCATGTTTTATTCACAATAGAAAATAGATACAGTATACATATCAAATGTTTAAACTGAGAAAACGTACCATCTTTTAGAAAAAAATAAGGTCATTTTGAAATTGATGGCAGCAACACATCTCAACACTTTGAATGTCTGGAACTGAAGAGACCAGTTTCAGGAGAGGAATGTTGTACCATTCTTGCCTTGATATAGGATTCTAACTGCTCAACAGTCCTGGGTCTTCCTTGTCGTATTTTTCACTGATGCACTGAACATTTTCGAATGATGAAAGGTCTGGACTGCAGGCAGGCCAATTAAGCACCTGGACTCTTCTACTACATTGACGGCGCTATATGGGTACCTTAAATAATAATATAATAGATGAGCATCTTAATGAGACACAATGTGCAGGGATAGGGACAATTATAGACCCACACTCACTCAGGTTGAACTGGATGGACTGGTGTCTTTATTCAACCTTGCTAACTATGTAACAAAGCCATAATGTCATAGATGCAGTATGAGGTTTAGAATTGTCCTGATGAAATATGCAAGGCCTTCCCTGAAAAACACTTCATGTGGATGGAAGCATATGCTGTTCTAAAAGCTGGAGATATCTTTAAGCATTGATGATGCCTTTCCAGATGTACAAGTGCCAATTTCATATGCACTAATGCAACCCCATACCATCAGAGATGCAGGCTTTTGAACTGAACACTGATAATAAGCCAGAATGCCCCTCTCTTCTTTAATACGGAGGACATGGCACCCATGGTTACAAAATGTTCTTACAGCTCTTCCTTGTTAGTACCACTTACTTCTCCAGGTTTTTGTTGCCCTGTCCCAACTTTTTTGAGCCAAGTTACTGCCATCAATTTCAAAATGACCTTATTTTTTTCAAAAAAATAGCACATTTTCTCAGTTTAAACATTTTATGTTTTCTATTTTCTATTGTGAATAATATATGGGTTTAAGAGATCTTCAAATAATTGCATTCTGTTTTTATGTATATTTTAGACCGTATCCCAACTGGTTGTACTTAAATTTGTATTGTGTGCAAATTTCAAAGAGCAAAGGTGGGTATAAAGATATTTAACCACTTGCTTACCGGGCACTTAAACCCCCTCCTATCCAGACCAATTTTCAGCTTTCAGCGCTGACGCACTTTGAATGACAATTGCGCGGTCATACAACACTGTACCCAAATGAAATTTTTATCATTTTTTTCCCCACAAATAGAGCTTTCTTTTGGTGGTATTTGATTACCTCTGCGGTTTTTATCTTTTGTTAAAAAAATTTAAAAAGACCGAATTTTTAAAAAAAAAATATTTTTTTTATATTTTGTTATAAAATTTTTTAAAAGGGTAATTTTTCTCCTTCATTGATGTACGCTGATGAGGCAGCACCAATGGGCACTGATAGGTGGCAGTGATGGGCACTGATGGGTGGCAGTGATGGGCACTGATTGGTGGCAATAATGGGCACTGATCTTGTACACTGCTAGATGGCACTGATTGGCACCACTGGTGGGCATTGTTAGGTGGTAATGGTGGGCATTGATAGGTGGCACTTGTAGGCATTGATAGGTGGCACTTATGGGCATTGATACGTGGCACTGGTGGGCACTGTGATGTGGCAATGTCAGGTTGCACTGGCAGGGGGTACTGGTGGCACAATTGAGGCACGTATGAGGCATTATTGCCTCCTCCTCTTTGGGACCGATGTCCCTTGCTGGTGAGCCGGTGATCGGCTTTTTTTTCTCCTCGCACTGTCAGCGCGAGGAGAAAAAAAAAACGATCACAGAGCTTTTGTTTTGATTATGTGATCAGCTGTCATTGGCTGACAGCTGATCACATGGTAAGGGGCCGGGACCGGCCCCTTACTTGGATCTGTGATCACCCCAGTCTCAGTGACTCGGTGATCACAGCGCGCTCTGCAGGGCGCGCGCGGGGCACGTGCACAGGGGAGGCCGTCATATGATGGCCTCCCGGGAATTCAGGTCCGCGCTGTAGCCGTCATTCGGCTATAGCACGGATATCAAGCGGTTAAAGGCTACGAGGAAGGCACTTAATTGTCTTGACCACCTCCATTGGAATTAAGAGTGGTATTTAGCAAGTTGTGATGTAAAATCACTTTA
This sequence comes from Lithobates septentrionalis, assembly GCA_037952835.1. Classification (NCBI taxonomy): domain Eukaryota; kingdom Metazoa; phylum Chordata; class Amphibia; order Anura; family Ranidae; genus Lithobates; species Lithobates septentrionalis. The sequence continues at coordinate 554,877 of JBBDGP010000864.1, read as the reverse complement.
TATTATAATAGAACGTTCAAATGGGGTAGAAGCAGTCACATTTTCATGGGAGAAAAAAAGATGGAAAGGAATTAGTGTTATGCCCTGTACACACGATAGGATTTTCCGATGGAAAATGTGTGATAGGACCTTGTTGTCGGAAATTCCGACCGTGTGTGGGCTCCATCACACATTTTCCATAGGAATTTTCGACACACAAAGTTTGAGAGCTTGCTATAAAATTTTCCGACAACATATTCCCATCATGTGTACACAAATCCGACACACAAAGTGCCACGCATGCTCAGAATAAATTAAGAGACGAAAGCTATTGGCTACTGCCCCGTTTATAGTCCCGACGTACGTGTTTTACGTCACCGCGCTCAGAACGATCGGATTTTCCGATAACTTTGTGCGACCGTGTGTATGCAAGACAAGTTTGAGCCAACATCCGTTGGAAAAAATCCATGGATTTTGTTGTCGGAATGTCCGATCAATGTCCGACTGTGTGTACAGGGCATTACAGTACAACTTCTTTTGGTTTAAAGGAAACTATTATTGGCAAATAAGAGGCTTCCATCCTGTTACATGAACCATTTATGACCATAGAAACAGAACCTATAGTGTCACAAACAGACACTGATCTCGTTTTGTGGAGGAACCGAGGAAGGCTTTAACCACCTCAATACAGGGCACTTACACCCCCTTCCTGCCCAGGCCATTTTTCAGCTTTCAGCGCTGTCACACTTTGAATGACAATTGCGCTATACTATAATTATGTGACATTTTTATCATGTTTTTCACACAAATAGCGCTTTTGGTGGTATTTAATCACTGCTGGGTTTTTTATATTCTACAAAAAAAAGACCGAAATTTTTTGAAAAAAAAAAGTTTTTCTTCGTTTCTGTCAGTAAATTTTGTAAACAAGTAATTTCTCTCCTTCACTGATGGGCACTGATAGGCTGCACTGATGAGGTGGCACTTATGGGCACTGATGAGGCGGCACTTATGGACACTGATTAGGTGGCACTGATGAGGAGGCACTAATATGCCACACTTATGGGCACTGATAGGTGGCACTAATATGAGCACTGATAGGTGGCACTGGTGGGCACTGATAGGCGACACTGATGGGCACTGGTGGGCAGCAGTGATAGGCGGCACTGATAGCCAGCACTGACTGTTGCTGGCACTATTGGGCACTGATTGCTGGCACTGGTGGGCAGTGATCACTGGCACTGATTGCTGGCACTGGTGGCGCTATTGTAATCAGGGCACTGATGATCAGTGCCCTGATTACATGTGTACATGTCTCCTGTGAGGACAAGCCGCTAAACATCTCTCTTCGCCACACACTCTGTCAGTGTAAGGCGAGGAGCGCCGATTACTGGCATCTGCGTGTTTACATGTGACCGGCTGTGATTGGACACAGCCGATCACATGGTTAAAAAGCCACGGGCGCGGCTGTTTACAGAGATGGGGTCACGCCGTGTCCTAGCAACACGGCACGGCCGCGTTCGCCACGCTGCGGCGCCCCCACGGGGAAGCGTGAGGCCGTTCTGGGACGACGTCATATGACGTCCTCCCAGAACGAGACCTGCACCGCCCCTCATTTGACGGTGGGTGGGCAGCAAGTGGTTAAACTACTTTTAAAGCATTAAAGTATATGTAAACCCAAATACTAAAATCTCATATAAGCTTTATATGTTATGTGATTTCAAAAATCATCTTCAATCTCTTGAAATCTTCAGCTTTAATTAAAATAATACTTGGTGATCCCGTCATGAAGGTCCTTATTCAGGCACTTCCTGTTATATGGTGACAAGGCTCTGTACCTGTCCACCAATTGTGCAACTATGCTCTAGCATTATCACCCTGTCCCAGTGGAAACTACAGGTTGCTGTTTTGATACACATTGCACAAGTCAATATACAATCCTTATCACCATTAGGAAAGCCGCCTTGAGAAATGGATGGGCAGCAGTTGCTAAAGTGCACAGTATGTAGACATGAAGTGGCTGCAAATAGGATACAGAAGATCAACAGAGCTGATATGCCAGAAACAAAGGAGTATTAAATGGAATGGGCAATTGTTTACAGTAAATTAGCAAGCTAAATATAATTTAGTTAGGATTTAGGTCTACTAGAAAGTATAGAGTTCATTACAGCAGACAGTAAAAGTAAAATCTATTAGGTTTAAACATGTAACTAGAAGAAAAGATCAACACTGGAACATAAGGAAACTGACTGTATTTTTTTTTTGTGGTCAGGAGCTGCCACCAGCAAGCATGGATTAAGCTGTGTACACACGGGCGGACTTTTCGACCGGACTGGTCCTACGGGACGAAACCGTCGGACAATCCGTGTGTGGGCTTCATCGGACCTGCAGCGGACTTTTTCGGTCGAAAATCAGATGGACTTTAGCTTTGGAACATATTTCAAATCTTTCCGACAGACTCGAGTCCGGTCGGAAAATCCGCTCGTCTGTATGCTAGTCCGACGGACGAAAACCTACGCTAGGGCAGCTATTGGCTACTGGCTATGAACTTCCTTAATTTAGTCCGGTCGTACATCATCACGTATGAATCCGTCGGACATTGGTGTGATCGTGTGTAGGCAAGTCCGTTTGTTCGGAAGTCCGTCAAAAGTCAGTCGGAAAGACCATCGGACATTTGATGCCAAAAAGTCCGCCCGTGTGTACACGGCATTAGAGTCATTCTGAAAAGTAGAAAAGAAGTAGGTGCTTTAATAAAACATTTTCAAAACCAGTCAGAGGAATCAAAACAGAAATTTTATAATCAGGAAAATGTTGAGGCGGGATATAAAGAAGCATTACATAAGAACAAGAAGAACTAATTAAAAACAAATATAACTAAAAAGGATAAAGAGGGTGCCCCACTGAGCATTTTCCATATAATGAGAATACGGAACTAGTAATAAATTCAGTATAAGTAAAAAGGATAAAGAGGGTGCCCCACTGAGCATTTTCCATATAATGAGAATACGGAACTAGTAATAAATTCAGTATAAGTAAAAAGGATAAAGAGGGTGCCCCACTTCACATTTTCCAAATAATGAGAATCTGGAACTAGTATTAAAACCCAGCATAACCAAAAATAATGAGAAGGGTGTCCCACTACACATTTTCCATGTAATGAGAATCTGGAACTAGTAATAAAACCCAGCATAACCAAAAATTATGAGAAGGGTGTCCCACTACACATTTTCCATGTAATGAGAATCTGGAACTAGTAATAAAACCCAGCATAACCAAAAATAATGAGAAGGGTGTCCCACTACACATTTTCCATATAATGAGAATCTGGAACTAGTAATAAAACCCAGCATAACCAAAAATAATGAGAAGGGTGTCCCACTACACATTTTCCATATAATGAGAATCTGGAACTAGTATTAAAACCCAGCATAACCAAAAATAATGAGAAGGGTGTCCCACTACACATTTTCCATATAATGAGAATCTGGAACTAGTATTAAAACCCAGCATAACCAAAAATAATAAGAAGGGTGTCCCACTACACATTTCCCATATAATGAGAATCTGGAACTAGTATTAAAACCCAGCATAACCAAAAATAATAAGAAGGGTGTCCCACTATGCATTTGTTATATAATAAGAATCTGGAACTAGTAATAAAACCCAGCATAACCAAAAATAATGAGAAGAGTGTCCGACTACACATTTCCCATATAATGAGAATCTGGAACTAGTATTAAAACCCAGCATAACCAAAAATAATAAGAAGGGTGTCCCACTACGCATTTGCTATATAATAAGAATCCGTAACTTATTAATAAAACCCAGTATAACCAAAAAGGATGAGAAGGGCGACTCATTAGGCATTTTTGATATACAGTAAAACCTTGGATTGCAAGCATAATTAGTTCTGGAAGCATGCTTGTAATCCAAAGCACTTGTATATCAAAGCAAATTTCCCCATAAGAAAAATGGAAACTCAAATGATTCGTTCCACAACCATTTATTCATAAGTCCTTCAGTTTATAGTCCATATAAAAAGATTATAGCAATGTGATAGGTTGTGTAACAATAAAATGTCCATCCACAAATGGAAGCTTCCACAAGGGGATTAGAAGCAAAATCCAGCAGGAGCTAGAGAGTATAAAAGAGAAAAGAGGCGCCTCTAAGTGTAACAATATGGTTACATTTAATGAAGGTACAACATTTAACAACTTACGTGGTTGATTATTAAAAGAGGCACATCTAAGTATGCAGGCATCCAGGGTAAAGCGGTCCACATAGACCATCCTCCGCACCACCGGCTCTCACCGCTATCAGTCAGTAGAGCGATCTGAAAGCGAGGCTTGAACCACTCGTGGAGTGCAGCATGGAAGGAACAACGCCAATGGCAGTGAGGAGGATGGTCTATGTGGACAGCTTTACCCCGGATGCCTGCATACTTAGAAGTGCCTGTTTTAATCATCAACCATGTGAGTTTCTAAATGTTGTACCTTCATTAAATGTAACTGAATTGCTACAATTAGAGGCGCCTCTTCTCTCTTTTATACTCAGTTGTTACTTGACGCTACTTGTATACCAAGACATCGCTTGTATATCAAGTCAAAATGTATTTTAAAATTTTGCTTATCTTGCAAAACGCCCTCAAATCAAGGTTTTACTGTAATGAGAATCTGGAACTATCATTAAAATCCATTATAACCAAAACGGACGAAGAGGGTGACCCACTAGGCCATATAATGAGAATATGGAACTAATATTAGATTCAGTATAACTAAAAAGGACAAAGAGGGTACCCCACAACACATTTTCCATATATTGAGATTCTGGAACTAGCATTAAAACCCAGTATAACCAAAAAGAATGAGAAGGGTGTCCCACTACACATTTTCCATATAATGAGAATCTGGAACTAGTATTAAAACCCAGCATAACCAAAAATAATAAGAAGGGTGTCCCACTACACATTTCCCATATAATGAGAATCTGGAACTAGTATTAAAACCCAGCATAACCAAAAATAATAAGAAGGGTGTCCCACTATGCATTTGTTATATAATAAGAATCTGGAACTAGTAATAAAACCCAGCATAACCAAAAATAATGAGAAGAGTGTCCGACTACACATTTCCCATATAATGAGAATCTGGAACTAGTATTAAAACCCAGCATAACCAAAAATAATAAGAAGGGTGTCCCACTACGCATTTGCTATATAATAAGAATCCGTAACTTATTAATAAAACCCAGTATAACCAAAAAGGATGAGAAGGGCGACTCATTAGGCATTTTTGATATACAGTAAAACCTTGGATTGCAAGCATAATTAGTTCTGGAAGCATGCTTGTAATCCAAAGCACTTGTATATCAAAGCAAATTTCCCCATAAGAAAAATGGAAACTCAAATGATTCGTTCCACAACCATTTATTCATAAGTCCTTCAGTTTATAGTCCATATAAAAAGATTATAGCAATGTGATAGGTTGTGTAACAATAAAATGTCCATCCACAAATGGAAGCTTCCACAAGGGGATTAGAAGCAAAATCCAGCAGGAGCTAGAGAGTATAAAAGAGAAAAAAGGCGCCTCTAAGTGTAACAATATGGTTACATTTAATGAAGGTACAACATTTAACAACTTACGTGGTTGATTATTAAAAGAGGCACATCTAAGTATGCAGGCATCCAGGGTAAAGCGGTCCACATAGACCATCCTCCGCACCACCGGCTCTCACCGCTATCAGTCAGTAGAGCGATCTGAAAGCGAGGCTTGAACCACTCGTGGAGTGCAGCATGGAAGGAACAACGCCAATGGCAGTGAGGAGGATGGTCTATGTGGACAGCTTTACCCCGGATGCCTGCATACTTAGAAGTGCCTGTTTTAATCATCAACCATGTGAGTTTCTAAATGTTGTACCTTCATTAAATGTAACTGAATTGCTACAATTAGAGGCGCCTCTTCTCTCTTTTATACTCAGTTGTTACTTGACGCTACTTGTATACCAAGACATCGCTTGTATATCAAGTCAAAATGTATTTTAAAATTTTGCTTATCTTGCAAAACGCCCTCAAATCAAGGTTTTACTGTAATGAGAATCTGGAACTATCATTAAAATCCATTATAACCAAAACGGACGAAGAGGGTGACCCACTAGGCCATATAATGAGAATATGGAACTAATATTAGATTCAGTATAACTAAAAAGGACAAAGAGGGTACCCCACAACACATTTTCCATATATTGAGATTCTGGAACTAGCATTAAAACCCAGTATAACCAAAAAGAATGAGAAGGGTGTCCCACTACACATTTTCCATATAATGAGAATCTGGAACTAGTATTAAAACCCAGCATAACCAAAAATAATAAGAAGGGTGTCCCACTACACATTTCCCATATAATGAGAATCTGGAACTAGTATTAAAACCCAGCATAACCAAAAATAATAAGAAGGGTGTCCCACTATGCATTTGTTATATAATAAGAATCTGGAACTAGTAATAAAACCCAGCATAACCAAAAATAATGAGAAGAGTGTCCGACTACACATTTCCCATATAATGAGAATCTGGAACTAGTATTAAAACCCAGCATAACCAAAAATAATAAGAAGGGTGTCCCACTACGCATTTGCTATATAATAAGAATCCGTAACTTATTAATAAAACCCAGTATAACCAAAAAGGATGAGAAGGGCGACTCATTAGGCATTTTTGATATACAGTAAAACCTTGGATTGCAAGCATAATTAGTTCTGGAAGCATGCTTGTAATCCAAAGCACTTGTATATCAAAGCAAATTTCCCCATAAGAAAAATGGAAACTCAAATGATTCGTTCCACAACCATTTATTCATAAGTCCTTCAGTTTATAGTCCATATAAAAAGATTATAGCAATGTGATAGGTTGTGTAACAATAAAATGTCCATCCACAAATGGAAGCTTCCACAAGGGGATTAGAAGCAAAATCCAGCAGGAGCTAGAGAGTATAAAAGAGAAAAAAGGCGCCTCTAAGTGTAACAATATGGTTACATTTAATGAAGGTACAACATTTAACAACTTACGTGGTTGATTATTAAAAGAGGCACATCTAAGTATGCAGGCATCCAGGGTAAAGCGGTCCACATAGACCATCCTCCGCACCACCGGCTCTCACCGCTATCAGTCAGTAGAGCGATCTGAAAGCGAGGCTTGAACCACTCGTGGAGTGCAGCATGGAAGGAACAACGCCAATGGCAGTGAGGAGGATGGTCTATGTGGACAGCTTTACCCCGGATGCCTGCATACTTAGAAGTGCCTGTTTTAATCATCAACCATGTGAGTTTCTAAATGTTGTACCTTCATTAAATGTAACTGAATTGCTACAATTAGAGGCGCCTCTTCTCTCTTTTATACTCAGTTGTTACTTGACGCTACTTGTATACCAAGACATCGCTTGTATATCAAGTCAAAATGTATTTTAAAATTTTGCTTATCTTGCAAAACGCCCTCAAATCAAGGTTTTACTGTAATGAGAATCTGGAACTATCATTAAAATCCATTATAACCAAAACGGACGAAGAGGGTGACCCACTAGGCCATATAATGAGAATATGGAACTAATATTAGATTCAGTATAACTAAAAAGGACAAAGAGGGTACCCCACAACACATTTTCCATATATTGAGATTCTGGAACTAGCATTAAAACCCAGTATAACCAAAAAGAATGAGAAGGGTGATCCACTATGCATTTTCCATATAATAAGAATCTGGAACTAGTATTAAAATCTAATATAACCAAAACGGGTGAAAAGAGCGACCCACTAGGCATTTTACATATAATGAGAATCTGTATTTACCGTGTATTCTCTTTAAATAAAGTAGTTGAAAAAAATCCATTATTACTAAAATGAATGAAGAGGGTGCCCCACTATGCATTTTCTAGATAATGAGAATGCTTGTTGACTAATGCAGATTATTAGGAAAATCTGACTTAGTTGTAAGGTATATGCATACCCAACACATTTTCTGTAGTTTTGGATAAAGTAAGGAAGGATTAAAACCCGTCAAGTATTCTTTTGCTCTCTGTGCACCATTGTTGAAATTTCTCCAAGCAACAGGTAGTAAGAGAAAATCTCCCAAAGTGAAGAAAATTCCTCTTCTATACAGTAGTCTCGGAAAAGGTATTCCAACTGGAAAATATTTTTTTTCCTAGGGATAACATATTTTCTTTCTCTGTGACCAGTCACCAGTACAAATAGAGAAGTGAGGGGTATAATCTTTCCTTTACTTTATCCGCAACAAAAAAAGAGGGAATTGAAACAGATAAATAGTTTAAAGTGATACCAATAATTTCATATTCATTGGAATGTGAATTTGGCCTCACATTATATGGGTAGAACAACACACCTACCGGTATAAGGTGGGAGTTCTGATGGACTCCTGGTTTCTCCTGCTGACCTCCACCTTACGGGTATTCAGGGATCCACATTCCTGAAGTGTAGGTTTCCGACCAGACTTCAGGGGACCTGTCAGGAATCAGCAATAGGGATGGCCAGACCTGCGTGGCTACACTGATCAAACTTAGACCAGATTGTATACTTTAATTAAGGTTTTTTTTACAGTGAAACCAAAATCTATCCAAACATCAACAAACAGGAAACACAGCAAATGTTACAAATGAACCATAACCATACAGTATAATCAAAATGCCTATCTGGCAACCTAACAGGAAGCCTAACTAGCAAATTGACTAATTACACTATGTACAAAAATGGGGACCACAGATAAACAGGGTAATACCAGAGATGCAAGAATTAGGGGGAGAAGCAGGACTGGGATCACAAACAAAGAGAGCAGTTATAAGGCAGCAGGATGCAGGGCAAAAGCAAGATCAGGATAAATGGCAAGCAGTATCTGGCTAGCAAAACAGAACATTGAAGTGAAGTATAATAGTAGATAAGGGATGAAATACCCTCCCAGCAACCAGCATCAGGTGGAAACAGATTACTAGAATATGCCAGGAGACACCTGCTGGTGGACACCAGAACTACAATCTCCTGCTCTGGGAAGCACAATGCCACCAGCAGGTGATCCAAGTTCTGACAGGTCCATTTCTTACGAATGATGTGGAGTTTAGTGGTGTAGGCATTCGGAATGGTAAGTATTCCCTCTCTTCCTTTTAGCAATGCATTTGTCTGATACAGTTTACTTACTTGACAGTGTCACATTCACATCATATCTGTTGAGTTGTGTTAATCTGCATAGATCAGTGAAGACCCAATGCAAGGGAATTTACACCATAATGCTGCAGTGAGGTGTGCAGTATATAAATACAGCATATCTGCATTTTTACATAGTGCAACTCACCGTACCACGCTGTTGTGTGTAAAGTGTCAATTTGTGCCACTTCAATAAAGTGTAAGAGCGAATTCACACTACAAAGTCGTTAAATCGCAGAGCAGCCGGAGTGATTCACCGCTGCGGCTCTGCGTTGACAGCTGCACTAGAGGGCAGTGTGATGCACAATTCTGCGCATCACGCGGCTCCCTTTTTGTTTTGTACAAGGTTTATTTGAAGTGTAAAACACGTACACTTAATTCACTGTAATATTGGGCAGCGCAGCAGTTTGATGTGGCCCAGTGCGCTGAGAAAAAATGCAACATGTCTGCAGTTTATCACAGCACGCTGCAGCAGAGCACTATGTTTCGTTGCAGTGTGAATGGGACACATAGGAAACAACTGTTTCCTGTGTGTCCCTGCAGTTACAGACGTTTTACAATGCGGTATAGGGTAAATTGGCCTTAAAACCTAACTCCAGGCACCTAAAAAAACGTATCCCTTGCAGTAGGGCTGTGCCTGCAAGGGTAAAGATGAATTTAGCAAGAATTCAGCCACTTTTTAAAATGTGCAGGCATACTAAGAGTTAAGTCCAACAGGGTGCAACATCTGACAGTTGGTAATACAGCTATTACTACACTCCTGGAGTTCTGATGGGAGAGATGCTGTTTTCTCCACACAGCATCTCTGCCCACCCTCCCCTCTGCTGTCCATTTACAGAAGTATTTTGTGAATGAGTTCACATAAAAGAAAGCGCTCTGTGCTTGGGCAGGGGGATCGGGATTCACCCGGACAGTTTGGGTTAGGAATCATGCGTCCGGGTTTCAGGCTGCCTGAAACCCGGACACATTATTCAGACTGGACTATGGCTTCCCAGCAGGGTTGCTGGCTGCAGTTGTCTAAGCTGAGAGTGTCTGATACACTCTCTTTCATGCTGTCCAAAGCCAGCACTAACAATCATCCCCCCAAACACACACACAGACGGGAGAGGAAAGCGAGCTCAATCTGCACCTCTTCCTTCCACCCCTACCCCTCTATGTCTGCCCACACTCCAATCCCCGGCACTGTGCCTCAGAAAAGGAAAGTGGGGTCCCAAAATTTGAAGTTCAGCAGCTTCAGATACATCTGGATGAGAGGTGCTGACTGCCAAGGGGTGAGTTAGCTCAGCATCCATCCCTGTCTGTGACTGAAGTCTCCCCCCTTCTCTCTCCTGCCTCTGAGTGAGTACACTAAGGTAAATCGGGGTTCTCAGAGCACCCCTTACATCAGAGTTCCCCTTTACACCAGAAGCCACAGTGTTCTTACATCAGTGTTCTTACATCATCTTACATCTTACCCCTTTCATCAGAGTCCTCTCCATACATCAGAGTTCTCAGTATTCCCCCTTAAATCAGGGTTCCCAGAGCATCCCTTATGTTAGAGTCCCCGGAGTTCTCCCTTACATCAGAGTCTGCAGAGTCCCCCCTTATAGTGAAAGAGAACAGAGTTCAGATGTAAAAGGGGAACTCTGGACTCTGATGTAAAGGAACTGTGCGTCGCTAAAGTGTTGGGGTTTGACTTGAAGAAAAGGTGGCAACCCTACAGGGGGAGGGGCGGGCACAGTGGCTGAATGCGACTCTGCAGCTACTGGAGCTGAGACCAGAGGATCCAGAATCAGAGTACCAGAAGGATAGCGATAGCTGTACTCCAGGAGCTCAGTAAAAATACAAAATTGTAACTTCCAGAGATAACTCCATGTGTAGGCATTCACCTCATTAGACCTAAAGTAGAAGGTTGGACTAGAGCTAATTAAGCTTAGAACTGCTCCCACCCCTCTTCTAACACCTATACTAACTACCATGTGGAAGGAAGATGCTTCTACTTACCTATTCTCAAGTTGCTCCGGTCCCATCACATGATTGGCTCCCAGTGGCTTGTGTGAATACTGGAGAGATTTCCCTGGAAGGTGTGCTTTAACCACTTACTGATCACATAACAATATTATACAGCGGCAAAGGGGCTCTCTTGTGCCGGATGAATTACCTAGTAAGTGATCCAGCACTTCCGGGTAGGGAGCGTGCTCGCTCGCCACCAGTGCGCCGTTTCTGCTGGGTTTAGTCACAGGATAAGCCAATCAGCGGGTGCTGGCCAATGGGTGTTCGCCAGCACCCGATGATCGGTGAGGAGAACTACAGAACGGAGCTCTGCCTGTGTAAACAAGGCAGAGCTCTGTCATGTCAGCGGGGATGTGCTGGAGTTTTTTTCCTGCAAAGCAAGTAATAAAATCCAGCACATAGTAAACACAAAATCACTGGTTAGGCAGAAGTTAACCCTTTGATTGCACTAGATGTTTAACCTATTCCCAGACAGTGATTAGTATAGTGACAGTGCATATTTTTAGCACTGATCTCTGTATTAGTGTCACTGGTTGCCACAAAGTGTCAGTGACACATTGTCTGCTGCAATATTGCAGTGCCGCTATCGGTCGCTGATTGCCGCCACTTCTAGTATAAACAAAAAAATTTTTCCAGTATATACCCCATAGTTTGTAGACGCTATAACTTTTGTATTTTATTTGAGGAATACTATGCTCTGTAAGAAATGATTAGGGGACAGAATGTGAAAGGGTTAAAGGAAGGTGAAGGAGAAGTAGAATACAAGCAAACATCAGACCACTAGATCCTCCCCTGAGAAGGAACTAAAGAGTCCAGAGGGAGCTGGTAAATAGAAATAGGAGTGAGCTGTCAGTATAGGAGTGTGGGCAGACAATAGAGCATGGGTGCTCAACCTGTGGCCCTCCAGCTGTTGGGGAACTACAAGTCCCATCATGCCTCTGCTTTTTTGGAAGTCATGATTGTAACGGTCAGCCCTGCAATGCCTCATGGGACTTGTAGTTCTGAAACAGCTTGAGGGCCATAGGTTGAGCACCCATGCCATAGAGTGTTTATTTCTTAAAGCAGACCTTCAGTCATTTTTTTCAACTTTCCATCTATTAAATCTTATGCCCTTGTTGTTGTTTTAACTTTGGATAGTAAAACATTTTTTTTCTGCCAGTAAATACCTTTTACAGCCCACTTCCTGTTTCTTGTCTGGTCATTAGCCTAGGCTTATGGCATCATACACTCTCTCACTGAGAGTTTGCCAGGAAGGGAGGGGGGTGAGTCATAAGAGAGCCAATGAGAGCTTCAAAGCTGGAGATGTAAATCTATGTAAATATATCTATCTCTGTGTAAATCCAGGAAGTGAACAGGCAGCACATTCAGCTGCCCACAGTTAAAATGGTTGCAGCCAGACTCCGTGGATGGAGATTTCTGCAGCATATTTGCAAGTACAGAATCACAGTATATATATATATATATATATATATATATATATATATATATATATATATATATATATATATATATATATATATATAAATAATATGCAAAGTGGTTGGAGGGAAGCTTCAGAATGGCAAAGATGTTTTTATTACAAATTATGTGAGCAGACTGCAGTTCCTCTTTAAAAGAAGGGTGTGCTTTCTGAGTTCTAATAAAGAACTGCACAAAGGAGACTGCTTGTATTTATTCATTGAATTGCAGTTGAATGGATGACGAACTGAGAGAGAGGCTTGAAACACAGGATACTGGTGTTGTAATCTGAAAGTGAAACTTGGAACTTAGGGAATTGCTGTGAGAATAATACTCTATTCCGTGAGCGAGGCTTGGAACGCAGGACGACTCTAATCTGAAAAATGAGGTTTAGAATGCACAACATACATAGAACGTCAAACTGAGAGTGAGGCTTGGAACACAGGACATTGTTCAATGAGAATGACTGTAATCTGAAAGTGAGGCTCGGAACACAAGACTAAGCTCTGGTAGCATCATTTCAATTGGGAAATACGGCTTGGAATGCAGGAGATGGATTTGGGAACGAGGCTTGGAATACAAGACATTTGGGGAGTATGACGTCAATATGAGAGTGAGGCTTGGAGCTTTGGCACGGAAAGAGTAGTGGTGTCTCTTCTTTACAACAAAGTGGCTGTGAGAGATGAACATACACAGGTCACTGTACACATGAAGAAGGTTGGTGCGAGTCTATGTCTAGAAGGCTATGCGGCAGATACACAGCACAGGTAACTTCTAAAAGGATAGATACATGAAAGATTATTCCTAGGCAATAGGTCACTTCTCTTCTGGGGAGGTGATTGCTTACTGTCATGCCTTGTATACACCACCAGTGAGCAGAACCACCATATTAGTAATAATAGGTTCACTTATACAGTCTATACATATTCTGCTATTATGGAGACAGGGGATAGTTTTGGAAGATGCAGTTTCTTGTTCCTTTTGGGATAAAGCTGATTATTGTAAGCACCCTAGCCCCTCCGCGAGGGGTAAAGGGTTTATTTCAGCCCTGTAACTGCTACATTTGCAGGAGAGCTTATTCTGTCAAAAAATAATAGACTCACTGGCCAGATCATCGGAAGAAAAAGCCTAAAAAGAAAACAAATGCAGCCACCACATCTAAGAATTAGTAAGCTGCAGTATAATAAATGTTTGCTTTTTGTGTTTAGAGCCGGTTCACATCTACGTGACTTCAAAGTCACACGACTCTTGCAGCTGACATCCTGCACAACTACATTGCGGCTTACTTGCGAGTGCAGGAACCTTTTCTCTAAGTCGCTGTGACTTGAGTCACAGCGATTAAAATAGTTCCATTGCCGTTAATGGGGTGCCACTTGTCATGTGACTTTGAACTCTCAAGGCGCATGACGAGTCGCGGCAGTGTGAACCGGCACTTAATCTTTCTGTACTCATGTCCACTCAAAACGATTATGCGGTGTAGAGCTGGGCAATTTTCTCCAAAAAAAAACTCGATTCATGATTCGAATCAAGTTTTTTTTTTTTTGATGGACACCACACTGGGCCTGAGGAGCTGTGGGCAGGAGTTTTTAGGCGAGGCCGCGGCTTCGGCCTAGTCCGTGGCGTCCAACCTCACCTAAAACCTCCTGCCCACAGCTCCTCAGTACCGGCGTGGTGTCAGAAAAAATCTAAAAAATTGATTTGCTGAAAATTTGAATCGATTTGACCTCTCAACTCGAATCAAGATTCAAATCGATTTTTTTTTCCCCAGCCCTAATGCAGTGTAAACACACACATAGCTTATAGTGCTGTGTGTGGAAAGAGAAGCACAAAAGGTACAATACACTTTAATATAAAAACATAAATACCATTAAAAAAAAAAGTGAATTTATAACATGTTTGCTTTGAAGCCTGCAGAGCATTGTAGGTGCAATGTACAGGGTCCTGCATTGTTTACCTCCAGCCTCAGGTATGTACCAAGGCATGGACCTTCAGTTATTGGGCTGGAGGGAATATCAGTGTCACCGCACCTGTGCTATATTGGGACAAATGAATTCCTTTACAGCAGTGGAAGATGGGACTTGTAGTCCCAAGGTGACAAGGGAGGGATCTCCAGCACACAGCCTGTGATTGACAGCCTCAGCTCTATTCCTGTGTGAAGGTGGGGTGTAACTTCAGATGTCTGCCCCCCTGATTTTCAGAGCCGAGAGATCCTGAGTAAATTCTGCACTTTGAATGGATGTACAGTAAGGGTGAGCTCAGGCAAGCCGCGCGTGCAGAGCCCACCAGGAAGTTGGCATTACGGAGCTCTTATCACAAGCAGTGAGACATTTTCCCAATCCGTGGCTGCAGAGATCAAGAAATGTCTCACTGCCTGTGATTAGCGCTGTGCAGTGCCGACTTCCTGGCGGGCTCTACACGTGCGGGGTGCGAACACGCCTGAGCTCATCCTTCACCTCCCTGGCGGTATGATTATTTCGGATTTTAGGTGCTGAAAGCGGTACAATTATTTTGCATGGAAATTTGGCGTTTTATATTGTAGGTCTGTAATTCTTAACAATAACACACTTAAATCTGTCCAAACAAGAGTCTAGTAGATATCCCAGGTATGATAACGTTTGAAACACAAAATCATAAATTATAATATAATAAATAAAAATAAATAATTAAAAAAAATAAATAGTAATAAAATTAATTTCCCCATGATGCACTATCGCTCAATTCTGCAAGTGTTCTAATTTACTATCGCTGTTTTCTAGCTGGTCTAAAGCCACTTTTGACGTAAAGGGACACTTTTTGGTTGCTATGGACAATCTCCAGTTTCCAGGCAGAAAGAACAGTATATATAATATAAAACTGCATGCAGGGCATGGGCCAAAGCACTGGGGACAAAAGGGATGTGAAATCATTTCATACAGTACTGTAATCTGTAAGATTACAGTACTGTATGTGTTATGATTTTTACTTTTTTTTTAATTTGCCGCCAGGCTCCGCCCCCGTGCGTCGCGACGCTCGCAGGGAACGGAGCCTGGCACAGAGAGGCTTCGGAGGAGGACACAGCCCGCGGACACTGCGGGGGACATCGCAGGATCCCGGGGACAAGGTACGTAAAGCCACACCAGGATCCTGCGATGTAATCCCGAGTGTGGCTCGGGGTTACCGCTAATGGTCCTGAATTTTAACCCCGAGCCACACTCGGGAAAACCACCAGGGAGGCTACTGTACAGGACAGATGGCAGCAGATTTGTTTCATCTCTGTGTATCACCTGAGGCTGTTCACTTCACTGAGTATATGTGAGGGTTTACAAGGACGGGAACAACAGGGAAAGTGTGTGCTGGCATTCTGACTTTGGGTGGCATAGGACCCTGTCTCAGCACTAAACTAAGTTTTAACCCCTTGATCACCCCCCGTCACCAGTGTCACTAAGCGATCATTTTTCTGATCGCTGTATTAGTGTCGCTGGTGACGCTAGTTAGGGACATAAATATTTAGGTTCGCCGTCAGCGTTTTATAGCGACAGGGACCCCCATATACTACCTAATAAATGTTTTAACCCCTTGATTGCCCCCTAGTTAACCCTTTCACCACTGATCACCGTATAACTGTTACGGGTGACGCTGGTTAGTTCGTTTATTTTTTATAGTGTCAGGGCACCCGCCGTTTATTACCGAATAAAGGTTTAGCCCCCTGATCGCCCGGCGGTGATATGCGTCGCCCCAGGCAGCGTCAGATTAGCGCCAGTACCGCTAACACCCACGCACGCAGCATACGCCTACCTTAGTGGTATAGTATCTGTACGGATCAATATCTGATCCAATCAGATCTATACTAGCGTCCCCAGCAGTTTAGGGTTCCCGAAAACGCAGTGTTAGCGGGATCAGCCCAGATACCTGCTAGCACCTGCGTTTTGCCCCTCCGCCCGGCCCAGCCCACCCAAGTGCAGTATCGATCGATCACTGTCACTTACAAAACACTAAACGCATAACTGCAGCGTTCGCAGAGTCAGGCCTGATCCCTGCGATCGCTAACAGTTTTTTTGGTAGCGTTTTGGTGAACTGGCAAGCACTAGCCCCAGGCAGCGTCAGGTTAGCGCCAGTAGCGCTAACACCCACGCACGCACCGTACACCTCCCTTAGTGGTATAGTATCTGAACGGATCAATATCTGATTCGATCAGATCTATACTAGCGTCCCCAGCAGTTTAGGGTTCCCAAACACGCAGTGTTAGCGGGATCAGCCCAGATACCTGCTAGCACCTGCGTTTTGCCCCTCCGCCCGGCCCAGCCCACCCAAGTGCAGTATCGATCGATCACTGTCACTTACAAAACACTAAACGCATAACTGCAGCGTTCGCATAGTCAGGCCTGATCCCTGCGATCGCTAACAGTTTTTTTGGTAGCGTTTTGGTGAACTGGCAAGCACTAGCCCCAGGCAGCGTCAGGTTAGCGCCAGTAGCGCTAACACCCACGCACGCACCGTACACCTCCCTTAGTGGTATAGTATCTGAACGGATCAATATCTGATTCGATCAGATCTATACTAGCGTCCCCAGCAGTTTAGGGTTCCCGAAAACGCAGTGTTAGCGGGATCAGCCCAGATACCTGCTAGCACCTGCGTTTTTCCCGTCCGCCCGGCCCAGCCCACCCAAGTGCAGTATCAATCGATCACTGTCACTTACAAAACACTAAACGCATAACTGCATCGTTCGCAGAGTCAGGCCTGATCCCTGCGATCGCTAACAGTTTTTTTGGTAGCGTTTTGGTGAACTGGCAAGCACCAGCCCCAGGCAGCGTCTGATTAGCGCCAGTACCGCTAACACCCACGCACGCAGCATACGCCTCCCTTAGTGGTATAGTATATGAACGGATCAATATCTGATCTGATCAGATCTATACTAGCGTCCCCAGCAGTTTAGGGTTCCCACAAACGCAGTGTTAGCGGGATCAGCCCAGATACCTGCTAGCACCTGCGTTTTGCCCCTCCGCCCGGCCCAGCCCAGCCCACCCAAGTGCAGTATCGATCGATCACTGTCACTTACAGAACACTAAACGCATAACTGCAGCGTTCGCAGAGTCAGGCCTGATCCCTGCGATCGCTAACAGTTTTTTTGGTAGCGCTTTGGTGAACTGGCAAGCGCCAGCGGCCTAGTACACCCCGGTCGTAGTCAAACCAGCACTGCAGTAACACTTGGTGACGTGGCGAGTCCCATAAGTGCAGTTCAAGCTGGCGAGGTGGCAAGCACAAGTAGTGTCCCGCTGCCACCAAAAAGACAAACACAGGCCCGTCGTGCCCATAATGCCCTTCCTGCTGCATTCGCCGATCCTAATTGGGAACCCACCGCTTCTGCAGCGCCCGTACTTCCCCCATTCACATCCCCAACCAAATGCAGTCGGCTGCATGAGAGGCATTTTCTTTATGTCCTCCCGAGTACCCCTACCCAGCGAACCCCCCCAAAAAAGATGTTGTGTCTGCAGCAAGCGCGGATATAGACGTGACACCCGCTATTATTGTCCCTCCTGTCCTGACAATCCTGGTCTTTGCATTGGTGAATATTTTGAACGCTACCATGCACTAGTTGACTATTAGCGTAGGGTACAGCACTGCACAGACTAGGCACACTTTCACAGGGTCTCCCAAGATGCCATCGCATTTTGAGAGACCCGAACCTGGAACCGGTTACAGTTATAAAAGTTAGTTACAAAAAAAAAAAAACACATACAAAAATATAAAAAAAAAAAAAAAATAGTTGTCGTTTTATTGTTCTTTCTCTCTCTATTCTCTCTCTCTATTGTTCTGCTCTTTTTTACTGTATTCTATTCTGCAATGTTTTATTATTATGTTTTATCATGTTTGTTTTTCAGGTATGCAATTTTTTATACTTTACCGTTTACTGTGCTTTATTGTTAACCATTTTTTTGTCTTCAGGTACGCCATTCACGACTTTGAGTGGTTATACCAGAATGATGCCTGCAGGTTTAGGTATCATCTTGGTATCATTCTTTTCAGCCAGCGGTCGGCTTTCATGTAAAAGCAATCCTAGCGGCTAATTAGCCTCTAGACTGCTTTTACAAGCAGTGGGAGGGAATGCCCCCCCCCCCAACGTCTTCCGTGTTTTTCTCTGGCTCTCCTGTCTCAACAGGGAACCTGAAAATGCAGCCGGTGATTCAGCCAGCTGACCATAGAGCTGATCAGAGACCAGAGTGGCTCCAAACATCTCTATGGCCTAAGAAACCGGAAGCTACGAGCATTTTATGACTTAGATTTCGCCGGATGTAAACAGCGCCATTGGGAAATTGGGAAAGCATTTTATCACACCGATCTTGGTGTGGTCAGATGCTTTGAGGGCAGAGGAGAAATCTAGGGTCTAATAGACCCCAATTTTTGCAAAAAAGAGTACCTGTCACTACCTATTGCTATGATAGGGGATATTTACATTCCCTGAGATAACAATAAAAATGATTTTTAAAAAAAAATGAAAGGAACAGTTTAAAAATAAGATAAAAAAATAATAATAATAAAGAAAAAAAAAAAAAAAAAAAAAAAGCACCCCTGTCCCCCCTGCTCTCGCGCTAAGGCGAACGCAAGCGTCGGTCTGGCGTCAAATGTAAACAGCAATTGCACCATACATGTGAGGTATCGCCGCGAAGGTCAGATCGAGGGCAGTAAGTTTAGCAGTAGACCTCCTCTGTAAATCTAAAGTGGTAACCTGTAAAGGCTTTTAAAGGCTTTTAAAAATGTATTTAGTTTGTCGCCACTGCACGTTTGTGCGCAATTTTAAAGCATGTCATGTTTGGTATCCATGTACTCGGCCTAAGATCATCTTTTTTATTTCATCAAACATTTGGGCAATATAGTGTGTTTTAGTGCATTAAAATGTAAAAAAGTGTGTTTTTTCCCCAAAAAATGCGTTTGAAAAATCGCTGCGCAAATACTGTGTGAAAAAAAAAAATGAAACACCCACCATTTTAATCTGTAGGGCATTTGCTTTAAAAAAAATATATAATGTTTGGGGGTTCAAAGTAATTTTCTTGCAAAAAAAATTTATTTTTTTATGTAAACAATAAGTGTCAGAAAGGGCTTTGTCTTCAAGTGGTTAGAAGAGTGGGTGATGTGTGACATAAGCTTCTAGATGTTGTGCATAAAATGCCAGGACAGTTCAAAACCCCCCCAAATGACCCCATTTTGGAAAGTAGACACCCCAAGCTATTTGCTGAGAGTCATGTTGAGTCCATGGAATAATTTATATTGTGACACAAGTTGCGGGAAAGAGACAATTTTTTATTTTTTTTATTTTTTTTTGCGCAAAGTTGTCACTAAATGATATATTGCTCAAACATGCCATGGGAATATGTGAAATTACACCCCAAAATACATTCTGTTGCTTCTCCTGAGTACGGGGATACCACATGTGTGAGACTTTTTGGGAGCCTAGCCGCGTATGGGACCCCGAAAACCAAGCACCGCCTTCAGGCTTTCTAAGGCCGTAAATTTTTGATTTCACTCTTCACTGCCTATCACAGTTTCGGAGGCCATGGAATGCCCAGGTGGCAAAAAAAAACCCCAAATGACCCCATTTTGGAAAGTAGACACCCCAAGCTATTTGATGAGAGGTATAGTGAGTATTTTGCAGACCTCACTTTTTGTCACAAAGTTTTGAAAATTGAAAAAAGAAAAAAAAAATTTTTTTTCTCGTCTTTCTTTATTTTCAAAAACAAATGAGAGCTGCAAAATACTCACCATGCCTCTCAGCAAATAGCTTGGGGTGTCTACTTTCCAAAATGGGGTCATTTGGGGGGGGTTTGTGCCACCTGGGCATTCCATGGCCTCCGAAACTGTGATAGGCAGTGAGGAGTAAAATCAAAAATGTACGCCCTTAGAAATCCTGAAGGCAGTGATTGGTTTTCGGGGTCCCGTACGCGGCTAGGCTCCCAAAATGTCCCACACATGTGGTATCCCCATACTCAGGAGAAGCAGCTAAATGTATTTTGGGGTGCAATTCCACATCTGCCCATGGCCTGTGTGAGCAATTTATCATTTAGTGACAACTTTTTGTAATTTTTTTTTTTTTTTTTTGTCATTATTCAATCACTTGGGACAAAAAAAATGAATATTCAATGGGCTCAACATGCCTCTCAGCAATTTCCTTGGGGTGTCTACTTTCCAAAATGGGGTCATTTGTGGGGGTTTTGTACTGCCCTGCCATTTTAGCACCTCAAGAAACGACATAGGCAGTCATAAATTAAAGGCTGTGTAAATTCCAGAAAATGTACCCTAGTTTGTAGACGCTATAACTTTTGCACAAACCAATAAATATACACTTATTGACATTTTTTTTTACCAAAGACATGTGGCCGAATACATTTTGGCCTAAATGTATGACTAAAATTGAGTTCATTGGATTTTTTTTAGAACAAAATGTAGAAAATATCATTTTTTTTCAAAATTTTCGGTCTTTTTCCGTGTATAGCGCAAAAAATAAAAACGGCAAAGGTGATCAAATACCATCAAAAGAAAGCTCTATTTGTGGGAAGAAAAGGACGCAAATTTCGTTTGGGTACACCATTGCATGACCGCGCAATTAGCAGTTAAAGCGACGCAGTGCCGAATTGTAAAAAGTGCTCTGGTCAGGAAGGGGGTAAATCCTTCCGGGGCTGAAGTGGTTAATTAAAAAAAAAAAAAAGTCAAAAAAAAAAAATACTTAGTAAAGATGTATTACTGAACACAGAGCTGTATTAAGCCTTTTGCTGACAAGTTCATACGACATATGGACCTGACAGCAGGAGGTTGAGACTGCCACCAGTCAGACGGTCCGGTGTCGCTGGATTGCTTTCACACCCACCTGGTAACGCGCTCGGCCCGCCACGTATCTTGGGCTCCCCTTGCCCATCTGTGGGCCTGGGACCGGCGTAGCGGAGAAGGAGCTGAGCGCACACACATCCGCTCTTCTCCCCTACTTATTGCTGACCCGGAATCAACGTGTTTGACGTCACTTCTGGGTCCCCCTGTCAGTTTCCATGGCTGGGAAACAATGTAATGCAGTGCAATCTGCACTGCATTAGATTCAGTGGATCACAGGGGAGACACGTAGGGTTTTTTAAGATACCAGATGTCTCATTAAAGCAGAGTTCCACCCAGAGATCCAGGTATCTGCTCCCACTTCTGGGGAAAGATCTCCGCAATCTTGTGCGGCGAACTACGCAATGTCCGGCCCTCCTCCTTCCCCCTGCTGCCTTCTGGGAGACACGCACAGGTCCCAGAAGACAGCAGGGACCATTCAGAAAGCGCATTTGCAAGTCTTCACTTCCTGTTGCCCTTAGTAAGGATGCCGGAGCCGAGGGATGGGTCGGCTTCGGGTGCCGACATTGCGGGCTCCCTGGACAGGTAAGTGTCCTTATATTAAAAGTCAGCAGCCAGGCAGAACTCCGCTTTAAAGAGAACTTGTCACCAAAAAAATCATCACATGGGGGACATTTTGCCTCCTGTGTGATTTAAAAAAAAAAAAAAAAAAAAGTTTAAGTAAATTTAAAGTTACACACAAGCATATACAGCGGGTAAAATACATATTGAACACGTCACCATTTTTCTAGATACATTTCTAAAGTTGCTATTGACATGAAAAGTTCACCACATGTCGGTAACAACCCATGCAATCCATACATACAAAGAAACCAAAACAAATAAGTTCAGAAATTAAGTTATGTGTAATAAAATGGAATTGACCTCTTCAATACTGGGCACTTATACCCCCTTCCTGCCCAGACCTATTTTCAGCTTTCAGCTCTCACACTTTGAATGACAATTACTCAGTCATGCTACACTGTACCCAAACAAAATCGTTATCGTTTTTTTTCAAACAAATAGAGCTTTCTTTTGGTGGTATTTAATCACCATTGGGTTTTTAATTTTTTCCGATAGAAGTAAAAAAAAGAGCAAAAATATTAAAAATTTTTGTAAATAAGTAATTTTTGTTCATAAATTTGGGTCAAAATTTATACTGCTACATATCTTTGGTAAAAATAACCCAAATTAGTGGATATTATTTAGTCTGTGTGAAAGTTATAGAGTCTACATGCTATGGTGCCAGTCATTGAAAACTGACCACACCTGATGCACTGACGGCCTATCTCATTTCTTGAGGCCCTGAAATATCAGGACAGTGCAAATTCCCCCCCCCCCAAATGACCCATTTTTGGAAAGTAGACATTCCAAGGTATTTAGTAAGAGGCATGATGAGTTTTTTGAAGTTGTAATTTTTTTCCCACAATTCTTGGGAAAATAAGAAATTCATTTTTTTATTTTTTTTTTACACAAAATTGTCATAATAACAAATTATTTCTCACACAGCATAAGCATACTTCCAATTACATCCCAAAATACATTCTGCTACTCCTCTCGAGTATGGCAATACCACATGTGTGAGACGTTTACACAGCCTGGCCACATATAGAGGCCCAACATGCAGGGAGCACCATCAGGCGTTCTAGGAGCATAAATTACACACATTATTTCCTGATGACCATATCACACTTTTGAAGGCCCTGGAGCACCAGGACAGTGAAATTGCCCGCAGAATGACCCCATTTTGGAAAGCAAACACCCCAAGTTATATTCTATGAGGCATAATGAGTCTTTTGAACATGTCATTTATTTTGCAAAAGTTTTTGGAAAACATGGAAACATTACGTTCTGCTACTCCTCCTGAGTATGGTGATACCACGTGTGAGACTTTTACACAGCCTGGCCACATAGAGAGGCCCAACATACAGGGAGCGCCTTCGGTCGTTCTAGGAGCATAAAGTACACATTTCGTTTCCTGACAACCTATCACACTTTTGAAGGTCCTGGAGCACCAGGACAATGGAAACGCCCACAAAATTACCCATTTTGAAAAGCAAACACCCCAACATATATTATATGAGGCATGGGCTGGTGAAAGGTACTCGGTTACTCTGATGGGCTGGTGACAGGTACTCGGTTACTCTGATGGGCTGGTGACAGGTACTCGGTTACATTGATGGGCTGGTGACAGTTACTCTGATGGGCTGGTGACGGGTACTCAGGTACTCTGGTGACAGGTACTCGGGTACTCTGATGGGCTAGTGACAGGTACTCGTGTACTCTGATGGGCTAGTGACAGGTACTCGGTTACTCTGATGGGCTGTGACAGGTACTCGGTTACTCTGATGGGCTGTGACAGGTACTCGGTTACTCTGATGGGCTGTGACAGGTACTCGGGTACTCTGATAGGCTGTGACAGGTACTCTGGGGCTGGTGACAGGTCTTTATTTGGGAGGAGATGAGGCACTGTACTGTACTTTTTTCTTCCAGATCTCCTTCTCACACACTGAGGAGGAGAACCTGGAAATGACACTACAGCCGTTTGTTGACATTTGTGACCGGCTGTGTCCAATCACTTTACGAGGTAAAGAGACAATTTCATTGGCTCTTTACCATGATTGGGGGTGGGCTGTGTCCGAGGGATACGCCTCATCCCTGACCACTGTGCTGTAGGCCCCGGGGGGCCCGCAAGAGTGGCGAGGACCGGAGGACGTCAGAGGGAGGGGATTTTCCTGCCAGCATCATTTGTCTATGGCCCGGTATGGAAGTGGTTAAAGCGTCGTCTATAGAAAATATAGGGTACTGAAGCTTGTCGCCATTTCACAGGCGCACGCAAATATAACCCTTTCATGACTAAGCCTATTTTTGAAATTTGGTGTTTACAAGTTAAAATCCGTATTTTTTGCTAGAAAATGACTTAGAACCCCCAAACATTATATATATATATATATATATATATATATATATATATATATATATATATATTAGCAGAGAATCTAGAGAATAAAATGGAGATTGTTATAATATTATATTTTATATCACACGGTATTTGTGCAGTGGTGTTTTAAACGCAAATTTTTGGGAAAAGGGACACTTTCATGAATTTTAAAAAATCCAAACAGTAAAGTTACACCAATTTTTTTGTATAATGTGAAAGATGATGTTACGCCAAGTAAATAGATACCAAACATGCCATGCTTTATAATTGCACGCCCTCGTGGAATGGCGACAAACTACGGTACATAAGAATTTCCATAGGCGACGCTTTAAATTTTTTTTACGGTTGCCAGGTTAGAGTTACAGAGGAGGTCTAGTGCTAGAATTATTGCTCTTGCTCTGACGATCGCGGCGATACCTCACATTTGATTTGAACACCGTTTACATATGCGGGCGCGACATCCGTATGTGCTTTCTTTGCTGCACGAGCTCGCGGGGACGGGGGCGCTTTAAAAATGTTTTTGTTTTTTTTTCTTATTTATTTTTATAAATTGTGTTTAAAAAAAAAAATAATTTTGATGACTTTTTTTTTTTGCTGTCACAAGGAATGTAAACATCCCTTGTGACAGTAATAGGTGGTGACAGCTCCTCTTTATGGAGGGATCGGGGGTCTAAAAGACCCTCGATTCCTCCTTTGCACTTCAAAGTATTCAGATGGCCGAAAACGGCGATTCCGAATACTGTGTATTTTTTACTGTAAACAACGGTACCGGGATGATGCCTGGAAAGCCGAGTACGCACATCTGCGTACGCTCGGCGGGAAGGGGTTAAGGTTTGATATCTTGGTTATCTATTTACTCGGTGCAGTCTTATCTTTTATATTAAACCAAAAATTAGGTTATTTATTGCATTTTGTGAGCCCTAAATTTAGCTTTAGTGTATTTTTTACTGAAATTTTGCATTTCCTAGACCTTTGCGGTAATTTCGTGTAAAATGACTACCACTTTATTATTCTCTAGGGTGTCTGATTTCAGAAAATATATAATGTTTTGGGGTTTTATGCAACCTTCAGGCCTAAAATATTTTTTAAACTTGTGCAAAAAAACCTGCTAAAACGACTTTGTCAGCGACAGGGTTAATGTATTTTATGTCTTTCTGAAGTTCAACTTTTATCTTCTGTGTTTGCAGATCTGGCTCCATGTCACTAGTGCAAGATGATCAGAAGCGGTATAAATTATAACTGGGTATCCACAAGTCCTGGATGATGCAGCGCATCAACAAGAATGTTGTTTTGGCTGTGTTGACAGCTGCAAGTACTTTGTTTCTCCTGTTTCAGCTGTATTATTATAGATACTATATATCTGCCAAGGTAATTATTGCTAAAAAGTATTCATTACATTACTGTACATGTTATTTGTTCTATATGATTAGCCTTGTCCTTATGAGATTTACTGGCCTTTTCCTGGTGATGCTCAAAGCACGAGGAAGTAAAGTAAAGAACTTATTTGCTAGAAAAGGGGAGCTGTTTATTCAGTGTGTGTCTTTAAACCCCCAACTCAAGTCATTTACTTGTTTTGGATAGAGTTTGGAGCCGCTAGATCAGGAATCTTCAAACTACGGCTCTCAAACTTTTGCAGAACTACACATCCCATGAGGTATTGCAAAACTCTGACATTCACAGACATGACTAGGCATGATGGGAATTGTAGTTCCTGAACAACTGGAGAGCCGTAGTTTGAAGACCCCTGTGCTAGATCCTCTGTTTTCTTTGTATTGCTGTCCTTCCTGTGTATTCAAATAAAATGGGAAACGAAATCCACTGAACAGGGATATATATACAGTGGATATAAAAAGTCTACACACCCCTGTAAAATGTCATGTTTTTTAATGTAAAAAAATTAGACAAAGATAAATAATTTCAGAACTTTTTCCACCTTTAATGTGACCTATAAACTATACAACTCAGTTGAACAACAAACTGAAATCTTTTAGGCGGAGGGAAGTAAAAATAAAATAATATGGTTGCATAAGTGTGCACACCCTTACTAATACTTTTGTTAAAGCACTTTTTGATTTTATTACAGCACTCTGTCTTTTTTAGTATGAGTCTATCAGCATGGCACATCTTGACTTGGCAACATTTGCCCACTCTTCTTTGCAAAAACACTCCAAATCTGTCAGATTGCGAGGGTATCTCCTGTGCACAGCCCTCTTCAGATCCCCCCCAAAGATTTTCAATCAGATTCTGGTCTGGGCTCTGGCTGGACCATTCCAAAACCTTAATCTTCTTCTGTTGAAGCCATTTTTTGCTGATTTGGATGTATGCTCTGGGTCGTTGTCATGCTGAAAGATTAAGTTCCTACTACCAAAAGTATTGGGACGCCTGCCTTTACACGCGTATGAACTTTAATGCCCTTTTCATCCAACATCAGTGCCTGACCTCACAAATGCGCTTCTGGAAGAATGGTCAAACATTCCCATAGACACACTCCTAAACCTTGTGGACAGCCTTCCCACAAGAGTTAAAGCTGTTATAGCTGGAAACGGTGGGCCATCTCAATTTTGAACCCTACGGACTAAGACACCATTAAAGTTCACGTGCGTGAAGGCAGGCGTCCCAATACTTTTGACAGTATAGTGTGTATAGACAGTATAATTATTTTAACCACTTCAGCCCCGGAAGGATTTACCCCCTTAATGACCAGGCCATTTTTTGCGGTACGGCACTGCGTTACTTTAACTGACAATTGCGTGCTCGTGCGACGCTGTACCCAAATAAAATTGATGTCCTTTTTTCTCTTTCGTTCATTGACAGACACAGCGCTCCGTTATTCAGAACCATAGGGTTATGCCGCCCCCTACAGGAGTAGGACACTAGGCAGCAAAAAAGACTTGGCTGCGCCTAGGTGGTATACACCCCTCTCTCTGCTATTGGCCTTCAGTTTTTTTTTCTGCCTAGTCAGGAGTAAGGACCTAGTTCCCTGCTGGGATCTCTAGTCCTGTGAATTTTTTGTTTGTTATTTTCTTTTTTCCTGGATTTTTCTCTGGTGAGATCTACAATCAACTTCTGGGA
Organism: Lithobates septentrionalis; assembly: GCA_037952835.1. Lineage (NCBI taxonomy): Eukaryota > Metazoa > Chordata > Amphibia > Anura > Ranidae > Lithobates > Lithobates septentrionalis. Next base: position 527,404 of record JBBDGP010000864.1, on the reverse strand, counting down.
TGGGAACTAAGATCCAGTAGTCTCCCCAGTCTGGCCAGTGAGTGCATGCAGACCGCAGCTACGCGCTAGGTTGGCCACGACAAAGCCCCACTGGACGGGGGCTGGTTAGACGTCTCGCGAGGTTGCATACAACCGGGTGTCGGCCTGAGTTGCAGCGTTCCTCATGGCCAACAGCACCCACTTCGGTGGCGAGTGGATCTTTCTGGGAGCGTTACCCGCACAATTCGCTGGATCGGTAAGTACAGGGCCCCCTCCTCTCCTTCCCTGGAGGTGGTGTGAGGCGCAAGTACTCCCTGGGGTCGTCGGTCCCTCCGGGGTTCTCCTCCAACCTCCCTCCCTTCCTGGGTGAGGCCCAGGCTTCTGGCCTAGGTGATTTTTGGACACACTGTCCCCCCCCCCTTCCACCCACGGGATTGCTACTGGGGGTATCCCTTGGGCCTACCTGCTGCAGTGGTTGGGCCTAGGAGGTGGGTGACTAGAGTCCGCGATCGCGGGCCGCCGCTTTTCATTTTTTGGGTGTCTGCCCTTCGTTCAGCGGCTTGGATTGGCCCGGCCCCCCCTGCGGGCCACTCACTCGCGGCAGGCGGACGAAAATTTAGGCCGCGGCTTTTGTGGCCTATTAGGCCACGGCTTTTGCAGCCTCCTAGGCCCGTGGCTGCCTCCTTCCAGAGGGGCGGCACTGTAGGGGCTCTGAGGGTGATCTCCTTTTTGGGGGTCCGTTAGGTGGGTCCGGTGTGGGTGCTCATGGCGCTTCCTGTGCGGTGCTTCAGCCTGGGCCCCCTGTGAGGGGCCTCAGTGGTGCCTTGTGTGGGCGGCATCCGTCGGCGCCCCCTGTGCGGGGCCTCGGTCAGCGTCCCCTATGTGGGCCCTCAGTCTGTGCCCCCCTGTGAAGGGGCCTTGGTCTGTGCCCCCCTGTGAGGGACCTCGGTCAGCTTCCCGTGTGCGGGGCCTCGGTCGTCATCCCCTGTGCAAGCGGCGGGGTTCTCAGTTGGTGGCCCCCTCCTGAGTTTTTTGTGGTGGCGCTCAGACTCATAGCCTAGTAAATGGCAGCCCCCGCCCTCCCATATCTCCTCTGTCTCAAACTATCCTATATCTGGCTCTGCCGCCATGGACGTGGCCACGCTCCCTGTCCTGTCAGGGTGTGAAGATGATTCCTCCACAGCTGCAGTGGTGCACGAAAAGGCGCTAGTTGCCACACATTACATTTGTGCAGAAACCTTTCAAGATGGGGATGCAGCAGTGGCTGCGGTGGAGGGCCAGTTTCCCCCTTGGCACCCACAAGCCGCCTTGCACGATGAAAGCGTTCCCTTCTCCCTTTTATTTTGCCAAATTTGTCCATGAAGACCTGGAGTGCCCAAAGTGCCCCTTTTGTGCTTCCGAAAATGCTTGCTGTGAGGTACCCCTTTGAGGAGTCCCTCCTTCAAAAGTGGACTGTTCCACAAGTAGTGGACCCTCCTGTCTCTAGGCTGCTCAAGGCAACCATGATTCCAATAGAGGAATCTCTGGCTTCTAAAGATCCAACTGATATACCTGGAGGGTGAGCAGAATCCCCCTGCCTTTGCTGCATTGGCAAACCTGTTGGTCTAGGTGCTTCAGTTTGTCTTCTATGCCTCTTGGCCTCAGTTCCCCTGGGTGTTGAGCTCTCCATTTCCGCAGTGGTGCTTAGTCATGTATTGTGGGGGGCTACCCTGGATGACTTCATTACGCGTTTTGATTTTGTCTGGTTACAAGATAGTTTTCCGGCCTTGTTCCTCAAAAATAGTTTTTTTGCTTAGTTTTTTGTGCGTTTGTCGCCGAACCGTTTGCTGTTCTCCTCGTGGAGCTGTGCAAGCCCTGTTGCTTCAGAGTGTGATTGTCACGATTCCCGTGCCGGGAACAGTTTCAGGGGTTTTATTCAAACCTGTTCACAGTCCAAAAGATGGAGGGCATGGTACGTCCAATTCTGGACCTCAAGGCCCTGACCTACCTTGTGTGGGTATAGAAGTTCAGGATGGAGTCCGTCCACACAGTGGTGGCACCACTTCATCATGGAAACTTTCTGGCTTCTATCGACATCACAAATGCTTACTTACGCATTCCACTATGTGCCCGACCCCAGCACTTTGTTTTTGCTGTGGGTGCTGAGCATTATCAGCGCGTGGTGTTGCCCTTTGGTCTTGCCACCACTCCTCAGATGTTCACGAGGTGTTGGCCCCGGATCTGGCGTGGTTACGTCGGTGGGGGTTTGCGGTCCTGGGCTGCCTGGACGATCTTTTTCTGGGAATCTTCGACTACTCCGAGGGGCAACGTAGCTCCTATACAGACCTTGACAGATTTCAGTTGGCTACTATACCATCTGAAGTCTGCTTTGGCCCATTTCAGAACATTGGATTACCTGAGCCTGACCTGGGCTTCAGCTCTGGCCAGAGTGTTTCTTTCTCTGGAAAAACTCCAGAAATTGCATGCTGCCTTTTCATTTACTTTTGCCTGGCAGGTGGGCCTACCTGCGGACCTGCATATGTGGGTGTTGGTCTGATGGTATCTACCTTTTTTGAGGCGATTCCATTTTCACAGTTCCATACAAGCCTTCTTCAGGGAGATCCTGGCATAATGGGACAAGTACCCGAGGTCTCTGGACAATCGGATTCGGCTGAGCCAGGAAACCAGAGGTTCCCTGGTCTGGTGGCTTCGCTCTCCGGTTATTCGGCGGGGTAAATACTTTCTCCCCTTGTACTGAACAGGGTGACCATCAATGCCAGTCTGTCCGGGTGCGGAGGTGTCTTGGGACTGAGCTCTGCTCAGGGTCATTGGTCGCTGGTGGAATCTGGACTACCAAGCAATATCCTGGAACTTCGAACAATCAGACTATGTCTGGATCATGGACGGATTGACTTTTGAGGCTCCCGGTACGGATCCAGTCGGACAATGCAACGGCGGTGGCTTATGTCAATCACCAGGGCGGACCAAATAGGGTGTGGGCAGCCCTGGCAGTTGCCAGTATCCTCTGGTGTCAATCACTAGGGCAGGCTAAATAGGGTGTTGGCAGCCCTGGCAGTTGCCAGTATCCTCCGGTGGGCAGAACGTCTCGTTCCGGCCCTCTCCGACGTACGCTTTCCAGGAGTGAAATAATGACAGGCGGATGCCTTAGTCAGCTAGGGTTGGACCACGGGGTGGGCCCTTCACCGGCCCTTGTTGCATCGGATATGTCTCCAATGGGGCACTCCTGAGGTAGATCTGTTTGCATCCTGGCTCAACAGATTGGTACCAAGGTTTCTGGTGGGCACCTCAATTGCTCTGGTGGCCCATGGGGCCGGTAACGTTTGCTCTACACCTTTCCTCCTCTCCAGCTTCTGCTGTGGCTTTTGCGTAGGATCACAGCCGCGGGGATTCCGGTCATTCTATTGGCCCCGGATGGGTCCTGTTTGTCTGGGTACGCCGACCGAGTGCGCCTGGTTGTCGACGTTCCTTGGTGACTGCCTCTCAGGGAGGATCTACTGTCCCAAGGGCCTTTCTTCCATCCTGCTTTTAGAGTCGCTGGTTTTAACGGCCTGGCGGTGATGAGCCAGGTGCTGCAGTTCTGACGCTGCTGATAGCTAGGGAGTCTACCTCCTTGGAGATTCTACCTCCGGATGTGGAAAGCGCATATATCCTGGTGTGAGTCACCGGGCATTCATCCTCGTTCTTTCACGGTGGCTCAGATTCTGACCTCCCTTCATGGGGGATTGAGCAGCAATGGGCCACGAGTACCATCAAGGGCCAGGTGTCAGCCTGGGTGGACTTCTTCAGCGTCCCCTGGTCTCACACACCCTGGTGCCTACCTTTTTTTTTTTTTTTTTTTTTATTCAAGGGGTTCGACGTCTGGTTCCACCGGTGCGGTCTCTTCTACCACCGTGGGATCTGAACTTGGTGATTTCGGTTCTACAGAAGCCTCTCATTCAGTATATTCGGGAGATTCCACTGCTTACTCTGTCTCAGAAGGTGGCCATCACCTCGGCTCGCAGAGGTGATAGCCTTTTCCATCGTTCCTTCCTTGGATTTCCCTTTTGAATAAGGACATTGTGTTGCTTTCCTTGTGTCCCTGGTCAACACATCCTAAGGAATTTGCCTTGTCTGCCCTGGATGCGGTTTGGGGGATTGGGGTGTTTTTGGCAGCCACTGGGTCTTTTTAGAGGTCAGACTGATCACGAACGGGCCAATAAATTGGCTGTCTGCTTCTTCTGCGACCATTTCTGGATGGATCAGACAGATGACGACTCTGGCCTATTCTGTCAGGGATCGGGGTCCTCCTTTCCCTGTTGCAGCACATTCTTCTCGGGGGCTTAGTGCTTCCTGGGCCTTCTGTCATTAAGCGACGGTTGCGCGAGTTTGCAAGGCGGCCACTTGGGCGTCGGTGTACACTTTACAACGTTCTACGAAGTAAATGTGTTGGCATCTGCGGATGCCTCTTTTGGCCGCAAGGTTTTGCAAGCTGCTGTTTAGAGGGTCTATTCCCTGTTGAAGGGGTATTGTTCAGGTTGGGCTCCAGTTGGTTCTGTGTTGAGCTCCTGCTACCTGGTTGGCTCTTGTGTTAACCTTGGTATTTTTCGTTGTCCTACCCCTCATGTTTGGCACTGCTTTGGGATGTCCCAATGGTTCTGCATAGTGGAGCTTTGTGTCTGTCACTGAACGAAAGAGAAAATGGGATTTTTGACTTACCGTAAAATCTGTTTTCTATGACTTCATTGATAGACACAGCACCCACCCCTCTAAGGAGTTTTAATACTTCTGACACTGCTTGTTACTAAACTGAAGGTCTATAGCAGAGAGGGGGTGTATACCACCTAGGACTGCCCATAGGCATAGCATTATTCATGGTTCTGAATAATGGAGCGCTGTGCCTGTCGATGAACTCAGAGAAAGTGATTTTACGGTAAGTCAAAAATCCCATTTCTCCCACAAATAGAGCTTTCTTTTGATGGTATTTGATCACCTCTACGGTTTTTATTTTTTGCACTCTAAACAAAAAAGACCGACAATTTAAAAAAAAAAAAAATGTTTTTTACTGCCATTTTAAATATTCAAAAAAAAATCGTATTTATCAGTTTAGGCCAATATGTATTCTTCTACATATTTTTGGCAAAAAAAAATCGCAATGAGCGTATATTGATTGGTTTGCGCAAAAGTTATAGCGCCTACAAAATAGTGGATAGATTTTTGGTCTTTTAATTTTTTCTTTTGTTTTTACTGGTAATGGTGGCAATCTGCGATAATTTTTTTTTGTAGCAGGACTGCGACATTGTGGCAGACAAATCTGACCCTAAGTGACACTTTTTTTGGGACCAGTGAAACCAATACAGTGATGAGTGCTAGGAAAATGCACTGATCAATGCATAAATTACACTGGCAGGGAAGGGGTTAACTGTGTACCCTCAGTGTGTTTCTGTTGGGGGGAAGTGCTGACAGGAACAACACAGAGATCGCTGTTTCTGATCACTAGGAACAGCAGATCGCCATGTTGTCCCCTGTCAGAACGGGGATCTGCCTTGTTTACATATTGAGATCGCCGTTCTGCCTCTCTGTACCGCAGGTGGCCGGCAGACATCTGGTCCGCCGGGCACGCGCATCAGCTCCTCCGTGCAGCGGGCGCCGACACTATTGCATGAAACGACATACTGTTACGTCGTTTCCCACAATAGAGCTGCCCTGTTGCAGTATATATGCGGTGGACGGTCTTTAAGTGGTTAAAACTTGTTTATACTTGTATATTCATGTTATTGATATTTGTTTTGTTTTTGCTGTTACTTAGCATGGACCTGCATTTTCAAAGCTGAAAGGTACTTTGTCAGCACAAGAAGGAACAAACTGGGTAAGCATAAACTTCTTTGTAAAGCTTTGTTGCTCTAAATCGGAGGTCTCCAAACTTTTTAGCCCGAGGGCCACATTGTAGATTTTACAAATATTCGCGTGCTGAAAAAATGTGTTCATTATCAATAAATGAATACAATTTAAATAATCTCATCATATCCTTAGTGCACATCTGTGTCCCCGTCAGAGCCTTTCTGCACGTTTGTGTCCCCGTGAGAGCCTCATTGCACATTGTGTCCACATCAGAGGCTTTCCACACATCTGTGTCTCCCCATCAGTAAGTTCCCCAGCATCATTGTCCGCATCAGAGTGTCCCTAGCATCAATGTTCCCCAGCATCAATGTTCCCCAGCATCAATGTTCCCCAGCATCAATGTTCCCCAGCATCAATGTTCCCCAGCATCAATGTTCCCCAGCATCAATGTTCCCCAGCATCAAGTTCCCCAGCAGTGTCCCCCAGCATCAAGTTCCCCAGCAGTGTCCCCCAGCATCAAGTTCCCCAGCAGTGTCCCCCAGCATCAAGTTCCCCAGCAGTGTCCCCCAGCATCAAGTTCCCCAGCATCAAGTTCCCCAGCAGTGTCCCCCATCATCAAGTTCCCCAGCAGTGTCCCCCATCATCAAGTCCCCCAGCATCAAGATCCCCAGCATCAAGTTCCCCAGCAGTGTCCCCCAGCATCAAGTTCCCCAGCAGTGTCCCCCAGCATCAAGTTCCCCAGCAGTGTCCCCCAGCATCAAGTTCCCCAGCAGTGTCCCCCAGCATCAAGTTCCCCAGCAGTGTCCCCCAGCATCAAGTTCCCCAGCAGTGTCCCCCAGCATCAAGTGTCTCCCAGCATCAATATCCCCATTTGCCTCTTGCAGACTTCAGCTCTCCTGCACCTCCCGACTTCCGCCCGCTGCTACACACGCGGAATGATTTCTAATACAAACAGCAGGCAGGAAGTCGGGGGGTGCTACACTGATGACGTCACTGGTTGCTAGGACATTGGCGCTCCCAGCAGCCAATCCTCAGCACAGCGTGGAAGCATGGGAGCGTGTTGGGGGAGCGGATTTGTTTGTAAGACCTGCCAGACATACTGCCGATTAACAGCAGCTGCTTTTAAAAGGCAGCAGATCAGCAATGCTATGTTGGCAGAGTCTGAGCTGCGGGACAGAGAAAACACACAAGCGAGTCGGATGTGGGCTGGCGTTTGGAGACCCCTGCTCTAAATGTATGCCTTCATAAAGGTTTTTATCAATAAATATCCTACCCCACTTAACTGCAGCAAGAAATGTAAATACCCTGGAGAAATATGGTTTAGAATAAAATAATGATGTTCAGAATCCACTCCTCCTGCTTAGTGTCCCGAGACATTTACCATGGTCCCAGGCTCTTTGAAGAAGGGGGGGTGGGGCCAGAACCACGGCAAGTGGGGGTGGAGCATGTTCACTGTACTGCAAAAGTGATTGGGCAGCTCAACAGCCCCTTGGATCACTATTACATAAAGGCCAGTTAGTTTTAACCTTTTCTTTTTTGTTCTGTTTTTTTTTTCTTTTTTTTTTCAGCTTTGTATTGAGTTGTGTGGGTTTATAACCCTTGTCATGCTTTTATTGCTGTCTCTGTTCCTGCTTTGGAGATTTGACCTCTTTATTGTTCTACTGACCATTGTCATGTGGACTGAAAGTGAGAAAAAAATTCAACATTTTCAGTTGTCACTAGAAAAGGAAAAAAATTGTATATCAGTTGGTTTTAGACCAGTAGCATGGATTCTTAGAGGACGGGCTGGTGTTTCTACTGTTGAATGATTGCTGTTAAGTTTTATTCTTAGATTACAGAGTATTTCCAGGCATTACCCGAGTTTAACCCCCGACCTCCCTCTCCCCCCCCTCTATAGCATGTCCCAGCATCATTTTGTATTACAGAGAAACAACTTTTCTTCCTCTGATGTCATCTCCAGGTTTGTGAAATGCTGTTATTTATATGAGGTACTTGTATAGCGCCGTCAATTTACACAGCGCTTTACATATATATTGTACATTCACATCAGTCCCTGCCCTCAAGGAGCTTACAATCTAAGGTCTCTAACTCACATTCATACACACACATACTAGGGCCAATTTAAAAGGAGACAATTAACCTACCAGCATGTCTTTGGATGGTGGGAGGAAACTAGAGTACCCGGAGGAAACCCACACAGACACAGAAGAATATGTTCTCTCCAGGCAGGTAGTGCCGTGGTTGGAATTTGAATCTACGACCCTAGTGCTGCTAGGCCGAAGTGCTAACTATTTAGCCACTGTGCTGCCCATATGCCAAAATGCCTGCTGGTTCATATTGACAACCCCCCACCCCCCTCCCATTCTTCCCCAGAACTACACAATGCCAGGGCAGGCTGTTGGGAGTCAAGGCAACAGCATTGTTTTGCTGGGGAAGAAATCAATGTATGCATGTGGCACAGAGAGTGGTGGATAAGAGGTGGAATATTATAGTCTAGTAGACAGGGCTGAAAAAACTGGTTGGGATTTTAGAGCAACAAAGGCACTGTGTTATCAGGCCAAAACAGGAAGTTAGGCGCACACTGGATTTTTAGCAGATCAACAGGTTTTTTGGGATAAAATCCAATTTGCAGTGCAGTAATGATTTGTTTCCTTGGACATGCGTTTTTAATACAGCCAGACTTGCTTACTGCTGGCCTTACAAACCTAACTGATTTCTAGTTGCCTTGAGGGTGATCAACATGAGATGTTTGGCCGGCCATACATATATAGATTTTTTTTTTTCAATTCAACCTGCAGTCTGAACAGAAAAAAGGTAACCAATTCTACCATCCACCCTAACAGTGCCTGCATTTGATGGGATACTGGGGCTGTTTGGAGAATAATTTTCGCCAGGCTCCCTCGATTTGTTCATCAAGAGATGTCGGATGAGAAGCAGACAACAGGGCATACCCCTGGGCAAATTCAACCGTTTCATCAGAAACAACCCAAATTCACTTTATGCATGGCCAGTAACATTACTTTTTAGTTAGACTAGACTCATTTTGCAGAGGTAGCACAATACGAAAAAAAGTGAAAGCAATTATTTAGTTAGAAAAAAAATTAATATGGGATAGAATGACAAGGTTGATCGTCCAGGTGAACAAATAAATGTGTGTTGAACTTTTTTTGGTAAATTGATAATATTTTATTGTCTTTTGTTTTCTAAAATCGTCTAGCGAGTGGTGAAGAATTTTTTAAATCTGGCTTCCCATCACAGTGTCCCAGTTTTTCTGGTGGATCCTGTGGTTCTGCCACTACTAGCTAAAGATGTGGAACAACTGAGAAGCTCTATGGACAGCACACCATCTGAATGTCAGTACTTCTGCAAGCAAAGGGATGTCACTACATTCGCACTTTTGGATAAGAAATGGGAGCACAAAGTAAGAGTAATCTCCTAACGAAACCTTTTATAAAAAGTACATTTTAGTTGGTCGTTTGTTGTTGAATGTTCCTGTTTGAATGTCCTTATTGCAGATATGATAGTGAGTAGCTGTACAGGGGGGCACTGCAGGTTGGGACAGCATTTTGGTGCTCCGCAGCTCCTATTTCTTCTTTTGAAAGCGGTGCATGCACACCTCGAGATGGGCAAACATTTCTATCGGCTGCATTATTGAGCACATGGTTCTCCCTGAGGACAAAGGTTGGCTGTTTTTCATCAGTGGCTGTCTCCTGGCACACTCCTTGCCAGCTCCATGGCACTGTTTACAAAATTGCATTACAACAATGCAATAACATAACACCGGGGACTTGTACGTCACAAATGTACAAGTGTTGGTACCGTTACCTAAAGGACCAATAGAGTGAAACCTTTTGTATTCTGGTATGAGATTAATACCTATAATGACAATATTCAGTGTATGAATCCCTTTTATTCTTTCACATGATTTTATTTAGAATTCTACACCTTTACATACAGGCCAAGCTGTGCAGCACAAGCAGACTGTTACATTGATTGCAACAAATCGTATAACAACTATAGGTTATATTTATATGGTTTGATTGAAAATAAAAAAAAATATTAAAACTTTGTGCTGTAACTGCTAAAAAGAGTTGAATGGGGTTTAAGTTGTTTGTCATTTTAAATTCCATACTACCATATATTGGATACACACTATACAACTTTTGTTATATTTCCTTTAGCTTTACCTTCAACTATGTAGTACAAGGGCATGCCTGATTGCATACAAATTGAAAGTGTTTAGATTTGACCTCCATATTATATGGTTTTAGTAAATCTAAAGGAAAATTGTATAGTGTGTATCCAGCTATAATGTTCATCTAAAAGACAATCCATCTTAGATGGGTGACCATCTAATATCAAACAACTTGTCACCCTATTGCAAGAAGTTGATTACCAATGAATCTGCTGGCAGGATCAACAGGTAATAGAACTTTTGACAGCAGAGACTCAGAAAAACAAAAACTGCTTTGTTAATGTAATTTGTCATTTTTTTTAAAAAAACTATTGTCCATAATTACACTTTAGGTTTTTTTTATTTTTGTTTTGTTTTTTTATTTTTATCTGGTGATTCAGCCAGTAATCAAGTTCAGTAATCCGGTGTTATTTTCAAACGAAACAAGCTGTCCTGCCAATGTATCAGTTAAAGTGATACGAAAGTCTCATTTTTTTTCTTTTAAAAATAACAAACATTTTATACTTGCATGCTCTGTGTAGTGGTTTTGCACAGAGCAGCCCAGATTGTTCTCTTCTCGGGTCCCTCTTTGGCCCTCCTGGCCCCTCCCTCCTGCCGAGTGCCCCCACAGCAAGCAGCTTGCTATGGGGGCACCCGAGCCGAGCCGCTGCTCTGTGTGTCCATTCAGACACAGAGCCGTGGTTTGGCCCTGCCCCCTCTCTCTCCTCATTGGCTCACTGACTTTGACAGCAGCGGGAGCCAATGGCGCTGCGCTGCTGTCTCAGCCAATGAGGAGGGAGAGTCCTGGGCAGCTGAGACTCTCCTGCAACATCGCTGGATCGAGATGGGCTCAGGTAAGTATTATGCCCCGTACACACGGTCGGACTTTGTTCGGACATTCCGACAACAAAATCCTAGGATTTTTTCCGATGGATGTTGGCTCAAACTTGTCTTGCGTACACACGGTCACACAAAGTTGTCGGAAAATCCGATCATTCTGAACGCGGTGACGTAAAAGACGTACGTCGGGACTATAAACGGGGCAGTGGCCAATAGCTTTGATCTCTTTATTTATTCTGAGCATGCGTGGCACTTTGTCCGTCGGATTTGTGTACACACGATCGGAATTTCCGACAACGGATTTTGTTGTCGGAAAATTTTATCTCCTGCTGTCCAACTTTGTGTGTCGGAAAATCCGATGGAAAATGTCCGATGGAGCCCACACACGGTCGGAATTTCCGACAACACGCTCCGATCGGACATTTTCCATCGGAAAATCCGACCGTGTGTACGGGGTATTAGGGGGGCTGAGAGGGGCTGCTACACACAGAAGGCTTTTTATCTTAATGCATAAAGTGCATTAAGATAAAAAAACCTTCTCACTTTACAACCACTTTAAGCTTCTTTCAGATGGGCGTCATCCGTTCGGTCATGTTTTTTTTAAAGAAAAAAACGTATTCAGTTTACCTCAGTTTTTAAATCTGTTTTCAGTTCAGTTTACATCTGTTTGCATCAGTTTTTACATCTACCACCGGCATCCTAACAGCCATGACTCGTGGGTTCATCCCTGGCAAGGTTACTGCCATGTTGAGGGAAAGTGACCTGGTATGGTTCAGAGTGGTTCACTCCTGGTATGACCTGGTATGAAAGTGACCTGGTATGGTTCACTCCTCGTCCTCCTCCTCGTCCCCCCCATCACATTGTTATTCGTAGAGCAAACACAGTAGCAATTAACTCTAAACCAATGGTGTCCATGCATTTTTTTTTCACTGACAGCTCCTTTGTTTACATTCTGCTGTCTGTCGGGAATCCCCCAAGTGACAGTAGGGATGAATCATTGTTAGGATACAGACAGGTGCGGCTCCTTAACAACAATGACTCATCCTTGCACTATCCCTGGCGGATGCAAAATAGGATGTAGAACCATACATCATCTGTTTACCTCCATTCGGGTCGGATTAAACAGAACAGGACGGAGACTCGTTCAGGTTTAAAAAAAAAAAACAGACCTAACAGACACAAATGTAAAGGGATGATCATCGGTTTACATTAATTTGCCCATAGAGACACATTGCTGTCCATTTTTTTTATCCGTCAATGGATGGATGAAAAATGAACGAACGGAAAGCCCTTGTGAAAGAGGCCTTAGAGTGTTGAGACAAACCATTTACAGGGGTGCTTACAATGATCACCTTTTATTTATTCATATAAAACCTTTATCTCAAAAAGAAAACTGCCACTGTAACTGCTTGTGTAACTTCAGTGTGAGCTGGAGTTCAGCTTCAATTTGTTAGTGTATCTAAATGTGCTAGTGCATCTAACACTCCCCTTCCTCCAAGATCAGCAATGCTGCTGTCCAAACAGTGCCCCCTGTGCTCTTTAATCCAGAGTGGGGGCACGCTAATACAGAAGGTGTGTCCAGATCACCAGGGGGAAAAAAGGCTAAAATAAAAAAAAACTATGCAGCCACCACGTCTAATCATTAGTAAGCTGCAATTTACTACATTTTTGGTTGTGGATTTAATATGGCTTAAAACCTGACTTGGAACTCGCTCTTTCCACCTTACTAATTGTTGTTTCCCCTTTAGGGTAGTTTTTTTCGAGCTGCAGAGAAGATTGGATTTCAGTGGCACAAATATGAGGGGAGAGATCCACGACTGGAAGGAATGGATGACTTGTCAGGTGTACAAATACCTCTTCATTATATATTCAGGATGGCATCACATACAATCCATTTAGTAGTGCTTTATGAAAGAAGTGGCAACTACCTGTGGCATGGTCCTTTACGGCTGAAGAGGAGTATGGATAGAAAATTTGCCCCTTTCCGGAAGCTTGAATTTGGTCGATATGCTGGAGCATATAATAGGTAATTGTTTTCTCACCAATCAGAATTTTGTAATCTTGCATTTTTTTTTTGAAAGGATTTTTAGACGTATTTACCAAATCAGTGCAGAGTACAGGAATAGAGTAAAGTGCTTCATAGAAACCAATCTGATTTTAGTATGCTGAAATTACTTCTGATGGATTTAATAATACCCTTTAGCTTATGGATTGTGTCTTCCGCAGCATGGCCTAAACCCATTACTCTGGAAGAGTTTGTGCATTCATGACAATATAGTGGTCTATGACATGGTATAGTAAATGTAGCTTCTTAATAGATAAGCAGTCTACAGTATCTACTATGCCATACTGAAAAAAAGTTTCAAGGGCAAAAGGTGGAAATGTAAGCTTACCAGGCTATCACAAAAAGAGATATTGGGTCTTCCAAAAGTGAACCTAGAGCTGGTGCTTTGAATTTTATGGCTGCTGTTGGACCTGTTTAGGATGTCCGTTTGGAAGAAGAAGACAGACCAACAAAAAAATTAGAATGTTATTTCACAATCTTGGGTCAGATGTGCACCACCATCAAACCATTGCAGTATCTGAGTGGCGCTAATACTATAAAAATAAACTGAGGACTGGAAGCTGAACATTACATGCTGCAAGCATGCTCTTCTGTGGTAGTGATGACAGCTTTTTTTGGAAGCTTCTCCTGCTGCAGGCTTCTTCCTCCTTTTGGCTATAGAGCAGCTAGTGATGTATGATGGGGTTGTGTTATATTGCTAACTCCAGTTTTTATCATCTTACTGTTGGCAAGCAAGTGCACTGCAAAGAGATGCAAATATATTAAAAATTGCTTGTAAAAAGAGAAGGGAGTTTGTTTTTTGGCAGAAGAGACATACAGGGGTTGAATTACTAAAACTGGAGAGTACAAAATCCGGTGCAGCTGTGTATGGCAGCCAATCGGCTTCTAACTTCGGCTTAATTAAGCTTTGACAAAAAAAAAACCTGGAAGCTGATTGGTTTCTATGCAGAGCTGCACCAGATTTTGCACTCTCCAGTTTTAGTAAATCAACCCCACAAAGTCTATTTAAGTACTCTTAAGTATAAAGTTTGGTCAGTTTCAGATATATAAATCCTGTATAGTAATAATGTAACGCCAACAGTTTGTGCAGCGCTTTAAAATCTAAAGGAAGTCAGTACAGTAACAGTACAATTCAGTTCAAGAGAATTGGAGGACACTGTTTTTGGGTGCTTACAATCCTAATAGGGAGGGATTCAATTATTTTTTACTTTGAATATTTGCAACTTGATATATTTTATTATAATTTGTATAGATTTTTATATTTTATATAAAAATTTACATTTTACAAATATGAGGTGGTATCAAAAGGTCTCAAGACTAGTTTTGTAACACGCCAATAGATGGCAGCACAAGGCTGCAAGCACAGTCATGGACCACCGACCTTCATAAGTCATTGTGCAAAAAGACATTGTCCTGTGTACATTGGGAGCTGTTCAACTGGTGCTATTCTGACTGCGTGCATTACCACATCTGCTATTTCATCATGGACAGCAAGTTAGAACAAAGAGCAAACGTGAAATTCTGCATGAAACTGGGCAAATCTGCCACAGAGATGTTTAACATGATTCAGCAAGTTCCATACTTTTTGATACCACCTCATATTTATATTGTGATGCTTTCTAATTGTTCAGTCAGCAGGTTTGGAACAGATTGGTAACCAAGCTGTATTAAAGTGTGAGTAAACTCCCTTGAATGATGTTTGCCTATAGGTAAGCCTATAATAAAACCTACCTATAGGTACAGTAAACCTCTTATAAACGTGCACCGTTTAGGAGATATTTACTTTAGATGCAGCTGGTGACTTCACTAGCGTGCCACAAACAGAGACTCCCGAACGCATTCACGGTAGTAACATCATCGCTGGCTCGCCCATTCAGATTGCCAAAGCCCGCAAACCCAGAAAGAAGACCGGGTGAAGATGAAAGCGCCTTCAGCAGTGACAAGGCGCTGCTGGAGGTCTTCGTTTCCACGTAAGTTTGTTATAATGTGCTAGTATGCGATGCATTCTAGCACAATATGACTTAAACTACCAGGGGGGCCCATATACCGTATATACTCGAGTATAAGTCGTTCCGAGTATAAGTCGAGGCCCTAATTACCACAAAAAAAATGGGAAAAACTTATTGACCCGAGTATAAGACGAGGGTGAGAAATGCACATCTACTGTAAGTGGAAAAGCGGGTCAACAATGCCCATTTGCAGCATCACTGTGCCCATTTGCATGCTTCACTGTGCCCATTTGCAGCCATAGGTCCCCTGAACTTCAAACTCGGAAGTTAAGGGTTCCTAGATGCCCCCTAGCTGCAGCCAAAATTTGAGGTCTCTGAACCCAAAGGGTCCCGAAATGACATTGCTGCAGATAGACACAGTTGACTGAATTTGGGGCCCCGTATCTTGGGGCCACTTAGTGCTAAGAACCCCAAATTTGGTATGCAAACCCAGTGGAACTAGCACCATAACATTTCCAAAGCTGCGGTTTCTAGCACCAAGTGGCCCCGAGATACAGGGCCCCAAAAATCAGTTCAGAAAATGTCAAGCACTTTTCTGCAGCAGAGAATGACATTTTCCGAACCGATTTTGGGGCCCCGTATCTCGGGGCCACTTAGTGCTAGGAACTTCAGCTTTGGATATGTTGTGATACTTGGTCCACTGGGTTTGCATAGCAAATTTGGGGTTTCTAGCACCAAGTGGCCCTGAGATACGGGGCCCCAAAGTCGGTTCGGAAAATGAAATTTTTTGCTGCAGAAAAGTGCTTGACTCGAGTATAAGTCGAGGGGGGCACTTTCAGCACAAAAAAATGTGCTGAAAAATTCGACTTATACTCGAGTATATACGGTATATATATATATATATATATTTTTTTTTTTTTTTTTAGGTGGTTTACTACCACTTTAATTGTTAAGGAAACTGAGGTCACTCATCTGGTATGCCCAGATTATAATATAGCTGTCTAAACAGAATTACAAATTTTAATTTGGCACTTTAAGATGAATGTATTTTAGCTGTATGCCTGGGGCAGCACAGTTTAAAATCAGAAATTGTATTATAAATGTTACCCAACTTCTTTAGATCTGAATTCTTATGTTGGGTAATTATGATGATTTTGATAACTTTTTTTCCTTTTCCATATTGCTTATTTCAGAGCTGATCTTATCAAAGTTACTGCTGATGGTCTGAAATTGCAGATCCCGAAAGATCCATCAAGATTTTTATCAGAAATGTCTCATTCGAGATTTCTTGAGTGCAGATACAGAGAAGCACGGTCATTCTTTCAGGTAGGTTATGAGTCCTGTTTTTTTTGGGTTTTTTTTAACTCTGGCCATACATTATACAATTTTCTTGTTTAATTCCCTTTAGATTTCCCTTCAACTATGTAGAGCAAAGGCCTGCCTGATTGCATACAAATTAAGAGTGTTTAGGTTTGACCTCATATTACATGGTTTTGGTAGATCTAAGGGAAAGTTGTACAAGAGATTTGTATAATGTATGCCCAAGCCTATATGTAACAGAATTATATTTTCACCATTGAGCTGTTTGTTGAAGGCTTTGCAGCCAAAATTCAGCGTGCATTTCACATTCAAAATATGTCAGGTTCTATCCATTTAATATCACCTATAACTTGTTCCTTAAGCACTTTACATGTACCCACTGGGAGCCAAATGCAGCATGTTCTCTTTAACTACCATCAGAAACTCTCCATATGTACTGGCTGAACAAAATTCAGAATATTAGTAAACGTGTACCTATTTCAGTACAGCAAGAGTGAATAAATGTAATAAGGTGGTTGGTGAGTTAGAGAGGGTCTGTGGAGAACAACAAAGAGGAGAGGTGTGAAAGGTCAAAAGCTGACCATACAAACATAGATTCCTTTTGTGCAGCCTGTGGGACAAATGAAAGAAATGTAACAGATTTCTCCATCCATACTAAACAACACTAATGGGTAAATATCTGCTGTTGTTGTATTCTGACATCTGCAGCTGTCAGAATACCCGAACAGCAGCTGCATCTGAATGAGTTTTATCTGATCCATGCTGAAATTCAAGCCATGTATGGCAGCCTTGAGTAGTAGGCAGGAGGGGGGCAGGTGCTAGGAGTCGCACAAAGACAGAGGCGCTGGGATTTGGTTGGTGGTATATGCTTCTTGTGGTGTAGATGTGGATACTGGAGTATGGACTGTGTGTTCTAAAAGGTGAATCTCAGTGGTAGAACATGCTCTTTGCAACATAGCAGAATTCACATCCTGTTGACAGACTTATGCCCCGTACACACGGTCGGACATTGATCGGACATTCCGACAACAAAATCCTAGGATTTTTTCCGACGGATGTTGGCTCAAACTTGTCTTGCATAAAAACCATATAGTGATCCCGCGCTACAGCAAACAAATTCAGTGATAAATTAATAAATAAATCCACTAAATATAATGAGTGAATCTAAAGTGTCCTTAGGAATAATAAATTATTAAAATATTCCTTATAAATTAAAAGACACGTAAATGTGCACAATCCGAGGGCATGACAAATAAAGTGATAATAGTCTCTTAATAAGATGTTGAAAAAGTTATAAGCAATCTTGAAAAAATGTCTAAAAGAAGGAATCCTGTATAAATGGTTCCAATAAAAGACAGTGGGCAGGGAGAGATAAATATCCAAAGAATGAGCTCACAGAGCCCTCACCTTCACAGCGTAGTAAATCAGCATGTAATAGAGGGAGTTAGTCCCGTTGTTCCAACCTTGACCACCAGGGGGTCCTGCTGTTTCACTCTAAATCCGAACACCTTCCCAAACGTGATAAATCAGCATGAAATAAATGGGATCAGTTGCGTTGTTCCAATCTTGACCACCAGGGGGTCCTCCGTTCCACCTAAGCCAGACTTCCCATCAGAATCCTCATCCGACCTCGTCACCTCCGCTCGGGGGGGGGGGGGGGGGGGGGTGAAAGGTAAAGGTGGGAGAGAAAGAGAGCTCCAATAGTGTAGTAAGGTTAAAGCATAAAGGTTTATTTCAATACTAAAGCTGGACTCTTACACTGCAATGTTAAAAATAGGCATGTAACAGAAAACTCATGTAACAGCAAACAAGGCGTCCGAACGCCACTCTCACGTCACTTCCGGTGCACTTCAACCTCCGGCCACTCCCTACGTGTTACGTCATCACGTGACTTCATCACACTTGCATACACACGGTCACACAAAGTTGTCGGAAAATCCGATCATTCTGAACGCGGTGACGTAAAACACGTAGGTCGGGACTATAAACGGGGCAGTAGCCAATAGCTTTCATCTCTTTATTTATTCTGAGCATGCTTGGCACTTTGTATGTCGGATTTGTGTACACACGATCGGAAATTCCGACAACGGATTTTGTTGTCGGAAAATTTTTTAGCCTGCTCTCAAACTTTGTGTGTCGGAAAATCTGATGGAAAATGTGTGATGGAGCCTACACATGGTCGGAATTTCCGACAACAAGGTCCTATCACACATTTTCCGTCAGAAAATCCGACCGTGTGTACGAGGCATTACCCTACACCAACATAGAAAATTGCATTCTGGCTTCATAGTACATAAGATTTTGCCAGAACAAAACAGGAAATACATATGTGCACATGCATTTCAGCTGTATTATTATGCAACTTAACTGGAATTAAGCTTTTACTTACAGAAATGTTGGTTTTGATTGTGGTATCTATGGCGAAGATATTTTAAGCTTTTTGTTTTTTTTCTTTTTTTATCTTTTAGAGCAGAGATCTCCAAATTATGGCCCGGGGGCCGGATGCGACCCTTTGTTTGCCTTTATCCGGCCCTTGGGACTGTTCCATCCAGTTCCAATTCCTCCCACTGACACCAATGATGGGGCACAATCCCTTCCATTGACACCAATGAAGGGACACTATTCCTCCCACTGACACCAATGACTGGGCACAATTCCAACCTCTAACACCAATGATGGGGCAGAAATCCTCCCTCTGACACTAATGATGGAGCACTATTCCTCCCACTGACACGAGTGATGGGGCACTATTCCTCCCACTGACACCAGTGATGGGGCACAATTCCTCCCACTGACACCAGTGATGGGGCACAATTCCTCCCACTGACACCAGTGATGGGGCACAATTCCTCCCACTGACACCAGTGATGGGGCACAATTCCTCCCACTGACACCAGTGATGGGGCACAATTCCTCCCACTGACACCAGTGATGGGGCACAATTCCTCCCACTGACACCAGTGATGGGGCACAATTCCTCCCACTGACACCAGTGATGGGGCACAATTCCTCCCACTGACACCAGTGATGGGGCACAATTCCTCCCACTGACACCAGTGATGGGGCACAATTCCTCCCACTGACACCAGTGATGGGGCACGATTCCTCCCACTGACACCAGTGATGGGGCACAATTCCTCCCACTGACACCAGTGATGGGGCACAATTCCTCCCTCTGACACTGATAGAGCACTATTTCTCCACTGACACCAGTGATGGGGCACAATTCCTCCCATTGATGCCAATGATGGGGCACTATTCCTCCCATTGACGCCAATGATGGGGCACTATTCCTCCCATTGACGCCAATGATGGGGCACTATTCCTCCCATTGACGCCAATGATGGGACGCCAATGATGGGACGCCAATGATGGGGCACTATTCCTCCCATTGACGCCAATGATGGGGCACTATTCCTCCCATTGACGCCAATGATGGGGCACTATTCCTCTCACTGACGCCAATGATGGGGCACTATTCCTTCCATTGACACCAATGATGGGGCACTATTCCTTCCATTGACACCAATGATGGGGCACTATTCCTTCCATTGACACCAATGATGGGGCAGATGTCCTTCCTCTTACACCAAAGATGGGGCATTGTTTACTCCCACTGGATGCCAGGAGTATTCCCGCTGGCCCTAGTCTGGCCCCTTTGTTTTTTTTCTGTTTTTTTTGTGAACTAATTACTATATGCGCTTTTCTTTTTGGTAGTTTATAGTTGGACCACCATAATTCAGTTGGAACAGAATGTAAAACTTGTTAAACAACACTCTTATGTGAGTTTGTTTCTTAGCTGTATCGTGATGACTTGTCTCTGGAGGGGATTGATTTCCGAAAGAAGGCCAAAGCATTGCTACATCTGGCAGCTTCCACTTTGGATGGGTTGGGAATGAGCTTCTGGATCAGCAGTGGTACATGTTTAGGTAATATGAATACTAATTCCATCAAGACATCTATCTAAAGCCAAAACTGTGCTTCCAGGTTTGACTTTCTATCCTGTAGACACAATAGGAAGTTAGAGCAAATAATTTCAAAGGTAGGAAAATCCAGCTTAGAACACGGTACAATGTGACTATACAATCTCCTTTTCAGATCTACCAACAGCTATATAGTTAAAGGGCCCACCTGATTGGATAGTTTTGGTGCTCATATTTCGATACATCTACAGTTGTTTGCATGCTAAGATTGTAAGGTTAGCTTTAGACATTTGTAAATGGAGTGTTCCTACTGGAATATATTCCCTCTATTCCTGTTCAGATGACAACTCAAAATGTTGGATTTTTCCACACTTTCAAGTCTCAGTGACAGTGGTCACCAGGACAAATAGAGGGTGAATATCCATAGCAGTGACACAGAAAGCAATGAAAGCATGACAAGGAGGTTATAACCCCTCACGCCTCCATCCGAAATTGAAAAACAATTTCTGTCTCTACATTCTCTTTAAATACATGTCTCTTCTGATAAAATGTTTCCAGATTTGTTCACACGAAGCATGGCCACTGGAGTGCCACTCTGATGTGCTGTGCTGATGCATCAATCCCAGCACTGTGGATGGTTACCCTTTTATTCTATTTTTTTTATTGAACTTTATTGAAATGTCTCTTGATATTTCATAAAATCCTGTCACAAGGCAGTGTTCTGATGCAGTATTAATGGTGATGCTAACCAGCACATTTTCATTTGACCTGTTGTGATCTGACCTTCAGTGTTTATTAGCATTTAATTTTTATCAATTTTTTGCTTCGTTTTGTATAGGTTTGCCTTCCTGTTGATCAACTGGATCAATTTATTTATTTTCAATTGGCTGAACCTGATGGATATGTTTCGGGTTTTTTTTTCAACCTGTATAACTTCACATTTTATAGCTATCTGAAATGCATTATGGTAAAAAAATAGGAAAATTAGGCAATAATATATATATTTTTTTTTTGTAGGGTGGTATCGACAGTGTAATATTATTCCTTACAGTAAAGATGTGGATTTAGGCATATTCATAAAGAACTACAAACCTGAAATTATTCTAGCACTCCAGAAAGCTGGCCTGCCACTTAAGCACAAGTTTGGAAAGGTCAGTGTTTTTTGGGGGTTTTTTTCAACACTTTTTGAAAGTGTTTATGTAAAATCATCTTTGATTACAAGTATAGCAGATTTTAATTCATTATTCTTATTAACACAGTCATTAAGGGTAAGAACCCCTGTTGGATTTTTCTTTTGCAATATTTTTATTGTTTTACAATGAACAAAAACAGATGTATTTCAGATCTGAGGACAATAGAAAAAAAATAAGAGAAATCATAAGTTGCAGTAAGTAATATAACTTCTTATATGTACCAATTGAACAATAAAAAATGCATATGTACCATGACTCGATATATAGCTTGCCACTGCACATAAATTAAAAGTCCTCAACTCCTGTTTAGTCCTCCTGTATATCAAATATTAATAGCTCCACCAATCGGCAGTTATCATACTGAAATGTGGAGTAAGCTGTAACATCAGAGAAATTATCCATGGTGCTGAACTGAGCAATCCATTTAGAGTGCTAAAAAAAATTATCAGCAAAGAGAGGAAAATAAAGGAAAGACGAAAAAAGAAATGGGAAAGAAAAGAGGAGAAGAAAGGAATACAAGAGTCGCTCCTCTCGACTCTGGTACTGGCTCCCCCCCTTTCCGACCCTCATTTTTTATGTCGAGGTATCAAAGCCAAGGGTTCCAGACATCTACATTGCAGCTACATTAACTACAGACGATTTCCATGCTTTCGTGATTGTCATTTTAGACAAGAAGATGTAAAACATGAGAAATCGGGTGTGTCTGGAAATGTCCTCTATTGATTTATTCAGAAGCGCAATTCTTGCCATTTTGGTACATTTATATTGGTCACTGAATGAATCATAGTGAACACTCTGGTAAATCATCCTTGGATATCTCTGTTTCTAGATCTATTTCCCCATGTCAATTAAAGGGGTAATTTACTAGATTGAATAACCTATTCTGGTGGTCTGATTATGGTCTCTAGACCTTTATTTATCTACCACATGAATTGGTTTGGGGTTAGGCCTGGAGGAAATGCCGGATTATCAAAGAGGGGGCCACTGGTGTTTGTGAGGATGAAAAGGGGACTTTTTCATACTGTGTCTCAAAGATGTAAGGGGTGGGATAAATAAGATCATAATATAGCTGAACGATTTTTAGATCAAAATAGGAAAAAATCTGTGAGAGTTGGATCAATTTTTCCCGGGATGTGCATACCTCCAGCTGTTTTGGGAGCGTATAAGGTTTTACGGGCCATCCAACACCCTTTTAAATCCACATATGAATTTAACCACTTAACAACCGCGCTATAACCAAATGACGGCTACAGCGCGACTCGACAACTCTGGGAGGGCGTACTATGACGTCCTCCCAGAATCGCGCTCCCGCGCTAGTATCCGTGACTGCCGGGTCCAGAGGATTCAGCGCATCATGGTAAATGGCCGCTGACAGCGGCGGTTTACCACGTGATCGCTCAGTCAAATGAAACAAACATGTCCGATTCCTCTCGCCCCTCTCTGTTCCGAGTATGGATAGCCATCCATACTCAGCAATACTCATCCATCCATCTATGCTCAGCCATCCATACTCAGCAATGTTCATCCATCCATACTCAGCAATACTCATCCATCTGTCCTTGCTCAGCCATCCATACTCAGCAATACTCATCGATCCATCCATGCTCAGCCATCCCATCCACCCCCATCCATACTCGGCCATACCCAGCTGTACTCAGCCATACTCGGCTGTATTTAGCCGTACTCAGCCATGCCATCCATACTCAGCCATCCCATCCATACTCAGCTGTACTCAGCCATCCTTTCCATACTCAGCCATACCTAGCTGTACTCAGCCATCCCATCAATACTCAGCCATACTCGGCCATACCCAGCCATGCTCAGTCATCCCATCCATACCCAGCCATCCACATTCATGGCTCAACCATGCTCAGCTATCCCCATCCACAGCTCATCCATCCCCATTCTTGCTCATCCATGCCTCATCCATGCCACTACAGTGCCTCACAAAAGTGTAATAGGTAGTCAAATTTAGATTTGAAACTTATGCCCCTAGAACACCTGATGGCGCTCCCTGCATGTTGGGCCTCTGTATGTGGTCAGGCTGTAGAAAAGTCTCCCACATGTGGTATCGCCGTACTTGGGAGAAGTAGGAGAATCTATTTTGGGGTGTCATTTTTGGTATATACATGCTATGTGTTAGAAATATTGTATAAATGGACAACTTTGTGTAAAATAAAAAAAATGTGTTTTTATTTTCTTTCCACATTTTACAAAAACTTGTAGAAAAAAATTACATGTTCCAAAGACTCATTATGCCGCATCGATTATATGTTGGGGTTTTTTCTTTCCAAAATTGGGTCGTTTTTGGGGCGTTTTTATTATCCTGGTGCTCCAGGTCCATCAAAAGTGCAAGAGGTAGTCAAGAAATTATATGTGTAATTTATGCTCCAAGAACGCCTGATGGTGCTCCCTGCATGTTGGGCCTCTGTATGTGGCCAGGCTGTGTAAAAGTCTCACACATTTTGCAAAGAATTGTGGGAAAAAATTAAAACTTCAAAAAAACTCACCATGCCTTTAACTAAATACATTGGAATGTCTGCTTTCTAAAAATGGGTTATTTGGGGGGTATTTGTACTTTCCTGGCATGTTAGGGTCTCAAGAAATTAAATAGGTCGTCAGTGCATCAGGTGTGATCAATCTTCGGAGATTGGCAACATAACTTGTGGACTCTCTAACTTTCACACAGACCAAATAATATACACCGATTTGGGTTATTTTTTACCACAGATATGTAGCAGTAATAATTGTGGCCAATATTTATGAAGAAAAATTACTAATTTGCAAAATTTTATAACAGAAACTAAGAAAAATTCTTTTTTTACAGAATTTTCATTTTTTTTTTTTCTTTGACCGCGCAAAAAATAAAAAACCCAGCATTGATTAAATGCCACCAAAAGAAAGCGCTCTTTGTGTGGAAAAAAAAAAAGGACAAAAATTTCATATGGTTACAGTGTTATATGAGTAATTGTCATTCAAAATGTGAGCGCACCGAAAGCTGAAAATTGGTCTGGTTAGGAAGGGGGTTTAAGTGCCCTGTGGTTAAATATAAGAATGTTACATTTTTTGGAAGGGAAGAGACAGGTAATGTGAAAAAATAGTATAACCGTTTAGGTAGTAGGGTCATTTTTATCATGATTATTCTGCCTATCCAACAAAGAGCAATTAACACACAAGTTTCGGGGTCAAAATATTTGGCATCTTTTTGCACAACACAACCTCATCTTATATATTTTACCAAAAAAAACTGGGGATTCTGTTGTGTTTGTGTGTAATTTAAGGGGAATCTTTTACTGAAATATAATTTAACATAAAAATTGCCAGTATCGCCAATTTTATTTTACAGGGTGTCCATTTCAAAAAATACATAATGTCTTCAGTGCATTTTCATGTACAAAATGCACATTTTAGTAATGTGTGCGCAAAATGGGGAAAAAAGGTTCTGTCAGTAAAAGAGCTAAAGCAGTATTCAACCCAAAAGCAAACATTTATTATATTGCAGCTTACCAATCATTAGATGGCTGTATTAGTTTTCTTTTTTAGGCTTGATATGTAAACCACATATGAATGTCAGCTGGGCATACAGAGAAATTGAAGGAAAGTGTTTGTTTTCTGTATTAACCAAGATTCTTGTTGCCATTTTCTGCTGCAGGTTAGAAAAGTACAGCCAATCTTTGTCTTTGTGTGTTAGTCTTTGCAGTATAAATAATATATACTGTATTAGATGGTTGAGCCTGTTGATGCCATAAGCAAAAAAATGAGTTTTAAAGTGCCCCTGTAGATGGCACTATCACTTCACTTTTATGCTTTACAAATACAGGTCTTAGGGAGAGCCTATTCTGCTCAAAGCATATCTAAACCCAAAAGCAAAAATGTAATATTTCAGTTTACAAATCCTGAAATGTGATGGCTGCAGAATTTTTCTTTTTTATGCTGTTGTTTTTTCCTTTTATTTTCACCTGGTGACCCGTCAGTAAGTCTGTTTTTTTTTTTTTTTTTTAACTATTTTTAAAAGGCCAAGCTGTCCAGCTAAAGTGGATGTTAGAGGGTTGAGACAAACTATTTAATACTGATAGGAGTGCTTACAATGAACCGCTTTTAATCGTTCATGTAAAATATTTATTCCAAAAACAAAAAAAATGTTGCTGTAGCTACCTTAAAAGTGTAATGCCCTGTACACACGATAGGCTTTTCTGACAACAAAATTCATGTTTTTTTTCCAACGGATGTTGGCTCAAACTTGTCTTGCATACACACGGTCACACAAATCTTGTCGCAAATTCTGAACACCAAGAACGTGGTGACGTACAACACGTACGACGAGCCGAGAAAAATGAAGTTCAATAGCCAGTGCGGCTCTTCTGCTGGATTCCGAGCATGCGTGGAACTTTGTGCGTTGGAATTGTGTACACACGATTGGAATTTACAAGAACAGATTTTGTTGTCGGAAAATTTGAGAATCAGCTCTCAAATTTTGTGTGATGGAAATTCCGATGGAGTCTACACACGGTCGGAATTTCCGACAGCAAGCTCCTGTAGAACCTTTTCCGTCGGAAAATCCTATTGTGTGTGTGCGGGGCATTAGGGTCCATTTGCATTTGGATTACACACGCTGCATATTCCAGCGGTAAGAATCTGCAGGTTCCTGTGTGTTTTGAGAATGGAGCATTAACTGGAATAACATTTTAATTTGTTAGTCAAATCCATCTAGATCTGCTAGTCCATCCAACACTATCCTCTCTACAGATCGATAATGCTGCTATTCAAAGGTGTCTCTGTTGCTCCTTCAATAAGAGTGGAGACACCCTAAGACAGGAAGTATGTTACTGGCTGGATCACCAGGTCAAAAGCCATCAGATTTAAGGTATAACTAAAGGCAAAACATTTTTTTTAGTTGTGAAAAGGGGTTAGAACACCTGTCAGTGTTTTATTGCTGTCTGTGTCCTCAATAGGGAGATTCACCCTCTCTATTTGTCCTGTTTACCATTATCATTGAAAGTCAAAGAAAATCCCAAATTTTGGGTTGTCACCAGAAACATAATGGGGGAAATCTTCCAATAGGGACCCTAGTTCTGGTGACCTGGGTGTCCCTAAGGAATTCCCTTAATTTGCAGGGATTTTCTCTCACTTCTGGTTTGGCTATGGAACAGGAAGTGAAGGAAAATCGCAGAAATGGCACACAGATGGCAAAAAAAAAAAAAAAATCTGACAGTGGTTTTTCCTTACGCTATCCAAAATGGAAAAAACAGGTTTTGCCTGTAATTCTGCTTTAAGGATTGGTAAGCTGCAATAATTTTTATCAATGGTTTAGATATGATTTAATGTCACCATTCTATACCTGGCTATGGCCATTCACCCTGTTACCAGTGTGTCTCCAAAACCTGTTCAAAAGGGTCAATCCCTTGGGATAGATTAAATAAAAGTTTTGATCTTCCCTGGTTAAAAGATGTCATATTGATACTGAGCTAAGGAACAGTGGCAAATTGAAAGCAGGGAGTGCTCAGATGGCACAAGTACCTTGAAATTTGCTGTCACCAGAGGAAGTTTGCATTTGGGAAAAGGACATGAATATTGATCAATTTGCTAAACTTCTTGAGATAACAGGTGTGACTGTAGGGCAATTGTTCTTCCCTCACTTTTTGTGGAACAGACGTCCCCCCATTGTACCTCTTGGGTCTTGGGGATTATTTGGAACCGTGATCATTTTGAAAGGTGGTAATGTATTAAAAAAAGGTCCTACAAATCTCCAGAAGAAGCCACGTTTGTGGTGAAACATGTAGAGGCAACCATTCTTTTGTATTTTGACCATTGGGCTGTTTTTGCCCAAATTTTATAAACTGTTTTGTACTATCTATGTAATAAAAAATGTTTTCTATTTTTTGTAAATTTTGATTTTGATTGATCTTTTTGCACCTTAAAACTCCATTCTTTGCTCTTTGGGTATATACTTTTTTTTCTTTCTCTCTATGGAGCCAGTTCACATATCTCTGCTGCAGCTCCAGTGCGAATTTGCACAGGAGCCCTGTGCGTCTTTTGGTCCGTTTTCAGGTGCGAATTCAGCCAAAAATCTGGGCTGAAATCGGACCTGAATTGGTGAACGGGGACGCACTGGACCCCTGCTGTGAGTCGCATGTGAAGATAGTGTGAACCCAGCCATTTTCCATAGGTGTGCAAAGCTTCAAGTTTTGAATGACACTGCTCACTTATGCAAATGTTTAAAAGAGAGATATTGCCATGCTCCGGTTACAAAGAATTTTTTAGGTGCTAGTTACTAAAAACTTGTGATATCATCAAGTTTCAGCATAATATAAACAAAGTGCAGTGCTACCAAAAAGCAAATATCAGAAATAAATATACATGTGACCAAATCAAAATTAATATACGTATGGTAATCCATTGTGAATCAGCATTATATAGTGTAAACACCATAAATCAAAGTGCCCATAAAATGTCAGTGGATTCAGAAAAATAGTGCTAATATTTCAGCTTCATATCCAAGATTGTGTTCACCCATTCTACTCTCCTTTGAAAGTGAATACATGGAAGAAACACCCAGCAGTCAGTGCTCCACACCCAGTGCCATACAGGCAGGGCAGCCATCAGAAATTGTGGGGCCCCTTATACAGCATTAGGCCTGGGCCCCCTCCGAGCCTGACCACCAACATTCCCCAGGGAGGGGGAGCAGATACCCAGTCCCAACAAATCTGCCCACTAGCCATCCCACTAAGTCCTTCAGTGCCTCAGCCCCCCTCACACCTGTATGCTCTCAGCCCCCTCACACCTGTATGCACTCAGCCCCCTCACACCTCTATGCTCTCAGCCCCCTCACACCTGTATGCTCTCAGCCCCCTCACACCTGTATGCTCTCAGCCCCCTCACACCTGTATGCTCTCAGCCCCCTCACACCTGTATGCTCTCAGCCCCCTCACACCTGTATGCTCTCAGCCCCCTCACACCTGTATGCTCTCAGCCCCCTCACACCTGTATGCTCTCAGCCCCCTCACACCTGTATGCTCTCAGCCCCCTCACACCTGTATGCTCTCAGCCCCCCTCACACCTGTACGCTCTCAGCCCCCCTTACCTGTACGCTCTCAGCCCCCCCTTACACCTGTACGCTCTCAGCCCTCCCTTACACCTGTACGCTCTCAGCCCCCCTCACACCTGTACGCTCTCAGCCCCCTCTCGTGTATATATGACATGCATGTACACACACACATACAGAAACATGTACACACAGGCATGTACACACACTCCCAGGCATTTACACACACAGGCATGTACACAGTCACACACACAGCCACCCCCCGCACAACAGTCCTTACTTGTAAGGTGGTCCTAATCCCAGCTCTTGTTTCCACATGCAGAGAGGTGCACATGCAGGAAATAGCCAGAGGTGGCAGCAAAGAGCCCAATGTCTGCTCATGACAGCAGCAGCAGCCTGCCCACTCACACACCTACAGGAGCATCCACAAAGCTCTTCTGCAACCGCCCCTGCCTTCTCACATCCCTACCAGTCAGCCGGGCCCATCCAGATGCTGGGGCCCCTTACAAGTGTATGAGCTGTACCCCCCTGATGGCAGCCCTGCACACAGGATCCTTACCAGATATATTTGAACACTATAAGAAATGGTCAAACCATGCATGTAGGGTTAAATCCTCATCATCCAGGAGGTACCAACCTCAATACATCCGGGAGGGTTTCTCAGATTTACCCCACATACAATACCACATAAAAGAGAGCAACACTCATAGGGTAACACAGTTAAAACAAAGATGAATTAATTGAATGAAAGTACGCACTCACATTATAATTATATATGATTGGTGTGTGTGTGTGTGTGTGTGTGTGTGTGTATATATATTATGCAGCGGTGCTCATAAGTTCACATACCCTGGCAGAGTTTGATTTCTTGCCCATTTTTCAGAGAATATGAATGATAACACAAAAACATTTCACTTATGGTTAGTGTTTGGCTGAAGCCATTTATTGTCAGTACACTGTGTTTACTCTTTTTAAATCATAATCACAACAGAAACTACCCAAATGACCCTGATCAAAAGTTTATATACCCCAGTTCTTAATACTGTGTATTGCCCCCTTTAACATCAATGAGAGCTTGAAGTCATTTGTGGATGAGGCTCTTTATCTTCTCAGATGGTAAAGCTGCCCATTCCTCTTGGCAAAAAGCCTTCAGTTCCTGTAAATTCTTGGGCTGTCTTGCATGAACTGCATGTTTTGGGATCTCCCCAGAGTGGCTCAATGTTATTGAGGTCAGGAGACTGAGATGGCCACTCCAGTACCTTCACTTTATTCTGATGTAGCCAATGACAGGTCGACCTGGCCTTGTGTTGTGGATCATTGTCATGTTGGCATGTCCAAGTACGTCCCATGTGCAGCTTCCTGGCTGATGAATGCAAATATTCCTCCAGTATTTTTTGATAACATACTGCATTCATCTTGCCATCAATTTTGACCAAATTTCCTGTGCCTTTGTAGCTCACACATCCCCAAAACATCAACGATCCACCTCCGTGTTTCACAGTAGTAATGGTGTACCTTTCATCATAGGCCTTGTTGACTCCTCTCCAAATGTATCGTTTATGGTTGTGGCCAAAAAGCTCAATTTTGGTCTCATCACTCCAAATGACTTTGTGCCAGAACGTTTGAAGCTTGTCTCTGTGCTGTTTGACATATTGTAAGTGCGATACTTTGTGGCATTTGCGTATTAATGGCTTTCTTCTGGCGACTCCACCATGCAGCCCATCTTTTTTCAATCTTTTTTCTTGTCTCCTTGTTGTGCATCTTGAAACAGCCACACCACATGTTTTCAGAGAGTCCTGTATTTCACCTGAAGTTATTTGTGGGTTTTTTTTGCATCCCGAACAATTTTCCTGGCAGTTGTGGCTGAAATTTTAGTTGGTCTATCTGATTTCAACAGAACCACTAATTTTCCACTTCTTAATCAGAGTTTGAACACTGCTGATTGGCATTCTCAATTCCTTGGATATCTTTTTATATCCCTTTCCTGTTTTATACATGTCAACTACTTTTTGCCACAGATCCTTTTGACAACTCTTTTGCTTTCCCCATGACTCAGAATCCAGAAACGTCAGTGCAGCACCGGATGAAAGATGCAAGGGTCCAGAAACTCATTGACCTTGTATACACACACACATTTTTCTCTGAAAAATAGCCAAGAAATCATGAATTTTGCCAGGGTATGTGAACTTATGAGCACAACTATGTGTGTGTGTGTAAATATGTGTATGTATGTGTGTGTGTGTGTATATATATATAATTAATATATATATATATATATATATATATATATATATATATATATATATATATATATATATATATATATATATATATATATATATATTGTGTGTGTTATATCATTAAAATACTGCAATACCGCAACTGTGATCATCAGATCGGTAAGACATTACGCCACTTCAAGTAGAACATTGCATTATGATGTCACATCCGATAGCCCCGACCTACGGGTTTCACTGTAGATGTCATGAGGGGGGGGCATTTACTGATCAGGAGCTCGGTAACCTATCGATTCAGCTCCTGGGCTTAGTGCTGGATCATGGCTGTCACTGAAATCCAGTGCTGAAGCCTGCTGGCTCTCAGTGTGCATGCTGCTGTGCTGCAGACCTGATTTGAGGGCTGGAGAACAGTGAGCTGCATACTGAACACAGGCTGCATATTGGATGACAAGAAGCAAAGGAATCCCTGATAATATATATATAAAAAAAAAAAACTCTATACATTTAGTCTCTTACTCAGACTTTTCAAATATTTATTCATGTTCGATATATGCAAGTGTTGTAATTGTTTATGGTGACATATTCCATTCTGGAACTTTATTTTTTCTGTTTGTTTTTAGGTGGAGGATAGTTTGGAGCTCTCCTTTCTTGGGAGTGATGATGTGAAACTTGACATATTTTTCTTCTATGAAGAAGCTGATTATATGTGGAATGGGGGAACACAAGCTAAAAGTGGCAAGAAATTCAAGTATGTTTTTTTTTTTTTTTATTTATCACTCCTGTTTACGAGCACAGACCCATTTCATGCTGCTCATCATTAAAGCGGAGTTCCGCTGAATTTTTATTTTTAAAAGTCAGCAGCTACAAATACTGCAGCTGCTGACTTTTAAAGTAAGGACACTTACCTGTCCAGGGCGCCCGCGATGTCGGCACCTGAAACCGATCTCTCCCTCGGCTCTCGTGTGCTGTCGCCGCCATCTTCAGGAAGTGAAGCCTTGCGGCTTCACTTCCTGGTTTCCTACTGCGCATGTGCGACTCGCGCTGTGCTATCCCACTGGTCCCTTATGTCTTCTGGGAACTGTGTGTCTCCCAGAAGACAGCAGGGGGGGAAGTGGCGTAGATACCCGCGGGTGGCTCGGGAATTTATGCCCGGAAGTGGGAGCAATATACCTGTATTAGACAGGTATCTACTCCCCCTCCCCCATGAAAGGTGCCAAATGTGACACCGGAGGGGGGAGGATTCCGAAAAGCGGTAGTTCCATTTTTGGGTGGAACTCCGCTTTAAAGTAGAACTATAGACAAAACTTTTTTTTTCCATTTTGGATAGCATAAGAGAGGGTTATAACCCCTGTCAGATTTTTTTTTTCAATATCTGCGTCCCTTTGTGGAGATTTCCCTTTACTTCCTGTCCCATGGTCAAGCAGGAAGTGAGAGAAAATCTCTTTAAATTAAGGGAATTCATAGGGGACCCCCAGGTCACCAGAACTGGTGTCCCTATTGGAAGATTTCCCCTCTATTTTCTGGGGACCCAAAATTTGGAGTTTTCTTTTACTTTGACTTTCAATGATAACAGTAAACAGGACAAATAGAGGGGGTAAATCTCCTTAACGGGGGCACAGACAGCAATAAAAACCTGACAGGAGTTCTAATCCCTCTCCACTCTGTCCAAAACTAAAAAAGTTTTTCCATTAGTTATACTTTAAGTTGAGGTTAAACAGAATATGTTTCTTTTCCAAAAATGTTATTGGTAATAATCAAGTATGAATTACAAACAATTCAATGTTAGGTAGGGTGAGTACATAAGACCGTGTACATCTCGATAATACAGTATAACGGTTTCTTGGTAGGGGTGGGAAATCAATATATGGGTACTCTGTCGGAGATAACAAAGTCCAGTATAAGCCTTAGATGTTGTCATTAAGGGAGGGAGATGCTCTTAGATTAGAAGTGGGAGGCTACTGGAATCAATTTGTATGGAGTCGGTCACAGAAGCAACCGAACCATCCCTACCATCAGGGTACAATACCAATGGTTATCAGAAATTAAGGAGGGAGGGTAAGCAAGAGAGGAGAGAAAGCAGGATGGAAAAGGGCAAAGAGAAAGAAAAAAAGGGACAGTTAGAAGGGGGGTAGGTCGGGGTAGGTGGCTGGTTCTAACTAACCTCAGTCCCACAACAACATCATGAGAAATGATGTGATCAAGCCCGATTCTTGAATCTGCTGTTTATTTACTAAATTAACAATATCAGCTTTACTCTGTTGAGGTTTAGATATTTTTTAATACCTTACTGCTCTTTTTGTCTATAAGTTTACGGTAAGTTGTGATAAGGTAATGCAGTAAGTTGTAATTGGAGTCTGTTCACTGGGTTTTTAGTGCAGTTTGTTAGAATTAAGGGAAGAATATGGTTGCTGTAGGCTGGGAAGGCAGTTCTTCCTTATAGAGGACCTGAACTCTGCAAGTTGTGCCCAGAAAAGGCAGATGGAAGACTGACTTACAATACTCTTGTGAGGATGCAGACTTGTTAGAAGTAGACCTTTTGCTTCTTTAGGAGCTGTCCCCGGGTGATATTGGGTGATATTGGGAGAATAATAAAAAAGCAGAAGTGCTGCAACCATAGAGCAGAAAGAATGAATAAGGAAGATCTTTGCACTGCAAGTCCTAGGGTACAGCTTCCCCTCTAGTCTGAAAAGAACAGTAGCATGGAAATGACAGTTTACAGTTTAAGCACAATTAAAATTACTAGAAGTTCCCCGAAACATAGCAAATCTTCACTTTTTGGGTACAGATCTACTTTAAAGGATTGAGTTGACCTTTGGTAACATGTTACGTGTTACACCCATATTCATATTATGAACGGACCGATCCCCGCTGTGATAGCTAGCGGGGTTCCTCTCCCTCCCTGCTAGCTGTCAAAATTTAAAAAAAAAATGTGACTGAGTGGTGCTCTGCCCGCCCGGCCGCATCACTAATTGACAGGGCTCTGTGCATTGAAAATAACAAGGATCGGCAGCCTCTGTGGCTGTCTGCTTGTAGTTTTCAATGAACTACCACAGTGGTGTGGAGCGCCATGGTAGTTCATTCATGCTTCCTGTCAGATTTTATCTGCTTACCCCTATGGGATGTAGGAGCAAGCAGATACACTGGCAAATCTTCTGGAGATTTGCATGGCATCAGCCATCTACTGATGGCTGGTGCAATGCTTTACAGGCTCCAAAAAAGCAATCATTGCAGTTTTTTTTACGTGCAAAAAAATGCGCGCTTATTATTTACTTAATTTTTTTTAAGAGTGAACTTACCCTTTAAGACCGCTGAATACATAGAACACCACGTGGCTAATATATCAGCACTGAGCAATCATTAAAGTAGTTGTAAACCTCTTACATGGAAAATGAATATCACAAATGAACAAATACATCCTTCCATAGTGTGTATTTGCCTGAATCCAAAGCACCAAGTGCCATTTCTCTCTGATCTCTCCCCTCTCTGCGATCTGCACGAGTCACTGATAAAACTCTAGAGAAGGGGTCTCCAAACTTTCTGAACAAAGGGCTAGTTTACTGTCCCTGAGGCTTTAAAGGGGCCAAACTGCAGCCAGTGTGGGATTAGAAAACGTTGTGGTGGCGGTGAGAGAAAACAGTGCCCCATTATTGGTTTTAGTAGAAGAAATAGTGCCCTATTGTTGGTATCAGTGAAAGGAATGGTTTAATTTTTTTATTGAATATGTATTATAGCAGAATGTAAAAAAATTAGTTGTTTTTTTTTTTTCAAAATTGTCGCTTTTTTTTTTTTTTTTTTTTTTTTTTTTTTTTTTAGCGCAAAAAATAAAAAAACGCAGAGGTGATCAGATACCACCAAAAGAAAGCTCTATTTATGGGAAAAAAGAACATCAATTTTATTTGGGTACAGCATCGCAAGACCGCACAATTGTCAGTTAAAGTAACACAGTGCCCTATCGCAAAAAAAGGCCGGGTCATGAAGGGGGTAAAACCTTCCAGGGCTGAAGTGGGCATATTTTAAAAAGCTATCTGCTGGAACTGACATATTTGCTAAAATTGGTTTAACAAGCCCAAACATTTCTGAAACAAGCATGCTGGCTAGAAAGTCACAGTGCAGTTCATGCCTTAAAGAATACTGCAGACACAAGATCGATTTGACAGCTAAGCAGTTTGCATTTTTGAAAGGGGTTAGTGATTTTCTTTTTAGGCTCTGACCAAGAACAAGTTTGCAAATTAGGAGTTCTGACTTTCTAATCTCGCCAATAATGTCACCCTTGATATCATTCTCTGTACACGTACACGTTTCCTTTAGGCCAGGTTCACACTAGCTGTGGCAACGGCTGGCAGCAGGGGCCTGGTGCATCCCTGTTCTCCGTTTCAGTGGAAAATCAGGCCCAAATTGTTGCCTGAATTTGGACCTTAAATGAAACCAAAGAAACACAGGACCCTTTTCCAGTGTGCTTCACAGCCACCTTGGAGCTGTGTGAACAGGCTCCATTGAGAGCCGGTCACAGTCTCCTGTCGTGCAAGTTGGATGCAGGGAAACATAAGTGTGATCCCAGCCCATCACTTATCTGAATTGGATGCGGGTAAACACTTATGCGAATTGGATGTAGGTTTCTCCATACTTATGCAAATTACATGCGGGTTTTCCCTTAAGGCTGGGTTCACACTTATGCGAATTGGATGCAGGTTTCTCCGCATCCAATTTGCATGACAGGAGACACTGGAAACACTGGAAAAGAGTTCTGTGCATATTTGGCTCAGTTTCAGGTCTGAATTCCGACCTGATTCGCCGCTGAAACAGTGAACAGGGATGCACCGGACCCCCGCTGCGAGCCACAGCTAGTGTAAAACCGGCCTAAAAACAATGCGCCAGAGTCTTTAATTTTGCATTTAGTACTCCAGAAACTAATTGTGTGTTTTCCCCTTTCATTTCAGATACTTGTTTCCAAAATTTACACTTTGCTGGACAGAGTTTTTAGAGCTGAAAGTTCAAGTGCCATGTGAAACACTGGATTATATTGAAGCCAATTATGGCAAAAACTGGGATGTTCCTCTTAAAGTTTGGGATTGGAAACACTCCCCACCCAATGTACAGCCAAATGGAATCTGGCCTCTGGATGAATGGGATGAGGTCATTCAGTTATTCTAGAGGAGTAAAATGTTAGCTCTGTCATTGTGACACTGTGCGTCACATTTTATGGAACTTTCTCTATTTGTAATGAACTTGCAAGTACTGGGCACTTGAAAAGAAATAATTTTAATTTTCTAGCCCATGCTGCAAGAATGACAGGCTGCTAATATGGAATACAGATTTAGGTCTCCTTTCTATACCTAAGAACAACTATACTGAACTGTGACTTGTCTTGCATATGATAACAAGCTAATGCTTTGGTTTGGTTTTTGATGTATGTGTTTGCTACTAATTGTGATGATATGATATGATTTTATCTGAAAAATAAAATATACGTTTTACTGAAAATATTGATGAGGATGTCCCTTCGCTTCGATCTTTAGTTTTGGAAAGTTATTGCATGTGGCGGGAAAAGATTAGGACCTCTATCAGCTTTTTATTGCTGTCCGTGTACCCATTGTGTAGATTTCCCCTCACTTCCTGTTCAGAAGACACACCAGTAATTGAGAGGAAATATCCCCAGAGTGGGAAAAAGACCACATTTGCTAGTTCCCTTTTAATGCTTAACTTAATTTCTGCTCTTGTAAAAATGGTAAATCTTCCCAAAAAGGACACAGTCAACAGTACAGACCTAAAAGCATGTGCATCATGCTAAACATGAACTGGAAAGATCAAAGGAGGAAGTTGTCTGAGGATATCAGAAAGTTAGTTCTAGACCAGCATTTCAATGGTAAAGGCCCTCTTTCAAGCAGTTTGATGTTCCTGTCAATGCAGAAATGTAGGGTCCATTGCATGTAGCCATCCACCCAGGTTGTGGATGCATGGGGTGAACTGACCTCAGAATGAAGAGCAAGATGGCACAAGTGGCTCCCCAGGCAAGGGAACACCCTGGTAGTTCTGTTCTGTGTGCAAGGACCCTTAATAAATACATTATATATATATATATATATATATATATATATATATATATATATATATATATATATATATATATAAAATTTTATTTTACATTAAGCTGCATACAAGATTAGAAATTCTCAGTTGTACAGGTAGCTTGTGCGTAGACCTTGTTTCTGTGACCGATGTATCTGCAGCAGATGCTTATCACCAGTAAAGCATGTTACTTGCCAGCTTGCCTCACTCAATCACCAAGATTAATCCATGTCACAATTTACCCATTTGAACAGAAATTGATCTTCCTCGAAATCAGTGGCCCAAACCCTGTGGGGATATACAGGCAACACTATGCCAACACATTTCTACTGCCTGCCGATCAATCTTTGTAAAACTGAGCTAGCACTTTGTACAATATCTGTGCATTTGCCTACAATATACTCACAAGTAAATGTCTGAGCAGACTATGGAATTAAAATCTATCTAAACCCTAGAACAAACATGTAACATATTGCAGCTCTACCAGTCCTTGGGTGTGGTGGCTGCATTCGTTTTATTTCAGATTTTTTTTCCCTTCATTTTCATGCTTGTGATCCACATAGTTAACATAGGACAGGACTGCAGAACAAACCCTCCTCTCTTACACGTGGAAGGTTCTGTAGCTCACAGTGGTAACCCTTTGTGAGGTTAAACATAGCCAATAAGGCATCAGTGTGTGCAGGACATAGAACATCGCTGGATTTCTGACAGAGCAGGTATTTTTGCACTTTTTGAAGAGATATAACACAATTCTTGCAACAGGATATTTGGCATACCAAAAGGGAGAAGTTCATTATTAGGGTTTACACTTATGTCCATGCAGCTTGTTGAAAAACCTGAGCTGGATTAAACTTGGCCTCTAAAAGATTTACCCCTACTTTATGACCAGGCCATATTTTTGCTATGCGGCACTTTGTTATTTTAACTGACAATGGCGCAGTCATTGATGAAATTTATGTCCTTTTTCCCTCACAAATAGAGCTTTCTTTTGGTTATATTTGATCACCTCTGGGTTTTTTATTGTCTGCGCTAATAACAATTTTTTTTAAAAAAAATCAAATTTCTTCATAAATTTAGACCAATATGTGTTCTGCTACATACTTTTGGTGAAAAAAATCCCAATAAGCGTATATATTGATTGGTTTGCGCAAATGTTATAGGGTCTACAAACTATGGTATATGTACTGGAATTTTTTTTATATACTAGTAATGATGGCTGTTAGCGACTTATAGCAGGACTGCAATATTATACGGGGTCAGATACGGGGTCAAGATGTATAAGCTCTGTGACAGGGCCACAGGATATACATGTAGTTTTATAGTTACGAGGGAAAAGATGGCCACGTAGAGCCGACAAACTGCCCTGACTACATAGGAAGTGCTGGCAAGATTGTGTGGGACTTGGTGTCACCCTTATTCGGAAAGGGGTACCACTTATGTTTGGACAATTATTACACGAGCGTGCCACTTTTTAGTCACTTGTTTGATCAACAGATTGCAGCATGTGGCACCGTGCGACCTAATTGCCGGGGCATTCCCCAGCGGCTTGTAGATTCCCGTCTTAGGCTGGGGGAGAGAGCCTGCTTCAAGTGTAATTACTTGTTCGCTATGAAGTGGAGGGATAATAAGAATGTTTTCGTTCTTACCTCCCTTCATGCAGACACGACGGTCCAAATTCCTACGGCGACTGGTGTTGTGGAGAAACCCCTCTGTGTCCACGAATATAACCAAAATATGGGAGGGGTGGACCTCAACGACCAGTTAGCGCCGTACCTAATTGCCGGTAAGGCCAGACACTGGTACAAGAAAGTGTCTGTTTACAGGCATACCCCACTTTTAAGTACACAATGGGGTTTATTTACTAAAGCTGAAAAGTGCAAAATCAGGCTCACTTCTACATAGAAACCAATGAGTTTCCAGGTTTTATTACCAAAGCTTAATTGAACAAGCCGAGGTTAGAAGCTCATTGGTTTCTATGCAGAAGTGAGCCTGATTTTGCACTTTCCAGCTTTAGTAAATAAACCTCATTGTGTACTTAAAAGTGGGGTATGTATTTTTAAATTGGCTTTGCTGAACGCTCATGTGCTATACAGAGCTTCAGGACAGACTGGATCCTTCCTTAAATTCCAGGAAGAGATCGTCAGAGCCCTTCTGTTTCCAGACGGTGCTCCACCTCACCTTCCCCAACCAAATGCAGTAAGCCGGCTGCATGAGAGGCATTTTCTTTGTCCTCCCGAGTACCCCTACCCAACGAGCCCCCCCAAAAAAGATGTTGTGTCTGCAGCAAGCGCGGATATAGGCGTGACACCCGCTATTATTGTCCCTCCTGTCCTGACAATCCTGGTCTTTGCATTGGTGAATGTTTTGAACGCTACCATACACTAGTTGAGTATTAGCGTAGGGTACAGCACTGCACAGATTAGGCACACTTTCACAGGATCTCCCAAGTTGCCATCGCATTTTGAGAGACCCGAACCTGGAAACGGTTACAGTTACAAAAAAAAGTGTAAAAAAAAAAATATATATATATAAAATAAAAAAAAACAAAAATAGATGTTGTTTTATTCTCTCTCTATTGTTCTGCTCTTTTTTACTGTATTCTATTCTGCAATGTTTTGTTGTTATTATGTTTTATCATGTTTGCTTTATAGGTATGCAATTTTTTTATACTTTACTGTTTACTGTGTTTTATTGTTAACCATTTTTTTGTTTTCAGGTGCGCCATTCAGCTGCAGAGAGGATTTATTTATCTTCGGAGGTGTCGGAAGTGATTTCACCACCACAGTTAAAAAAAAGAGCATATATGCCGAAGCATGGGGGCAGCAGGGGCGGAGGAGCGATTTGCTCCTACCTTTTGCGGGTGGATGCCCCCATGCTTCGGCATATATATATTTTAGGCACAGGTTGCGTTAAAAAATGTTTTATTTTTTACTATGTTTTATTCGTGTTTGCTTTGCAGGTATGGTAAGTCTAATGCCCCGTACACACGGTCGGATTTTCCGACGGAAAATGTGTGATAGGACCTTGTTGTCGGAAATTCCGACCGTGTGTGGGCTCCATCACACATTTTCCATCGGATTTTCCGACACACAAAGTTTGAGAGCAGGCTATAAAATTTTCCGACAACAAAATCCGTTGTCGGAAATTCCGATCGTGTGTACACAAATCCGACGGACAAAGTGCCACGCATGCTCAGAATAAATAAAGAGATGAAAGCTATTGGCCACTGCCCCGTTTATAGTCCCGACGTACGTGTTTTACGTCACCGCGTTCAGAACGATCGGATTTTCCGACAACTTTGTGTGACCGTGTGCATGCAAGATAAGTTTGAGCCAACATCCGTCGGAAAAAATCCTAGGATTTTGTTGTCGGAATGCCCGAACAAAGTCCGACCGTGTGTACGGGGCATTACTGTTATACTGTAATGTTACTTTGTTTTATTGTTAACCATCATTTGCTTAGCAGGTACGCCATTCAGTTGCAGCGCAGATTTATTTATCTTGACAGCAACAGCGTTTGCTCCCACGATACATAAAGCCGTGACTCCAGTGCTGTCGGAGGTGATTTCACCACCACAGTTAAAAAAAAGAGCATATATGCCGAAGCATGGGGGCAGCAGGGGCAGAGGAGCGATTTGCTCCTACCTTTTGGGGTGGATGCCCCCATGCTATATAAACGGCATGTATGCCCATCATTAGAAGTGGGTGGATGAAGGGAGGTATTCTAATGGTGGGCATACCCACCAATCAATCTCTTTTTTTCGTTCAGCCCACAGGCTGCATGAAAAAAAAGTTTACAATATATGCCCAACAAGGACCAGCAACGTACTGGTATGTTGCTGGACTTTAAGTAGTTATACCAGAATGATGCCTGCTGGTTTAGGTATCATCTTGGTATCATTCTTTTCAGCCAGCGGTTGGCTTTCATGTAAAAGCGGCTAATTAGCCTCTAGACTGCTTTTACAAGCAGTGGGAGGGAATGCCCCCCCCACCGTCTTCCATGTTTTTCTCTGGCTCTCCTGTCACAACAGGGAACCTGAGAATGCAGCTGGTGATTCGGCCAGCTGACCATAGAGCTGATCAGAGACCAGAATGGCTCCAAACATCTCTATGGCCTAAGAAACCGGAAGCTACGAGCATTTTTTGACTTAGGTTTCGCCGGATGTAAACAGCGCCATTGGGAAATTGGGAAAGCATTTTATCACACCGATCGTGGTGTGGTCAGATGCTCTGAGGGCAGAGGAGAGATCTAGGGTCTAATAGACCCCAATTTTTTCAAAAAAGAGTACCTGTCACTACCTATTGCTATCATAGGGGATATTTACATTCCCTGAGATAACAAAAATGATTTAAAAAAATGAAAGGAACAGTTTAAAAATAAGATAAAAAAGCAATAAATAAA
Source organism: Lithobates septentrionalis (assembly GCA_037952835.1). Classification (NCBI taxonomy): domain Eukaryota; kingdom Metazoa; phylum Chordata; class Amphibia; order Anura; family Ranidae; genus Lithobates; species Lithobates septentrionalis. The sequence continues at coordinate 486,398 of JBBDGP010000864.1, read as the reverse complement.
TAAATAAAAAAGCACCCCTGTCCCCCCCTGTTCTCGCGCAAAGGCGAACGCAAGCGTCGGTCTGGCGTCAAATGCAAACAGCAATTGCACCATGCATGTGAGGTATCACCGCGAAGGTCAGATCGAGGGCAGTAATTTTAGCAGTAGACCTCCTCTGTAAATCTAAAGTGGTAACCTGTAAAGACTTTTAAAGGCTTTTAAAAATGTATTTAGTTTGTCGCCACTGCACGTTTGTGCGCAATTTTAAAGCATGTCATGTTTGGTATCCATATACTCGGCCTAAGATCATCTTTTTTATTTCATCAAACATTATGGCAATATAGTGTGTTTTAGTGCATTCAAATTTTAAAAAGTGTTTTTTCCCCAAAAAATGCGTTTGAAAAATCGCTGCGCAAATACTGTGTGAAAAAAAAATGAACCGCCCACCATTGTAATCTGTAGGGCATTTGCTTTAAAAAAAATATGTTTGGGGGTTCAAAGTAATTGGAAAGAAGAGTGGGTGATGTGTGACATAAACTTCTAAATGTTGTGCATAAAATGCCAGGACAGTTCAAACCCCCCCAACTCTACTTTCCAAAATGGGGACATTTGGGGGGGTTTGTGCCATCTGGGCATTTTATGGCCTTCAAAACTGTGATAGGTAGTGAGGAGTGAAATCAAAAAATAACGCCCTTAAAAATCCTGAAGGCGGTGCTTGGTTTTCAGGGCCCCGTACACGGCTAGACTACCAAAAAGTCCCACACATGTGGTATTCCCGTACTCAGGAGAATAAGCAGAATGTATTTTGGGGTGCAATTCCACATATGCCCATGGCCTGTGTGAGCAATATATCATTTAGTGACAACTTTGTGCAAAAAAAAAAAGTTTATAATTTTCCTGCAACTTGTGGCAAAATATAAAATATTCCTTGGACTCAACATGCCTCTCAGCAAATAGCTTGGGGCATCTACTTTCCAAAATGGGGTCATTTGGGGGTGTTTTGTGCCATCTTGGCATTTTATGGCCTTCAAAACTGTGATAGGTAGTGAGGAGTGAAATCAAAAATTTACGCCCTTAGAAATCCTGAAGGCGGTGCTTGGTTTTCGGGGCCCCGTGCGCGGCTAGGCTCCCAAAAAGTCCCACACATGTGGTATCCCCATACTCAGGAGAAGCAGAAAAATGTATTTTGGGGTGTAATTCCACATATGCCCATGGCATGTTTGAGCAATATATCATTTAGTGACAACTTTGTGCAAAAAAAAAAAAAATAAAAGTTTGTAAATTTCCCGCAACTTGTGTCAAAATATAAAATATTCCATGGACTCAACATGCCTCTCAGCAAATAGCTTGGGGTGTCTACTTTCCAAAATGGGGTCATTTGGGGGGGGGGGTTGTTTACACCCTTAGAAATCCTGAAGGCGGTGCTTGGTTTTTTTTACATACTCAGGAGAAGCAGCTAAATGTATTTTTGGGCGCAATTTCACATATAACCATGGCATGTGTGAGCAATATATTATTTAGTGACAACTTTTTGTAATTATTTTTTTTTTTATCATTATTCAATAACTTGGGACAAAAAAATGTAATATTTAATGGACTCAACATGCCTCTCAGCAATTTCCTTGGGGTGTCTACTTTCCAAAATGGGGTCATTTGGGGGGGGGGGGTTGTACTGCCCTGCCATTTTAGCACCTCAAGAAATGACATAGGCAGTCATAAACCAAACGCTGTGTAAATTCCAGAAAATGTACCCTAGTTTGTAGACGCTATAACTTTTGTGCAAACCAATAAATATACGCTTATTGACATTTTTTTTTTACCAAAGACATGTGGCCAGATACATTTGGTCTAAATGTATTACTAAAATTGAGTTTGTTGGATTTTTTTAACAAAAAGTAGAAAATATCATTTTCCTGACATGCTCCATGGCAGCATACGTGTGGGTAGGCTCCGCCTCCATAACTACCCAATAGGACCCCTCTCCCATAAATCTTTGCTCTAGGCTGCTATCCATGTTCCTTTTTTGTCCTCCTCCGTAGGACCAGGTGTTGGTTCTCCTACCTGAAGATAAACCTCCCTACGATCGATTCAGCCGAGTGCCAAAGATTCCTCCGATAGGCCTGACTGTTAAGCAGGGTATGGAGTGTATAGCAGAGTAGCACTGAAGATTGGATCAGTTCATCTATGTGCGCACGGTCTGTTTGCCTAATATTTCAGACGACCATTATCTGCTGCCAAGTCCGGTGTGTGTGTGGTGTGGATTGCGGTTCCTCGGCCCAGGTGATCGTAGGTGGAGGGGTAAGTTTTCAAATTTATATACATGGCAGCAGTGTTTATGTGTTGTTGGTACCTTTTCTGTGTGTTTATTTCCCATCACTGGTGTCCAAGCTGGTACAGTTGCTTCCTGCGTTCCAGCAGCCGCTCTTGTTTCATTTCCGGGTACTGGCGTGCGCTCTGCGCATGCGCGGATCCGATACGAAGTCGAGGCTTGGTTCGCACATGCGCGCGAGCGTCTCGCGTCTGACATCAGCGATGATGTCACGGGCGCCACTTTTTAAAGTTGTGGAAAGCTTACAGAGCCCCGGGAATGATCGTGGGGGATACGACGACTTCCCGGGGCAACTATCTTGGTGGTTCAAGGTAAGACAATCTCTATTGTCTGGGTATGAGATCATTTGTCAAGCCAGCTGATGTGTGAATCTGTCTCTGCAGTTTCCTATTATGTTGACACTATGGACTCCTCACTGCCCCCTAGTGGCCAGCCCGCTTGTAGCAGGTATGTTTGTAGTTATGCTTTTCTACCTGTACAAGGATTGAGAGTAGGATTTTAGGACACCAGCTGATTTCTGTCTCTGTCTTTTCTGCTTATTTTCTCACAGCCCTCCTAGGTCCGATCCACACCGTAGTTCCCATTAAGGAAGTGGATCAACAAAATCACACCACCGGCAATCTTCCTCCAGGTCTAGCCATCATAGATCTCCTTTCAGATCTGAACAGCACAATAAAGATCCTTCTCACCCTCCTTCATCTCACTCTAGCAAGAGATCAGGAAAGTCATGCTGGGGGTGCAGGATGCTTGTTCCAGGAGACAAATCTTTCTGTGATCACTGCTTCTCTAAAGCTGCAGATGAGAGGGATGGTGCAGACCAGCATTTAGAAACTATGGTGAGACAGGTTGTGAAAGAATCTCTACAGGAAAGAGAGGCTCAACAGCCCCGTGATTCCCCATCAGACCCATTATGCCCTTCAGTGGGTGAGAGTTCTGTACATGAGACATGGGAGTCTTCCCAGTCAAATCACCCTTCTGCTCCTGTTTTAGACAGCGAATCGGATCTGGAAGATCCTGGCGTGGGGTTTGAATATGCTTTAGTCCCTTCTTTGGTGAAGGCAGTAAAAGAGGCCCTGAAGTGGGAAGATCCAGTTACTTCCCCCCAAAACAGAAAGTTTTCCAAGCAGCTCAATAAGGAGCGTCAATATTTTCCTTTTCTCTCTGAGCTGGGCGATGTCATTTCTGAGGAATGGAGCAAGATGGACAAGAGTTCCATGCAGTCAAAGGTCTTGAAACTATATTCTTTTAAGGAAGAGGAAGTAAAACACCTTGAGTCAGCTCCTTTAGTGGATGCAGCACTGATGAGACTAGCAAGATATGTAACGCTCCCCTTAGAGGATACTGTATCTTTTAAAGATCCTTTGGAAAGATGAATTGATTCAGATTTAAAGGGTCTACCTGAGGAATGGCATGTAAGCCAGTACTTGCGATAGCTGCAGTCTCCAAAGCTTTGGAATCTTGGTCTGATAATGCGGATGGGTTCCTAAGAGGTATCTCTACTGAAACAGCGAAAGATTCTCCTATCCAGGAGATCAGGCTGGCATCAGCCTTTCTTGGGGAGGCCTCTATTGAAGTCTGGTTTCCTCCCTCAAGACAGACGTCTACAAAATCAGAGACGCAATTTTCCTAGAAGACAAAATACTGATTGCGCTAGGGAAGCGCGCAGCTACAGACCTGGTCGGGAGTTTTCAAGGTCCTGGAAATCCAGGCAGTCCTCCTTTAAGAAACCCGCAAAAGGTGGTTCATCTGGCAACCAGGACTCCACTAAATCCTTTTGAGATTGGGCCCGCTCAGGCATGCCAGGTGGGGGCTCGTCTTCGCCACTTCGGGCATGTCTGGGCGGCCCAAATCCGGGATTACTGGACCATCAGGACGGTCTCCTCCAGTCACAAGTGGGTCTTCAACAATGCCCCAAGACTCAGATTTGTTCCCACATCTCTTCCAGGTTCAGAAGAGCAAAAGCAGGTCCTGTTAACCTACGTGAATTGTTTATTGGATCAAGGCGCAGCCGTCCCTGTTCCAGAAAACGAACGAGGCAAAGGCATGTATTCATCTCTGTTCATGATACAGAAGAAAAACGGTACATGGAGACCAGTAATAGACTTAACCCATCTCAATTCCTTTATCGGAAAGGAAAAATTCAAAATGGAATCTTTACTTACGATTCAACAATCAGTACATCTGGGGGATTGGATGATTTCAATCGATCTAAAAGATGCGTACTTTCACATGCCAGTGGCAACAAATTTCCAACAATTCCTCCGCTTTGCGGTAGGCAACCAGCATCTGCAGTTCACATGTCTACCCTTCGGCCTAACAATGTCACCTCAGGTCTTCTCCAAGGTCCTTTTGTCTGTTGTAGCTCTACTTCGCATCAAGGGGGTTCGTCTCCACCACTATTTAGACGACCTACTTCTCCTAGCTCAGAACAAAGATCAACTTTTAGAACACAAGAGCTTAGTCATCTCCACCCTGCAGGAATTCGGGTGGCTTCTGAATTTAGAGAAGAGCCATCTAGAGCCAACTCAATCCCTGGTGTTTCTAGGGGCACACTTCAACACATTGGAAGGCACCATCTCCCTTCCAGAGGAGAAGATTGGAGTGATTCGAGACAGAATACTCGCAGCCCTTGCGTCATCTCACCTCTCCGCTCTCCAATGCCTGAAAGTAATTGGCACGATGACAGCTACCATTCCTATGGTGAAGTGGGCCCAATGGCATACACGACCCTTCCAAAAAGGGTTCCTTCAACAATGGGATTCTTCCAACCAAGTCCAGCGCATACACCTTACTCCAACTATGAGAATGTCTCTCCTTTGGTGGCTTCAAGGGAAGAATCTGCGCAATCACCATTCAATCATTCCCATCTCATGGATCACATTAACATCGGATGCCAGCAATCGGGGTCTTTCAGACGTGGCTCAGGGCCGATGGATTTTCCCTGCTCGAGGGATTGTCTCCAACATTCTGGAGCTGAGAGCCGCCTTTCAGGCACTCCTGTCATTTCGCCATCTAATAGAAGGGTCATCAGTAATGCTAAGGTTGGACAATACAACCGCGGTGGCTTACATAAAGAAGCAAGGTGGAACTCGCAGCTGGTCTCTGTTACAAGAGGTGGAGCCAATAATGAGCTGGGCTCAGAAGTATGTGTCCAACATCTCGGCAGTTTACATTCCGGGGATTCAGAATGTACAGGCGGACTTCCTCTCGCGGGTTCAAATGGACAACGAGTGGTCTCTCCACAGAGAGGTGTTCCAGTGGCTTCTGACCCTGGGAGTACTTCCAGAGGTCGATCTGTTTGCTTCCCCATGCAATCACAAAATGCCCAGATATTATTCGAGGTTCAGAGACCCTCAGGCATATGGAATAGATGCTCTCTCAGATCAGTGGAGGTTTCAGAGGGCTTATGCCTTCCCCCCGTACCGGTGATTCTTCAATTTCTCCGGAGGCTCAGAACAGAGAAGGTGGAGATCATTGCAGTGATTCCTTTCTGGCCCAACAGGCCGTGGTTTCCTCTGTTATCGCTCCTCAGTTATCAAGACCCAGTTCCCCTACCTCTCAGGCCGGATCTACTGTCTCGAGGCACAACGTTACACCCATGCCCATTGCCCATCCTGCCTACACCTCAGGGTGTGGTTCTTGAGAGGGAAAGGCTTGTATCTCTAGGTTGTCCTGAAGAAGCTATTCCAACTCTTCTTAGTGCCAGGAGGGGAAGTACTAATAGGGTATACGAACGTATATGGTCTAAATTCACTGATCATATGTCTTCCAGGTCAAATCCTTGTAACTCTCCAGCAGTACAGGACATTCTAAGTTTTCTCCAATCAGGGCTTGACTTATCCTTAGCAGTCAGCTCACTAAGAGTTCAAGTTTCAGCCATCTCGGCCTTCACAGGAGTATCTTGGGCAAATCACGCATTAGTTCGTCAATTCTTTAAAGGAGCTATCAGGCTTAAACCTCAAAGAAGACCTAGGTTTCCCAAATGGGACCTCCCTATTGTCTTGGATTTTCTCTCCAATCTCGGATCAGATCCTGACAAACCTCTTTCCATGAGAGACCTCACGCTCAAGACCACCTTCTTAGTAGCTGTGACTTCGGCTAAAAGAGTGTCGGAGATTAGAAATCTAGGTTCAGAAGAACCTTTTCTGACCTTCTTTCCAGACAGGGTAGTGTTGATTCCCATGCTAGGGTCAAACCCTAAAGTGACCTCAGTCTTTCATGAAAACCAAGAAATTGTACTTCCTACTTTCAGAACAAAGGATAATCAGGATGTTCATCCACTTGACGTAGGCCACACTCTAAAACAATATCTGGAGGTCACGACTCCATTCAGACAAATAGAATTTCTTTTCGTTCTTCTCCATGGTTAAAACAAGGGAATGCAAGCTTCGGTCAGATTAATTTCTTCTTGGATTGTGCAGACCATTCAAAGGGCATACAAGGCAAAGGGCTTGGCTCCTCCAGAGGCAGTGACAGCTCATTCGACCAGGAGTATCTCGACCTCGTGGGTAGCTTCTCGGCATGTCGCGCCTGAAATAATTTGTAGAGCGGCTTCTTGGTCTTCTATTAACACATTTGTCTCCCACTACTGTGTTGAGCCTGCTGCTCTGTCTTCCATTAATTTTGGTTTACAAGTATTGTCGGTTGACAATGTAAAATAAAATTCGGTTTCTTTGCTCAAACATTTTTGCCCACCCGGGTGTGTTTTGGCGAGTTATTTCCCACACGTATGCTGCCATGGAGCATGTCAGGAAAACGGAAAATTTATATCAAATACTTACCGTAATTTTCCTTTCTCCATGGCAGCAGGAGTCCCTCCCAAATGTCTGGAGTAGGCTAGTTATGGAACATGGATAGCAGCCTAGAGCAAAGATTTATGGGAGAGGGGTCCTATTGGGTAGTTATGGAGGCGGTGCCTACCCACACGTATGCTGCCATGGAGCCTATCAGGAAAGGAAAATTACGGTAAGTATTTGATATAAATTTTCCGTTTTTTTCTAAATTTTCGGTCTTTTTCCATTAATAGCGCAAAAATAAAAACCACAGAGGTGATCAAATACCATCAAAAGAATGCTCTATTGTGGGAAAAAAGGACGCAAATTTCGTTTGGGTACAGCATTGCATGACCGCGCAATTAGCAGTTAAAACAATGCAGTGCCAAATTGTAAAAAGTGCTCTGGTCAGGAAGGGGGTAAATCCTTCCGGGGCTGAAGTGGTTAATAACCACTGGGTTTTTTTTATATACAAGGGGTGTTCAAGTCAAACCGGTACTTATAACTTTACAGGTATAAAAAGACCTCTGCCGGGTTAGCCCCCCCCCCCCCCATATCAAAATTTTGAAAAAAATCTTATGCAATTTGTTGGATCTTTGTTAGATCAGGTTAGATCAACCGTTGTTTGCGTTAGTTCTCACACAGAAGAAGCAATATTAACAGTTATTTGCTGGGGGGGGCTAACCCATCATCAGCCCCCCCTTATCAAAAAATTGACCAAACAGTTCACTATTTTGGAAGCTATTTGTTAGATCTGGTAAGATCAAGTTGTTTTAACCTTAGATCTCACATATTTGGAGACTTATTAAGTGATTCATGAGGCCAGCCCCCCCCCCCCCCTTATCAAATTTTCTGGCCAAAAATCATTCAGGCTAATAGATATTCATTAGATCCGGTAAGATCAAGTGGTTTTAATGTTAGATCTCACATAATTTCCGAGATATTCCACATAAAAATAAAGATATATTAGGTGGTACATCTACCAATCACCTGTCCTTCATCTACCAATCACCTGACTGCCATCTACTAATCACCTGTCCGCCATCTACCAATTAATTACCCCATCTAGGTTGCGGGCAGCACTTCTTCCAGGCGGCAGCTTTCTCTGCGTCTCCTCTACCACCTTGGCAGCCAATAGGATCACTTCTCCTCTTGGCCAACCAGGTCTCTGATTGACCAGGAGGAGAATTAGGAAGACAATAGCGAATATTAATTTTCTATTGTCACACAAATGGGTGGGCTTGGGGCGCAGTGCCCACCCTTTTCTGGAGCCAATTAGAGCCTCAGGCTCTAATCACGTGCTTCTAAAAAAAAATACCCATTGGAATCCATGCGTCCGGTGCCCTGCATGTTGATTAGGGACCAGGTGCATAGAATAGGGGGGCGGTGCCCCTGTGCCCCATATGAACGGGCTGCCACTGATGGCACCTCAAACGCGGTGCATTTTTGCTATGCGATAGAATCACACAGCGATCTGCATCACTCAAAGCTTGTCGCTTAAAAAGGTGTAGGAGCTTCTGTATGCCATGGTAACCTGGCAGCATGCTATCAAAGCCTCGTTTTGGTTCAGTGGTTGTGGCTTACTCTCGGCCCTCCAGCAATTCCTGTTGGGTCGCTTCCAGCCCGTGGCGTCATTTCCGATGCATGGGTCAGTGGCCAGCTACTGCTCCCCCTATCCATCCTGTCATTGGTAAGAACATCCCTGGAGCTCCCCTGAAGTTGCCCTGGGCATATCATCGTTTGAATCATACACCAACTGTCATCCCTGATGTTCTCCACTTCCATGGGCTGGTATGCAACATCCTATGTTTTTGCCCCCACCATACAGGCTTATTAATGCAAGCTTACCGTTTTAACCCTTTTACCCCACAAGGCTTATCATGCCATTTTTTGAATTGCAATAAACGTTTTATTTTTGGATATATTTGCACAAATGATCAGTTTGTGAGACTTTACGACTTAGCACAGTTATATCGAGACATTACACCACCATCTTGTGGTCATTATTTATATAGCGCTCTGATTTGTGTGTTTCTACTGAACATTAGTGCCTAACAGTTTTCTATTTTGAAGATATTCATGTGTGGCTTGCCAGCATGTTTTTGACTGTGAAGTCAGTTCGTTTTCCCGATCAATACAGGTATCTCACCACTTCCAGATGTCCCAGGCTGAACAACGTCACCCGTAGCTCCACCTGTAACTATGTAATGACGTCCAACGCCTTCTGAAGAGGTCATTACGACAAAACCGCACTCGCACTGGCTATAGTGGAGCTGGCTTGTAACTCTTTATAGCTCTTAAACCTGGGTGCATGGGGGAATGCACATATAAATGTGAGAATAACAGCTAGTGTTTTTTTTAAATATATTAGTCTCTTAAATAAAAAGGTTTTACACTATTGGAGCCTTTCTCTCCTCTGATTTTTGACATTACTGATGGTATTGTGAAGAAGAAGTGGTGCAGCCATGGATGCTTAACCCCTTGGGACACAGACCTACTCCATTGTGGGGGGGGGGGGGGGGGTCATGGTTGTCTGGTGGGTTCTGGAGTCTGGTGGTGGCACACACAGGTGGAGTGAAGCACAAAAGCAAATGATAAATTGCAATGGCGATGTTTTGCACAACTTGCACAGAGCAGTTTTTTTCAATGATGATCACAGTATATGCAAGAGGACAATTGAAAGTTGCACTTTTAATGGACACAGTTGATGTTGCACTTTAATGGACACTTATATTTTGTTTTGTAAAATACAATTTTATTTTATTAATTTTGATTTATGATTGATAGAGCGCTGTAAATTAAGAGCAAATAAATATACATAAATAAATAGTTGTATTCTTTCAATATACAAATACATAATGGGAAAACATAATGTGCACCAACCACCTAGGCATTAGGGGTTAAAACATAGTCCAAATAAGTGCAAAGTGTAAATAAAAGATGTTAATATGCATGCCTATCAAAACATCACTCAGCGCCCTGGATAAATTCACAAACAGTATTGGTGTAGTCTAAACAAAAAAGCCGCTACTTAAATGGTTGAATATGGATATTGGCAATAAAAAAAGTCCTAAATGAATAGTTCCTTTAAATATTGCAGCAGCGCTTCGTATCCACCCGAGGACACGCTTTCATATATTGTTCTTATATGAGCAATTTTGCAGCAGTAGTGGAGATCTATAATAGCTTCAGCTGTGTTCTGTGAAGGAGGGGGGGGGGTCTTCCACCAAACACTTCACCACGTGAGGGAAACCTCCTCTATGGATATGCACTCACCAGAAATACAGCAAACAAAAGCCTTGGATACCTCAATGCACTTCCCTAGTGTGATGCAACCTCCACTTGGGACAATGTGAATCTAAAGTGCTATAAATATATGTGCAGTAAATAATCAAAAAATGAATGACATAAAATGATGCTTTTCACACAGTGACAATCATTGACATGGTGAAAAAATGATCAGCATTAATGAATAAACTACAACATATTCTAAAAATGAAAAGCCAGATAGACAAATAGTGACATATATAAAAAATGTTGGTGAAAAGTCCACAATGTATTCGTGCCAAACGAAAAAGAGAAGAGATTCCAAAAAGTGAGTGTCTCTAATTAATAATCCTGTGTCTCGCTGTCCACCACACCTCAGTGACATGTATCCACACCCTTACGGAGGGCAAACACACCAGCTGTAGAGGCCTTACACTCGCGTGTTTGGCCAGAAAAGGCTTTAACCCACTAACATGGGGGTTACCATGTGAGCACAGTCATCCACTGCTCAATGTGCCAAACACCATTCATGGGTTAAGGATTCCACATAAAGGATAAAATTAGAAAGATTAAGTACAGCGCTGCGCTAAAAGTAAACTAAGGTAGCAGCCAACACACCCGTAGACTCAGGATCAAAAACAACAACAGAAAATTCAAAGTGTGGCGCTATTTGCTCTGTAAATATAAGACACAAAAATCCTAAAAGTTAAGTGACATCAAAACATTGCAGTGTGAACAAGAAAGATGCCACGTGAACATGTGTGACAGGGACTGGTGAACAAGGTAATAAAACATGTATGTGTTCAATTCAAATAAACATCAGAGACGATATTATATATAAAGTCCATATCACAGTGGATAAAATATGAAAAGCAAAAAAAAAGCTGTGATAGCAGTGCATAGGCGATGATAAACAGGTGTTTTCTTGTACGTGCAGAAGGATTATTTAGACCCGGCAGCCTGGCAGATAAATGGACCATGGAAAACCAGAGGTGCACGGAAGGTTGAAAACAGTGCCAGGACCATCACCAGAAACTATGGAGGCTTACCAGAAGTAGTGGCCTGATATAGCATATGCCATACAGGTCAGAAAAGCTTGATGACCAACAGGTCTAGATGTGTTATCTGGTCAGATGTCATCACCACACAAAACGGGGGGGGGGGGGAAGGGTCAGCACGGCTTCCTCATTAATAGATGTACCACCATAAGCCAAGCGAAAGATTCGTGTTGCATGTGAGGGATGAAAACACTCACATAGCGTGATAATGTTTAAACTTGGATTTATTTAAAAATTAACAATAAAAAACAAACTCACATTTTTAGAAGATAAGAATAGCATGTAATCGTGTAGCGGCAGTTGTGAGGGATCCACCCATGGGGACCCCATGACTAAGTCCGTATGACGAAACATGTCGGGGCGTGGCTACGCGGCAATCCCTTACTAACATTAGAGTGAGGAGAGTCAGCGGAGTGAGCGGAGTTCGTTCGTGAGCAGCCAGGAAGCGTCAGCAGAGAACCGGTGAGGTGACCCGCAGATTCTCAGGCTCCACAACCCCTGGGTCCGCCGTGACCGTTTAAGTGGTGATAGTGTCTTTCAAGTTCCGCTGCATGTGTTCCATCATCCTGTTTGCTGTGAAGTGTTGTGACTACATTTACCTGCCTGCTGTGATTTGCTGTGGAGTTATCATGCCCTGTATTTTTATGGATCATGTGAGTGTATTGGTTTTAGTTTCAGTTTGTAATTAAATCTTTTAAAACGTTAATACACTATCTGGAGCAATTCTTTTATCCTTTATGTGGAATCCTTAACCCATGAATGGTGTTCGGCACATTGAGCAGTGGATGACTGTGCTCACATGGTAACCCCCATGTTAGTGGGTTAAAGCCTTGTCCGGCCAAACACGCGAGTGTTATGCCGCGTACACACGGTCGGACTTTTCAGCTACAAAAGTCCGACAGCCTGTCCGACATACTTCCGGCGGACTTTCGGCAGACTTGCGGCGGACTTGTGGCAGACTTTCTAACGAACGGACTTGCCTACACACGACCACACAAAAGTCCGACGAATTCGTACGTGATGACGTACACCAGACTAAAATAAGGAAGTTCATAGCCAGTAGCCAATAGCTGCCCTAGCGTAGGTTTTTGTCCGTCGGACTAGCACACAGACGAGCGGATTTCGGTGTCCGTCGTAGTTACGACGTAAAGATTTGAAGCATGTTCCAAATCTAAAGTACGTCGGATTTGAGGCTAAAAAAGTACGTTGAAAGTCCGGAGAAGCCCACACACGATCGGATTACCAGCCAGCTTTAGTCCGTCAGCGTCCGTTGGACTTTTGTAGACGAAAAGTCCAACCATGTGTACGCGGCATAAGGCCTCTACAGCTGGTGAGTTTGCCCTCCGTAAGGGTGTGGATACATGTCACTGAGGTGTGGTGGACAGCGAGACACAGGATTATTAATTAGAGACACTCACTTTTTGGAATCTCTTCTCTTTTTCGTTTGGCACGAATACATTGTGGACTTTTCACCAACATTTTTTATATATGTCACTATTTGTCTATCTGGCTTTTCGTTTTTAGAATATGTTGTAGTTTATTCATTAATGCTGATCATTTTTTTCACCATGTCAATGATTGTCACTGTGTGAAAAGCATCATTTTATGTCATTCATTTTTTGATTATTTACTGCACATATATTTATAGCACTTTAGATTCACATTGTCACAAGTGGAGGTTGCACCACACTAGGGAAGTGCATTGTGGTTCATCACTTTATACACCAGAGTCATATTCTGTTATAGGTAGACTGGGCTTTTTTAAACCAGTTTTGCACTCTTCAGCAAGAGTGTATTGATTGGTCTTTGTAAATATATATTTATTTCTTTCATTAGGCATATAGCGCCACCATTCATCCACAGGGTGTTGTTCAGGCTTACAATTATCTTCAGTTTAAGTGGCAGCTTACAGGTTTTAAACTATCCTAGGCGCAGTGGTGGAAGGACAGGTGTGGGCACCTATTTACATTTTCTCTTGGTCATCCTCAGTTTTCAAAAGCCTTGGATAGTAATAGTAATTCTCCACCACTTCTAAACGACCACCAGATGTCAGTAACACTCTCAGTAACTCCAATCAAACATATGGGAGGAATAGAATGTCCACATAGTGTAATATTGCTTAAAACGTTTATTCAACTAAAACGTCACACCACCCTCCATGAATATGCGTACCATAGAGTAAAATAATAGAGCTAATTATAAAGTGCACTGTGCCTGTGAAGTCTCACGGTTCCCGGACATTTTATGGTTACACAACCAGGTCACATTGCTATAATCTTTTTATATGGAATATAAACTGAAGGACCTATGAATAAATAGTTGTGGAACGAATCATTTGAGTTTCCATTATTTCTTATGGGGAAATTCGCTTTGACATACAAGTGCTTTAGAATACAAACATATTTCTGGAACGAATTTTGCTCGCAATCCAAGGTTTTACTTACTCTGTCCAAAGCTGAGGTCTTCCATGCCTCTTATTAGTTTAGTTTTCTTTCTCTGATGTCTCTCCAGTTCCCCAACAACCTTTTTATTTACTGGTTTCAAAAACTGAACTTCATATTCTAGATGAGGTCTCACTGATGATTTGTACAGGGGCAAAGTTCCCTTTCTCTCTCACTTCAATTCAAATAAGCTTTATTGGCAGGATCGAATACATAATAGCATTGCCAGAGCAGTAGACTTTTTATGGGAAGCGGGGGGGAGGGGTTTCTCTAGGGCAGTCTTTGGAGGATAAGGGGTAATATAAAGGGGACAGGGGAAGAGTCCATGTAATGGATTTTAAAAATGGTTATAAAGGCAGCAGTTTTTTTAATCTTAATGCATTCTATGCAAGATTTAAACCTTCAGTGTGCAGCAGCCCCACTCAGCTCCCCTGATACCTAACTGAGGTCCATCTAGATCCAGCGATGTTGTGCAAGAGACTCGCCTGTCCGGGACTCCCCTCCCCATTGGCTGACACAGCAGTGCGGCACCATTGGTTCCCACTGCTGTCAATCAAAATCAGTGAGTCAATGAGGAGAGAAAGGGGGCAGGGCCACGGCTCCGTGTCTGAATGGACACAGGGAGCTGCGGCTTGGCTTGGGTACCCCCATGGCAAGCTGCTTGCTGTCAGAGCACTCAGCAGGACAGACGGGCCATGAGCTCCGAAGAGGGACCTGAGAAGAGAAAGACCTGCTAAACCACTGCACAGAACAGGTAAGTATAACAGGTTTGTTATTATAAACTAAAAAAAAAAAAAAAAAAAGAGAGACTTTAGTATCACTTTAAGTCCTCAGTTTTTCATGTCCCTCTCAGTCTGTGACACGCTGTCGCATATTGTGCAGCTCTTTTCACCATTGGCTTCTCTTCTCCCAGTAGAATATAAAGCTTCCTCCTCTCTTCTATAGAACTTAAGTCCGGGATGAGAGCAGAGATTCTCTGGAAGTGAGTGTCCCTTGCTGATGAAGACTTGGGGCTCATCTTCCAGGACCCCCTGGTCACATTGCTGGCACAGTCTACTTTCCCTGGGCTTGTAGGTATGTCTGTGCCATTCTAATTTGATTTCCAGGCTGTGGGCGTTCAGACTGTACATGCTCAGGGTCTCTCTCTTTCTCTCCCTCCCTTTGGAGCCTATACTTTTTTTATTACAAGAAAGAATTTTACTTGTTAAAGAAATAGTATCATTACTAGAACACCCAGGTCCTTTTCCATTATTGCCTACCCCAGTTATGCTCTTCCAAGGATGTATGATGCATGCATGTTTTTAGCCCACACATGCATTAACTGACAATATATTAGAAGCAATGCATTTGGTGTTCTAGTGAGGAAATCATGATGGACACACTTACCACAGTTTAGAAAACTAATTTGCTCATCTATTAAAATTGTCCATGGTTTTATTGTGATGGTGTTGCTAAGATACACATTAGCCAATATGCTAAACCACATAACCAGAATAACTTTTTGTCTTTGCCCATCTTTGCCCATCAACATTATGATTATTATTATTAGTATTATACAGGATTTATATAGCGCCAACAGTTTACGCAGCGCTTTACAATATAAAAGGGAGACAATACAGTTATAATACAATAAAATACAAGAGGATTAAGAGGGCCCTGCTCAGAAGAGCTTACAATCTAATAGGGTGGGGCAGGTGGTACAAAAGGTTGTAACTGTGGGGAATGAGCTGGTGGAAGTGGTAGGAGATTAGTTGGAGACGTGATAGGCTTTCCTGAAGAGATGAGTTTTCAGGGATCGCCTGAAGGTAGCAAGAGTAGGGGATAGCCGGATAGATGGAGGTAGCGAGTTCCAGAGGATGGGAGAGGCTCTTGAGAAATCCTGGAGACGAGCATGGGAGGAGGAGATAGGAGAGCTTGAAAGCAGGAGGTCTTGCGAAGAGCGGAGAGGTCGATTTGGTTGATATTTGGAGACAAGATTAGTGATGTAGCTCGGGGCAGAGTTGTGAATGGCTTTGTATGTTGTGGTTAGTATTTTGAATTTAATTCGCTGAGTGATTGGGAGCCAGTGTAGGGATTGGAGGAGAGGCTTGGCAGACACTGAGCGGTTGGTAAGGTGGATAAGTCTGGCAGCAGCATTCATGATAGACTGAAGAGGGCATAGCCTATGAAGAGGTAGGCCAATGAGAAGGGAGTTGCAATAGTCAAGGCGAGAGATAACAAGGGAGTGAATGAGGAGCTTGGTGGTTTCATTTGATCCTGTCCATGATTTATCTGTGCTCCCACCACCACTGCCGTCATCACCAGCCATGATTAATCTGAGCTATCCACACCACTTACACACGTGTAGCATTTTGTGGGTTCCTATTTACAGTGTATCAAAGTTCTACACATGACACATGGCTGTTGTATAAGTATAGGTAAGGGTGTGCTGGTTTTAGTAAATTGCACTACTGTTATGTTTTGGAGCCATTATGTAAATACTATTTGATAACTTGACCATTACTACATGAAGATATGTTATCCTTTTTTCATGTTTTGCTGTACTTTCATTAAAAGCTTTAAATGTGATCTCAGGCTGTAATGGCAGGACAATACATTGACCTTCTAGCTAGAAGTCATACCAATAAATCCTTAAATGTCTGGTCCATGGCGAGGAAAATGTAGCAGGTGTTGTTTTACTAGTATCCACTCAATGCTCAGAAGCTGGATATTGCTTTAATGTAACACTTAAAAAGAATAAGAGACAAATATAGCTCTACATAATCCATGAAAACAGAATAAACAGTACTTTGCCTACCATGCTATGTTTTGATACATAAAACTGTTTGTATTGCTATGCTGTAAACCAGTTTTATTACTTATACTGAATATTTTCTATCTCAACAAACATTTTGGTGTTTATTTAAAATACTATATTTTTGTGAATCTTCATTTTCATTTATTGTGCTAAGGTTACCTAAAGGTAACATACATTGTGATTTTCATATGCATGCTATACCATATGTTCACAATTGTTCATTTAGCAATTTTAGACCATCTAGTGTAGCCTTTCTTAACATTTTATACCCCAGAAGCTTGCTTAAAAAAAATTCAAACATTAGGGAACCCCTGCTAAAAATTTCTATTACAGTCCATCATGTGTTATCAGGATTTGGTAAGTTGTAGACATATGAACAAATAAAAGAATATAGAATGAGGTCTACCTAACACATTTGACACTTAGCTGGTTATTTTTTTACCTTTATGCGCCAAAACTATTGTCGGTAATAATCATAAAATGAAACTATTAATAATAATAACAAAAAGAAAAGAGAATCAGGTAGCGAAAATTGTAGTATGCCTTTATTTTTGTGGTCAGTGAAGAAATTCAACCTTACATAAGTGGTCACAGTAGTCTATACAAGGAATACTTTGGCAACAGGGTTTCTTTAAATAAAACATGCAGACCCTCCCACACAGGAAGCAGAAAATTAGTGGAATGTAGGTGTGAGTTTTTATCAGACAGAGGAAGGTAAGGCTATGATATACAAAGACATTTGCTAAAATCCTTACAATGTATAAAACTGACCTGCATGCCCAGCCATAGCTGTGCAATAAATCTTTCAGCAATAAAGCTCCTGTGCATTGCCAGATAAAAAAAAAAGGTTTGGGACTGGATCATGTGAATTACTCTTGACACATCTTTGATCTACAAGCTACAGTAAATCTTGACTATGAGGTTATATTCTACCACCTTCAGGTGAGGACATTGGCAACCAAAGTTGTTAGGACAGCCCATATAACCCTCCCACTCCCAACAATCCTCAGTTTTTGCTACTGTGTTTAGGTGACGGATGACCTCTCTGTACTGAGAGCAGGCTTCTAGCCTATATTTCTGAATTTATAGAAAGACTGAAGACTTTGCTTTGTTCTTCACACAGAAAAACCCTTCTCCACCTGGCTGCATCAACACC
The DNA here is from genome assembly GCA_037952835.1 of Lithobates septentrionalis. Classification (NCBI taxonomy): domain Eukaryota; kingdom Metazoa; phylum Chordata; class Amphibia; order Anura; family Ranidae; genus Lithobates; species Lithobates septentrionalis. The sequence continues at coordinate 468,599 of JBBDGP010000864.1, read as the reverse complement.
GCTGAGGCAATACGATTGCACTTTTTGTATCAGTTGCTCCAGGGCAGTGCCTTAGGAAACTGTACATGGACCTCGCTGCAAGAAATGTCTATAAAATGGAAATGTGGGGCTGGCTTGTAATGTTGTGTCTTGCCACTGGATCCTTCTTATGACATTTACCCTTGATACAACAGTACATTGTGCTGTAGTTAGCTGTAGAGAGTTCTTCAGGTCTAGGGCAGTGGCAATCTGCATTCCGGTAGCTCCAGTCACTGAAGATCCTTCCTTGGAGGAGATGGTATGCTCTTTTGAAGTGGGAGAAGCATCCCCCTCACACCTAGTTATCTCCCCCCCCCCCCCCCAGCTTGGGAATAGTCCCTGGACACTGGCTGCTGCCTTGAGCAGCGAGAACACCTTAGGCTAGAGGCAGTGTGTCACAGGGCTGTAACACTTTTTACATATTTTTTTTACAGCATATTCTAGCGTGCACCACTTTAAACAGTCTGCGATAGTATAGTATTTGCCACTTTCTGCATAGCGGGATGATTTTAGTGCAACTCCAGTTAAGCTTTCAGATGCGCAATGGCCTATTCTGTGTGCATAGTCCCGCCTGTACCTGTGGGTGGTACACAGCCCTGGCTGAGGCCACCTCCTTGAGCACATTGCTTTGTTAAAGACAGGCACCCCACAGCTCTAGTTGCTACTCTGCTTTAATCCATGGCTCAGGTCTACGAATCAGCCCTCACTGGGTTAACAAGCAATCTCTGTTAAGGGACACAGGACAGCTGCTCCCCTTATGGTCTGTGGCAACAGTCTTTGCACTGACTAAGGTTGTAAGTACCCCCACAGGGGATCCCTTGATCCTCATGGTGGACGTTAGACAGAAGGGAATTAGGATGGGTGCTGGCCATGCACAAGGCCATGATGAGGTTGAAAAAAGGGGAAAAGGGGTTTTGTGACTTTAAATGAGGCCAAATGAATGTACAGTATCTCACAAAAGTGAGTACACCCCTCACATTTTTGTAAATATTTTATTATATCTTTTCATGTGACAACACTGAAGAAATGACACTTTGCTATGATGTAAAGTAGTGAGTGTACAGCTTGTATAACAGTGTAAATTTGCTGTCCCCTCAAAATAACTCAACACACAGTCGGTAATGTCTAAACCGCTGGCAACAAAAGTGAGTAAACCCCTAAGTGAAAATGTCCAAATTGGGCCCACCCGAGCTTCACAGGTTGCCACTGGAATCCTCTTCCACTCCTCCATGAAGACATCACAGAGCTGGTGGATGTTAGAGACCTTGCGCTGCTCCACCTTCTGTTTGAGGATGCCCCACAGATGCTCAATAAGGTTTAGGTCTAGAGACATGCTTGGCCAGTCCATCAACTTTACCCTCAGCTTCTTTAGCAAGGCAGTGGTCATCTTGGAGACACGTACCTCGTATGTGAGCCTGACGTGCAGAGGGAGACCTCTCGTACAGCCCTGGTTCCCAGATCACTGGAGTTGAGGACAGTGACCGTAGGAGCACAGCGGGGTATGAGTGCCTGGTGGATTCTCTGGAACTGGAGATGATGTCCACTGGGAGACACTGGAACTGGCTGGAGTGCCGGGTGCAGGTAAGCTGGATACAAGTCAGCAGGTAAGCTGGATGCAGGTCAGCAGGATGCAGGTAAGCTGGATGCAGGTAAGCTGGATGCAGGTCAGCAGGATGCAGGTAAGCTGGATGCAGGTCAGCAGGATGCAGGTAAGCTGGATGCAGGTCAGCAGGATGCAGGTAAGCTGGATGCAGGTCAGCAAGGTGCACACAGCAGGCAGAAGCAAGGTCAGACAAGCTGGGTCATACACAGTGGATCAGTTCAACAGAATCGGCAGGCAAGGAATAGTCAAGTTCGGGCTGGTTTCTGGTAACAGGAGATCAGACAGGCAGGTAAACAGAATCAGAGTCAGGGAAAGCCAAGGTTCAGGATTGGAGACAGCAGCGTAGTCAGAGAGCCATGTCAGGTGATCGAATGCTGATTACAGGAACAGGTCACAGGTGAAGCTACAGATCAAACAGCAAGAGCTGAATAGTGGAAGCCCCTCTTAAAGGCCACTGGGCGCCAAAGCCGAATCACTGTGTGTGCGATCTCTGCGATCGGCACATGCGCATTGGCGCACGCCTGTTCGTTACTGGGAACCTGTTGGTGGGGTTGCGCCTGAGCCCTGTTGCAGTATGTCCATGACAGGAGGTGTGTTTGGGGTCGTTATTATGTTGGAATACTGCCCTGCAGCCCAGTCTCCGACAGGGAGGGGATCATGTTCTGCTTCAGTATGTCACAGTACATGTTGGCATTCATGGTTCCTCCAATGAACTGTAGCTCCCCAGTGCCGGCAGCACGCATGAAGCCCCAGACCATGACACTCCCACCACCATGCTTGACTGTAGGCAAGACACACTTGTCTTTGTACTCCTCCCCTGGTTGCCGCCACACATGCTTGACACCATCTGAACCAAATAAGTTTATTTTGGTCTCATCAGACCACAGGACATGGTTCCAGTAATCCATGTCCTTAGCCTGCTTGTTTTCAGCAAACTGTTTGTGGGCTTTCTTGTGCATTATCTTTAGAAGAGGCTTCCTTCTGGGACAACAGCCATGCAGACCAATTTGATGCAGAGTGCGGCGTATGGGCTGAGCACTGACAGGCTGACCCCCCACCCCTTTAACCTCTGCAGCAATGCTGGCAGCACTCATATGTCTATTTCCCAAAGACAACAACTGGATATGACGCTGAGCATGTGCACTCAACTTCTTTGGTCGACCATGGCGAGGCCTGTTCTGAGTGGAACCTGTCCTGTTAAACTGCTGTATGGTCTTGTCCACCGTGCTGTAGCTCAGTTTCAGGGTCTTGGCAATCTTCTTACAGCCTAGGCCATCTTAATTCAGAGCAACAATTCTTTTTTTTCAGATCCTCAGAGAGTTCTTTGCCATGAGGTGCCATGTCGAACTTCCAGTGACCAGTATGAGAGAGTGAGAGAACCAGCACCAAATTGAACACACCTGCTCCCCATTCACACCTGAGACCTTGTAACACTAACGAGTCACATGACATCGGGGAGATAAAATGGCTAATTGGGCCCACTTTGGACATTTTCACTCAGGGGTGTACTCACTTTTGTTGCCAGTAGTTTAGACATTAATGGCTGTGTGTTGAGTTATTTTGAGGGGACAGCAAATTTACACTGTTATACAAGCTGTACACTCACTACTTTACATTGCTGACTCTATGAAATAAGTTCTGGTCCTGAAATATCAGGGTCTCTCTGACTCCTACACCGCCTAAGCTTCCCAGAAAGTGTTTTACTGCACCTTGAGAGCTTAGCTTGCATGTGCAAGGCATGGAAGTTTCATCTCAGACAATATTCTGCGGGACGTATTTGGCCTTGAACATCCTGAAAGGTGAAGTCTGGGCAGTGGCCATTCTCTTTCAGAGGCTGACCACACATTCCCTGGTAAAGGCCTACAGAGGCCCAACATGCAGGGAGCACCATCAGGCGTTCTAGAAACATACAGTATCTCACAAAAGTGAGTACACCCCTCACATTTTTGTAAAATGTTATTATATCTTTTCATGTGACAACACTGAAGAAATTACACTTTGCTACAATGTAAAGTAGAGTGTACAGCTTGTATAACAGTGTCAATTTGCTGTCCCCTCAAAATAACTCAACACACAGCCATTAATGTCTAAACTGCTGGCAACAAAAGTGAGTACACCCCCAAGTGAAAATGTCCAAATTGGGCCCACACTGTCTTAACACTCTTGGGCATGGAGTTCACCAGAGCTTCACAGGTTGCCACTGGAGTCCTCTTCCACTCCTCCATGACGACATCACAGAGCTGGTGGATGTTAGAGATCTTGCTCTCCTCCACCTTCCATTTGAGGATGCCCCACAGATGCTCGATAGGGTTTAGGTCTGGAGACATGCTTGGCCAGTCCATCACCTTTATCCTTAGCTTTGTTAACAAGACGGTGGTCGTCTTGGAGGTGTATTTGGGGTTGTTATCTTGTTGGAATATTGCCCTGCGGCCCAGTCTCTGAAGGGAGGGGATCATGCTCTGCTTCAGTATGTCACAGTACATGTTGGCATTCATGGTTTCCTAAATGAACTGTAGCTCCCCAGTGCCAGCAGCACTCATGCAGCCTTAGACCATGACACTCCCACCACCATGCTTGACTGTAGGCAAGACACACTTGTCTTTGTACTCCTCACCTGGTTGCCGCAACACACGCTTGACACCATCTGAACCAAATAAGTTTATCTTGGTCCCATTAGACCACAGGACATGGTTCCAGTAATCCATGTCTTTAGTCTGCTTGCCTTCAAAAAACCGTTTGCGGGCTTTCTTGTGTAACATCTTTAGAAGAGGCTTCCTTCTGGGATGACAGCCATGCAGACCAATTTGATGCAGTGTGCGGCGTATGGTCTGAGCACTGACAGGCTGACCCCCTCCCCTTCAACCTCTGCAGCAATGCTGGCAGCACTCATACGTCTATTTCCCAAAGACAACCGCTGGATATGATGCTGAGCACGTGCACTCAACTCCTTTGGTCAACCATGACAAGGCCTGTTCTGAGTGGAACCTGTCCTGTTAAACCTCTGCATGGTCTTGGCCACTGTGCTGCAGCACAGTTTCAGGATCTTGGCAATCTTCTTATAGCCTAGGCCATCTTTATGTAGAGCAACAATTCTTTTTTTTTCAGATCTTCAGGGAGTTCTTTGCCATGAGGTGCCATGTTGAACTTCCAGTGACCAGTATGAGAGACTGAGAGCGATAACACCAAATTTAACACACCTGCTCCCCATTCACACCTGAGACCTTGTAACACTAACGTGTAACGTGACACAGCGGAGGAAAAATGGCTAATTGTGCCCATTGTACTCATTTTTGTTGCCAGCGGTTTAGACATTAAAAGCTGTGTTTTCAGTTATTTTTAAGGGACAGCAAATATACACTGTTATACAAGCTTTACACTCACTACTTGTCACATGAAAAGATATAATAAAATATTTACAAAAATGTGAGGGGTGTACTCACTTTTGTGAGATACTGTAAATTACACATCTCATTTCCTGATGACCTATCACAATTTTGAAGGTCCTGGAGCACCAGGACATTGGAATTACCCACAAAATGACCCCATTTTTGAAAGCAAACACCCCAACATATATTCTATGAGGCATTATGAGTCTTTTGCATATGCCATTTTCTCCCAAAAGTTTTGGGAAAATGTGGAAAGAAAATGAAAACATGAAAACTTTTTTTTTTTTTTTTTACACAAAGTTGTTAATTCATAAGATATTTCTAACACATAGCATGTACATAGCAAAAGTTACACCCCAAAATATATACTGCTATTCGTCCTGAGTATGGCGATACCATATGTGTGAGACTTTTACACACAAGAGAGATAAGGAAGGCGTGTGGCCTGATGAATGAATCCTTTTAAAAAGTTTATTTGAAACAAATTGGTATATACAGAAAATACTAAGTATTCATAGGTGGCTGAGTTACAAGCATAATAGCACTAAAATAAACGGTAATACATATAAAATAACGCCCATACAAAACATAAAAGGTGAATATTCCGCTAATGCGTTTCGAGGATTTTCCTCTTCCTCAGAGCCATAGAAAACCGTTCTAGGAGCATAAATGACACATCTCATTTCTTGATGACCTATCACACCCTTGAAGGCCCTGGAGCACAGTGGAATTACCAACAAAATGCCCCATTGTGGAAAGCAAACACCCCGACGTACATTCTATGAGGCATGGGCTGCAGATAGGTCCTCGGGTACTCTGATGGGCTGCAGATAGGTCCTCGGGTACTCTGATGGGCTGCAGATAGGTACTCGGGTACTCTGATGGGCTGGAGACAGGTACTCGGGTATTCTGATGGGCTTTAGATAGGTACTCAGGTATTCTAATGGGCTGGAGACAGGTACTTGGGTACTCTGATGAGCTGCAGATTGGTACTCGGGTACTCAGGTACTCTGGTGGGCTGCAGATAGGTACTCGGGTACTTTGGGCTGGAGACAGGTACTCGGGTACTCTGATGGGCTGGTGACAGGTACTCAAGTACTCTTATGGGCTGGTGACAGGTACTCGGATACTCCGTTGGGCTGGTGACAGGTACTCAAGTTCTCAGATGGGCTAGTGACAGGTACTCGAGTACTCTGATGAGCTGGTGACAGGTACTCGGGTACTCTGATGGGCTGGTGACAGGTACTTGGGTACACAGGTGAGCTGGAGATCGGTATTTGGGTACTCTGATGAGCTGGAGATAGGTACTCAGGTACTCTGATGGGCCGGTGACAGGTACTCGAGTACTCTGATGGGCTGGTGACAGGTACTCGGGTACTCCGGTGGGCTGGTGACAGGTACTCGGGTACTCTGATGGGCTGGTGACAGGTACTCGGGTACTCTGATGAGCTGGTGACAGGTACTCGAGTACTCAGATGGGCTGGTGACAGGTACTCGAGTACTCTGATGAGCTGGTGACAGGTACTCGGGTACTCTGATGAGCTGGTGACAGGTACTCGAGTACTCTGATGGGCTGGTGACAGGTACTCGGGTACTCAGGTGAGCTGGAGATAGGTATTTGGGTACTCTGATGAGCTGGAGATAGGTACTCGGGTACTCAGACAGACTGGTGACAGGTACTCAGAAGAGCTGGTGACAAGTACTCTGATGCTGGTGGCAGGTACTCTGATGGGCTGTGACAGGTACTCTGATGGCCTGTGAAAGGTACTCTGATGGCCTGTGACAAGTATGCTGATGGGCTGTGACAGGTACTCTGATTTGTTGTGATAGGTCCTCTTTATTTGGGGGGGGGGGGGGGGTCGAGCACTATACTGTGTTTTTTCTTTTAGCCAGGTCTCTTCCTCACTCACTGATGAGGAGAACCCTGAAACGGCACTACAGCCGTTTGTTGTCATTTGTGACCGGCTGTGATTGGACACAGCTGGTGACGTGGTAAAGAGCCAAATTCATTGGCGCTTTACCCTGATTGGCGAGGGGCTGTGTCCGAGGGAGACGCCTCATCCCCGATCGCCGCTCTGCGCGCAACCGGGGGGTGCGCACGAGCGGCGAGATCGACTACAGCTCATGTGACCAGCTGTGATTGGACACAATATCACCGATCGCCGCTTGCCGTCCCCAGGGGTGCGTAGGAGTGGTGAGACCGGGTGGACGGCATATGACGTCCACCCGGAGGGACGGAGTGTTCCTGCCGGCGTCATTTTACAATGGCCTGGTGTGGACCTGGTTAAGGTTTGCATGACTTGTTTAGTCAGTGCTTCTTGGGTTTTTGAGCACCAGGCATCGGTTTCTCAAATTTGCAAGGCTGTCACCTGGTCCTCTGTTCACAATGTTTGTGAAGTTTTATCAGCTTGATCTTCAGGTCTTAGCTAATGCCAGCTTTGGCTGCAAGGTGCTTCAAGATGCTATTTGAGTTGGGAACCTGGTTCCCTTGTTTTGGCCTTTTGGCATTCTCTGCTGTGTTGCCCATCCCTCGTCTGTTTTGCTTGGAGACGTCTCATGGTCAAGATTTAAAAGAGGCTGTGTCCAGTACTGTATGATTATGAAATAAGGATTTTTGACTTACTTGTAAAATCCTTTTCTTGGAGTACATTACAGGACATAGAGCACTCTTTCCTCTGTCCTGGCCTTTTCCTCTGATTGCTTGCTGAAAGACTGGAGATTGCTGGAAACAGGAGGGGTTATTTGGGCTGTCTTGTTTGCCAGTGTCCTCACCTGAAGGTGGTAGCTTATATCCAATGGTCAAGATTTAAAAGGGCCCGTTTCCTGTACTGTATTGTACATTTCAAGTTGAAGTCTTTTTTTTGTTATACTGAATTTTGTTTTACCCCAGAAAACCTACATAGTCAGCATAAATTTGATCATAATTAGCAGATTTTACGAAAAAGCATTCACTTCCTCATAAAAGAAACTTTAACTAGCAGCTACGTATACTAATGATATGAACAGAGGAGATAGTAGCATTTAAAATTCTATCTGCATTAACTTAAACAAAGCTGGCAACTTGCCCCCATACTCATTGGTTAGTAAATATTTTTTTGTTCTCCTTATATAATTACCCCTATATAATCCTGTTAATTAAAATACATACATACAAACACATAAAAAAAAAAAGCACTGATGATACATTTTCAGAAACATAAGTGTTCTGCTAGAAACTGCTAAGAAAAGTGAAAGAAGAATGTATTAGACTATATTACCATCATGCCCAAACAAAATTCTTGTGAGAGTGCAAATCGGCAGCATAGCTATTATTCATCAAACATGCATGCTGAGCTCAGCATAGCATTATTCATGAGAAAATTCAGTAAGGCCGAGAGGGCGCAGGGATGAAAATGAGTGATAGTGTTAAGCCTTTTGACTGTATTTTATTTAACACAGGTTCTTAACAAATAATCTTTCAGTGAAGGGAGCTAGTCTTATCAGTGCCATGCAGACTTCTACAAATCCTTATCTCCAGCGAACAGTTTGCTTTAGTGATTTTTTTTTTTCTAGCAAAAAAAGTGGAATCAAAAGCTACATATAGGCACTGCTTCCCAGACCCTGCTGTCTGCTCCCTTCAGACAAATAGCGACCTAAATACAGCAAGCAGGCAGAAAGACTCCTAAATTATAGTTAATATGAGCTAAAAGGGGACAAGACTTACATATTCAGTTTTGTGCAAAACCCAATTTATATTAAAGTGCTATCCATAAATGTGCTGTTCTCTGAGTACACATATGCACATAAAACCATAACAAAACTTAGACAAGCCTGTTATTGAAAAGCCATTACAACCATTTGTAAATCTGAAAGGACAAACATTTGCTTTGGCTTGACAATAATTCCTAGGAATTGTGTTCCCCAGGCCACTGGCAACGCACTGCGCTGGCTTGTCATTGGGTGAGATTTATAGTGAGAGAAGTTACTGCTGTTAGAGAAAAGCTTTTTTTTTTACTTCTATGCTGCTCAAAATAAATGTTCAACTGGTAGAATCAGATAACTGGATTGAAAAAATTATAAAAAAAATGCATTTGTATGAAAATAATTGTATTTGGAGTAGGCAGTGACAGAATATTCCATATGACAAGAGAAGAAAAAGTATTTTGCTCCTGCTATTTATCGGCAGTGCAGGAATAATTGTAGTTTTGGCACTTACAAATGGTCCTACAGTGAAATAATAAGTACACCTTATATTATCTTTATGCTAAACCATACGGCGATGAAAAAAGTTAATATTGATTCTAAATGAGATTTCCAACTTTGTTTTTGATATTATTATTGTTATTTTTTAAATGAAAACCGTTTCCTTCTATATGTGAAATATTTTATCTAGGCAGCAGATACAATAAGTAGTAAGGTTCCGTTGTATAAAATTCCCCCAAACCCCCACCTTTTACTTTATCTTTAAAAGCTTACTAAAACACCTGTGACCAATGACTCCCCATATAAAATGCATAGCTACATGTGTATCATTATATGGCACTGGAGGTAAACAAAGAAAATGTCACATACATTTAACAACCCCCCATTGCATGATCTGATCTGTAACATTATAGTCAATAGCACTAGAGCTACACAAAGAACATTTTCCATAAATGCAACTCCCTCAAATTGCAAACCACTGTACATTGCTTCAATCAACTGTGCTCTAGCTCCCAGAGTAATGCTACTGATTGGAACAGTGTGTAGGAGGATGCATCAGACCACTATAGACCTGGGTTGCTGCTTCTGTGTGAGAGCCATGGTCTGACTCTCCAAAGAGCTACCATGACAGGGTATTTTAACCTTTGCTGCAGCACATAAGAACTAAAAGCTAAAAGAATAGTGTATTGATTACTGTATATGCAATCAGACCATATACGCTATATTAACAAAAGTATTGGGATGCCTGCCTTTACACACACATGAACTTTAATGGTATCCCAGTCTTAGTCCGTAGGGTTCAATATTGAGTTGGCCAACCCTTTGCAGCTATAACAGCTTCAACTCTTCTGGGAAGGCTGTCCACAAGATTTAGGGGTGTGTCTATATGGGAATGTTTGAGCATTCTTCCAGAAGCGCTTTTTTTTTATTAGTATTGGCGGCGATCAGTAACTTATAGCAGGACTGTGATATTGCGGCAGACAAATCGGACACTAACTGACACTTTTTAGGGACCATTGACACTAATACAGTGATCAGTGCTAAAAAAATATGCATGGTCACTGCACTAATGACACTGGCTGGGAAGGGGTTAACATCAGGGGCGATCAAAGTGTTAACTGTGTGTCTAGTCCAGCGTTTCTCAACTCCAGTCCTCAAGGCGCCCCAACAGGTCATGTTTTCAGTATTTCCCTCAGATGAAACGGCTGTGATAATTACTAAGGCAGTGAAACTGATCAAATCACCTGTGCAAAATAATGGTAATCCTGAAAACATGACCTGTTGGGGCGCCTTGAGGACTGGAGTTGAGAAACACTGGTCTAGTCAGTGCTTTCTCACTGTGTGGGAAGTGCTTTGACTAGGGGAAGGCATAGATCCATGTTCCTGCTTTGCAGGAATACAGGATTAATACCTTCCTTACTGTCAGAACGGGAATCTGTCTTGTTTACATAGCCGGATTGCTGTTCTGCCTTTGTACTGTATAATCGGTGGGTGCTGGCGGACATCGAGTCTGCAGTACAGCCGCTGGGCTCCCGCTGTGTGTGAACACAGCAGGAGCGGGTCGCCGGCGCCTGCCATGCATGCCCCAGTCCCGGAAGTGTCAGATCACATACTTGGAATGTGATCTGGCACAGAGCGGCCCCGCCCTGCCGCAGTATATTTACAGTGGGTGGTCCGCAAGTGGTTAATATACTATTTTTTCTTCGTAGCAATGTTGAATATACTACCACTTCAGTGCACTATGCTCATGTGGATACGTAAAGGCCTCATTCACACGGACGCACTTACACCGATAGTCCTTGAGTGGGCCCTATCTTTAAGCAGCTGGTACCGCCAGGTGCTACATGTGGCTAGTCCATTTATGTCTATGGGAACAAAGCGGCTGCACAAAAAGCCGTTCTTTCTCAATTTGACAGCTGTGCGGGTGCAGGTGAATGGTCCTGAGCACAGCTATGCTGTGTCCATGCATCTGCTGTGTTCCCGTAGACATGAATGGGCTGTTTGCACACAGCACCTCGCGGCTCCAGCCACTTAAAGAGACTCAGGCCACTCTGCTGATCACAGTTACTCCCATGCACACTTGTATTGTGGACACAATGACATTCCATTAAGTTCTATTGGCTGCAGCGCAGTGTGTCCAACTCAGACCTATCACACTTGATGTGAATGGTCCCGAACTATAAAAAGTTCTTTGACTTGCAGCATTTTACATATAAGACAAAATAACATGTTTTTATGCCAAATCCGTAAGTGTCTGGTGTAGTGACACAATATACTATTATATTATGGGCCCCTTCAGCCATTTTTATTAATTACTTCCAATGTCTAGACCCAGATTAGTGTCCAGAGCTTACAGCTCAATGGAGCTTTTATACTCTAGTCTTAGTTCCTCTGCTAATGCATCAATGCTACATTGCAACATTTAATTGTACATTTTTCTATTTAAATATATATTCAGCGGGTAAAATTAAGTATTGAACATGTCACCATTTTTCTAGGTAAATATATTTCTAAAGGTGCTATTGACATGAAATTTTCATCACATGTTAGTCACAACCCATGCGATCCATACATACAAAGAAACCAAAACAAATACGTTTATAAATTAGGTTTTGTGTAATAAAATGGAATGACGCAGGGAAAAAGTATTGTACACGCTAAATGAAACTTATTTAATACTTTGTACAAAATCCTTTGTTCGTAATCACAGCTTCAAGACGACTTCTGTATGGAGAAACTAGTGGCATGCATTGGTCAGGTGTAATTTTGGCCCATTCTTCCACACAAACAGTCTTCAAATCCTAAAGGTTCTGTGGGCCTCTTCTATGAACATTGATCTTTAGTTATTTCCATAGATTTTCTATTGGATTCAAGTCAGGTGACTGGCTGGGCCATTCCAGCAGCCTTATTTTCTTTCTTTAAACCAATTGAGAGTTTTCTTGGTATTGTGTTTGGGATCATTATCTTGCTGAAATGTCCACCCTCCTTTTATCTTCATCAAACTGGTAGATGGCATGCTTTTTCTTCAGCAATGGAGCCTTACGTGCTGAGCATGCATACAGGCCATGGCGGTTGAGTGCATTATTTGTTTTCTTTGAAACAATTGTACCTGCTAATTCCAGGTCTTTCTGAAGCTCTTTAAAAGTGGTTCTTGGTTCTTGGACAACTCTTCTGATAATTCTTTTCACTCCTCTGTCAGAAATCTTGCGAGGCGCACCTGGTCATGGCGGTTTATGGTGAAATTATGTTCTTTCCACTTTATGATTATGGCCCCAGCAGCTCTCACTGGAACATTCAGAAGTTTGGAAATCCTGTTACCAGTGCCATCAGTATGTTTTGCAACAATAAGGTTGTAAAGGTCTTGAGAGAGCTCTTTGATTTTACCCATCATGAAATGTTACCTTGGTAACGAGACACCTTTTTATAGGCCATCAGTTGAGGCTGAACCAGCTGATATTAATTTGCAATGACAAGGGGCAGGATTTCTTTTTAATTGCTGATAGATTACAGATGGTGTCTTGGAGTTCCATGCCTTTTTGCACCTCCCTTTCTTCATGTGTTCAATACTTTTCCCTCTTTCATTCCATTGTATTACACATAACTTAATTTCTGAATTTTTTTTGGTTCCTTTGTATGTATGGATTGCATGGGTTGTTAACGACATGTGGTGAAATAGCACCTTTAGAAACATGGAAAAGAATAACTAATGCGCAAACCCTCAATGAAACAGGAAAGGCTAATGAGTAGCTGCCAACTTAAAAAGTGTTGTCACACGGAATAAAGTAAGGTGAAGGGTAATGTGGCGCTAGCTCAACCAGACAATATATAAAATACAAAATAAAGTGCAGTGTTCTAAGAAAAAATTGTAACAATCAATCAATAGCAGTACTAACTACAATCATTGTTTTACAATCATTATTTTACCGGTGTATATACAGTATTAAGGTAAGACTAAAAAATAGCATAATTACACTGATTCTATAAGTAATCATTACAGGGTCATGTGGGCCCCTATTAATCCAGTTTAATGGGTGTAGTGTGAGTGGAGAGAAAAAAAAGAAATGGATGAGAATATGACAGGACTGGTGTGGTAGGAATTCATGTTCATTATCCTTCATTTTTACATAATTAGTAAATATAGGAATAGATAAAAGAGAGAAGAGGTAAAATTAAGGAACATCTCAGAGACCCTCTCTGACTAAATAACTTGGAGATAGAAAAGATAGAAACAATGTCTGGGCACGTGCCCATACACTGAGTAATTTGGCATGTCAGTTATTCAATCGTTGTGAGTGTTTCATTTATCATATATCCCCAGGGTCTGTTCCAAAAAATATAAATAACTCCAAGTTGTTTTCTGCCTAGCCTAATAAATTGTTGGGTTGCAAGGTAAAGTAGCTATTCTTTAGCGTAGGTAAACGATAAAGGGGTACTCTCTATTATTACTGAATAGTGTAAATAAAACACAGACTCTGAACTAGGACTTGGTCAAGCTGGGATATGTCCATGAAGTTAATAATACTACAAGTTACAGTGTGTAATTCAGTTGCTGACATAATCTAGAACAGCTATGTGGACAAGTGGAGACAAAAAACTACCTGCTTCAAATTCTGTAAGCGGTGCCAATGATTGCAGTAATGCTCTATTCTAGGATTATATCCATATTTGTGACCAGTTCTCCATTGGTTTATGGGTATAGAAATCCTCTTCCCATTCTGTCACACATAAATGGGTGGGAAATGTAATGTTGAGGTGATAAAGAATTGAAATTAAATTCATGGTGGAAGAGTCACAGCACCAAAGTGCTCATAGAGTGTTTGTGTAAGAGAGAGGTTTTCCCTAGTAAGAGCCATAGCCCACTGCCAAATCAGTATATACCGTATTTCAAAAATTTCCCAAAGAGGAAATATCAGGATGTTTACATGACTCCTGTCAATCAGTTCCTACAATGATTAAGTTTGCTGCACAACAGTGTTTTATTGCTTTATGTGTGATAGATTTGCTTTTTAGTAAACCCAAACTTCAAAATTACATTTTATGAGCTGCATATAACAATATGTGGAGACTTATTTTTATTGTGAAAAGAAAAAGTAATGCTTGGTGGTTCATCCAGATTTTTATACTTATATAGCATATTCTCTAAACAGTAATGGTCTAAAAGCTCGCACGAGTTAGCCTTATTCAGAACGCGATGACCTTAAGTGATAGCGCTAACTGGTCCAGCTTTCATTTTCAGGCCTGCTTGAGACTAATCCAGACAGATCAATTACTCGCTGTGTACACATGGAGCAGGGAGCCTGTGAACTCCTCCCAGGGCTCCACACAGTGGCAATCCCAGTAGAGTTGCAGGCAGTGCTCCTGCAGGTGCAGTTTCTCCGCAGGGCCATAAGAGCAATGAATAGTAAAGGTTTGCAGCTCAAGCACATTGAGCCTGTTTAGCGGCCACTAAATAATCCCCATTTAATCAGATTATGTAAATTCCTACTTCAACACCCTCACCTCCTCTCCCTTGCAGCCTCCCCCACTCATTGAACTCCGAAAAAAAGCATAACAAATCCTACTAAGAGGCCATGTCTAAAGAAATACATTATGCTTAACGAATAGGAGAACTCCATTTACCAACAAAGTGGATGGGTTAAATTGAGAATTGTCTTTGTCCAGTAAAAAAGTGTGATCTTTTCCTTGCGAGATGTCCAAGTGTTATACAGGGATAGTTTAATATTATTTACACCAAAGCTGTGAAAAGAATGTTTGTACTCTATTTAATGGACTGAACATGTCTAAGGGAGCATATAAAATAGCCAAATGCACAGCCGTCTAAACAGAACACTAGACTAGCAGGTGATGCCAAAGAAAAGCAATGTGGGAAGTTTGGATTTCTGGTTCATGTTTTTGAAATAAATGGTATGCTGTTTTTTTGTCAACCATATTAACTGTACCTCTATAATTTTAGGAATGCAGTTTGCTTTCAGAGCCTTTATGAATTATGCAACATGCCTCAAATAAGGCACAGCAACAATTGCTAAATATCATCGACCTTGGTAAAATGTATTGTTTTCACAGAACACAGCCTATCTACTTAAGCCTTTTGTTTTTCTTCTTGACACTGAGTTTATTAAGTTACTCTTTGTTAAATACTCTGCTGCTAGTGAATTGATATTTTTACTTAATCCTAAACTTGCAAATCGGCAGGTTTAGGATTCTTACCTTAAATGTCTCTCTAAATTCTAATCATTCTAATTATTCACAACCTCAAGTCAAAATGAATAATTTATTTCATAGCTTTTCTCAGTTTGCAAGATGCACTGTATGCAACTAACACAATCGTTCTACTTGCCCCACTTGCAAAATGGTAGAAATATAATTTTTTCAAATAATAGATTCACATTAGCTATTTAATTTGGGGTTCTAGTAATGGGACTGTGATATGATCTCTTTCTCTGGAGTGTGGCTCTCTGCAACATACACACTTTTTTATATATAGGCCCTCTTACGAAGTCAATGACGAAACATGTCAGGAGTGTCCAAACGGCCACCTATTCAGATGTACGAGTGTGGAGCCCAACCCGGATTTTACTGCGACTGATACAACTAAGGAGCAGTGAGAGTGACACATGCAGTCTGACAATTGTTTACATGCCTTTAACGTTTTATACTTTGTAAGTGCAATACTTGGGAGGGGGGTTTGGATAATAAACTTGCCATACAGTATTACGTTATGAGCTCTTTTTTTATATGTATAATACTAGCGAGGAGGAGATCACCCTTATTGAGAGTGTTCACTGAGGAGGAAGATCTTTTCCTAAAGCGTAGTTCGGCTGTGGATCTGCTGACGGGAGGAGGCTTATATATAACCATTGTGGTAATATATTGAAGGCGCAGTTTTGGCTATGCTCTGGTGAGTTGAATATCCACGGGGTGAGGAGCCCCATGAGGTGTGGTGATGAGATTTTATTAATAGAGCCAGATTACCAACAGCATATTACAACCCACCCCTGTTATGAAGGATTTAAGACTCTTTTGAGTATTTATAATATATGGACATTCTTCATATATGGACATAGTTATTTGAAGTTACACAGCGCTGCTAGTGCTTTTATTTTCTTGGAAGTATAAGCATCTGTTATATTTTTATTTGATTTTTTTTTTTACCTATAGAAATATCTGATTTAATTCCTGGGCACTGAGGGGAAGTGGACTTTTGCATTTCATTGTGATTGTATACTTTCAATTTTAGAGGACACTTTTTTATATAGTACTTTATAAAATACAAACAGGGGGCCGCCAAACTATGTTTTCTCAGCCTCAAAAAGACAAGATAATACTTTTTGCTTACAAGGCCTCCTTGTCTAGTAGATACCAGGAGAGAGGTTATAAAATCCTCTCACGTTGGTAGAGAACTCCAGCCAAATTGCATAGAATATACCTGCAGGTCCCGAATACATGTTGGCGCTATGGGAAGTCTGTGGGGACCCTTCTACACAATTTCTGGGAATGCCCAAAATTTTTTTTGGACTGCTGTGGAATCTACCATTAAAACGCTGACCGGAGTCTCACTTGGTAGGAATCCGGTGGCCTACCTATTGAATGACACCCCAATTTCTAACAAGAAATTTAAGAACCCATTATTGAGGCATTTGCTTACAGCTGCTAGGGCCTGTATTCCGGCTTTGAGGAAAAGTACGTGTTCCCTTACAATTTCTCTTTGGAAGATAAGAATCGCAGATATCCAAGTTATGGAGAGTCTTACCATGACTTTGAAGGAGCAAGAAGACAAATATTGAAAGATCTCTACTCCCTATTTTTTTTATAGGTACCAATCCCTGCTAGCCTCACAGCTAGTGGAGCGCCCGGTGGAATGAGCAAGTCAAGTAAGCTCTTCTACCCCTTATCTCCGCCCCCCCCATTTATATATTTATTTTTTCTTCTCTTTTAAACTTTCCTTATTATTCCGCTTTCTGTCATCTTTTTCTGCTCTTTCTTCTTTACTGGATTGGTCGTTTTTACCCCTCTCTTACCTCGATATCTTCAAAAAAGTTTGAAAATTATGCAGGGAATTTGCCAAGACTTGTGATTGTACATCCAGAATTACATATTGGAGCTTAAAGCTGAATATGTTAGCTTTTCAATGACTGCCAGTTGATAGAATGTTTATTGAATACTGGCTATGCCGGGATGTGCCTTGATCTATTTTTGTACCTTTAGAGGACATAGGGACATTTTTGTACCTTGTTATTCTTTTGGCTAATGGTTTTGTTCAATTCCTTGAGCTTTACATAAAGAATTAAAAAGAAAATACAAACAGGGCTCCAAAAACCAAGCATGGCAGTTTGTCGTCCTGAGCAGTAGAGCCAGTCAGTCACATATTTTTGTTTTTGCCAAATGCAGTCAGAATAATGCAACCTGGTATAGCCTCATAACAGCAATCCTTGCTAGTAAGGACATTACTGCTTTACTTCCCAGCAGTGATGTGTATTATAAGATGCTAGACCAGGCATGAAGAGACTGCTCAGCTGGCACAAGGATCCATGTAACAAAAAGTCAACCTAAAGAAAAAAGTACATTCTAACTGGGCCTTGTCAAACTAACTAACTATGGCTAAAAATCTCAATTAAAGGTATGCAAGTGGGAGAAGCTAAACTTGTCTTTTCACCATAATGCTAAACCTAGGGAGGTTTTGTGATCTTGGTGGATTTGAGTACTATTTTGGTACTTTTGTGTTCAGCTATGCTTTTTTTTTTATTCACTTCCTTTTAAATTATTAGCCTGATGCTTACAGGATACAGTTTGCAAGCTTACAGTCCTGAGGAGGAAAGGGAAAGTTGCGACCTTTGGTGGTTTTAAAATTACCTAAATAAATAAATTAGTCAGAGATTTGAGCCCGTATTTGATTCTGTTGCTGGCCCACTATTGGATATATATAAAAACCAGCCTTGAGCCATCAACATCTGCTGGTCATTACTCAGCACTACAGCTTATGTTTCTGCAATCCAGTGGCGTTGCTAGGGGGGAGCGGGGGGTACGGGCCGCACCCGGGTGACACCCGCCAGAGAGGTGACACCCAGCACAGGGCTGGATTGAGAGAGGCGCCGCAGCACTCTCCTCTTCCTTCTTCCCCTGGGCACTCTGGTATCTTTGCTGTGTACTTAGCTGCGATGTTCTGGGAGGGAGGAGGAGAAAGAATTGTGTTCCACATAGCCCAGTGCCCGGCGCCCGCACTGCAATCACCTATTATTGTTACAGGCAGGCGGGGAGAGGTACCGGCTGCTTGTCACAATTAGTACATACTTCACAGCCGACAGAGCCTAGGCTCCTCCTCCACTCTGACAGTATATCCACAACAGGAGGAGGGGCCTAGGAGGAGGGACATCTATGTGGACAGAGCCGTGCTGATCTGAGGTCTGTAAATATAGGGAGGGGAGATATATACTATATAGTCACAATGGGCAGATATTTAAAGGGGGTTACATTAGGGGTTTTACATGGGGGGTACATATGGGGATTACACAGGGGGCATTACACAAGGCGGTACATTGGTGGCATTACACGAGGGGGTACATTTGGGGGCATTACACGGGGGGTACATTGGGGGCATTACACAGGTGGCAATACACAAGGGGGTACATTGGTGGCATTACACGGGGGGTACATTGGTGGCATTACACGGGGGGGTACATTGGGGGATTACACAGGTGGCAAAACACAGGGGGGTACATTGGTGGCATTACACGGTGGGTACATTGGTGGCATTACACGGGGGGTACATTGGGGGCATTACACAGGTCTGTAAATATAGGGAGGGGAGATATATATACTATATAGTCACAATGGGCAGATATTTAAAGGGGGTTACATTAGGGGTTTTACATGGGGGGTACATATGGGGATTACACAGGGGGCATTACATAAGGCGGTACATTGGTGGCATTACACAAGGGGGTATATTTGGGGGCATTACACGGGGGGTACATTGGGGGCATTGCACAGGTGGCAATACACAAGGGGGTACATTGGTGGCATTACACGGGGGGTACATTGGTGGCATTACACGGGGGTACATTGGGGGATTACACAGGTGGCAATACACAAGGGGGTACATTGGTGGCATTACACGGTGGGTACATTGGTGGCATTACACGGGGGGTACATTAGGGGCATTACACAGGGGGGTACATTAGAGGCATTATATGGGGGGGGGGTACATTGGGGGCATTACATAGGGGGTACATTGGGGCATTACAGGGGGGTGGTATATTGGGGGCATTACATGGGGGGTTACATTGGGGGGTTAGATAGGGAGGTTACATTGGGGGGGATTACACTGGAGGGTATTTACATAGGAGGGGGGTTCATGGGGGGATACACTGCAGGGATTTACACTGGGGAGTACAATCATGCGGGGATTTATGTTGGGGAGTACAATGATGGGGGATATATATTGGGGGGATTTACACTATGGGAGATTAAACTTGGAGGATTTACTGGGGGAGGAGGAATTAGACTTACACTGGGAGGATTACACTGGGGGGGATTTACACTTGGGAGATTACATTGGGCTGCTCAGTCTAAAATCCCTGGGTCTATTTTTTTTCCCCAGTCCAGGCCTGGGTGACACCATTAAGAGGGAAGTGATACCTGTCAGTAAAGGTATCACCCCCATTTGTGGCAGTGCATGGATTGACGCACTGGAATTGACCACAACATTTACAGGGGCCGTTTTTGGATGCGCACCATGATCGCGTGCTGCTGCCCTGCAGAACACTGTGGCAGGCGAGACAGAAGAGAGCCCGATGCATGATGCACTAGCCTGCCCAGTGTCTACTGCTCTGTCCCGCTCCTGCTGTCACTCCCCAGCGGCAGGACAGGGCACTGCGGCAGGCCAGGGGGGAGAGCTGTGCTGATGCACTAGCCTGCTCAGTCCCCCTGATTGCTCAGTAGTGACGGGGGGGGGGGGGGGTGTTTGGGTGACACCATAATTTACAGCACCAGGTGACACCAACCCTAGTGACGCCACTCCTGCAACCTAAACCTACTCTAAGAAAACAGAAGAAAACTGGTGCACACTCAGCTTGTGCCTGATCCACAGGTAAGGCTTTCTGCTCATGCAATGGTTGGAGATCTGTCTGAATTGCTTCTGTAATTGTGTGGATTGCAGTTGTGCTCAACTTGTTTACTCTTATCCTGATCATCTGCACTTTGGTGGGACATTTTTCTGTATACTGCCTGGAACCTGGAAAAATGTTGTTTTAACGAAAAAAAAAAAAAAGACAGGTAATATATGAAAAAGAATTTCCAGAGCACTATGAATTAGCTAAAGAGATATGGGTGTGGGTGGTACTTCAGGTCAGGGCGCAGCCCAAACATAACTCTTTCTCTACATGTACAGTTATCCTTTAAGACTGTTATAAGTATATATCTATCTATCTATTCAATTAAGCATTTTTGTTGTTACCAGCATAAGAAAATAATTAAAATCACCACAGATATAATGAACACTAACCAAGTAAGCTTCTCTTTTTAAATATCTACATGCTGTAATTTTAAATTGTTAAATATATACATGATTTCCTATTTAACTAATGCAGCTACAGTATACACATAGTATATTCACATTCTAGTTAAAGCCAACTTAGGTATCCCCCTTCCCAAAATCCTGCATTTGCCACTGGACAGGCAAGAGGTCTGTATGCACGAGATCTCCCAGGAGGATAGAAAAATATGCAAGCATCATTGGAACCAGCAGTGACACGTGTCGGACAAAGAGGCAGGCTTGCTATAAATGAAACCATGGTCCTCGCATTTGCTAGTTAACACAGTATGGTCAGAAGCTGACAGTACTGCCTAGATACAACTGGATACACTGCAGGTGCATAATGCTACATGGTTTTCTGTGAACATTGCCAACCAGCACAAACAACAAAAACAACTTTTAGGGTAAGTTTTCTAAAATTGTGGGTATTTTACTAACTTCCATTACAGCTGTAAACTTACCTTTTTAGGCATATTACATGCCATTACAATTAAAGATGCAATTAAAAATGATAGCAGATAATTGATAATAAGTGAGCAATATGCCTAAAATTTGATTCAATCTGTGTACATATATAAAAAATATTTGCTGAGTGGTGGATTTGTGGCATATTATTTATATTAAAACTCTATCATTGCACATTACAATACAATGTGTGTCTCTAAATTAGATTAATTGAAAGTACAAAAAAAAAATGTAAGTTCATAATAATTTGAATACAAATCTTTATTTATATTTTACACTTCGCATTATGTATGTATTGATTTTTTTAATGTGTAATGTTAAAAGTGTCTTTTCAAAAATCCATTAATGCTTGGAATGCTTTGACTCACAACCTTTAAGACTGTAATATATATTTTGTCTGAACATAATTTCCTGAGATTTTAGCATATTTATAAATCAGTAAATAACGCATATTTACCAAGCATTCATTTGCAGGTGTATTTTCCTGGTGCATTTAGTTCAAATTACAGTGACTTAATCACTTTTAGCGTGTTTTTGGTAAAATTCACATTCACTTTTTGAATGTATGCCCCTGTAGAAGCATTTTTGCTGAGTGAAAAGTTGGTGTAGTATATACCTATATTCATTCCAAATAAAATGATTTAGCAAACATGCTTACTCTTATTTATTGGAGGCATGTAAAAAAATATATACTTACATACCAGAAAGTCCCAATATGGTACATCAGTTTTGTTAATATGTTATTATTTATGACAGAACACAAATGTATTAAAAATACCAACTTTTTTTTGCAAATATGTTTAATATTGTATCAGCAAAAATGGATGAGGATTTAAACAATGAAATGGTGTATCTGTACACGTTTCAAGACAAGTTAGCCTGTAGGGACTTGTATTTGCAGATCTCCTCCTACCAGAATCACCGGTGGAATTATTAGAGTGTTTCTATTAGAGCTTGTTCAAATTTGTTTTAAAATGTGAAAATACTAGTTTTGTGTGGGCTGACCATATCATTAGTGATGGTTTATGGCTAGGTGCATACAGTAGATGCAGTGAGACTGTGCTGCATTGCAGGTGCAAGTTACCTGATGCATTACAAGTGTACCCAATGGCATCTGTCAAATGAGGCAGCATCCTGTAGCTAAAGACCATTTCTTCCATTCCATTGGCAACATGTTAATATACATTAAAGAAGGAAATGAGTTTAGGCACCATTCATTTAGTGGAAATATACTTGTAGCACACCAAATCTTAAATTGTTACTGTCTGAAGGGTCCACCCACATCCAACTTTTAACAGTGACTGGGCACAGTTGGGCTGAACCAGTTACTGGCTTTTTATATCTCTGACTTGTAGACTTCCTGGATCTGCCACTCTGCCACTGGGTGCAATCTCGTTCTGAATAGTTAAATGCAAATCAAAAATTCAACAGGAAATGTGAGGTACCCTTGTAATATCCGTGATAACTGTACATGCCTTTTGCTACTACTTGTATTGTACATCTGCAAAAGTTGATATGCCAAGGGCTCTTGAATACAGTAATTAAAAAACACTGATTTAATGGGAATTTTAAGCTTTAAGTGATTCTGTGTAATTGTTTTTTTTTTCAGACAACCTGTTGCGAAAATGACACGTAAGATCTTTAATACAAGGGAGCGGTGGAGACAGCAAAATGTTAACAGTGCTTTTGCTGAGCTAAGAAAACTAATTCCTACCCATCCACCTGACAAGAAGCTGAGCAAGAATGAAACTTTAAGGCTGGCTATGAGATACATCAATTTTCTCATTAACATCTTGGCAGACCAAGGAATAACAAAAGCTGGAGCAACCTCTCAAACAAACATTTGGGGAGTCTTTGAACCTGAGCCTCAGTTTTCAAATATAAACCATTGGACAGTAATAGACCAGAGCAGTGACCCTTCTCCTGGAACAAGCAGTGACACACAAGAATGTTGGTCATTAGATCCTTCACCACAGCACTGACTGAAATTAATCAAGTGTTACTGGACTATAATGAAAATTTTAGTGTTTCTGTGAGTCTACCTATCATATTTATAGAACTGTTACATATCAATTTGGTGCAGCAAGACTTTGGACTTCTCACAAAGTGGTAATTCAGTTGGGTATGACTCATGATTTCATTTTTTTTACCCTAGTATAATAGAAGTGGATTACTGGATCTGCACATGTCTTTGTCAACTGAAAAGAAAGTAGTCATCAAATGGCTTTTATTTTGCTGCAAACTGCTAAGTATTTGTGGAAGACTGTTATGTCAAGTAAAATGTATGATGTTTCATATTAACATCTACATATATTTAGGCAGCTAACCCAGACATGCACTAATATATACCTCTGCTGGTAGTCATAAAGTACAACTGATAAGGTATCAATGACATCAACCAACAGCTGGGCCAATGATGGCCGTTCATTTATTATATAATAATACACCATGTAAAGAGCATTAATTTGCAGTAACCCATAACAGACTTTCATTCCTCAGCCTTCTCTACAGTCCTCTATGCTGATTTCCGATTAGTCTCCACTGTTCACTGAACAACATTGAATATTTTATACTGTAGTAGTGATCACCAAATGTATTCATACTGCAAACAAATAATAGGAATGTTACAAAAGAACACAGTAGGAAGTTAGAATGCAACACAAAATCTGTTTGAGAGTGCAATGGTGTACATCAGTTCAGTTTATTATTTGCCCTATAATGTACCGATAGATATTTATTTGATGCGTGCTTTCTACTCTTTTAGTTAATTAATTTTAAAGCATTTAATATACAGATATAAAAAGTACCCATTTTAAAAATGAGATGGTGGCTGAGTTTGAAAGGCCAAGACAATCCTCTTAACTATATATATTATAACCTTTGTAACTGCTACATAAACTGTTTTGCTATTTATTTATTTAATTAGTCATAATAACAATAATAATGATTAAAACGCAATGATAAATCTAAGCCATGGATTTTGATTTCTGCCATTATGCCATTTTGCTTTAAATAATACAAAGATTGATGGCTTCCCATTAATTTTATGGGTATCCAGTGACTTTGATTTACTTATAGAGTAGAGACTGTTCACTTAGCAAAATGTATGATCTTTGAACTTGGCAAATTGTGCAGGGCATATGTGGGCTGTATCCCATAACAACATAAAATCTAATCTAAGATTTCAATTTATCAGATTTTAACAGTTCATTGAATATCTGACTACTATGGGCTATTCCAGTGACGCTTTCACTATTAAACATCTGATTTTCATTACATTTATCTGGTATATGTTTCTGTAATGTTTAGTACAATTATCATTTTGTATTAGCTTTCCTTTATCTTGTTAACATTAACTAGACACAATCTAGTTAGCTGCATTTACCAAAGAAGGTTTTTATTTATATCCTCTGAAATAATTATTTTGTATATATTTGTTAACAATAAATTATTAAATACATTTTGCCAATTTGTAAATTTTTTTTGACTTGTTTACAAATGGAATGTCAATAAACAGTAAATACAGTACATTAAAGTGTGGCCAAAGCTTTTTTGGCTGTACTTCTCTTTGGGTCAAAGGAGGACATTTACTTTTGTCCTCCTGTGATGCAGAGTCAGCTGATAGTGGGGCAAAGGCGCGCCAAACTCAGGAAGGATCCCGACAATATTGTTGCGATCCACCTGGCTGTCTGATTTACAGCTGACTCCACCTTTCAGTGGGTGACTGATAGATGGAGCCATTTGCACCTGCCCCTTTCCTAGTCTGGTGCTCCATTGAGTGCTGGAGAAGAGCCTTGGCTAACAGTCATTGCTCTCTGCTCAGAGCAGCCCAGGAACTTAGAGATCAGCAGTCTTGTGATCACTTGGTTCTCAGTCTTATGCTGCGTACACACGAGCGGACTTTACGGCGGACTTTGCCCGGCGGATTTTTCAACGTACTTTACGACGGACTTTCTGAATGAACGGACTTGCCTACACACAATCCACCAAAGTCCGTCAAATTTGTACGTGATGACATACGACCGGACTAAAACAAGGAAGTTCATAGCCAGTAGCCAATAGCTGCCCTAGCGTGGCTTTTTGTCCGTCGAACTAGCATACAGACGGCGGACTTTTCGACCGGACTCGATTTCAACGGATACATTTTAAACAAGTTTCAAATCTAAGTCCGTCCAACTTTTGAGCAAACAAAGTCCGCTGGAGCACACACACATCGAATTGTCCGACGAAATCCAGTCCGCCGGGCAAAGTCCGCCGTAAAGTCCGCTCGTGTGTACGCGGCATTAGAGACGGTGTGGGAGATCTGCAACGTGACACTGATGCTACAACAAGGAAGTATGTATGTTTGTATTTTTATTAAGCCCATACTTTTTCTTTAAAGAGAAGGCGCATTTGTTTTTACATCAATTTTATTTTATTTTTATAAATTAAAGTTTTTTTTTAAATTATCATTATATACTTTTTCATTATCCATACGCACTCTTTATTTTACAAATAAACATATAATACTGTGTATATCCATAAGACTGGTTGTACAGAGCACCCTTGGTAAAGCAGAAGAGTAACTTCTTCCTTTGTGACTGCCTTTCTATAATTGAAACACCACATGGAGATGTAGAGCGGGGTGGGACAAGTCATTCCTGTGTGGGTAATTAGAATTTTAACATTTCACCCCTAAAAAAACAACAGGGTTTTTCATGAAAACAGAGCCCATTTACACTGTTGAACTTTAATGCATGGATTGTCAACTGCCCTTAAGATGCCCCATCTTTGGATAGAGACATTGGATTTAACCAAACAAAAGCAAAAGGAAACCAAGTTCTGCAAACATGGCTGCTACATTCTCAGGCTGTTTTTGATGGGGAGATGCTCATTATGACTCCCCCTTCTACAAGGACCGCAAACACCGCATTTAGGCATGGGATCAAATCTGCATCTCCTTCCATCCAGTGTAGCTTCTTTGCCCGTGTCACGTAAAACCAAAAATGTAAGTTGCAATTTAGTTCTATTCCACTATAGGGCCAAATATCATTTAGTAAGATGTGTTTATTACTTGTAAACTATTTTTTCGCTTTGTGAGTACAACAAAATCCACACAGTTACCTGCACAGCAAGCAAAATAGTAAAAGTCACTGATTTGTGCTGTTTTGCTTCAACTTTTGATATGGTATAACCCCTTTGCCTAACTGTGACTAATCCTTGTGATAGTACATTAGAAATCCAGAGATGGTCTTGTCTTTGGTTGTCACAAAAATTACATCTATTTCCAAGCCCTTGTAGACTTCGCAGTTCAAGGGTAAGAATGCTGATGTACAATGTTAGTGCAGACGTTAGTCACATTGACCTGGACTTGTTCTGTTATGTTGTGAATGTTTTGTAGATCCTCCAATACACTTTTTCGCTCCTAATGAGTTTCATGAACAGACCAGTGCAATGCTGGGGTATGTTCCTGACTATAATGAGAAGTGAAGAAGTAGCTTCAATGAGCCACAAAACATATTCAGCATTACTGAGCAAGTCCAGCTGAATGTGACTAACTACTCCCGTGACCTGGATAAATGTGAACCTAGTGCTGAACATCTTGCAACTCCTTCTAGTACAGATATTTGACCTGCCTCAGTGGACTTTGTTACAAGCTTGCAAACGTTAGGGTTATGGTTAGCCTGAAACATTGCATGTGCTATCTAGCAGGGTTGTGCAGAGCTTCTGAAGAGAGCAATGAGATCCTTTGTCACCTTCTGGTGAGGATTCTTCTTCTTTTCCAAGGTTATTTATTTATAATGCTTGCTAGCTTGTTATGTGGTCGCTTTAAGGTACATTACTGTCACACTAAAAAAATATTTGGCAAGTGTTTTGAAAAGTTTTTGGTATTTAACAATACAAATCAATTGGCAATTGAAAAACTAAATCTAAATGCTCTGCAGTTACCTTTGGCTTTCAGAAGATATTAAATAATTTACAAATTTGCCCCTGTTTGTGATCCCAGATTTGCTTTTGCTTAATGCATAACATTGTGTCCTCTGCATGTAATGTCTCAGCCAGTTTTCAAATCCGTAGCCAGCCCTGTGCCTCACGTGGCTGTGCAGAATGTATTTTGCCTTTGCTATGTGTACAACATGTGGCAAGCACTTGTCAGGCAATAGTTAAATAGAAAACATGTTTGTTGTCAGCACTCCTTAAAGTGTTACTAAACCCAGCACCTTGCATTCCCTATATCTGGCCTCCTACAGTACATAGAACATGGAAATGAAATTATTTTAGTAAATATAAACTGCTAAATACCTTTTTCATCAGCAGTTTGAGCAGTCTTGTGGCTTCTATGAGTGTTTGGTTAAAGCTTGTAGGAGGAGTTTTAATTCTCCTATGATTGTCCAATGAGAATGCAGGACCCCTGACTCTCTGTCTGGACAGCGCTGATTGGCCGTGTGCTGATCACATGCATTTGCCCAAGAAGAAAAGAAAAACACTCGAGCAATACACACTAAACTGAGCATGTGCCACCTATTCTCTGGCTCTGTAAATATCAGGTTATTTTTTGGAGACAGTGGAAGAGGGGGATGATAAGAGGAGACAGGATCGAACAGCGTTTTTACACAATGCAGAGAATTAATCCCTTAGGTCCTGCAGTATGTATAACAAGCATACTTTACTGCATATACACAATGATTTTACTGTTGTGGGTTTAGTAACACTTTAATCTTCTTTAAAAAAAACACCTTTATTGACATGCATGTCATAAAATTGAGTGCAATGCTTCAGAACCACCATCCCTTAATCAGGCATTATTATTATTATTATTATTATACAGGATTTATATAGCGCCAACAGTTAACACAGCGCTTTACAATATAAAAGGAGACAATACAGTTAAAATACAAGAGGATTAGGAGGACCCTGCTCAGAAGAGCTTACAATCTAATAGGGTGGGGTAGGTGGTACAAAGGTTGTAACTGTGGGGAATGAGCTGATGGAAGTGGTAGGAGATTAGTTGGAGACGTGATAGGCTTTCCTGAAGAGATGAGTTTTCAGGGATTGCCTGAAGGTAATACGAACCTCTCATTTAAATGTGTCCTTAACATTAAATAATGATACCAAACTATAATGTAATATGATTACATTAGCCCACTTGTACTGAACCCTTAACTGGTCAACTGTTGGTGATTAGGGATGAGCCGAACACCCCCCGGTTCGGTTCGCACCAGAACCTGCGAACGGACCGAAAATTCGTGCAAACTTTAAAACCCCATTGAAGTCTATGGGACTCAAACGTTCGAAATCAAAAGTGCTAAATTTAAAGGCTAATTTGCATGGTATTGTCCTAAAAAGGGTTTGGGGCCCCGGGTACGGCCCCAGGGGACATGTATCAATGCAAAAAAAAGTTTTAAAAACGGACGTTTTTTCGGGAGCAGTGATTTTAATGATACTTAAAGTGAAAAAAAAAAGTGAAATATTCCTTTAAATATTGTACCTGGGGGGGTGTCTATAGTATGCCTGTAAAGTGGCGCGTGTTTCCCGTGCTTAGAACAGTCCCTACACGAAATGACATTTTTAAAGGAATAAAAGTTATTTAAAACTGCTTTAATGTAATGTCGGGTCCCAGCAATATGGATGAAAATCAGTGAGACAAACGGCATGGGTACCCCCCCCAGTCCATTACCAGGCCCTTTGGGTCTTGTATGGTTATTAAGGGGAACCCCACACCCAAACTAAAAAAAGGAAAGGCGTGGGACCCCCAGGCCCTATATACTCTGAACAGCAGTATACTGGCGGTGCAAACAAGACAGGGACTGTAGGTTTGTTGTTAAGTAGAATCTGTTTGTAATTTTGAACTGGTACATTTTTAAAGTGTAGCTCCAGCCAAAAAATAGATTTTTAAGCTTTTTGGAAAACATAGGGAAGGGTTATCACCCCTGTGACATTTGTTTTGCTGTCTGTGCACCTCTTCAAGATTTCACCTCACTTTCTGTCCCAATTACAAATGTTTTTTTGACAATTTGGGTTTTTTAGTGAAACAAGGATTGGTGATAAAGCATCAGTGGAGAGGAGACACGTTTTTCCCATATTAACGCTTACAGGAGAGAATTTCCCTTCCTTGGGGTAGATTTAATCTCACTTCCTGTTGTCTCCTTCCATTTGCAAGTAGGAGTGGTTTGTAAGTTGGATGTTTGAAAGTAGGGGCCTGCCCTGTATACTCTGCAGAAATTGGGGCCTTAGGTGTTGGTGTTACCACAGCACTGTAAGCCCTCACAGTTACTCTTGGTGGGCGCAGGAAACGGGCTCTGCTGTGGAATTTTAGATCAAGAATTGTAATTACATGCCCCTGTTGAACAGGGTCAGAAAGATTGGGCCTTTGGTGGTGGTGGTGTTGCCACAACACTGAAAGTCCTCATAGTTACTCTTGGTGGGAGCTGGAACGGGCCCTGCTGTGAAATATTAGATCAAGAATTGTAATTACATGCACCTGTTGAACAGGGGCAGAAAAATTGGGCCTTTGGTGGTGTTGCCACAACACTGTAAGTCCTCACAGTTACTCTTGGTGGGAGCTGGAACGGGCCCTGCTGTGAAATTTTAGATCAAGAATTGTAATTACATGCACCTGTTGAACAGGGGCAGAAAAATTGGGCCTTTGGTGGTGGTGGCGCTGGTGCCACAACACTGTAAGTCCTCTGTCAGAGATAGTACTTACCGAGGCCGAGATGCCGAGAGCGGTTTCGCCTTTGCGACTAAGCGCAGTCCGCCCCCTGGAGTTGGGACAGGGGGTGAACGGCACAAAGAGGCACAAGCTCCCCAATGGACCGTAGGTGGCTTGCTGGTGAGGTCTTGTTAGAGAGGAGCCGCTGTGTAGGTACTGGTAGGCAGGTGCAGACAGAGACAACCGGCAGGAGGTCCAGAGCTGGGCAGAGGATCAAACACCGGGATGGTGCTATGGCACTGCAGGATCTGCAAGGTAAGGTGACAAGATCAAGAAAGTCCAGGTACAAGCAGGGGGTCAGGCTAGGAGACAGGAGACAATGCGCCGAAACGCCGTCCAGGTAACAGGCCGAGGGTCAAACACAGGAGATTGGTGGGAATCCGATAAATCCGATAAATCCGATAAACAGGCAGAGGTCAGGTCCAGGAGAGAGGCAAGAGAAGTCCAAAGGCAAATCCGGGTCACAACAGGTAGTCAGGCAGAGATTCAGGATACAGGTTCAGGTACTACAGGAAGCTGAGACAAACCAGCAATTTGTTTGATCCTCTGAGCGCCTTTTATAGGCTGCCCAGGGAATCACGTTGGGTGTGCACCAGTGCGCGTGCGTGAGCGCCGTAACACCGAGCCTCGAACGCGCATGCGCCGAAACGCCGTTCCGCCGTGAATACGAGAAAAACGACCGGACCGGAACGAAGGCTTCTTCTGACAGTGACCCCCCCCCCCGAGGGGTGGCCTCTGGACACCCAAGGTTGACATCAGTTCTGGATGTTCTCGGTGAAAAGCCTGGAGAAGTTGGGGAGCATGTAGATTCCTGGCTGGTTCCCAGGAGTTATCCTCAGAAGGATACCCCTTCCATTTGATTAAATACTGCAGCTGTCTGCCATTTTTTCTGCAATTTAGAATTTTTTCTACCTCAAACTCGTCTTCTCCGTCGATTAGAACCGGTGGTGGTGGAGGCTTTTCTCTGTCAGGAAAAGGACTGGGAGCCATAGGTTTTAAGAGGGATGCATGGAAGACTGGGTGTACCTTGTAAGCATCAGGAAGAGCTAATTCAAAAGCGACTGGGTTGATTACCCTTTTTATTTTAAAAGGACCTATAAATTTTGGCCCCAGTTTCCGAGAGGGAATTGGCAGTCTGAGATGGATAGTTGATAGCCATACTTCTTCGCCTACTTTGAAGGCCGGGTTCTCCTTCCTTCCCTTGTTGTAGTACTTTCGGTAGTCATCCTGAGCTTTTTGCATCGCTGCTTTGATCTTTTGAAAATTTAACTGGATAGAGTTTACTCGGTCCTGCACTGCAGGGACGGATAATTCAGGGATGGAAACTGGAAGAAAGGAAGGGTGAAATCCAAAATTGGACCAAAAAGGTGTCTGGTTGGTAGCGGAATGGATGGAGTTGTTATATGCAAATTCTGCATATGGCAGGAGGGAGGACCATTCATCCTGGGAATCGGAACAGAAGCATCGGAGGTATTGTTCCAGGCTTTGATTTGTCCTCTCCGTCTGGCCGTTACTTTGAGGATGATAAGCAGAAGACAAGCAAATTTTTATTTCCAAGGTCTTGCATAATTCCTTCCAAAACTTTGAAGTGAATTGAACCCCTCTGTCAGAGGTGATGCTCACTGGGGTACCATGAAGCCTGATAATTTCTTTAAAAAACATGCTAACAGTAGCAGAGGCAGAGGGAGTACCCACCATAGGCAGAAAGTGTGCCATTTTTGAGAGTCGATCAATTACGACAAAGATAGTCGTGAATCCCCCTGATGGAGGTAAATCCACAATAAAGTCCATGGAAATTTCCGCCCATGGGCGTTCAGGGATAGACAAGGGTTTGAGCAGACCCCATGACCTTGTATTTGAGCCCTTGCTGCGCTGGCACGGGATGCAGGATGAAACATAGTCTTTGCAGTCCTGTCTCCAGCCTGGCCACCAAAAGAAACGTGAGATCAATTCCATGGTCTTTTGTGACCCAAAATGGCCTGCTAGCTTGTGGTCATGAAAGGACTGTAGGGTTAGGAGCCTAGATTCCAGCGAGACGAAGATTTTTCCATGAGACCAAAATAAATCATTGCGTTTCTCCATAGAAGATACTTGGGGTTCAGAGCATTGAGCAGATGTGGATTTGATTGCGGACATTAGGTCTCCTTGAGTAACCAGAAGGAAATTTTGCGGAGACAAAATGGTACTTGGCTCTGTTACCTGGGAAGTTTCATGGAACATCCTTGAAAGTGCGTCCGCTTTTCCATTCTTTGAACCTGGTCTATAAGATATGTGAAAATTAAATCGGGAAAAGAAGAGAGCCCATCGGGCTTGCCTGGGTCTTAGACATTTAGCAGTTCGTAGGTACTCCAGGTTTTTGTGGTCAGTAAAGATCATGATAGGATTGGACGCTCCTTCCAGCAGATATCTCCACTCCTCTAAGGCAAATTTGATGGCCAGTAACTCTCTATCGCCTACATCATAGTTTCTCTCGGGAATGCTTAATTTCCGGGATGCAAAAGCCACGGGATGTAATAGAGCCTTGAGCCCTTGTCTCTGTGAGAGGATGGCACCAGTAGCGGTCTCTGAGGCATCAACTTCCAGAATAAAAGGCAGGGCTGGATCTGGGTGTCGTAAGACTGGTGCAGACGAGAATAGTGCTTTCAATTTTAGAAATGCTTCCTGAGCCTCCAAGGACCATTGAAAACGACTATGCTGGCGTGTCAGTTGAGTAATGGGAGCCACGATAGTTGAAAATCCTACAATGAATCTCCGGTAGAAGTTGGAGAAACCTAAGAAGCGTTGTACCCCTTTTCTGTCTACAGGAGCTGGCCATTCCTGGATTGCTTTGACCTTCTGGGGGTCCATTGCAACGCCGTCAATCGAAATTATAAATCCTAGGAATTGCACTGAAGTTTTCTCAAATTCACATTTCTCTGCCTTGAGGTATAATTTGTGTTTTCTGAGAATCGAGAGAACCAGTTTGACATGCACCCGATGGAGTTCCAGGGTGGTTGAAAAAATGAGAATGTCGTCAAGGTAGACTACTAGAAAGTTGTCAAGATGTTCACGAAAGATATCGTTCACTAAGTGTTGGAACGTGGCCGGGGCATTACAGAGTCCAAACGGCATTACCAGGTACTCATAGTGTCCAAACCTGGATCTAAAGGCGGTCTTCCATTCATCGCCTGCTCGGATCCGGATGAGATTGTAGGCGCCACGCAAGTCTAGTTTGGAAAAGATGCGGGCGGATCTGAAGCGTTGGAATAATTCCGGGATGAGAGGAAGCGGGTACCGATTCTTGACGGTAATTTTATTTAATTCCCTGTAATCGATGCAAGGTCGGAGGGATCCATCTTTTTTTTCTACAAAGGAAATACCAGCTCCAGCCGGTGATGAGGAGGAGCGAATGAACCCTTTCTCAAGATTTTCGTTAATGTATGTTTTAAGAGCCTTTAATTCTGTTTCGGACAGAGGGAAAATGCGACCAAAAGGAATTTCAGCACCCGGCAACAGGTCTATGGGGCAGTCGTAAGGCCGATGAGGTGGTAGACAGTCTGCCTGTTGTTTATCAAATACATCTCTTAATTCCAGGTAGCTCTCGGGTACATGTTGCAGACTATTGGACGTGGTTGCAATGGTAGAAACAGAAGCTGGGGCCGGGAGAAGGCAATGTCTGGAGCAATATTGAGATGAGAAAGAGACTTCTCTCTTATTCCAGTTGATCTGTGGTTCGTGGGCTTGAAGCCATGGGAGTCCCAGGATTATGGGGAACATTGGAGAAGAGATAATATCGAAGCGGAGGTATTCCTGGTGGCCAGTATCAGTGGTGGTAAGGATGGGTCTGGTTTCCTGCGTGATGGGCCCAGAGCGGGGAAGAGACCCATCGGCTAGGTGGATCCGTAGACTTTGGTTCTTCGTGGTCAAAGGAACATGCAAGCTTGCGGCTAATGAGGCATCCAAAAAACAGCTACACGCTCCGGAGTCAATTATAGCGGGTAGGTGAACCTCCTTTTCCGGGAGCTGTAAGGAGACAAAAAGAGTAACATAAGGTTGAGAAGACCCGGTAACTTGTTGATTAATAGCAGGCCATAAGTAGGACTTACTGGGTCTCACGGGGCAAGAACGAAGGAAGTGTCCAGAACCCCCACAGTAAAGACACAGATTGCCCTGGCGTCTACGTAGTCTTTCCTCCGAAGTGAGTGGGGCATGGACTAGGCCAAGCTGCATTGGTTCAGCTTCAGGAGTGGTAGGAACCGGTGGAGCTGTGTAAGGTGGATGGACAGGAGTCGGTTTAGGCATCATCCAGGTAGGGCGAGGAGTCTGAAAGCGCTCTGTGCGTCGCTCACGCATGCGACGATCCAATTTATTGGTAATTTGGATGAGGTCTTCCAAAGAATCAGGGGTCTCAATCCTGGCCAGCTCATCCTTCAGTGCTTCAGACAGCCCTTGACGGAACTGATATTTAAGGGCAGGTTCATTCCAGCTAGTATCAGCTGAACTTTGCCGGAACTCTACGATATAGTCCTCTACAGGCCTTCGTCCTTGGCTCAGGTTATGCAGTAAGGTTTCGGCCGTGGCCGTGCGCTGGGGGTCGTCATAAAGTTGTGCCATACCTTCGAAGAAGGCATCTACTGAATTCAGGATAGGGTTCCTCTGTTCCATTAGGCTGTGAGCCCAAGCTTGTGGTTCATCGGCCAAGAGAGAAATGATGAACCCAACTTTTACCACCTCTGACGAAAAGGTCCTAGGTTGCAGAGCCAAATACAGAGAGCAAGCGTTTTTAAAGGCCCTGAACTTCTTGCGATTGCCGGAGAAGCGCTCTGGTGTGGGAACCCTAGGTTCTGGAGCGGCCATGACCACAGTGGGATTAGTTGGCATCTGAGGAGAGGAAGCTCCACTGGGAGGTACAGAAGCCGCGGCAGGAACTGGAGATGGTCCGGAAAGCTGCTGAAGGCGGCCATCAATTTGGGCGTAGCCGTCTTGCAATTTCTGGACGGCCTCAGTGAGGGCCGAGACCTGCTGACACAGGATCTCCAATGGGGAACGCGCTCTGTCGGCCTCAGACATGGCTGGTTTGTACTGTCAGAGATAGTACTTACCGAGGCCGAGATGCCGAGAGCGGTTTCGCCTTTGCGACTAAGCGCAGTCCGCCCCCTGGGAGGCACAAGCTCCCCAATGGACCGTAGGTGGCTTGCTGGTGAGGTCTTGTTAGAGAGGAGCCGCTGTGTAGGTACTGGTAGGCAGGTGCAGACAGAGACAACCGGCAGGAGGTCCAGAGCTGGGCAGAGGATCAAACACCGGGATGGTGCTATGGCACTGCAGGATCTGCAAGGTAAGGTGACAAGATCAAGAAAGTCCAGGTACAAGCAGGGGGTCAGGCTAGGAGACAGGAGACAGTCCAGGTAACAGGCCGAGGGTCAAACACAGGAGATTGGTGGGAATCCGATAAACAGGCAGAGGTCAGGTCCAGGAGAGAGGCAAGAGAAGTCCAAAGGCAAATCCGGGTCACAACAGGTAGTCAGGCAGAGATTCAGGATACAGGTTCAGGTACTACAGGAAGCTGAGAAAAACCAGCAATTTGTTTGATCCTCTGAGCGCCTTTTATAGGCTGCCCAGGGAATCACGTTGGGTGTGCACCAGTGCGCGTGCGTGAGCGCCGTAACGCCGAGCCGCGAACGCGCATGCGCCGAAACGCCGTTCCGCCGGGAATACGAGAAAAACGACCGGACCGGAACGAAGGCTTCTTCTGACATCCTCACAATTACTCTTGGTGGGCGCATAAACGGGCCCTGCTGTGAAATATTAGATCAAGAATTGTAATTACATGTCCCTGTTGAACAGGGGCAGAAAAATTGGGCTTTAAGCACTGGTGCCACAACACTGCAACCCCTCACACATACTCTAGTTGGAGCGCAGGAATGAGCCCTCCTGC
This sequence comes from Lithobates septentrionalis, assembly GCA_037952835.1. NCBI lineage: Eukaryota > Metazoa > Chordata > Amphibia > Anura > Ranidae > Lithobates > Lithobates septentrionalis. Next base: position 432,809 of record JBBDGP010000864.1, on the reverse strand, counting down.
AAAATATTGCATCAAAAATTGTAATTACACGCCCCTATTAAGCAGGGGGCTGAAAAATTGGGCCTTAGGCACTGGTGCTGGTGCCATAACACTGCAATCCCTCACAGATACTCCAGTTGGAGCGCAGGAACGAGCCCTGCTGCAAAGTATTGCATCAAAAATTGTAATTACACGCTCCTGTTAAACAGGGGCTGAAAAATTGGGCCTTAGGCCCTGGTGCTGGTGCCAGCAACACCAGCACCCCTCACAGATACTCTAGTTGGAGTGCAAGAACGAGCCCTGCTGCAAAGTATTGCATCAAAAATTGTAATTACATGCCCCTGTTAAACAGGGGCTGAAAAATTGGGCCTTAGGCACTGGTGCTGGTGCCACAACACCGTAACCCCTCACAAATACTCTAGTTGAGCACGGCAACGAACCCTCCTTGCAAAATATTGCATCAAAAATTGTAATTACACGCCCCTGTTAAACAGGGGCTGAAAAATTGGGCCTCAGCCACTGGTGGCGGCGCCCAGAACCAAAAATATTCTTATAAGCTATCAGCATGATCATTGAGGAGGAAGAGGATAGTCACTCAGCATAACAGGATAGTCACTCAGCATCAGCATAGGCAGTCTTGAAGGGATCTGACATTTCAAAAAAAATTATTCGGTTATATCAGCATCAGGTGCTTGGTAGCTGGTGGTGATCCAAGACTGATTCATTTTTATAAAGGTCAGTCGATCGACCGAGTCGGTGGACAGGCGCACCCTGTGATCGGTTACAAAGCCTCCAGCAGCACTGAATGTGCGTTCCGAAAGAACGCTGGATGCAGGGCAGGCCAGTAGTTCAATTGCATACTGTGCAAGCTCTGGCCAGTGATCCATCCTCAAGACCCAGTAACCCAGAGGATTTTCGGTGGGAAAGGTGTCCAAGTCAGATCTTGCCCCTAGGTATTCCTGCACCATGTAAAACAGATGCTGGCGATGGTTGCTGGGACCGATCATACCTTGGGGCTGCGGACTAAAAAATTGTCTGAACGCATCGGTCAGATGGCCACCTTCTCCACCGCACCTTCTTTGACTGACCGAAGCCTCAGCAACACGTTGTCCAGGAACAGGAGTTTGTAACCTCCCAGTCTCTGGGAACGCGTTGCACAGACCTTTCTGCAAGGCCTCCCGAAGATGTTTCATCCTCTGCTCCCTCTATGACGGCAAGATAAGGTCCACAACCTTACCCTTGTAACGTGGATCAAGGAGGGTTGCCAGCCAGTATTGATCCCTCTACTTGATACCACGAATACGAGGATCCTTCCGTAGGCTTTGCAGGATCAGGGAGGCCATGCAGCGTAGGTTTGCTGAGGCATTCGGTCCGGAGACTCTGGATCACTAAGGATGACATGATCCGCAGCCACCTCCTCCCAGCCACGTACAAGTCCATATGTTTCTTGGGACTGTAAATGATCCCTTAAAGACTGCTGCTGATGCTGTGTGCCAGGCTCCACCTCCATGCTGACACAATCCTCCTCTTCCTCCTCCTCCTCCCCCTCCTCGTCCTCTTTCTTTGTGATCGGTGGGTACGCAGGAACACTGTCTAGATAAAGGGGGCCTTGAGAGCTAAGGAAGTCCTCCTCTTCCTGCCTCTGTTCTGCCTCAAGTGCCCTGTCCATTATTCCATGCAGCGTGTGCTCCAACAGGTGGACAAGGGGGACAGTGTCACTGATGCATGCACTGTCACTGCTCACCAGCCTTGTGGCTTCCTCAAATGGTGACAGGACATGGCATGCATCCCTGATCATGACCCACTGGCGTGGGGAAAAAAAAACAAGCTCCCCTGACCCTGTCCTAGTGCCATAGCTGCACAGGTACTCATTGATGGCCCTCTGCTGCGTGTGCAGCCGATGCAGCATGGCCAACATTGAGTTCCACCTGGTGAGCATGTCACAGATTAGGCGGTTTTTGGGCAGGTTAAATTCCTTTTGGAGGTCAGCCAGCCGAGCACTGGAATTATATGACCTGCGGAAATGCACACAGACTTTCCTGGCCTGCCTCAGGACATCCTGTAAGCCCGGGTACCTGCCCAAGAACCGCTGCACCAACATGCTAAGGACGTGAGCCAAACAGGGCACATGGGTCAGTTGGCCCTGTCGGAGGGCGGAGAGGAGGTTGGTGCCATTGTCGCAAACCACCATACCTGCCTTAAGCTGGCGTGGCGTCAACCACCTCTGAACCTGCCCCTGCAGAGCTGACAGAATCTCTGCCCCAGTGTGGCTCCTGTCCCCCAAGCACACCAGCTCAAGCACCGCATGGCACCTTTTTGCCTGCATGCTTCCGTAGCCCCTTGAACGCCTACAGAGCACCGCTGGTTCCGAAGACAAATCAGCACAGGAAGAGGCCATGGAGGAAGAAGAAGAGGAGGGGGGTGGAGGAGAGAGGTGTGGCAGAATCACCACTAGTAGTATTTTGGAGGCGTGGTGGCGAAACAACCTCCAACACTACTGCACCCTGTCCTGCATCCTTCCCAGCTGCCAGAAGAGTCACCCAATGTGCGGTGAAAGATAGGTAACGTCCCTGTCCATGCCTGCTGGACCATGAGTCAGCGGTAATATGCACCTTACCGCTGACCGCCCTGCCCAGCGAGGCCAAGACATTGCCTTCCACATGCCGGTGGGAGAGCCGGAATCACCTTCCGTGAGAAAAAGTGCCATTTGGGAACCTGCCACTGAGGAACCGCACATTCCACAAACTCATGGAAGGGGGCAGAGTCTACCAACTGAAAAGGCAGCAGTTGAAGTGCTAGCAATTTAGCCAAGCTAGCATTCAACCGCTGGGCATGTGGATGGCTGGGAGTGAACTTCTTTCGGCGGTGCAGCAGCTGGGGCAGGGAAATTTGCCTGGTACAATCTGACGTCGGTGTACCGATAGCAGATTGCCCCCAAGTACTTGGCTGTGACACACCTAGTTCTACACCTTCATTCCTCTCAGGGCAGGTCTCAGAGAGGACTGAAGGTATAGTGGGGTTGGAGATCCCAGCTGATGAGGAGCAAGGAGAGGTCCTCTTTGTTCTTTGGTGTGGGTCTTTTAGGTGCGCTTGCCAATGAACTGCATGTCAGGTTGACATATGTCTGGTCAAGCATGTGGTGCCCAAGCGGGTGATGTTTTGGCCACGCGAGAAACGCTTGAGACATATGTTGCCAATAGCAGTGGTGGGATCTGATGCACTCATCTTAAAAAAGGCCCACACCAAAGAACTTTTGGAATAACGCGCAGAGACAGCAGCGCCCTGCACATGTGGAGCTCTGCGGTGTGATGCAGTCGGTGTGCTCCCCTTAAGCTGGCCCCTGGAGGGCATCCTGCCTCGTTGGTGATGTACCTCCTCCTCCTCCTCCTCATCTCTCCTATCAGGCACCCACGTGGAGTCAGTGACCTCATCATCCCCTCCCTCCTCATCACTGGAGCAAAGCTGGCAGTATGCTGCAGCTGGGGGAACATGACTGCCAGATTGCTGTCCTTCTTGGGCACCCCCTCTCTCTGGGCTCATGTTACTGCCTTCCACTAGCTGGGTACCATCATCGGAGCCTTCAAAACGCTGGCCATCCTCCTGAAGCATGTACCCAATACTGTGATCAAACAGTTCGGGGGACTCCTCAGGAGGACATGGTGGAGCTAGGGAAGGAGTGACTGATGCCATTGAACCGAGGGAAGAGGCCGCGTTGGCAGCTGCTTTGCCAGACACAGTACCCTGAGCCTGGGTGAGAGAGGATGAGGAGGATGAGAACGGCTTGGGCATCCACTCTACCAAGTCTTCCGCATGTTGCGGCTCAACGCGGCCAGGTGCCGAAAAAAAGGACAAGCGTGTCCCACGGCCACGTGCTGATGAGGATGCACCGTCTCCACGACCAGCACTGTTGCCTTTAGACACAGAGCCTGCTTGCCCTCCTTTATTGGCTTGTGACTGTCTGCCTTTCCTTGTTGGCCCTCCAGACATACTAATTGCCTGCAGTGAGATGTAGCTGCACAAAGCTGGGATATATATATATATATATATATATATATATATATATATATATATATATATATATATATATATATATATATATATACTGATACTGCAGCTAGCAGAATCAACTGCCTGCCTGTAGTATTATTAGTAGGAGAACACCAGCAATTGTCTTCAGGTAGCTTTAGGTGCACACTGTGTAGAGGACACAGTACACTAACTGTAAATACTGTAGCTGCCTGCCTGTGGTATTAATAGGAGCAGAACAACAGCAATTGTCTTCAGGTAGCTTTAGGTGCACACTGTACAGAGGACGCAGTACACTAACTGTAAATACTGTAGCTGCCTGCCTGTGGTATTAATAGGATCAGAACACCACCAATTTTATTCAGGTAGCTTTAGGTGCACACTGTGCAGAGGACACAGTACACTAACTGTAAATACTGTAGCTGCCTGTCTGTGGTATTAATAGGAGCAGAACAACAGCAATTGTCTTCAGGTAGCTTTAGGTGCACACTGTGCAGAGGACGCAGTACACTAACTGTAAATACTGTAGCTGCCTGCCTGTGGTATTAATATAGGATCAGAAGAACACCACCAATTTTATTCAGGTAGCTTTAGGTGCACACTGTGCAGAGAACACAGTACACTAACTGTAAATACTGTAGCTGCCTGTCTGTGGTATTCATAGGAGCAGAACAACAACAATTGTCTTCAGGTAGCTTTAGGTGCACACTGTGCAGAGGACGCAGTACACTAACTGTAAATACTGTAGCTGCCTGCCTGTGGTATTAAAAGGATCAGAAGAACACCACCAATTTTCTTCAGGTAGCTTTAGTTGCACACTGTGCAGAGGACAGAGTACACTAACTGTAAATACTATAGCTGCCTGCTTGTTGTATTAATAGGAGCAGAACAACAGCAATTGTCTCCAGGTAGCTTTAGGTGCACACTGTGCTGAGGACGCAGTACACTAACTGTAAATACTGTAGCTGCCTGCCTGTGGTATTAAAAGGATCAGAAGAACACCACCAATTTTCTTCAGGTAGCTTTAGATGCACACTGTGCAGAGGACAGAGTACACTAACTGTAAATACTATAGCTGCCTGCTTGTTGTATTAATAGGAGCAGAACAACAGCAATTGTCTTCAGGTAGCTTTAGGTGCACACTGTGCTGAGGACACACTACACTAACTGTAAATACTGTAGCTGCCTGCCTGTGGTATTAATAGGCTCAGAAGAACACCACCAATTTTATTCAGGTAGCTTTAGGTGCACACTGTGCAGAGGACGCACTACACTAACTTGTAAATACTATAGCTGCCTGCGGTACTAATAGGATCAGAAGAACACTACCAATTTTCTTCAGGTAGCTTTAGGTGCACACTGTGCAGAGGACGCACTACACTAACTTGTAAATACTGCAGCTGCCTGCGGTACTGTACTAATAGGATCATAAGAAGACCACCAATTTTCTTCAGGTAGCTGTAGGTGCACACTGTGCAGAGGACGCACTACACTAACTTGTAAATACTACAGCTGCCTGCGGTACTAATAGGATCAGAAGAACACCACCAATTTTCTTCAGGTAGCTTTAGGTGCACACTGTGCAGAGGACGCACTACCCTAAATTGTAAATACTGCAGCTGCCTGCGGTACTGTACTAATAGGATCAGAAGAACACCACTAATTTTCTTCAGGTAGCTTTAGGTGCACACTGTGCAGAGGACGCACTACACTAACTGTAAATACTGTAGCTAATAGGACTAATAGGATCAGAAGAACACCAGCAATTTTCTTCAGGTAGCTGTAAATACTGTAAAAACAACTGCCTGCCTGTCAGTATGAAGAGAATAACAGGAACGGATCTAGCTAAACTGAATACAGTGTATTACTGTGTATGTGTCACCGGCGCAAAACAACCCCTAATTGCTCAAAAAGTATTAAATGTTTCAACCATACGTATCAGGGTTGCTGCATTCAAAAAAAACCTTCATTGAGATGGGTAAGAAATGCTAATTGGTGTGTGTGAATGCGCTACTCCCGTAATTTACCACCACCTGCAATACTTATTTTCTATTACTCATAAATTTTTCATGTGCATATACTTAAAACTTTAGATCATTAAATCATATAACCATATACTAATCAATGCATGAAACAAAAGTCCTTCAAACGTGCTGCAAAATCTTGTAACCATTAATGTGACTGGCGTGCTCCTATGTTCCTTCAGTATTCATATGTGACTGAGTGAGACACCTCCACCATTCAGATTGGCCACTCACCAGGTACTTAACTAGAGATGCGCCTTTGGTTCATTCAAGGGATAACCACTCCACTTAGGCAACACTTCTCACCGGCTAAAACTCGGACTCTAATGCTCCTCATAGGTAAGCATAGGGACAAAAAGCGATCATAGCGCAATATGCTTGAACCATTTATTTTAAAAATTCAAGGTATAAAATAATCACTCACATTTAAAAGTGCCCTCAAGCCGGCACGAAGCTTATCCAGCAGTTACGGACGGGTAGGTGGCTGTTAGCATGGTCCGCCTGGTAGTAATGTGCGGCCTCCACGCTCGGCTTGCGCTCCAAGCCTCGTTCCCGTTCACGTCCGGTCACCTGATGCAAAAAACTCTCCCAGCAGCCTCTTGGCTGCTGGGAGAGTTTTTTGCATCAGGTGACCGGACATGAACGGGAACGAGGCTTGGAGCGCAAGCCGAGCGTGGAGGCCGCACATTACTACCAGGCGGACCATGCTAACAGCCACCTACCCGTCCGTAACTGCTGGATAAGCTTCGTGCCGGCTTGAGGGCACTTTTAAATGTGAGTGATTATTTTATACCTTGAATTTTTAAAATAAATGGTTCAAGCATATTGCGCTATGATCGCTTTTTGTCCCTATGCTTACCTATGAGGAGCATTAGAGTCCGAGTTTTAGCCGGTGAGAAGTGTTGCCTAAGTGGAGTGGTTATCCCTTGAATGAACCAAAGGCGCATCTCTAGTTAAGTATCTGGTGAGTGGCCAATCTGAATGGTGGAGGTGTCTCACTCAGTCACATATGAATACTGAAGGAACATAGGAGCACGCCAGTCACATTAATGGTTACAAGATTTTGCAGCACGTTTGAAGGACTTTTGTTTCATGCATTGATTAGTATATGGTTATATGATTTAATGATCTAAAGTTTTAAGTATATGCACATGAAAAATTTATGAGTAATAGAAAATAAGTATTGCAGGTGGTGGTGAATACAGTGTATATATATATATATATATAATGTATAACACCTGGGATGTATATATATATATACACAATACACTGTAGGTGCAGCTAACTGACTCGCCTGCCTACTCTATCTAACTTAAATCAAATGACACTGTCTCTCTGTCTATCTCTCCGCCGCCGCAACACACTACACAAGGCCGCCACGCAGGCGGCCTTATATACTGTGGGGCGTGTACTACATGGGTTCGACTCAAACACGAAGCTTATCCCTATTGGTGATATATAAATCCTGTATAATATAAATAATACTATATACATTTTACATCTGTACATTAAGGGCTAAAATAACTAATCAACTAAATCAATTATGAAAATAGTTGTCAACTATTTTCATAATTGATTAGTTGGTCAGCATGAAACAAAAAAAAGAAAAAAAAAGAAAGAAAAAGTTGGCCTGCATACAGAATGCATTATTTGTTTACATATCAGTAAATACAGTGCAGCACACATACAGCTCAGTACACCATCCATACATGTCAGTAAGTACCTGAAAATTTTTGAATGTGTGAGGAGCAATGCCTTATGGGACATGTAGTCCTGAACAGGAGAAGGAAATGATTTAAAGTGGCCAAGCCATACTCTTTGTGTAAATGTCCATTCACGGGAGCACGGCTCCAGAGTGAGCTTGCTCGAGTGCACCCATAGCATGAGGCTAGCTATTGGGGGCACTCGTCAGGGAGGGATAAGCGTACAGCATCGGCGGTGGACCCAAAAAGAAGAGGATAAGGGCTGTTCTGTGCAAAACCAGAGAGTAGAGCAGTTAAGTATAGCATGTTTGTAATTTAAAAAATATATTTATTTGTACTTTTTAGAGTCACTTTAAGTGATTCTAAAGGTAGAAGTTTTGTTACCTTGCTATAGGGGCACTCTATACTATACTTTGTGGCTTGCAATAAGGGTACTCTGAAGGCATAGGATGCATTAAGGTGAAAAAACACAAAGGTTTACAACCCCTTTAAGGTGTGCTGACAAAAAAAAAAACAAGAAAAGGGAAAGCACCTCCAAGTGTAGACTTAAAACAGAAAATGTATTTGTTAAAACTCAAAAATGGCCACTCACATGGTGGAAGAGAAAGGAAGGCTCATCATAATAACGAGCCTTCCTTTCTCTTCCACCATGTGAGTGGCCATTTGTGAGTTTTAACAAATACATTTCTGTTTTAAGCCTACACTTATAGGCAAGTTCCCTTTACTAGTTTTTCTTTATTTTTGTTTTCTATTAGAGCCTGCTTCTTGCTCCAGGGATCAGCTAGCCCAAAAGGAAGGACTTCATATATCTTTTTATTGGACCTATTGGACTTTATTTTTATACTATTATCTGTTTATTTGCTTCTTAAAGTGGTAGTAAATTCAGAATATTTCAAACCCACCGACAGGCAGGTTTTTTTTATAACAGAAGAGACGCTAGAGCAGGGGTAAGCAGGGGTAAGCATTTTTTATTGACAGAAAAACACAGAATTGTTGACATTTTTGCAGAGTTATTAAAAAAGAAAAACTGAAATATCACATGGTCCTAAGTATTCAGACTCTTTGCTCAGTATTTAGTAGAAACACCCTTTTGATCTAACACAGCCATGAATCTTTTTGGGAAAGATGCAACAAGTTTTTCACACCGGGATTTGGGGATCCTCTGCCATTCTACCTTGCAGATCATCTCCAGTTCTGTCAGGTTGGATGGTAAACGTTGGCGGACAGACATTTTTAGGTCTCTCCAGAGATGCTCAATTGGGTTTAAGTCAGGGCTCTGGCTGGGCCATTCCAGAACAGTCGCGGAGTTGTTGTGAAGCCACTCCTTCGTTAATTTAGCTGTGTGCTTAGGGTCGTTGTCTTGTTGGAAGGTAAACCTTCGGCCCAGTCTGAGGTCCTGAGCAATCCCTGTACTTGGCTGCATTCATCTTTCCCTTGATTGCAACCAGTCGTCCTGTCCCTGCAGCTGAAAAACACCCCCACAGTATGATGCTGCCACCACCATGCTTCACTGTTGGGACTGTATTGGAAAGGTGATGAGCAGTGCCTGGTTTTCTCCACACATACCGCTTAGAATTAAGGCCGAAAAGTTCTATCTTTGTCTCATCAAACCAGAGAATCTTATTTCTCACCATCTTGAAGTCCTTCAGGTGTTTTTTAGTAAACTCCACGCGGGCTTACATGTGTCTTGCACTGAGGAGAGGCTTCCGTCAGGCCACTCTGCCATAAAGCCCCGACTGGTGGAGGGCTGCAGTGATGGTTGACTTTTTACAACTTTCTCCCATCTCCTGACTGCATCTCTGGAGCTCAGCCACAGTGATCTTTGGGTTCTTCTTTACCTCTCTCACCAAGGCTCTTCTCCCCCAATAGCTCAGTTTGGCCGGACGGCCAGCTCTAGGAAGGGTTCTGGTCGTCCCAAATGTCTTCAATTTAAGGATTATGGAGGCCACTGTGCTCTTAGGAACCTTAAGTGCAGCAGAAATTTTTTTGTAACCTTGGCCAGATCTGTGCCTTGCCACAATTCTGTCTCTGAGCTCTTCAAGCAGTTCCTTTGACCTCATAATTCTCATTTGCTTTGACATGCACTGTGAGCTGTAAGGTCTTATATAGACAGTTGTGTTTGTGGCTTTCCTAATCAAGTCCAATCAGTATAATCAAACACAGCTAGACTCAAATGAAGGTATAGAACCATCTCAAGGATGATCAGAAGAAATGGACAGCACCTGAGTTAAATATATGAGTGTCACAGCAAAGGGTCTGACTACTTAGGACCTTGTGATATTTCAGTTTTTATTTTTTAATAAATCTGCAAAAATGTTAACAATTCTGTGTTTTTCTGTCAATATGGGGTGCTGTATGTACATTAATGAGGAAGAAATGAACTTAAACGATTTTAGCAAATGGCTGCAATATAACAAAGAGTGAAAAATTTAAGGGGGTCTGAATACTTTCCGTCCCCACGGTATATATATATATATATCTATAAAGATAGATAGATCGATAGATAGATAGATAGATAGATAGATAGATAGATAGATAGATAGATAGATAGATAGATAGATAGATAGATAGATAGATAGATACATCTATCTATCTATCTATCTATCTATCTATCTATCTATCTATCTATCTATCTATCTATCTATCTATCTATCTATCTATCTATCTATCTATCTATCTATCAAACTCAAAAATACATGATCATGTTTTGGTTGGGGAGAAGGGGGCAGGTACATGATTCTAGGCTTTACTGTCAGTTACTGTGAATTTTGCTCTTCTTACATGTAGGTTTTTTTAATAGATTTTAATGCAGGAACTCAATATTATGTGCATAACACTATCCGCTATATGGGTCCTACTGCCAAATTAATTATTTAAAAAAACAAAATTTTATAATTAAGAAGCAGTGTGGCATCAGACTCTACCGTATTATTGGATTTGCTTCTCTTTAGACATATATATTTAATATTTTCTCTAACAAAATGATATTGCTATTAGACTAACCAAAGGGTGTGCATTATATGTACAAATCTGAAAAGTAAAGGTAGACATACACTAAATATTCATTACCACTGACTCTTGCTGCTTGATGGTTCAGTGATGAAAGAGCAAAGAGAGAATGGACAGCTTAACTACTGACCTATAAGGTCACAGGTCACCTCCAAGTCTCTCTTAAGTCCTAGGCAGGGTTAACAATATAGTTTGGATTTAACAATATAGTTTGGATCTAAATCCAAGATTCCAAAATGATTTTGACATTTTAAGGCAAATTAAGCAGGTGCTATATGACCTCTAGGTAGCTAAATATTACAAACTCAGCCAAAGCTATCCAGAGTAGCTTAGCTTTCTTTATTAGCACAACACTAGCATTACCGGTTTAATATAATGAAGGACACTGAGTTTGCCTTGAAGGTTAAAAGATCTTAATTATCATATGTGAAACAAGACTTCAATGGCAAAGTAAGGTGTCCATTATTCAATGCATTCTGCTAACGAATAACAAGGGAATTTAATGTTACTTGTCTCGTTTGCCTTTCCAAGCTACCTTTTCACAGTTTAACCCTAGGTTTACACTCATGCATTTTTTAGTGCGTTTTTTAGTTTGCAAAGCACTACATATATATTATAACAAATTAGGGACAGAACGGCGCTACCTGAAAACCTGTTTGCTAAGCATATACAGGAAACATTAGCATAACGTTTTTTATTTAACTCATACGTCAAGATTCTTAGCCCCTCAATAGTGTATGGGAGGGGGTGCTAATACCATTGTAGATGGATAGAAGGCGTATATATATATGTCATAACCATTAATGCATATAGCCTGTAAAGAGAATGATATGTATGGCATATAAGAGGAAACAAAAGGAGAAAAAACCTTGTATGGATATACTATATGGCACTAGTAGATCAATACCCAATCTCTAAATTAATAGCCATATCCACCAGTATTACAAAGCAGCTGAAACCATGTTAATATACTGCAGGGAACATATACTGGTGATGTTTGCTAATTCCCAGGAAGAGAGGCTACATCCACCACATATATACATGTATCAGTGTTTCCACAGTTCATATATTGCAACGATTAAGGCACAGTGAAGTATAATAGTCCAATGCACTTTCCACGGCAACAAGTCAGGATGTTCCCAAAGGTGACTTTCGTGTGACCAAAGTTGACAGGTGACTTCTGTGCTCCCCCCTCCAATTGCCTACTGCATCAAAATATAAAAAGACTTCCATGGTGTGATAAAGTACCAAACTTGACTTGTATCGAGATGGGGGAAGTGACGTTCAGAGCGATGTTCCTACGTTCCACCCACTCGTCTGCAGGGAAGTGACGTAGTAAGCGTAGTTCCGTCTACGGAACTACGCTTACTACATCACTTCCCTGCAGATGAGTGGGTGGAACGTAGGAACATCGCTCTGACTGTCACTTCCCCCATCTCGATACATGCATTGGGTACAGTGACTCTGCTGGTATCCAAGTCTGTTTTGTGATTGCCATCCTACTCCAGTGGCCACTGGGTGGGTGGACACATTACTCCTGGACTTTTTTGATTTTTGCTTTTTGTTTTTAGCAAGTGGTTTTAATAAACAAGTTTGGTACTTTATCACACCATGGAAGCCTTTTTATATTTTGATGCATGAGGGTATTGCCGCATCCTGACCCACCTGAATATAACCGAGACATCTATGAAAACGTAGCAGGGAGCAGCGAAGCCCACTGAAAGCACTACAGGCCTGATACCCCTGCAGGGGTTCCGACAGTCGGTGAGTAGGCAATTGGAGGGGGGAGCACAGAAGTCACCTGTCAACTTTGGTCACAGGAAAGTCACCTTTGGGAACATCCTGACTTGTTGCCGTGGAAAGTGCATGGGACTATTATACTTCACTGTGCCTCAATCGTTGCACTATATGAACTGTGGAAACACTGATACATGTATATATGTGGTGGATGTAGCCTCTCTTCCTGGGAATTAGCCAACATCACCAGTATATGTTCCCTGCAGTATATTAACATGGTTTCAGCTGCTTTGTAATACTGGTGGATATGGCTATTAATTTAGAGATTGGGTATTGATCTACTAGTGCCATATAGTATATCCATACAAGGTTTTTTCTCCTTTTGTTTCCTCTTATATGCCATACATATCATTCTCTTCACAGGCTATATGCACTAATGGTTATGACATATATATATATATATATACGCCTTCTATCCATCTACAATGGTATTAGCACCCCCTCCCATACACTATTGAGGGGCTAAGAATCTTGACGTATGAGTTAAATAAAAAACGTTATGCTAATGTTTCCTGTATATGCTTAGCAAACAGGTTTTCAGGTAGCGCCGTTCTGTTCCTAATTTGTTATAATATATATGTTTGGCAGGGCATTCCTTGTGAGTGTTTTTGCGGAAGGGAGGCAGCAACCTGTTTTCTTACCATATAACCTTGTCCTAAGCGCGGCTTTTCAGGAATATCATTTATTCTGCAAAGCACTACAGTCCATTTTAAAAGATGAAACAATCAGCGCCACAAGTAAAAAAAATGTTGTGATGTTTAAATAAGATAACCTAATAATAAACCTGCACAGCTGCTAAACATTCCAAGTGGTACACCACACTAGTTTCAAAATGGATAGTAAATAAATAAACAAAGGAAGAGTTTCCCCAGGGTGGGGTTTTTAGGCAGCACAATGACAAATAGAGTCAATGATGTATGAAAAAATATAACAAATTTATTAAATAGTATACCATAAAAGCTAAAACAATGAGCTCCAGTGGGGGGTACTTAAATTAAAATTAAATAAGCTGAACATACATTGGCAGACACATATTCATAACAATGCTTGGTAGCATGAATATTAAACCTGACGCGTTTCAACCCCTATACTTAGGGTCTTCTTCAGAGGGTCAGTCTGCTGGAAAATATACATGAATAGAGTTGATATACATATATGGGTTCCATTGATATAACAATAATTACATTGACCATGTAGTGCATAAATACAGTATAATTACCCAATAATGTGTGTCCAACAGGAAAGGAAAAAAGCCTCCCACATGGAGATCCCCTAAAAAGACTGTCCTCCCCTCTTCCCCAAAGGGAGAGTCCCAGGCGCCTCTATCGCCAACATGACTCAGACCAGGGCAGTGAAAACAGCGACGTGACTTACGAGAGGTCACACTCTAGGGCACCGCCCGCCAGGCCAGACAACCGGCCAGGAAACACAAAAACACACCTGTGATGAGAATTAAAAAAATGAACCAAATAAGCGTCCATAATAAATTCAATTACCATTGCTACATTTTTTCAATCATTTCATCATCATTTTTTTGGTTCATTAGCAATGGTAATTAAATTTATTATGGACACTTATTTGGTTCATTTTTTTAATTCTCATCACAGGTGTGTTTTTGTGTTTCCTGGCCGGTCGTCTGGCCTGGCGGGCGGTGCCCTAGAGTGTGACCTCTCGTAAGTCACGTCGCTGTTTTCACTGCCCTGGTCTGAGTCGTGTTGGCGATAGAGGCGCCTGGGACTCTCTCTTTGGAGAAGAGGGGAGGACAGTCTTTTTAGGGGATCTCCATGTGGGAGGCTTTTTTCCTTTCCTGCTGGACACACATTATTGGGTAATTATACTGTATTTATGCACTACATGGTGAATGTAATTATTGTTATATCAATGGAACCCAGATATGTATATCAACTCTATTCATGTATATTTTCCAGCAGACTGACCCTCTGAAGAAGACCCTAAGTATAGGGGTTGAAACGCGTCAGGTTTAATATTCATGCTACCAAGCTTTGTTATGAATATGTGCCTGCCAATGTATGTTCAGCTTATTTAATTTTAATTAAAGTACCCCCCACTGGAGCTCATTGTTTTAGCTTTTATGGTATACTATTTAATAAATTTGTTATATTTTTTCATACATCATTGACTCTATTTGTCATTGTGCTGCCTAAAAACCCCACCCTGGGGAAACTCTTCCTTTGTTTTCAGTCTTTAAGGGGTGAGCAGCAATCCCTTTCCTTCTCTCCGGTGTCCTCTCTTTTTTAATAAATAAATAAATGTAGCGCTATGTGTAAAATTATAAATTTAAAGTGCAAATCTCTAAAATAAATAAATCCTACATATAAATGAATAGTCCATAAAATGAAAAAATGAAGAAATAAAACATGAAAAACTCTTCTTGTGATCAGTGTATCCACACAATTCCACCACAGTGATTGTTCGTCCCCAAAAGGAGTGCACACCACCACCAGTAAAAATGCGCGCTCACCTCCCAGATGAGTCAAAACTCATATGCGGATCCTCCCACAAGCTCTTTGCTCTCACTTCCTCTTTCATGTTTTATTTCTTCATTTTTTCATTTTATGGACTATTCATTTATATGTAGGATTTATTTATTTTAGAGATTTGCACTTTATGTTTATAATTTTACACATAGCGCTACATTTATTTATTTACTACAGTCCATTTAACATGGTTTCCTATGGTACAAGTTCACACCTATGCGTTTTGCGGCCGGTGTGTTTTTGTAAAGGGTCGGGGACTTTTTTCCAGTGATTTGCGGGTAATAGACTTCAATGGAACCGCACCAGAAACGCAAGTGTTGTGTTTGTGATGCGATTTTTGATGTGTTTTGCGGTTTTTATTTTAACACTGTATATAGCCTGTTGCTAAGTAGGGGGCCGGGAAGCCGGCTGCCGCGTCCTTAACATAGCCGATGAGTCATCAGCTGTTTAGTGTGGATTCGGAGGGGAACCCCCCATCAAATTTGTTTTTTAAATGGCGTAGGGTTCCCCGCAAAATCCATACCAGACCCTTATCCGCGCATGCCGCCCGGCAGGTCAGGAAAGGAAGGGGACGATCGAGCACACCCCCTCCCCCTCCTGAACCATAACAGACCACATGCCCTCAACATGGGGAGGATGCAGCCTGGAGGACAGGATAGGGGGGGCGAGTGAGAGCCCCCCTCGGGACAAGGGCCTCTTCCCGACAACCCTGGCCAGTGATTGTCGGGGTCTGTGAGCAGGGGGTTTATCGGAATCTGTAAGCCCCCCTTTAAGAAGGGGGCCCCCAGATCCCGCTCCCCCTATGTGAATGGGTATCGGGTACATCATACCCATTCACCTCAAAAAGCAGTGAAATGTAAAATAAAATTCAACAGAATTGTTTTTGACAAGTCCTTTATTAATAAAATAGCTCTGAGCTTCTCCTGCCGCCGTCTTCTCCCCAGGGCTGTCTTCTCCCTCTGCCGTCTCTCCTGGTGTCGTCTTCTCCTGCCGCCATCTCTCCCGGTGTCTTCTTCCTCGTCGGCAGTTACCTGTCTTCTTCCTCACCGGCGTAAAAAGACGCTCTTCTTCTGTGGCTGTCTTCCTCCATTGTGTTGTCGCCCGCTGTGTGGCATCTCTTATATAGCCATGGGGCGTGGCCATCCAATGATGTCACCCAGAGAGTGACATCTTTCCAGGTGACGTCGGATGGCCCAAAACACCAATCCCCCCCATGTTGAGGGCATATAGCCTGGTATGGTTCAGGAGGGGGACCATTCCAGCAGGAGGACATACTGAAGCAGAGCATGATCCCCTCCCTTCAGAGACTGGGCCGCAGAGCAGTATTCCAACATGATAACGACCCCAAACACACCTCCAGGATGACCACTGCCTTGCTATAGAAGCTGAGGGTAAAGGTAATGGACTGGCCAAGCATGTCTCCAGATCTAAACCCTATCGAGCATCTGTGGGGCATCCTCAAATGGAAGGTGGGGCAGTGCAAGGTCTCTAACATCCACCAGCTCCGTGATGTGGAGGAGTGGAAGAGGACTTCAGTGGTGCTGGAAAAAATGGTGACCACAAACAATATTGACACTTTGGGCCTAATTTGGACATTTTCTGTTAGGGGTGTACTCACTTTTGTTGCCAGCGATTTAGACATTAATGGCTATGTGTTGAGTTATTTTGAGGGGACAGCAAATTTACACTGTTATACAAGCTGTACACTCACTACTTTACATTGTAGCAAAGGGTCATTTCTTCAGTGTTGTCACATGAAAAGATATAATAAAATATTTACAAAAATGTGAGGGGTGTACTCACTTTTGTGAGACACTGTATGTAACATTATCGTATACCAAGTTATTAAAGTGAACAAAGCATCTGGCATATTTTTCCATGTTAAATGCAAGCATCCTAGAAGTGTCAGTATAATACTAATAACAGGTATTTGTTACCTCTCCAGGTGATCACAGTGCTCCTTCTGACAATGACTATAAATGTATTTTTCCCCAGAAGGCTGGCAGGAGCAGAACCACACAGTGATGGGGGTCAGAGTTAGTATGCGTTATCAAAGGCTGGTTGCCTGAACCCAGAGGGGGCAGCCAGGCTGTCCAAGACATCACAGAAGAAGATGGTGGCACAGGAACCTGGGCTATTGAACCTGAGCAGTGGATCGCAGCAGGATAATGCTTGATCCACTGGACAGGTAGGTATCTGAATCCTGGACAACCCAACATATCAGGTAAGGGGAAATTAAAAAAAAACAGGGGGGAGTGAGGTACCTCTTTATTGCAGTTATTATCTAGGTTTCATTTTATTTCAGTTATTATCTAGGATTAACATCTGCTTACAGTACTAAGATGCTGACCCAGAGAAAGCACTAGTAAGAGTAAACTCTAATATGTGCGTAGTAGCTATTATATTCTTAACCAATGTTAAAGTCTGATTCCAGGAAAGATAAAAGTTCTCTCTTGCAGTGGGGATGGAAAAACACATTTACTTTCCCAATCCTCTGCTTTCTCAGAAGACAGTGTTCACGATGATGTCAGAGGACCTTAGACCCCAAGATGACAAGTAGGAAGAGTCTGCGGGGACTGGTCTAGCAGTGTGAAGGAGCTTGTTGGAGTGAGGAGTTGAGTAAATAAATATGCTTTTCCCAAACCCTGAGACAGAAATAAGCACTTAAAGTGCGTATTTCCCCAATATTTCATATTCCTGATAGGTGTTTGTTACCATGTACCTGGTGATCCTGCCAGTCCCCCTGCTGTTCTATTTCAAACTGACCATGTCAGAGCATAAAAGCACATCCATCCCAGCTTGGTCAGTTTTATTTTTTGCCTTTTAATTGGGAGCACACCTGCCTGTACTCCAGTGGTCAGAGATGTGCTGACATGCCACCCCCCTCCCCCCCGTACATACCATCATTGGGAAGATCAGTGTGCTTTTGTTTCTCTGCCTCCAGTTGACATGACCCCCCCCCCCCCTGCAGTCTCCACCCCCAGATCTCTAAGCCCTTTATGCAGTTGAGAACAGGGGTCATGTGTTTACTTATAAAAAAGAGAAGAAAAAAGTATTTTAATATTTTTTTAAATGTATAAACAAACATTTGCTTTGCATTTCTATTTTAAACTGAATGGGTTGTTTTACAGGGTAAGGGTCCACATACTGTATACATTATCCATTGCAGTGCAGGCAAAGCACTGCAATTTAAAGCATTTGTAAAGGAAAAAAATGTTTTTTTTTTTTAAAATAACAAACATGTTAAACTTACCTGCTCTGTGCAATGGTTTTGCACAGAGCAGCCCTGAACCTCCTTTTCTTTGGTCACCCACTGCCACTCTTTCCCGTTTCCCCTTGCCGAGTTTCCCCCTAATAAGCGGCTTGCTATGGGGCACTTGTGGGTGCTTGATCCCAAGCCGGTACTGTGTCCATAAGACACAGAGAGCGTGGGTTAGCGCCACCCCCCGCTTCTGTCTCACTGGGCGTGATTGACAGCAGTGTCTGAGCCAGTGAGGAGAGAGACCCCAGATGAGGAGGCAGACCAGGGTGAGCCTCAGCTCGCTGTATCTGGTGAGAGGGGAGCTGCACACTGAAGGTTTTTTACCTTCATGCATAGAATGCATAAAGGTAAAAACCTTCAGCCTTTACAACCACTTTAACTTTGACTGGAGATCAACTTTAAATCCTACCTAAAATACATATAAAGCCAAAATATTTTATATTAAACTGATTGTAAAGGTTTTTTTTTATGGTTTTTTTTACACTAGGAAACATGTCATACTTACCTGCTTGAGCCTCCTTTTCTGGGGTTCCCCAGCGGCACTCCTAGCTCCTCCTCTTCGGCGAGTGCTCCCAAGGAGAGCCGATTTTCATTGGGGCACCCTGTGCGGGCGCGTTCCCAAGTCCTGCTGCTGCTTCCATTGACACTGACAGCAGGACTCGGCCCCGCCCCCATGTCACTGGATTCAATTGACAGCAGCGAGAGCCAATGGCTCCTGCTGCTATCATTCTATCCAATGAGAACTCGAGACTGCGGCTGGAGATGCTGGGCTCGTGCTCGTTGTGGAACGATCTGGTTGTGGTAAGTGAAAGGGAGGCTCTGGGAGGAGCTGCAGTACAGAAGGTTTTTCATCTTAATGTATAGATGCATTAAGGTGAAAAACTGTGAGGGTTTACAACCCCCTTTAATTTTGGATAGAATATATATAGGTTAAAACTAGGGTTGTCCCGATACCACTTTTTTAGGACCGAGTACAAGTACCGATACTTTTTTTCAAGTACTCGCCATTACCGATTACCGATACTTTTTTTTTAATGTCACGTGACAGTTTTTTTTTTTTTGCTATTTTTTTTTTGGGGGGGGGGGGGGTGAACGTTGTATGTGTGTGTGTTTTTTTTGTTTTTTTTTACAATTTTTATTTTTTACAATAATGTTTTTTTATTCTTTATTGTTTTTTTTTTTTTTTTTTTTAATCAGCCCTTTTTTGGGGGCTTTGGTGAGATATCAGGGGTCTTAACAGACCTCTGATATCTCCCCCTTGAGACAGAGAAAGAGACAGGAGATAGAGATTCCCCAGTCCCTTTCTCTGCAGCGTCAGCTGCACTGAGAATGAATGGAGAGAAGACAGCGGCTCCTCTCCATTCATAAACTGACACATCGTAATCACAGGAGATTACAATGTTTCAGTTATGTGAATGGACAGAGTCAGCTGACTTTATCCATACACAAAGGAAGGAGGAGGGGGACGGAGGAACGGAGGGGGAGATAAGGAGAGAGGAATGCAGGGGACAGATAAGGAGAGATGAACGGAGGGGGAGAACGGAGGGGGACAGATAAGGAGAGAGGAACGAAGGGGGAGTACGGAGGGGGACAGATAAGGAGAGAGGAATGCAGGGGACAGCGGAGAGGCACAGAGGAAAGGAGGGGGTATGGAGGAGGATGCAGTGACAGTCAGCTGTGAGCGATCACCGCTGTATGTCACTAAAGCTGGTGAAAGCAAGATTCTCCCCCACGCGCCGATCACAGCTGTCTTCCAGGTATCGGGGGGAAGCATCGGGAGCATTTGCCCGAGTACAAGTACTTGGGCAAATGCTCGGTATCGGTGCCGATACCGATACTAGTATCGGTATCGGGACAACCCTAGTTAAAACTCTTATCATCCAACAGTCCCCAAAGTGAGGGAAATTCCATGTTAGATAGCTATTATTGCAACAAGTGTCATCGGAACAAGGTTTTCACACTTTTCCTAATCTGATGACAGTTTAAACATTTTGGACTTTTCCATACTTTTTGTCATGGTGACAATGGCCTCCAGGAAACAAACACATCTGTTAATCTCCCCAGTGGGGACACAAACAGCAATAGCAACCTGACATATGTTCTAACCCTTCCCAACACTATCCAAATGCGTAGTGGCTTTGGATATATTTTACAACCTTCCATATTAACCTGCTAAGTCTATCCACCTTTGCTATTGTTAGCACCTTAAGAAATTTGAATTTTAGTTGATTTTGTGATAACATTTTGATCTGATAACTATCATTTGTTATTTTCCTTGTCAAAATTATTTAGTTTTCTGTCTTTACGGAATTCACCTGGTCCTTGAATCAAACTTTTTCTGCTTCTTCCACTAGTTCATTTATCGTTTCACTAACAAAGTCCTGATTTCTTACCAATACTACAACACACCATCAACACTGTTCACTCTGTTATTCTTTTTAGTATGATTCCTTTAACAATATATTTTATCTTTTTCTTTACATATTCTAGGTTGAGGCCAAACAGAACAGTAGAAGAATTGTGATTTTGTTACAAATGATTGTATATTCTTCAGTCAGTATGCTATGTATTCATACTTGCCCTTTGTTTCTTTATGACTCGTGTCAGGCAGTCTTACCATTTTCACCAATATGCCCATTTCTTTTTAAATTTTCACATCGTTTTTCTGATTGACAGAGTTATATGTGTGTTCTCAAATCATATGGAAATCTAAACTGTATTTATAAGCTGTAACATAACACTGGTAGTCACATATGTGCTTCTTTATATAAGTTCTTCAAGGTACAAGGTTAGACGCCTTTAATTTTTATGCGTTATCTTATCTTCTTTTATATAAGGGGCAAAAAAAACTCTTTCCCTATTGCACGACATCTCTTCTCACTCTACTTAGTTATTAACCACTTGTTGATCGGCTCATGCCGATATACGTCGGCAGAATGGCATCGCTGCTCAAAACATACCCGTACGTCGCTCCCGCCCACGGGGCGCGCTCCTGCGCCCCTGCCGCTCCCGTGGCGATCGGATTCATTGCAGAACCGATCAGTCTTCAGGTCCAGGCCAATGATTTCTGGCCTGGACCTGCTGATCGGTTCTGACCAATGAAATGCCTCCTCTGCCTGTGAATTGTAAAAACAGGCAGATGAAGTGATGTCACCTCCCCTCGTGGAATCCTTTTCGGTTCCAGAGAGAGGAGAGAGGACATCCAAACGTGAGTTACACTACACTGACACAGTACATGTAGGCACAAATTTCACCCCCCGATTACACCCTGATCGACCCCCCAGTTAACCCCTTCACTCCCTGTCACTGTGTCACCAATTACAGTTTTCAGATTTTTCACTGATCACTGCATTGGTGTCACTTGTGACTAGGGATCAGCTTCGAGTTCGAGTCGAACTCATGTTCGACTTGAACATTGGCTGTTCGCAAGTTCGCCGAACAGCGAACAATTTGGGGTGTTCGCGGCAAATTCGAATGCCGCGGAATACCCTTTAAAAGTCTATGGGAGAAATCAAAAGTGCTAATTTTAAAGGCTAATATGCAAGTTATTGTCATAAAAAGTGTTTGGGGACCTGGGTCCTGCCCCAGGGGACATGGATCAATGCAAAAAAAGTTTTAAAAACGGCCATTTTTTCAGGAGCAGTGATTTTAATAATGCTTAAAGTCAAACAATAAAAGTGTAATATCCCTTTAAATTTCGTACCTGGGGGTGTCTATAGTATGCCTGTAAAGGGGCGCATGTTTCCTGTGTTTAGAACAGTCTGACAGCAAAATGACATTTTGAAGGAAAAACCCATTATAAACTACCCGCGGCTATTGCATTGCCAACAATACACATAGAAGTTCATTGATAAAAATGGCATGGGAATTCCCCAAAGGGGAACCCCGAACCAAAATAAAAAAAAAATGACGTGGGAGTCCCCCTAAATTCCATACCAGGCCCTTCAGGTCTGGTATGGATATTAAGGGGAACCCCGGCCAAAATTTAAAAAAAAAATGACGTGGGGTTCCCCCTAAATTCCATACCAGACCCTTCAGGTCTGGTATGGATTTTAAGGGGAACCCCGCGCCAAAAAATAAAAAAAAAATGGCGTGGGGTCCCCCCAAAAATCCATACCAGACCCTTATCCGAGCACGCAACCTGGCAGGCCGCAGGAAAAGAGGGGGGGACGAGAGTGCGCCCCCCCTCCTGAACCGTACCAGGCCACATGCCCTTAACATTGGGAGGGTGCTTTGGGGTAGCCCCCCAAAACACCTTGTCCCCATGTTGATGAGGACAAGGGCCTCATCCCCACAACCCTGGCCGGTGGTTGTGGGGGTCTGCGGGCGGGGGGCTTATCGGAATCTGGAAGCCCCCTTTAACAAGGGGACCCCCAGATCCCGCCCCCCCCCTGTGTGAAATGGTAAGGGGGTACTTACCCCTACCATTTCACTAAAAAACTGTCAAAAATGTTAAAAATTCTATCTTCCTTCATCTTCTGGTTCTTCTGGTTCTTCTGGCTCTTCTGGTTCTTCCTCCGGCGTTCTTGTCCAGCATCTCCTCCGCGGCGTCTTCTATCATCTTCTCCTTGGGCCGCTCCGCACCCATGGCATGGGGGGGAGGCTCCCGCTCTTCTTCTTTTCTTCTCTTCTTCTCTTCTTCTCTTCTTCATTTTCTTCTCCGGGCCGCTCCGCACCCATGCTGGCATGGAGGGAGGCTCCCACTGTGTGACGGCGCTCCTCGTCTGACAGTTCTTAAATAACGGGGGGCGGGGCCACCCGGTGACCCCGCCCCCCTCTGACGCACGGTGACTTGACGGGACTTTCCTGTGACATCACGGGGGAAGTCCCGTCATGTCCCGTGCGTCAGAGGGGGGCGGGGTCACCGGGTGGCCCTGTCCCCCGTTATTTAAGAACTGTCAGACGAGGAGCGCCGTCACACAGCGGGAGCCTCCCTCCATGCCAGCATGGGTGCGGAGCGGCCCGGAGAAGAAAATGAAGAAGAGAAGAAGAGAAGAAAAGAAGAAAAGAGCGGGAGCCTCCCCCCCATGCCATGGGTGTGGAGTGGCCCAAGGAGAAGAAGATAGAAGACGCCGCGGAGGAGATGCTGGACGAGAACGCCGAAGGAAGAACCAGAAGAGCCAGAAGAACCAGAAGATGAAGGAAGATAGAAGAAAGAAGAAGCATTTAAATAAAGGAATTGTCAAAAACTGTCTCTTGTCATTTTTAACATTTTTGACAGTTTTTTAGTGAAATGGTAGGGGTACGTACCCCCTTACCATTTCACACAGGGGGGAGCGGGATCTGGGGGGTCCCCTTCAGGTCTGGTATGGATTTTAAGGGGAACCCCGCGCCAAAAAAACAAAAAAAACGGCGTGGAGTCCCCCCAAAAATCCATACCAGACCCTTATCCGAGCACGCAACCTGGCAGGCCGCAGGAAAAGAGGGGGGGGACGAGAGTGCGCCCCCCCCTCCTGAACCATACCAGGCCACATGCCCTCAACATTGGGAGGGTGCTTTGGGGTAGCCCCCCAAAACACCTTGTCCCCATGTTGATGAGGACAAGGGCCTCATCCCCACAACCCTGGCCGGAGGTTGTGGGGGTCTGCGGGTGGGGGGCTTATCAGAATCTGGAAGCCCCCTTTAACAAGGGGACCCCCAGATCCCGCCCCCCCGTGTGAAATGGTAAGGGGGTACGTACCCCTACCATTTCACTAAAAAACTGTCAAAAATGTTAAAAATGACAAGAGACAGTTTTTGACAATTCCTTTATTTAAATGCTTCTTCTTTCTTCTATCTTCCTTCATCTTCTGGTTCTTCTGGCTCTTCTGGTTCTTCCTTCGGCGTTCTCGTCCAGCATCTCCTCCGCGGCGTCTTCTATCTTCTTCTCCTTGGGCCACTCCGCACCCATGGCATGGGGGGGAGGCTCCCGCTCTTTTCTTCTTTTCTTCTCTTCTTCATTTTCTTCTCCGGGCCGCTCCGCACCCATGCTGGCATGGAGGGAGGCTCCCGCTGTGTGAAGGCGCTCCTCGTCTGACAGTTCTTAAATAACGGGGGACAGGGCCACCCGGTGACCCCGCCCCCCTCTGACGCACGGGACATGACGGGACTTCCCCCGTGATGTCACAGGGAAGTCCCGTCAAGTCACCGTGCGTCAGAGGGGGGCGGGGTCACCGGGTGGCCCCGCCCCCCATTATTTAAGAACTGTCAGACGAGGAGCGCCGTCACACAGTGGGAGCCTCCCTCCATGCCAGCATGGGTGCGGAGCGGCCCGGAGAAGAAAATGAAGAAGAGAAGAAGAGAAGAAAAGAAGAAGAGCGGGAGCCTCCCCCCATGCCATGTGTGCGGAGCGGCCCAAGGAGAAGATGATAGAAGACGCCGCGGAGGAGATGCTGGACAAGAACGCCGGAGGAAGAACCAGAAGAGCCAGAAGAACCAGAAGAACCAGAAGATGAAGGAAGATAGAATTTTTAACATTTTTGACAGTTTTTTAGTGAAATGGTAGGGGTAAGTACCCCCTTACCATTTCACACAGGGGGGGGCGGGATCTGGGGGTCCCATTGTTAAAGGGGGCTTCCAGATTCCGATAAGCCCCCCGCCCGCAGACCCCCACAACCACCGGCCAGGGTTGTGGGGATGAGGCCCTTGTCCTCATCAACATGGGGACAAGGTGTTTTGGGGGGCTACCCCAAAGCACCCTCCCAATGTTAAGGGCATGTGGCCTGGTACAGTTCAGGAGGAAGGGGCGCACTCTCGTCCCCCCCTCTTTTCCTGCGGCCTGCCAGGTTGCGTGCTCGGATAAGGGTCTGGTATGGATTTTTGGGGGGACTCCACGCCGTTTTTTTTTGTTTTTTTGGCGCGGGGTTCCCCTTAAAATCCATACCAGACCTGAAGGGTCTGGTATGGAATTTAGGGGGACTCCCACGTCATTTTTTTTTTAAATTTTGGTTCGGGGTTCCCCTTTGGGGAATTCCCATGCTGTTTTTATCAATGAACTTCTATGTGTATTGTCGGCAATGCAATAGCCGCGGGTAGTTTTAAATGGGTTTTTTCCTTTAAAATGTCATTTTGCTGTCAGACTGTTCTAAACACAGAAAACATGCGCCCCTTTACAGGCATACTATAGACACCCCCAGGTACGAAATTTAAAGGGATATTAAACTTTTATTGTTTGACTTTAAGCATTATTAAAATCACTGCTCCTGAAAAAACGTCCGTTTTTAAAACTTTTTTTTGCATTGATCCATGTCCCCTGGGGCAGGACCAAGGTCCCCAAACACTTTTTATGACAATAACTTGCATATTAGCCTTTAAAATTAGCACTTTTGATTATTCATGTTCGTGTCCCATAGACTTTAACGGTGTTCGCGTGTTCGAACAAACTTTTTTCCTGTTCGCATGTTCTGGTGCGAACCGAACAGGGGGGTGTTCGGCTCATCCCTACTTGTGACACTAATCAGCGTTAGGGAAGCTGGTAGTAGGCCCACGTAGCTTTAGGGTACCCCCCATTAACCCCCTAATAAAGGTTTAACCCCTTGATCACCCCCAGTTAACATTTTCACTCCCTGTCACCAGTATCACTATTAGATCTGTTTTCTGATCGCCTTATTGGTCTCACGGGTGACGCTAGTTAGCCAGCTAGCTGGTTAGTTTCACTGTCAGGTTTTTATAGCGTCAGGGCACCCCCATATATTACCTAATAAAGGTTTAACCCCCTGATTGTCCCCTAGTTAACACTTTCACCCCCTGTCACCAGTGATCACCGTATTAGTGTCACGGGGGACGCTGGTTAGTTAGTTTGTTTTTATAGGGTCAGGGTACCCGCTGTATATTACCTAATGACATCGGGTGACATCAGTTAGGTTTTAGCATCAGTGAGGTTCAGAGTCAGTCCCAGGCAGTGTTAGATTAGTGCCAGTAGCACTAACACCCACGCACACACCATACACCTCCCTTACTAGTATAATGTCTGAACGGATCAACATCTTTGATCTGATCAGATCTATACTAGTGTCCCCAGTAGTTTAGGGTTTCAAAAAATGCAGCGTTAGCAGGATCAGCCCAGATACCTGCTAGCACCCGCGTTAAGCCCCTCCGCCCAGCCCATCCCAGCCCACCCGAGTGCAGTATCAATCGATCACTGTCACTTACAAAACACTAAACACACATAACTGCAGCGTTCGTAGAGTCAGGCCTGATCCCTGCGAATGCTAACAGTATTTTGGTAGCGATTGAAGCAGGTAGTACCTATAAATTTAGAGACCAAAATGTCCAGACAGAGGTACACTAGTGAAGAGGCCTACATGTTGCTGAGCATGACAGATGAGAGCGAAGGGGAAGCTGCCTCACTGTCAGATTCAGGCTCAGTATACGAACCCGTAGAAAGCAGCTGCACCCTGACAGATAGCTCTGACGACAGAGTAGTGGTCCTTGCTAAGGTCCGGTGTACCTGATCCCGTTCGTCTGTTGTTGAGGTGCAAGAACCCACGGGGATCTTGTATGGAGCAGAGTGCCAGTACTAGTGCCGCTCATCCTTCTGGTGAACTGGCAAGCACCAGCGACCTAGTACACCCTGGTCGTACATCCAGCACTGCAGTATCACATGGTGATGTGGCGAGTCCCATAAGTGCAGTTCAAGCTGGTGTGGTGGCTAGCAGACGTAGTGTCCCGCAGCCACCAAGAAGACAAAGACAGGCCTGTCGAGCCCATATAGTGCCCATCATGCACTAGAAGTGGTGGGATTAGGAGCCCACCACTTCTGCAGCACCCGTACTTTCTCCATTCACTGGCCAACCCGGAATTCAGGTGGAAACAGTCGATTTTACGTCACTTGATTTTTATTCACTGTTTTTCATGGAAGAGCTCTATAGGTCTATTGTGGACCAAAGCAATTTTTATGCTGGTCAATTCATCACCGCTGATCCCCAGTTGACCCTTGCCAGAGATTGGAAACCTATTACGGTTTCCGAATTGAAGACCTTCCTGGGCCTATCCCACCTCATGGGGATAGCTAAAAGTTGTGGTCATATTGGTCATATTGGTCCACTGACCCAATTCACCATATGCCTGTGTTCTCTGCTTCCATGACCAGGGCTAGATCCGAGCATATCTTGCAGTTCATACATTTTAATGACAATGAACTCTGTCATCCTCAGGGTGACCCGGGATGCGATCGGCTCCACAAAATTCGGCCCCTCGTAAACCACTTCAACCAACAATTTGCCCTCCAGCGCTGCGGGAGGTGATTTCACCACCACAGTTAAAAAATAAAAAGGTGCATGTATGCCCATCATTAGAAGTGGGTGGATGCAGGGCGGTATTCTAATGGTGGGCGTACCCACCGATCAATCTCTTTTCATGAGGCTGCATGAAAAAAAAAGAACATTACAATATATCCCCAACAAGGAACAACAACGTTCTGGTATGTTGCTGAACTTTAAGTGGTCATACCAGAATGATGCCTGCATCAAGGTTTAGGTATCTTCTTGGTATCGTTCTTTTCAGCCAGTGGTCGGCTTTCATGTAAAAGCAATCCTAGCGGCTAATTTGCCGCTAAACTTCTTTTACAAGCAGTGGGAGGGACCCCCCCGCTGTCTTCCATGGTTTTCTTGGGCTCTCCTGTCCCACCGGGAAACTGAGAGTGCGGCTGGTGGTTCCGCCAGCTGACCATAGAGTTGATTGAAGAGCAGAATGGCTCCAATCAGCTCTATGGCATTAACAAACAGAAGCTATGAGCATTTCATGACTTCGGTTTCGCCGGATATAAACAGCACCATAGGGAAATTGGGAAAGCATCTTATCAGTAGTAGTATAGGCAATAAAGAATAAATTAAATAAAGTTTTTTCAGTATTGCAGCAGCGCTGTACGCCCCAAATTAATAGGGTCCACTTCACAGTAAAGTTCCTTAAGTTCAAATGAAACAGGTGGTAAGAGTCCTACTAATGAATATTGCTGTATTCCGTGAGGGTAGTTATTCCTTTCACCAAGTGATACACCACGTGCGGGGAACCCCAATGAAAACGCACTCACCAGAAATCCAACCAATATGAGCCTTGAGTAATAATAGTAGGTCTGCACCACCTTCCAAACGACCACCAGATGTCAGTCTTACTCTTGATAGCACACCTCTGCACAGCTGATCTCTTTGCCTCAAGTGCTATTATCAGGATTGTGTAAAAGAGGCCTGCATATCCTTATATTTATCACACCAAATTATACTTTCTGTAGCTCATTGTACTGATCCTTATATACAATGTATAATGTTCTCAGATTCTGGCTGAGTCTCCTGTCTGTCTTGGATGTGCTGTCCTGGCTCCCTTGCTATGCTGTGTACTTCTGTGGGTTTGACAGTCTGACTGGTTTTTGGTTTTTGTCTCTGACTGTGTCTGATGTCTGCCTTGGCAAATACTGTCTGAAGCTCACCTGCAGAGACTTCTGACTAGTCTAAAATATGGATTTATGAGATTTGCAAACAATTCCTTTATGTTTTTATGTAGATTTTACACAGCGTCCCAATTTTTTGAACTTGGGGCTGTATATTATTTTCTTTTCCTGGTGTTCTATATTTTTGCTGAAATACAGAGCATCAAAGCTCTCACTGGACTATATACATGTTGTATTACCATGCCTGGCTGATAATAAAAAGCTGCAATAGACAATGAGGTGCTGAGAATGGTGCACAGGAAGTATACAGTTGAAAAATGCTGATTCAAAGAAGAGATTGTTGTACAAACATCCCCCACCCTACTTTATATGATAAGGAGTTTACACTTAGATGATATACCAGCAATAAAAAGATGTAGGTGCCAGAGATGCCTCTGCCATCTATAGGTACAGGCTTAGCATGCCTATAGGTAAATCTGGCTCTGTTATCTCACACTGGCATCTACAGGAACAGGCCTGCAATCGCTAATTATAAATGTGCTGCCAGTATAGACTGCATAGAATCACTGAATAAAAAAAGGGAAGTTGTATTTCCTTATAACAAGCACCAAAAAAGTAAATAAATTGTAAATTTAAAATAAGACCAGATGTGCATTAAAAAATTTCCTGTAATGTTTACAGATTATGGAATATGAGAATAATTGTGATAACACTGCAAATGTACCTATTTATAATCAACAATTACATGAAAACAAGTAATTACAGTGCGCATATCCATGTTTTCTATACCACCCCTCTGGGCTTTACCAAGAAAACAGAAGCCACCGGGATTGAACAACATGGATTGTAAAGAATGAGTTTTTCCTTATCAGTCTTCTGCAGATTTTGGAACTCTCTTATCTGCAAAGCACAGATTACTGGCCTGATCTGCCTCTCCAAGCTGAGTATGAATCAAAAGATGCGTGTTTTTTTTTTTTTTTTTTAATTTAAACAGCACATTGTGGGTAAAATGCTCAATCTCCAGCCAGATAAATCAATTAATGTGATGCAGAGCTGTTTCCATTTTCTTTACATTTTCTTTATGTTTATGCAGCCACCCTTTACATTTCTCTGTACATGGAGGTTGTAATAGCATCTAAGAGTCCTTAGAAGAAGACTATACAGTTTTGCAGGTGCAGTCTTTCAGAACAATGTTAGCAGGCCAGTCCACCTCTTTCCTCCTCCCTTCTTTCCATGCATTAGCACCTCGCCCCTTGTGTGGGATACTTTGTTTCCACTACCCTTTTCTTTCCAATGTACAACACTGCAGTTAATCTGATTATGCTAATTTTAACTTCATAAATCTAGACACAGGGCCCTTTGCTAGCAGAAAAGGAAGAAGAGCATGGCTCAAGGGGCCTTATGGTGGGAGAAGAAGGGGGGCAAGACAATACGTTCAAGTTGGTAAAGAAAACATCTTCTGTTTTAGTGAGCACAGCACTTACTGGGAAGTCTACATAGCTCTTGACAATCTGGAGTGTTAAAATGGTTACACACATGCCACTGGATATGGGCAGACAACACATTTTCTTTTTTTCATTGAAATAATTGACTGATGCCGATAGTGTAAATAAACTGCAGCTTCTTTATTAGGGTTTTTCTATGTGGGTTCATCATTTTTTTTCTGTAACAGTTCACTTTGCAATAGCCAATAAAAAAGTACCTCTGAAATATACAAACAAGAACAAATAAAGGTTCATCCTAGTCAAATAGGAACATTTAGAATTTAAAAAAGGTTGGGGGAGGGAGAATTAGCAATATTGCATCATTGCCTTTTTTTTTGGTATACATGAGATTTTACCCGACAGAATACAAGGGAAAATCTACAGCAGGGACACAGCTCGATAACAAGGTGAAAAGGTTACTAGGGTTCCCCTAGTCTATTAAAAAAAGAAAACCATTATTATTTCTATCCAAGTTGCAGCTGGTTATTTTTCTTACTTCCTGTCTGGTCAAAAACTCCGTGGGAAAATAAGTAAAAATAGATCTCTCTAACTGACCTGTCCATTCACCCAGAAATTGATTTGTGGGGTGGTCTTCTGGTCTTCCACATTCTACTAAGCCCCTGAGATTCACCTGAAATAGTCTCTGAGGCTCCCAGCTGAGTATAACATTTCCTACAGTTCATTGCGAGGTTTCCACGAGTCTTGCATGTTTCTCAGGGCCTAAAGAGACTCTGCATATTGTGCAAGCTCCAAGACTTCTTAAAAATGTAGCACCCTGTTCCATCAGAATCGACGACCCGTCAGATTAGGTAATGGAAGTGACGTTCCGTGCTACTAGTGGTAGTACAGGCAAACCTTAATCTGGCTCAGGGATACACCTAAGTCACTAAATCTGGGTCAGGGTTATTAGAGGTTAGGGCTGGATGACTCAACCAGGCAGCTCTCTGGTGCCTCCTCTGGTTCTAAAATAGTGGCAAATGTTCTGGAAATTAGTGGACGGAGGCTAGGAGGGGCTGCTCCATATATTTGGAGGTCTTTGGCCAATCCCTAGGAAGTGGGCCTGGCAGGGAACCAAGGAGCCTTTAAATATTGGATGAGCTATGCCAGCAGGGGAGTCGGGTGGAAGATGGAGAAGCAGTGCTGAGGGAGTCTGTCAGTGGCCCTTGAGATACCCCTGCCGGGGAGCCGGAGCTTGGGTGGCTGACCGGGAATGATCCTACCACAGAAGGCAGTTTGAGGGACCCTGTCTGGAGAGGCAGCAGGAGCAAAGAGAGACTGAGTGAGTAGATTAGCACAGTGCAGGGACCAACGAGGGGAGAGACTGCCAACTGTAGCAGGTCTCTCTTGAAGACAGCGGTGTGGTTAATTCTTCATCCAACCTTGCCCTGGGAAGTCTCCAGTGTGTTAGTTGGGCAGGACTGGTGCAGAGTGTCAGTCAGGAGGACTGGGAAGAAGAAGCAGCCAGGTGAGCTAGCATTTTCGACACCTACAGCAGGGGGAACTATCGGGGGAGAGCTCCAGGTGACCAGGGGGCGGGACAAACACGCTGTGTGAAGCGCAGGGGAGCATGAGAGATCGTGGGAGAGAGTTGGAGAGAGTGACAGGAAACAGGTGCGAGACACCAAGGCCCGACTGGGAGAGGCAGCGGGGACCAGGGAATCATGAATCGGGAGGTCGTGATTGTGAGAGCCGGCGGGGACCTGACAGTGGAGATCGTAAGTGCAAGACTGATCAGGAGAGGTGGAGGGAGTCGGGGGGGTGATTGGCGGACAGGGGTAGCGGTAGGTACGGGACCGGAGGGAGACAGGCTGACTGGGGAAGGCTGCAGGAGGTGACAAGCAGTACAGGGGCAGCCGAGCAGGAGGAGCAGAGCAGCCACACAAAAAAAATTACAGATAGTTTTCTTTGTGAAACCAAGCTGTGTTGTGTGTTTTTGTAGCTGGGAGTACCTTTAGTACCTGGGATTACCTAAGTGACTGGGAGTACCTTAGTGACTGGGAGTAACTTAGTACCTGGGAGTACCTTAGTGACTGGGAGTACCTTGGAGTGCCTTAGTAACTGGCAGTACCTTAGGGACTTGGAGTACCTTAGTACCTGGGAGTGCCCTTGGTACCTGGGAGTACCTTATTGCCTGGGAGTACCTTAGTACCTGGGACGGCCCTTAGTATCTGGGAGTGCTTTATTGACTGGGAGTACCTTAGTGACTGGGAGTACCTTAGTACCTGGGAGTGCCTTAATAACTGGGAGTGCCTTAGTACCTGGGAATACCTTAGTGACTGGGAGTGCCCTTGGTACCTGGGAGTACCTTAGTACCTGGGAGTGCCTTAGTGACTGGGAGTACCTTAGTATCTAGGAGTGCCTTAGTGACTGGGAGTACCTTAGTATCTAGGAGTGCCTTAGTGACTGGGAGTACCTTAGTACCTGGAAATACCTTATTACCTGGCAGTGCCTTTAGTGCCTAGGAGTACCTTTAGAGCCTGGGAGTGCCGTAGTACCTGGGAATACCTTAGTGACCTGGCGTGCCCTTGGTACCTGGGAGTGCCTTAGTACCTGGGAGCGCCTTAGTACCTGGGAGTGCCTTAGTTATTGGGAGTGCCTTAGTACCTGAGAATACCTTAGTGACCTGGAGTGCCCTTGGTACCTGGGAGTACCTTAGTACCTGGGAGTGCCTTATTGACTGGGAGTACCTTAGTATCTAGGAGTGCCTTAGTGACCAGGAGTACCTTATTACCTGGGGGTACCTTTAGTGCCTGAGAGTACCTTTAGTGCCTGGGAGTACCTTTAGTACCTGGGAGTAACCTAGTACCTGCGAGTAACTGGGAATGCCCTTGGGACCTGGGAATACCTCTAGGAGTACCCTTACTACCAGGGAGAAACTGGTAGTACCTTTAGTAACTGGGAGTACCTTAGTGCCTGGGAGTACTGAGAGTTCCTGGAATAACTGAGAGAACTGAGAATAGTTATAGTGAACCGAAGCAACTCTAGCACCTACCTTTAGTACCTGGGGCTACTAGGAGTAGTGAAGCGGGGTGCTAAGAGTGATGCGGGGTGCTGTGATGTGACGCGGAGTGCTGTAGAGTGACGTGGAGTGCTGAGAGTAACGCAGAGTGCTGTGAAGTGACACAGAGTGCTAGGAAGTAAAGCAGAGTGCTGAGAGTGATGCAGGGTGCTGAGAAGTGAACCGGTAAGTGAGGCCGGGTGCTGAGAGTGGCGTGAGGTGCTGAGTAACGCAAGGTGCTAAGAGGGACGTGGGGTACTGAGAGTGATGCGGGGTGCTGAGAGTGACACGAGGTGCTGAGAGTGACGTGAGGTGCTGAGAGTGACGCGGGGTGCTGAGAGGGGCTGTGGGGTAATTGGAGAAGCTGTAGTGCCAGGGAAGCTTGGAGTACAGTAGAGTACCAATAGCAAGTCTTCCCTTATTATCCCCATTACACTAAAGGGTAATATATCCAGCAGGATTGGTGATGCCACTCAGTGCACATCCAGCTCCATGTATGCGTTCCTCAACCAGCCAATCGAGGGCGAATACTGCTATGCGAGATATTAGCTAGTTGTTTCTCTGGAAGCCCATGTCCTAGATCTAAAAAACAAGGTGGCAGCACTGCGCAGCATCAACAACCTGGAAACGAGTTTGGACATTACCCAGCAGGCGCTGGCAGGGGGCCAGTGTAGAGGAGGTTGGAGACATGGGGAGGACCCAGCTGTCATGGTACTTGTTGGCACCAATGACAAAGTGAGAGGAAGGTGGAGAGTCCTAAAAAGTGATTTCAGGGACTTAGGGAATAGATTGACGAGAAGGACCTCCAAGGTGATTTTCTCAGAAATACTACCTGTGCCTCGAGCCACACCAGAGAGGCAGCAGGAGCTTAGGGAACTGACCAAGTGGCTGAAGAACTGGTGTAGGAAAGAGGGGTTTGGGTTTCTGGAGAACTGGGCTGACCTCTCAGTTGGTTACCGGCTTTTTACTAAGGACGGACTGCACCTTAGTGGGGGTGTGCAGCTCTATTTGGAAGAAAGATGGCCACAAGGTTGGAGAGGCTTTTAAACTAGGTGTTGGGGGGGAGCTAAGGAAGTGACAGCCAGCAGTGAGCTAAGGACAGAGGGTAATAGTGGCGCCAGTAGTGATAATATAGCCATGACGTCTAATCCCGGGTTGAATGAGTGGTTAAATCAAAAACAAAGTATAAGAAAACTTAAGGAGAAATTAATTTGCACTCATACAACACTGAGAGGAGTATACACAAATGCCAGGAGCTTAGCTAACAAAATGGAGGAACTGGAGCTGCTATTACACGAGGAGGACTTAGACTTTGTGGGAATAACAGAAGCTTGGTTTGACAGCTCACACGACTGGCTTGCAAATATTCAGGGGTATTCCTTGTATCGGAAGGACAGGAAAGGTAGAAGAGGGGGAGGGGTGTGTCTATATATTAAAAGCGATGTAAGGGTGATTGTAAGGTACCTGGTAGTTGAGTCTGACTGGTAGAAGGAGACCTCTCTTAAGCGCTGGTTCAGGAGCCGCTGGAAGTGGGAACAGTGGTCTCCTGAGCACAGTGGGTAGGAGGGCCTGATGCAGGTTCCAGCAGAAGCAGACACCGGAACTGGAAGGATGTCCCTCAGGGATGGCTGAGCTGTGGATGCAGGTAACTGGTGCAGGCCGGTAGGCAGGCTGGCAGACAGATGCGAAGACAGCAGCTGGATGCAAACAGGCAGGCTGGGAGCAGCGTTACAGGACACAGGCAAGCAAGGTCAGACAGTCCGTATTTGGCAGGAGATCAGGCAGGGTATAAACAGGAGGGATGATCCAAGGGTAGTCAGACAGGCAGGAGTTCGGCAACGGGTAGCAGAGTAAACAAGGTCAGACAAGCCGGGTCGGATTGGAGACTGGAGAATGGTCAGGCGTAGCCGGGTCAATAGCAAATAACAAGCAGGCAGATACAGGAACTTTCAGGTGCAGAGCTGCAGACGAACAGCAGCTAACATGAGCACCTGTCACTCTTTTAAAGGGCCCTTGGCGCCAAACGGCGCTAGCGCGAACAGGCGCGCGCACGGGCGCGCGCGCACACCCGCGAACGTGCGAACGTGCGAACGCGCGTACGGGCACCCGCGGGAGCGCGCCGGCGCCCCCTGGTGGGGACTTTGGCTGAATTCGTCTAGAAACACTCTTTGTGGACCTACGTGCACGCAGATTCACCCGACGACTGCTAACATGCCCCTGACATTGCCCCCCCCCAACGGGCAGCCTCCGGATGCCCAGATAAGCCTTTTTTTCAGGATGGGCAGAGAAGTATGCATGAATTAAACGTTTGGCATGAATATTACAGTCAGGTTCCCATGAGTTGTTTTCCGGACCATACCCTTTCCACTTAATTAAAAACTGTACTTGCCCAGACCTCTTTCTGCAGTCAAGGATGGATTCCACTTCATACTCTTCATTGCCGTCCACCAGAACTGGTTCAGGGACCCTGGTGCCCCTATCAGGAAAAGGATCATCTACAGCAGGCTTTAAGAGTGACACGTGAAACACAGGGTGTATCTTAAGTGAGTCAGGTAAGCATAATTCATACGATACCTCGTTAATTTTTCTTTTCACAGGGAAAGGTCCAATAAATTTTGGGGCAGGCTTCTTGGAAGGACATGTCAATCTGATATTATTGGTAGACAGCCATACCTTGTCGCCAAGCTGAAGGTTTAGATCTCCCCTTCTTTTCTCATCAAAGAACCTCTTATTGTCCGCTTGCGCTTTGGATACCGCCTCCTGCAAGATCCGGTTATTACGACTGAAGAACTGCACTGTGTCCTGGACCGCTGGAACTGAAGATTCTGAAAGAAAATCTGGTAAAAAAGATGCATGAAACCCATAATTAGCAAAGAAAGGAGATTGACCCGTGGCAGAGTGACTGGCATTATTGTAAGCGAATTCCGCTAGTGGCAGCAAGGACACCCAATCATCTTGCACAAAAGATTTAAAACACCTAATGTATTGCTCTAGAGTCTGATTTGTCCTTTCAGTTTGCCCATTTGTTTGGGGATGGTATGCTGAGGACAGAGCTAGTTCAATCTTCAAATTTTTACAAAGGGCTCTCCAAAAGCGTGAAGTAAACCGTACCCCCCTATCGGACACTATATTCGCGGGAATCCCGTGTAACCTGACAATTTCCCTAATGAACACACGAGCCGTCTCTACAGCAGAAGGTGTTCCTTTTAGGGGCACAAAGTGGGCCATTTTGGATAGCCGGTCGACGACCACAAAGATTGCTGAACACCCCTCAGAATATGGCAGTTCGACTATAAAGTCCATTGCTATCATCCTCCAGGGCCTATCTGGTATAGGCAATGGTCTTAGTAGTCCCCACGCTCTGTTCCTGGGGGTTTTATTCTGGATGCAGACAGAGCAGGAGTTGACATATTTCTTGCAAAATTCCTTTAAGTTAGGCCACCAAAAAGTGCGCTGCACCAGCTCAAGGGTCTTACGGACCCCAAAATGTCCTGCAAGTGGATGGTCATGCAAAAGTGTCAGCACCTTGACTCTGACGTTTTCTGGTACGAAGATTTGACTTCCCCTCCATAATAGTCCATCTCGAGGTGTTAAGGAGGACCCCTGATGACTTGAAGGTTCTGGGGATGCTTCTCTGATCATGGATAGCAAATCTGTTTGAAGGAGAAGAAAACTATTTGCCGGCAAAATAGTGTCAGGTACAGAAGAGTCTTTAGGATTATCAAACATGCGTGACAGTGCGTCCGGTTTTACATTCCCTGATCCTGGACGGTAGGTGATGTGGAAGCAAAACCGTGTAAAGAATAGAGCCCAACGGGCCTGTCTGGGTTTCAGTCTTTTAGCAGATCTTAGATATTCCAGATTTTTGTGATCCGTATAAATCAGTACTGGATGGACTGCACCTTCAAGCAAGTATCTCCATTCCTCCAAGGCTGTCTTGATGGCAAGTAACTCCCGATCCCCCACATCGTAGTTCCGCTCAGCCGGCGAAAGTTTCCTAGAGAAGAACCCTACAGGATGCATCAGGTCTTTGTTGCCCTGATGTTGGGAAATAATAGCACCCACAGCTACTTCGGAGGCATCAACCTCTAGAATAAAGGGCAAAGATGGGTCAGGATGGCTAAGAATCGGAGCCGACGTGAAACGCCTTTTTAACTCTTCAAAGGCCCCCTGAGCTTCCTGGTTCCAGTGGAAACGAAGATTCTGCTTGGTTAGCTGTGTAATGGGGGAGATGATGGCAGAGAACCCCCTGATAAACTTCCTGTAAAAGTTCGCAAATCCAATGAAGCGTTGTACGCCTTTCTTGTCCATGGGTGCTGGCCATTCTAACACAGCAGACACTTTCTGAGGATCCATTTTAATGCCGGTTGGGGAGATAACTAACCCCAGGAACTGAATCTCTTTTTGTTCAAATTCGCACTTCTCCGCCTTGGCATACAATCTGTGCAGGCGGAGTCGAGCTAAGACTTTACGGACATGTTCCCTGTGTTGTTCAAGTGAACTGGAGAAGATAAGAATATCGTCCAAGTAGACAATTAAAAAGATGTCCAGGAAATCTTTAAACACATCATTGACCAGATGCTGAAATGTGGCAGGAGCATTGCAAAGGCCGAAGGGCATGACCAGATATTCGTAGTGCCCGAAACGGGTCCGGAACGCCGTCTTCCATTCATCCCCGGCCCGAATGCGGACCAGATTGTAGGCCCCTCTCAGATCTAATTTGGTAAAGATGATGGCGGTCCGTAATTTTTGAAACAGTTCCGGTATTAGGGGCAACGGATAACGGTTTTTGACCGTAACCTTGTTTAGCTCCCGATAGTCCACACAAGGGCGGAGCGTAAGATCTTTCTTAGAGACAAAAAATATTCCCGCCCCAGCTGGTGAAGTGGACTGTCGAATGAAGCCTTTTTCCAGATTTTCATTGATGTAAACCTTAAGCGCCTCTTGTTCCTTCTCGGAAAGTGGAAAGATGCGCCCAAAAGGAATCTCGGCTCCAGGAAGCAACTCAATTGGACAGTCATAGGGGCGATGGGGTGGCAGAGAATCTGCTCCCTTCTTGCTGAATACATCTGCAAAGTCCTGATAGACCTCTGGTACGTTTTGAAGCAGATCTGGGTCAATGTCCATACATAGTAGGGTAGTAGCAGAATTAACAGGTTCAGATAGGCAATGTCTTTGACAATAGGGTGACTGAAACTTGATCTCGCCCGTGGCCCAATTGACAAGAGGATTGTGGGCTTGAAGCCAGGGCATACCCAAAATGATTGGGAAAAGAGGTGATGAGATAACGTCCAGGATTAAGATCTCTCGATGCTGAGATGAACAGGTAGCAGACAGAGGAAGGGTTTCTTGAGAGACCTGCCCAGATTTTATATGGGACCCATCGGCCAGAAAAATTGAAAGTCTATGTGTTTTGTCTTTTAAAGGAAGATCTTGCTGGGTAGCAAAAGCAGAGTCAACGAAACAGCTACATGCCCCGGAATCAACAATGGCGTTGACTTGAATTGTTCTTCCCTGGAGCTGTAATGAGAGAGGGAGAACAAGTTGAGTGGCATTGGCTGTTAAAGCGGACAAACTGGTTGGAGTTGAAGAAAAACACTTACGGATCTTCACTGGGCAGTTGTTCACGTAGTGGCCCGTTACGCCACAATAGAGACAAAGGTTCAGTTGGCGCCTGCGTGCCCGTTCTTCAGGGGTCAGAGTAGTACGCATAAGTCCTAGTTGCATGGGCTCAGAAGCATCAGTTGTTTGGTTGACTGGACTTGGCCCGGCAGAAGGTAGATACCGGGAGGCAGGCAGCGGGGCTCTTGCAGTCATCCACATAGGCCGAGTTTGTTGGGAAGATCGTTCAGACCGGCGCTCACGAAGGCGTCGGTCAATTTGGATAGTAATGGCAATGAGCTCTTCCAAGGTGTCAGGCATTCCTACCCGGGCAAGCTCATCCTTAAGACCTTCAGATAACCCCATGCGGAACTGGTGGCGTAGGTCTGCGTTATTCCATTGAGTGTCCGCGCTCCAGCGTCGAAAGTCCATGACATAGTCCTCGGCCGGACTACGGCCTTGCTGGAGCGCGATCAAAGCTGCCTCAGCGGTGGCAGCCCGCTGAGGGTCCTCATAAAGCTGGGCCATGGCTTCAAAAAAGGCAGGTAGTGTCTGGATCTGTATGGCGTTGGTTTCAAGCAAGCGGTGGGCCCAGGTCTGGGGTTCCCCCTGGAGGAGGGATATAACAAACCCCACTTTGGTGGCTTCCAAAGAAAAAGTCCGTGGCTGTAATCCGAAGTAAAGTTGACAAGCGCTGCGGAAAGCCACAAACTTAGTTCGGTCACCGGAAAACTTGTCAGGAACAGGGACTCTTGGTTCTGGTGGAAGCATGACCACTGAGGGTGGTGCAGCAGCCTGTACTGGAGCAGCTGCGGGTGCAGCAGCCACACCACCGGGACCACTGAGGTTTAACACTTGACCCTCCAGTCTGTTATAACTGTCCTGTAAAGTCTTTACTGCTTGGGTGAGGGCTGCCAAGTGCGTACAGATCTCCTGAATGGGAGAGGTCTCTCCTGCAGGCTCAGTCATGGCTGTTCTTACTGTAAGGTACCTGGTAGTTGAGCCTGACTGGTAGAAGGAGACCTCTCTTAAGCGCTGGTTCAGGAGCCGCTGGAAGTGGGAACAGTGGTCTCCTGAGCACAGTGGGTAGGAGGGCCTGATGCAGGTTCCAGCAGAAGCAGACACCGGAACTGGAAGGATGTCCCTCAGGGATGGCTGAGCTGTGGATGCAGGTAACTGGTGCAGGCCGGTAGGCAGGCTGGCAGACAGATGCGAAGACAGCAGCTGGATGCAAACAGGCAGGCTGGGAGCAGCGTTACAGGACACAGGCAAGCAAGGTCAGACAGTCCGTATTTGGCAGGAGATCAGGCAGGGTATAAACAGGAGGGATGATCCAAGGGTAGTCAGACAGGCAGGAGTTCGGCAACGGGTAGCAGAGTAAACAAGGTCAGACAAGCCGGGTCGGATTAGAGACTGGAGAATGGTCAGGCGTAGCCGGGTCAATAGCAAATAACAAGCAGGCAGATACAGGAACTTTCAGGTGCAGAGCTGCAGACGAACAGCAGCTAACATGAGCACCTGTCACTCTTTTAAAGGGCCCTTGGCGCCAAACGGCGCTAGCGCGAACGGGCACGCGCACGGGCGTGCGCGCACCCGCGAACGGGCGCGCGCGTACGGGCACCCGCGGGAGTGCGCCGGCGCCCCCTGGTGGGGACTTTGGCTGAATTCGTCTAGAAACACTCTTTGTGGACCTACGTGCACGCAGATTCACCCGACGACTGCTAACATGCCCCTGACAGTGATAGAGAGGAGTGACATTGTTAATGGGATGAGGGGGGAGATGAAATCCGTGTGGGTAGAACCCCAAAGAGAAGAAGTGAGAGGGAAATTGTTGGTAAAATTCCATTCTCTCACTGATCAGTCAACTCCGGTCATGTTGATTAGAAGACAGATTTATTACAAATGTACCGGTACATTTGGATGAGCTCTGTACACAGCAAGTAGATTCATCAGAGTCACCCAGAACCCTTTTACACACGTCATTTTATAGCAGTATTTGGCAAGCTACCATTGGCTAAGGCACACTGGTGACTCATGGTGCATCGTCAGCTTTATTGTCAAAAACAGTGTCCTTTACACAATATGCCCTAATATGGTAAACTTTTGCTAGTTCTTTAAATATTGTTGTAGGTGTTGGTTGGAACTAAGCAGATTGCATAAACAATAAGTCAGCGCCATTTTAGCTAGAAAAAAGCATATAAGGAACAAGGCAAATTGATTGATATCACTTGTAATTCTTTAAATATTTCTTATCAGAAATTAATAGTGGTGGTATGTTACAGGCCTCCTAACCTGAAGGAGGAGGAGGAGCTGGACCTCCTATCACAGTTAGAAATGGCAGCGAGGCAGGGAAATGTCATCATAATGGGGAACTTCAATTCTCCCAAAATTCAACTGGGCAGAGGGGACAGCACACTCATTAAAGGCCCGTCATTTCATGAATGTCTTGCAGAACAACTTTATGACTCAATTGGTGGATTCTCCAACTAGAAGGAATGCATTGCTAGATTTTTTTAATTACCTCAGATGTGGCAGTACAGGACAACTTGGGATCTAGTGATCACAGTATGATCACATTTAGCATAAATCATAGGAAAAGGAGGCATGAGGGTAGCACAAGAATTCTAAATTTAAAAAGACCCAACTTTTCAGAACTGTGCTCAAAACTACAAGACATCAATTGGGACCTAGTCCTAGAAACATTGAACACCAAGGTAAAATGGGAATGTTTTAGGAACATATTAAACAAAGGTATCACACAGTGCATTCCCATGGGAAATCAATATAGAAGAATTAAGTTTAAACCTGGGTGGCTAAATCGTAACGTAAAAATTCCTATTAGAAAGAAAAAATGGCCTTTAAAAAATATAAAGCGGAGGGGACATTGTCAGCATTCCAACACCACAAGGAATGCAATAAAAAGTGTAAGAACAAAATCAGGGTGCTTAAAAAAGACTACGAGAGACACATAGCAGAGGAGAGTAAAGAAAATCCTAAGGAATTCTTTTGATATACAGTATCAACAGTAAAAAGCGAAATCAGAGCACATTGCCCACATAAAAGACGATGGAGAGAGTATGGTTACAGATGACACAGAGAAGGCAACTGTGCTAATTGCTTTCTTCTCCTTAGTTTTAACACAGGAAAAGGAGGGGTATACTCACCACGACAGTATTGTTAGTAACACATCACAAGATGTAGCCTCGTGGCTAACAAAGACTGGAGTCAAGGAAAGACTAGATACAGTGCCTTGCAAAAGTATTCACCCCCTTGGCATTTTTTGTGTTTTGTTGCCTCACAACCTGGAATTAACATGAATTGTTTGAGGATTTGCATCATTTAATTTACAGAACATGCCCACAACTTTGAAGATTTTTTTTATTGTGAAGTAAGCAACAAATAGGACAAAATAACAGAAAAAGTCAATGAGCATATTCACCCCCCTAAAGTCAATATTTTGTAGAGCCACCTTTTGCGGCTATCACAGCTCCAAGTCGCTTTGGATAAGTCTCCATGAGCTTGCCACATCTTACCATTAGGATTTTTGCCCATTTCTCCTTGCAAAACTGCTCCAGCTCCTTCAAGTTGGAAGGTTTGCGCTTGTAAACAGCAATCTTTAAGTCTGACCACAGATTTTCTATTGGATTTAGTTCTGGGCTTTGACTAGGCCATTCCAACACATTTACATGTTTCCCCTTAAACCACTCAAGTGTTGCTTTAGCAGTGTGTTTGGGGTCATTGTCCTGCTGGAATGTGAACCTCCGCCCTAGCCTCAAATCACACACAGAGTGGTACAGGTTTTGCTCAATAATATCCCTGTATTTAGCACCATCCATCTTTCCCTCAACCCCGACCAGTTTCCCAGCCTCGACTGCTGAAAAAACATCCCCACAGCATGATGCTGCCACCACCATGTTTCACTGTGCGGGTGGTGTTCTTTGGGGGATGTGATGTGTTGGGTTTGCGCCAGACATAGCGTTTTCTTTGATGGCCAAAAAGTTCAATTTTAGTCTCATCAGATCAGAGCACCTTCCTCCATACATTTTGGGAGTTTCCCACATGCCTTTTCGCAAACTCAAAACGTGCCACTTTGTTTTTTGCTGAAAGTAATGGCTTTCTTCTGGCCACTCTGCCATAAAGCCCAACTCTATGGAGCGTACGGCTTATTGTTGTCCTATGTACAGATACTCCAGTCTCTGCTGTGGAACTCTGCAGCTCCTCCAGGGTTACCTTAGGTCTCTGTGCTGCCTCTCTGATTAATTCCCTCCTTGCCCGGTCCGTGAGTTTTGGTGTGCGGCCGTCTCTTTGCAGGTTTGCTGTCATCAAAGATTTGTTTTTTTTTATAACCTAACCCTGACTTGTACTTCTCAACAACATTGTCCCTTACTTGTTTGGAGAGTTCCTTGGTCTCCATGGCAGTGTTTGGTTAGTGGTGCCTCTTGCTTAGGTGTTGCAGCCTCTGGGGCCTTTCAAAAAGGTCTGTATATGTAATGACAGATAATGTGACACTTAGATTGCACACAGGTGGACATAATTTCACTAATTATGTGACCTCTAAAGGTAATTGGTTGCACCAGAGCTTTTTATGGGCTTCATAACAAAGTGGGTAAATACATACGCACATGCCAATTATCAGTTTTTTATTTCTGAAAAATAGTTTTATGTGTATATTTTTCTAATTTTACTTCACCAACTTAGACTATTGTGTTCTGATCCATCACATATAATTCAGATTAAAAAAAACATTGAACTAAAGGCTGTAATGTAACAAAGTAGGGAAAAAGTCAAGGGGGTGAATACTTTTGCAAGGCACTGTAAGCTTAACACAAATAAGTCACCAGGACCAGATGGCTTACACCCGAGAGTCCACAAAGAACTCAGTCGGGTTATAGCTAGACCATTATTCCTAATATTTGTGGACAGCTTACTGACAGGAATTGTACCAGCTGATTGGAGAAAAGCCAATGTGGTACCAATATTCAAAAAAGGGCATAGACATATTCCAGGGAAGTACAGGCCAGTCAGCCTAACATCAATAACAGGTAAATTATTGGAGAGGATTATAAGGGACTATATCCAAGAATTTGCTGATGAAAAGAGTAGTAATCAGCATGGGTTTACAAAGGCTCATTCTTGCCAGACCTGTCAACATTCAACGAGGAAGTGAGCTGCCATCTAGATAGGGGTAGGCCTGTGGATGTGGTGTATCTGGGTTTTGCAAAAGCATTCCATACAGTTCCCCATAAATGTAAATTAATCAGTGCAGCGCTAAATTGATAACTAAAAACGATTAATGAATCAGAATTCAATAGATAAAAAGTTCATATGTTCGTATGTTGAAACACATATGTAGATAGAGAGGCACACAGACGTCAAT
Organism: Lithobates septentrionalis; assembly: GCA_037952835.1. Taxonomy (NCBI): domain Eukaryota; kingdom Metazoa; phylum Chordata; class Amphibia; order Anura; family Ranidae; genus Lithobates; species Lithobates septentrionalis. Next base: position 388,688 of record JBBDGP010000864.1, on the reverse strand, counting down.
GGTGATAAAGGGTGCTTCATGCAAAAGTTTGGGGTGCTCCTTGATCCGTGCTCACACCATATGTTTAGCCAAACTGCTCACCTTGCTTATTAGACCCCTGAGCTAACAGGAAGGTCATAAGAGCTTGCACCACCTCTGGTGGTAATGGTAAACTTGTGGATGGAAGCTGGGCACCTCTTGAACTCCTGCAGATAAGCCTTGTGACTCTCCCGTAGCAACATATAATACAAAGAAAAAATCTAGTGCTCTCTGTATGATTTGTAAAAAGGTATCATTTAATATAAGATGGGTACTCACATCAAAAGCACTTAATCCAAGTGCTAGGATATAAAGCATAAAAGGACTGGTAACAGCAAAGCTGATGAGGTGGCCGTAGTGACATTAAGATGAACTCTCGCACGCGTATCGTCCATAGGACTTCCTCAGCGATAATGGAGTCTCACAATGCCACTGTAGTTTAAATAGGTAGCCCCTTATCACACTCACCTGTGTAATTAAAGAACGAGCGGTAAGCATCCAATCAGGACGCACCACTCTCTAATAGGAAGAGTATCTGAAAAGGTTACCATGGTAATCCCTAAAGCGCGTCATGCGGCGCAGAGCATGCATGGTAATCTGACTGGGTAATTAAACAAACGAGCGGTAAGCGTCCTATCGGAGCGCACCGCTCGGACATGGGAGGAGTTTGGTAGGTTGTGGCTCCATAATGGTCATTGCGCCGCGACGGCACAACAACATGTCGGCGTGACGGCGGATCACATGACCACCCACCTCAAAGGGTACCTCCCACCTAAAGAAAGTATAAACAAAACTAAGACATGTTTGCCTGTTACCATGGTGATCCGGCGTTACGTCCGCAAAGCGGCAGATCGCACGCCAGTCATCATCATAGTATCCTACCTTCCCGGGGCGGAGTACGCATACAGCCTCAAGCGTGTGTGGTTGTCACAGCAACCTAAGAGAAGGGGGCTGGGCCCACACCACGTCGATACTGCAAACCAAATACCATTCAAATATACATAACTTAAACAAAATATGTTAAAAAAGGAGTCACCCAGGGAACCAGCCTGGACTAAGGCTCCCTAAGACTAAGAAGTTATTATTAATGCCCACATGATCTGTGGTCACCAATGCTGACCCAAAAACGGGCATCAAAAGATGCACATAATACTTCAAAGATAGAATCTGATAACAACAAAAATAATATTGCTAAAAATAATATAAATTAATTGTTAAAAATAATCTTAATTAGTCACCACGGCCACCTTTTACAATCTCCCAAATATACCAGACACCAGTTACATAAAGCACTTAACAACTAAAAAAATAATAATTAAAAAAAAATAATAAAAATTAAAAAGATATATAAAAAAAAAAAAAAAAAAAACTAACGATCAGAAATAAAACAATTCAAATCAAACTCAACATTGAGCCCCGTAGGTACTCCCACATGTGTTTCATATATCCAAAAAGACTCGCGGCGGCTCAATTGTCTTATGAAATTGCCGCCCCTCCAATGGGGTGTTACTTTTTCCACTCCCCAGAACTTTAGTTTAACAGGGCTGCGTTTGTGGAAGAGTTTAAAATGTTTGGAGACATTGTGAGAATCCAGGCCCTTCTTAATATTGGTGATATGTTCACCAATACGAATATGAAGGGACCTAGATGTTCTACCTACATATTGTAGGCCACATTCGCATTCCATGATATAAACAACTCCTGATGTTGAGCATGTAATGAAATCCCTAATTTGATAGATCTTTTTTGTAGCTGTGGCTACAAACTCTTTGCGTTTTTTAATATTGCCCTTGGTTTGTTTACATGGTGGGCACCGCCCACATGCATAGAAGCCTGTCATAATGTTCGAAATCCTGTTTACACAAGAGAGAGGTGGGTCAATTACCCCCGGGGCCAATTTATCTCTTAAGGACGGTGCCCTCTTATAGACAAACTGGGGGTATTCCGGGAGTACAGGGCCCAAAGTTTTATCCTGTCTGAGAATGGGCCAATATTTCCGGACTATTTTTTCAAATTTTTTATATTGCACATTGTAGTCCAAGATCATTCTAATATTGCCCACACCCTCACATTTGGCCCTCGGGCCATTGGATACTAATGACTTTCTCTCTAAAACTCGAACGGTCTCAATATGTTTATCAATATCGGTTTTGTTATAACCCTTTTGGACAAAACGGGCAGATAGAACCTCAGATTGTTCAAGGTAATGATGCTCATGCGTACAGTTCCGCCTAATCCGTACAAATTGCCCCTTGGGAATATTACACAACCATTGGAGATGGTGACAACTCCCAAGGGGTATGTACGCATTGCGGTCCGTAGGCTTAAAATGATTTTTTAACTCCAACTGATTATCTTTCAAGAAAATGTCTAAATCCAAAAAGGTAACATGAACTTTATCTATATTCCAGGAGAGAACAATATTTCTATTGTTCTCATCGAGTTTTCGCATAAAGGCATCCAAGTTCGATCTATTACCATCCCACACCATAATGATGTCGTCAATATAACGCTGGTAGCATTTAAGCTCAGGGGGTGTGTTCTTATAGATAAACTCTTCCTCCCAGTGTGCCATAAATAAATTGGCAACACTGGGAGCGAAGCGGGCACCCATCGCGACTCCCCTGGTTTGTAGAAAAAAGCGTTTATTGTACCAAAAGTAATTTTTGGATAAGCAAAACTTTAGGCAATCTAAGATATAATTTTTATGTCTTCTGGTCAGATCGGATGTTCTGAAGGCCCATCGGACTGATGCTAACGCATCTTCATGACTGATAATCGTATAGAGGGAACTAACGTCCGCTGTTATTAGCAAACAAGAAGAAGAAAAGGAAAGGGCTTCTAGAATTTGGATGATGTGTTTAGTATCCTTAATAAAGGAGCGGGTTCCCGTAACCAAAGGTTGCAAAAAAGAGTCAATGTATTGACCCAGTCTAGAAGAGACTGAGTCTATACCATTGACTATGGGGCGGCCAGGTGGATTGGTACTATTTTTATGTAATTTGGGTAAACAATATATGATGGGGGTCCGGCAAAAAAGTGGATCTAAGTAAGAAGCTTCTTTTTTATTAAGGACTCCAATGTGTTTGCCTCTTTCTACAAGAAAGTGCAATTCCTCTTTATACTCAAACATAGGGTCTTTGCTGAGTAGAACATAGGTACTAAAATCATTAAGCATGTTCTCCATTTCATTGTTGTAATAGGTTTTACTAAGAACGACCAGACCACCCCCCTTGTCCGCTGGGCGTATTACGAGATCCCTCCGTTCTAAGAGGGACTCGATGCCCTTTTTGACATATGATGGATCTTGTGCCTTCCGGATCTTAAGTGTATCGAGATCTCTAGTCACCATGTTTTTGAAAACTTCCAAAAACTTAGTGTCACGATTAGGGGGATTAAAGACTGATTTATTACGGAGAGACGAATGGGTACCTGATGGTTTAGAGTCGTTTGGTAAAGTACGTGTTACAGGGTTAGAAAGATGGTACTTCTTGATATTCAAACTTCTAATGAATTTTTGTAAGCCTATGTAGGTCTGGAATTTATTTAAGTTACGAATGGGGGCATATTTGAGGCCCTTATCTAGAACCTTAATCTCATCCTCACTAAGGGGGGAGCCACTCAGGTTGTAGATACCCGCCCCTATTGTGGTCTGACTCTTTTGAGTTCGCCTGCCTCCTCTCCTTCCTCTAAGAGTTTTCTTTTCCTTGGACCGTTGTCTAGATTGGGAGGTGGCGGCGGAACGTTCCACCCTCCCCCTGGTTTGGGTGGGATGGACGGAGCTCCCCTCCCCATCCCCCTCTGGGACCTGTGAAAATCCCCTCCTCTTCTAGGGCCAGAACTCTGTAATGGTGCAAACCTATTTTGGGTATATACCGGATGTCCATAGGACTGAGATTCTCTCCCTCTATTATAAGGGGTATTTGAATAGTTGGTGTAATACTGGTTGTAAGGTCGATCAACATTAGGTACCCAATTACGATCGGTACCTTGTTGGTAAGAATGTTGATGATAGTAAACATCATCATTTGTAGGAGGTGGATTCCAAGGGTACTGTCTGAACGGAGACTCATATACATCGCGCCTTGTGCCCCTACCCTTTTTGTTCTTACCTCTCTTGTTATGTACAGTTTTAAATAAATTACCTCGAGAGGGGGTTGGGGTACTAGTATAATCACACTGATCGTAGTGAGCAATCCCCTCCTCTTCATGGTCATCAAGAGGAGTTTGAGGGGGTTCCAGGGATATGGGGCGCAACACTGGCTGATTAGTAGAGGCGTCAGCAGGTTTGATCTGCCATTTGTAGATACTCCCTCTCCCAAAATCATCTGCATCTCTTATATATTTCTTCTTCTTTTTATTTTGAGTTTCATAGTCCCATTTTATGAGCTTATTTTTCAACTCCGCTGAAAGTCTAAGAAATTCTTCAGACTCTTTATGGGACTCAATGGAACTCTTAAGTTCTGCAATCTGAGTCTCAAGAAGAATCATTTTCCGCCGATTCCGGGATAACAGAAATTCAATTAATTCTAGGCCTTTGTTGGTGAAAAAATCCCCCCATTCCTTCATAGAGTAATCATCCATGAGGCCATCATTGGGAGGTACCTCCCATCTGAGTCTTCTAGGGATCAACTTTGCAGTGAGGTATTGTTCAAACGTTACTATATCCCACCAAGTTTTTACTTTTTTCTCAAACAGATACCCTAGTTTCCTGAACCCGAGAGATAAGGTATTAACCTCCTCCGAATTATGCTTATTAGAAAAAATCTCTCCCAGTTTGATTTCTCTTTTTTCTATATATTGAAAGATCTCCATTAGTAATGCTGCTAGGCTGGAATATATTATGTAAGCAGGTAACCAATTGAAAAAAAACAGTCAGCGCAAAACTCAATGTCTACTCACAGCAGCTGAACACTAAAGGCAAATATATAAACCCTTCAGTACTATGTAAATTAATCAGTGCAGCGCTAAATTGATAACTAAAAACGATTAATGAATCAGAATTCAATAGATAAAAAGTTCATATGTTCGTATGTTGAAACACATATGTAGATAGAGAGGCACACAGACGTCAATGGTGATAAAGGGTGCTTCATGCAAAAGTTTGGGGTGCTCCTTGATCCGTGCTCACACCATACGTTTAGCCAAACTGCTCACCTTGCTTATTAGACCCCTGAGCTAACAGGAAGGTCATAAGAGCTTGCACCACCTCTGGTGGTAATGGTAAACTTGTGGATGGAAGCTGGGCACCTCTTGAACTCCTGCAGATAAGCCTTGTGACTCTCCCGTAGCAACATATAATACAAAGAAAAAATCTAGTGCTCTCTGTATGATTTGTAAAAAGGTATCATTTAATATAAGATGGGTACTCACATAAAAAGCACTTAATCCAAGTGCTAGGATATAAAGCATAAAAGGACTGGTAACAGCAAAGCTGATGAGGTGGCCGTAGTGACATTAAGATGAACTCTCGCACGCGTATCGTCCATAGGACTTCCTCAGCGATAATGGAGTCTCACAATGCCACTGTAGTTTAAATAGGTAGCCCCTTATCACACTCACCTGTGTAATTAAAGAACGAGCGGTAAGCATCCAATCAGGACGCACCACTCTCTAATAGGAAGAGTATCTGAAAAGGTTACCATGGTAATCCCTAAAGCGCGTCATGCGGCGCAGAGCATGCATGGTAATCTGACTGGGTAATTAAACAAACGAGCGGTAAGCGTCCTATCGGAGCGCACCGCTCGGACATGGGAGGAGTTTGGTAGGTTGTGGCTCCATAATGGTCATTGCGCCGCGACGGCACAACAACATGTCGGCGTGACGGCGGATCACATGACCACCCACCTCAAAGGGTACCTCCCACCTAAAGAAAGTATAAACAAAACTAAGACATGTTTGCCTGTTACCATGGTGATCCGGCGTTACGTCCGCAAAGCGGCAGATCGCACGCCAGTCATCATCATAGTATCCCACCTTCCCGGGGCGGAGTACGCATACAGCCTCAAGCGTGTGTGGTTGTCACAGCAACCTAAGAGAAGGGGGCTGGGCACACACCACGTCGATACTGCAAACCAAATACCATTCAAATATACATAACTTAAACAAAATATGTTAAAAAAGGAGTCACCCAGGGAACCAGCCTGGACTAAGGCTCCCTAAGACTAAGAAGTTATTATTAATGCCCACATGATCTGTGGTCACCAATGCTGACCCAAAAACGGGCATCAAAAGATGCACATAATACTTCAAAGATAGAATCTGATAACAACAAAAATAATATTGCTAAAAATAATATAAATTAATTGTTAAAAATAATCTTAATTAGTCACCACGGCCACCTTTTACAATCTCCCAAATATACCAGACACCAGTTACATAAAGCACTTAACAACTAAAAAAATAATAATTAAAAAAATAATAAAAATTAAAAAGATGGTGTGAGCACGGATCAAGGAGCACCCCAAACTTTTGCATGAAGCACCCTTTATCACCATTGACGTCTGTGTGCCTCTCTATCTACATATGTGTTTCAACATACGAACATATGAACTTTTTATCTATTGAATTCTGATTCATTAATCGTTTTTAGTTATCAATTTAGCGCTGCACTGATTAATTTACATAGTACTGAAGGGTTTATATATTTGCCTTTAGTGTTCAGCTGCTGTGAGTAGACATTGAGTTTTGCGCTGACTGTTTTTTTTTTCAATTGGTTACCTGCTTACATAATATATTCCAGCCTAGCAGCATTACTAATGGAGATCTTTCAATATATAGAAAAAAGAGAAATCAAACTGGGAGAGATTTTTTCTAATAAGCATAATTCGGAGGAGGTTAATACCTTATCTCTCGGGTTCAGGAAACTAGGGTATCTGTTTGAGAAAAAAGTAAAACTTGGTGGGATATAGTAACGTTTGAACAATACCTCACTGCAAAGTTGATCCCTAGAAGACTCAGATGGGAGGTACCTCCCAATGATGGCCTCATGGATGATTACTCTATGAAGGAATGGGGGGATTTTTTCACCAACAAAGGCCTAGAATTAATTGAATTTCTGTTATCCCGGAAACGGCGGAAAATGATTCTTCTTGAGACTCAGATTGCAGAACTTAAGAGTTCCATTGAGTCCCATAAAGAGTCTGAAGAATTTCTTAGACTTTCAGCGGAGTTGAAAAATAAGCTCATAAAATGGGACTATGAAACTCAAAATAAAAAGAAGAAGAAATATATAAGAGATGCAGATGATTTTGGGAGAGGGAGTATCTACAAATGGCAGATCAAACCTGCTGACGCCTCTACTAATCAGCCAGTGTTGCGCCCCATATCCCTGGAACCCCCTCAAACTCCTCTTGATGACCATGAAGAGGAGGGGATTGCTCACTACGATCAGTGTGATTATACTAGTACCCCAACCCCCTCTCGAGGTAATTTATTTAAAACTGTACATAACAAGAGAGGTAAGAACAAAAAGGGTAGGGGCACAAGGCGGGATGTATATGAGTCTCCGTTCAGACAGTACCCTTGGAATCCACCTCCTACAAATGATGATGTTTACTATCATCAACATTCTTACCAACAAGGTACCGATCGTAATTGGGTACCTAATGTTGATCGACCTTACAACCAGTATTACACCAACTATTCAAATACCCCTTATAATAGAGGGAGAGAATCTCAGTCCTATGGACATCCGGTATATACCCAAAATAGGTTTGCACCATTACAGAGTTCTGGCCCTAGAAGGAGGGGATTTTCACAGGTCCCAGAGGGGGATGGGGAGGGGAGCTCCGTCCATCCCACCCAAACCAGGGGGAGGGTGGAACGTTCCCCCGCCACCTCCCAATCTAGACAACGGTCCAAGGAAAAGAAAACTCTTAGAGGAAGGAGAGGAGGCAGGCGAACTCAAAAGAGTCAGACCACAATAGGGGCGGGTATCTACAACCTGAGTGGCTCCCCCCTTAGTGAGGATGAGATTAAGGTTCTAGATAAGGGCCTCAAATATGCCCCCATTCGTAACTTAAATAAATTCCAGACCTACATAGGCTTACAAAAATTCATTAGAAGTTTGAATATCAAGAAGTACCATCTTTCTAACCCTGTAACACGTACTTTACCAAACGACTCTAAACCATCAGGTACCCATTCGTCTCTCCGTAATAAATCAGTCTTTAATCCCCCTAATCGTGACACTAAGTTTTTGGAAGTTTTCAAAAACATGGTGACTAGAGATCTCGATACACTTAAGATCCGGAAGGCACAAGATCCATCATATGTCAAAAAGGGCATCGAGTCCCTCTTAGAACGGAGGGATCTCGTAATACGCCCAGCGGACAAGGGGGGTGGTCTGGTCGTTCTTAGTAAAACCTATTACAACAACGAAATGGAGAACATGCTTAATGATTTTAGTACCTATGTTCTACTCAGCAAAGACCCTATGTTTGAGTATAAAGAGGAATTGCACTTTCTTGTAGAAAGAGGCAAACACATTGGAGTCCTTAATAAAAAAGAAGCTTCTTACTTAGATCCACTTTTTTGCCGGACCCCCATCATATATTGTTTACCCAAATTACATAAAAATAGTACCAATCCACCTGGCCGCCCCATAGTCAATGGTATAGACTCAGTCTCTTCTAGACTGGGTCAATACATTGACTCTTTTTTGCAACCTTTGGTTACGGGAACCCGCTCCTTTATTAAGGATACTAAACACATCATCCAAATTCTAGAAGCCCTTTCCTTTTCTTCTTCTTGTTTGCTAATAACAGCGGACGTTAGTTCCCTCTATACGATTATCAGTCATGAAGATGCGTTAGCATCAGTCCGATGGGCCTTCAGAACATCCGATCTGACCAGAAGACATAAAAATTATATCTTAGATTGCCTAAAGTTTTGCTTATCCAAAAATTACTTTTGGTACAATAAACGCTTTTTTCTACAAACCAGGGGAGTCGCGATGGGTGCCCGCTTCGCTCCCAGTGTTGCCAATTTATTTATGGCACACTGGGAGGAAGAGTTTATCTATAAGAACACACCCCCTGAGCTTAAATGCTACCAGCGTTATTCTGACGACATCATTATGGTGTGGGATGGTAATAGATCGAACTTGGATGCCTTTATGCGAAAACTCGATGAGAACAATAGAAATATTGTTCTCTCCTGGAATATAGATAAAGTTCATGTTACCTTTTTGGATTTAGACATTTTCTTGAAAGATAATCAGTTGGAGTTAAAAAATCATTTTAAGCCTACGGACCGCAATGCGTACATACCCCTTGGGAGTTGTCACCATCTCCAATGGTTGTGTAATATTCCCAAGGGGCAATTTGTACGGATTAGGCGGAACTGTACGCATGAGCATCATTACCTTGAACAATCTGAGGTTCTATCTGCCCGTTTTGTCCAAAAGGGTTATAACAAAACCGATATTGATAAACATATTGAGACCGTTGGAGTTTTAGAGAGAAAGTCATTAGTATCCAATGGCCCGAGGGCCAAATGTGAGGGTGTGGGCAATATTAGAATGATCTTGGACTACAATGTGCAATATAAAAAATTTGAAAAAATAGTCCGGAAATATTGGCCCATTCTCAGACAGGATAAAACTTTGGGCCCTGTACTCCCGGAATACCCCCAGTTTGTCTATAAGAGGGCACCGTCCTTAAGAGATAAATTGGCCCCGGGGGTAATTGACCCACCTCTCTCTTGTGTAAACAGGATTTCGAACATTATGACAGGCTTCTATGCATGTGGGCGGTGCCCACCATGTAAACAAACCAAGGGCAATATTAAAAAACGCAAAGAGTTTGTAGCCACAGCTACAAAAAAGGTCTATCAAATTAGGGATTTCATTACATGCTCAACATCAGGAGTTGTTTATATCATGGAATGCGAATGTGGCCTACAATATGTAGGTAGAACATCTAGGTCCCTTCATATTCGTATTGGTGAACATATCACCAATATTAAGAAGGGCCTGGATTCTCACAATGTCTCCAAACATTTTAAACTCTTCCACAAACGCAGCCCTGTTAAACTAAAGTTCTGGGGAGTGGAAAAAGTAACACCCCATTGGAGGGGCGGCAATTTCATAAGACAATTGAGCCGCCGCGAGTCTTTTTGGATATATGAAACACATGTGGGAGTACCTACGGGGCTCAATGTTGAGTTTGATTTGAATTGTTTTATTTCTGATCGTTAGTTTTTTTTTTTTTTTATATATCTTTTTAATTTTTATTATTTTTTTTTAATTATTATTTTTTTAGTTGTTAAGTGCTTTATGTAACTGGTGTCTGGTATATTTGGGAGATTGTAAAAGGTGGCCGTGGTGACTAATTAAGATTATTTTTAACAATTAATTTATATTATTTTTAGCAATATTATTTTTGTTGTTATCAGATTCTATCTTTGAAGTATTATGTGCATCTTTTGATGCCCGTTTTTGGGTCAGCATTGGTGACCACAGATCATGTGGGCATTAATAATAACTTCTTAGTCTTAGGGAGCCTTAGTCCAGGCTGGTTCCCTGGGTGACTCCTTTTTTAACATATTTTGTTTAAGTTATGTATATTTGAATGGTATTTGGTTTGCAGTATCGACGTGGTGTGTGCCCAGCCCCCTTCTCTTAGGTTGCTGTGACAACCACACACGCTTGAGGCTGTATGCGTACTCCGCCCCGGGAAGGTGGGATACTATGATGATGACTGGCGTGCGATCTGCCGCTTTGCGGACGTAACGCCGGATCACCATGGTAACAGGCAAACATGTCTTAGTTTTGTTTATACTTTCTTTAGGTGGGAGGTACCCTTTGAGGTGGGTGGTCATGTGATCCGCCGTCACGCCGACATGTTGTTGTGCCGTCGCGGCGCAATGACCATTATGGAGCCACAACCTACCAAACTCCTCCTATGTCCGAGCGGTGCGCTCCGATAGGACGCTTACCGCTCGTTTGTTTAATTACCCAGTCAGATTACCATGCATGCTCTGCGCCGCATGACGCGCTTTAGGGATTACCGTGGTAACCTTTTCAGATACTCTTCCTATTAGAGAGTGGTGCGTCCTGATTGGATGCTTACCGCTCGTTCTTTAATTACACAGGTGAGTGTGATAAGGGGCTACCTATTTAAACTACAGTGGCATTGTGAGACTCCATTATCGCTGAGGAAGTCCTATGGACGATACGCGTGCGAGAGTTCATCTTAATGTCACTACGGCCACCTCATCAGCTTTGCTGTTACCAGTCCTTTTATGCTTTATATCCTAGCACTTGGATTAAGTGCTTTTTATGTGAGTACCCATCTTATATTAAATGATACCTTTTTACAAATCATACAGAGAGCACTAGATTTTTTCTTTGTATTATATGTTGCTACGGGAGAGTCACAAGGCTTATCTGCAGGAGTTCAAGAGGTGCCCAGCTTCCATCCACAAGTTTACCATTACCACCAGAGGTGGTGCAAGCTCTTATGACCTTCCTGTTAGCTCAGGGGTCTAATAAGCAAGGTGAGCAGTTTGGCTAAACATATGGTGTGAGCACGGATCAAGGAGCACCCCAAACTTTTGCATGAAGCACCCTTTATCACCATTGACGTCTGTGTGCCTCTCTATCTACATATGTGTTTCAACATACGAACATATGAACTTTTTATCTATTGAATTCTGATTCATTAATCGTTTTTAGTTATCAATTTAGCGCTGCACTGATTAATTTACATAGTACTGAAGGGTTTATATATTTGCCTTTAGTGTTCAGCTGCTGTGAGTAGACATTGAGTTTTGCGCTGACTGTTTTTTTCCCCATAAATGCTTAATCTGCAAGCTGAGGTCTGCAAGCATGGACCATAAGGTTTGTCCTTGGATAGAAAACTGGTTACAGGGGCACATCCAAAGAGTACTGATAAATAACGTGTACTCAGACTTGTGAGGGGACATGATAGCGATTTACAAATACCTCAATGGTGATCCCAGTGTAGGAAAAAAACTATTCAGTCTCAGGGAGTGTAAGAGGTCACGTGGCCACACAATAAGATTGGAGGAGAAGCGGTTTAACCTTAAGCTGCATAGGGGGTCTTCACTGTCAGGGCAGTGAGAATGTGGAACTTTCTTCCACAATCGGTGGTGTCAGTGGGGGTATTGATATTTTTAAAAAAACTCTTGGACGTGCATCTTAATTAAGGAACACAATATACAGGGATATGATTATCGACTCTGACACACGTACACCTACACAGGTTGAACTGGATGGACTATTGTCTTTATTCAACCTTACCAACTATGTAACTAAGTGGAGCTGGGATCAGTGTCTACAGGGAAGCAGAAGGAGTTGAAGGATGCAGTTCACTCCACATGTGCTACTTTTCCAAAAGGATTGAGAGTTCCTAGCCTGTAATGGGCTGTTGCTAAGCTTAGAAAAAGACCGGTAGCTCTTAGGTTGGGTTCACACCTATGCGAATTGGATGCGGATTTCCCCGCATTCAATTCACATAGCAGGTGAATGTGACCAGCTCACTATGGAGCCGGTTCACATATCTCCGGGGTGGCTGCGGAGCGCACTTCACTGTGCGTCTTTGGCTCCATTTCAGGGCCGAATTCAGGCAAAGATTCAGCCCTGATTCCTCCCTAAACCACAGAATGGGGACTCACAGTGTTCCTGTGCGATCCGCAGCCAGTTCCAGTGTGAACCAAGCCTTAAGGAGTGAACCCAGCAGAGCTGTGCAAAGGAGCAAGATTTGTGCAGGAGGAAGAAGTGGTAGCTGTAAATAGGGAGGAATCTGTCCCTGGAATTGCTACTGTTAAGTTGGGCAGTAGTGCTACGGGGGTAGTGCTACAAAAAATAAAAAATAAAAGCTCTGCATGTGGCACTTATGCCGCGTACACACGAGCGAACTTTGTGGCAGACTTTGCCCGGTGGACTTTTCAACGGACTTTACGACGGACTTCCTGAATGAACGGACTTGCCTACACACAATCCACCAAAGTCCGTCGAATTCGTACGTGATGACGTACAACCGGACTAAAACAAGGAAGTTCATAGCCAGTAGCCAATAGCTGCCCTAGCGTGGCTTTTTGTCCGTCGAACTAGCCTACAGACGAGCGGACTTTTCGACCGGACTCGAGTTCGACGGAAAGATTTAAAACATGTTTCAAATCTAAGTCCGTCCAACTTTTGAGAAAACAATGTCCGCTGGAGCCCACACACGATCGAATTGTCCGACGAAATCCCGTCCGCCGGGCAAAGTCTGCCGTAAAGTCCGATTGTGTGTACGCGGCATTAGTCTTTTCTCATAGTGCATCATAGTCACATATACCATGGCTCAGAAAGGATGCCACCTAACATTGAACTATGGAACCTGGAATAGCAAGAGAAAGGGGATTTGAAGAATGTTTTTGTATATATAAACGATCATACAAGTTGGAAATAATCTAATACACTTGATTGGAATGGACACAGGAGAGCAGAGACTATATGAAGCTGGCTATTTGGGTACAGAATTACTTGCTATTGAAAAGTTTTTTTTCTTTTGCATTTGGGACTAAACGCTGTCTTGAGTAGAGCTGTAGTCTAGATTGAGAGCAGAGAAAGGCATGGCATCTATGGAGAACAATGACAGTCTTTAGTGGTTGAATGGGATGTGAGGTCTGTTGACGGTGACTGGCTCATATAATTTATGGTCATACAGTATATATATATATATATATATATATATATATATATATATGTACAGCCTATATTACCAAAGTTATTGTGACGCCTGTCTTTACACGCACATGAACTTAAGCCTAGGTTTACATTGTTGTGATTTTGCATGCGTTTTGACATGTCAAATCGCATGCCAAATAGGCGGCTATTGCCGGCAATGACACTGTCCAAATTGGTGCGACGCAGACTCCCAAAAGTCGTTTCTGTACTACTTTTGGCGACTTTGAGCGTGATTTTAATAGACATCTGTGCAAAAACACGCACAGATGTCTCTGAAATCGCCCCTGAAGTCAGACTAACATGTGGGTATGAACTCGGACGATTTCAATCCCGCATCAGTGTGAGCGTAGGCTTAATGGCATCCCAGTCTTAGTCCATAGGGTTCAATATTGAGTTGGCCCACCCTTTGCAGCTATAACAGCTTCAACTCTTCTGGGAAGGCTGTCCACAAGGTTTAGGAGTGTGTCTATGGGAATGTTTGACCATTCTTCTAGAAGCGCATTTGTGAGGGCAGGCACTGATGCCGATGAGAAGGCCTGGCTCGCAGTCTCCACTCTAGTTCATCCCAATGGTGCTCTATCAGGTTGAGGTTAGGACTCTGTGCAGGCCAGTCAAGTCCCTCCACCCCAAACTTGCTCATCCATGTCCTTATGGACCTTGCTTTGTACACTGGTCCAAATCATTTGGTGGAGGGGGGATTATGGTGTGGGGTTGTTTTTCAGAGGTGGGCTTGGCCTCTTAGTACTAATGAAGGGAAATCTTAAGGTGTCAGCATACCAAGACATGTTGGACAATTTCATGCTCCGAACTTTGTGGGAACAGTTTGGGGATGGCCACTTCATGTTCCAACATAACTGCGCACCAGTGAACAAACAAGGTCCATAAAGACATGGATGAGTGAGTTTGGGGTGGAGAAACTTGACTGGCCTGCACCGAGTCCTGACCTCAACCCGATAGAACGCCTTTGGGATGAATTAGAGCGGAGACTGTGAGCCTATTTAAGAACTGTCAAACAGCGGAGCAGGCATTCAGCAGTCAGCCGTCCTTGCTCAGGTCCAGTGGTGCCGTTGGCATTGTGATGGACGATGGATCTACATCGGAGGACAATGTTTTTTTAATTTTTTTAATAAAGGACTTGTCAGAAACTGTCTACTGTTTTTCTTTATTTTTGACACTTTTTTGGTTAATGAGTAGGGGTACAATGTACCCCATACTTATTTACATGCAGGGGCCGGGATCTGTGGGCCCCCTTGTTAAAAGGGGCTCCCAAATTTCGATGAGCCCCCTGCCCGCAGTCCCCCACCACCACCACCCAGGGTTAGCGGGCAGAGGCCCTTGTCCCCATCAACATAGGGACATGGTGCTTTGTGGTGGTGGGGAACTTGTGGCCTGGTATGCGCTCGCTCGCCCCCCCTTTTCCTGGCCTGCCAGGCTGCATGCTCAAATAAGAGTCTGGTATGGATTTTGGGGGCGTTCCCCTTAAAATCCATATCAGACCCGAAGGGCTTGGTATGGATCCGGGGGGGGGGGGGCATGCTGTTTTTGTTTTCATTGTTTTCAATTGCTGGTAATGGTATTTTTTTTTCATTCAGCTGTCAGCAGGGAAGCTCGTTGACAGCTGATGACTCATCCGTTGTTAAGAATGCGGCATCCGGCTTCCCTGCCCCGCTCCTTAACAACCAGCTATTCACTGTACCCTGATTGGGCAAATCTATGCCCAATCAGGGCTTAGAATGCACTGTGCAGCTCTTAGTGCATTGTGGGGCGCTCGGCGGGCGAACTGTCTGCAGAGCGCCCTGCAAATTCAGGTGTTCACTGAACGGGTGAAAAGGCGACGTTCTGCCCAAACGTTTGCTCTGCCTGAACCGTTCATCCAACTCTCTCAACTATGTCAAGTTACATACAAAGAAAGCCCAATGCACCTGTCTTTCCCATCTGAGAAAGGAATAGTAAGATGCATAATAAAATCTTTCTGAGCATAATTTTTACTTTGACTAGACATAATAATATGCATATGTCAATACACACAGGGCAAGTTTCAGTTGCTATGGCAACACTATGCAAAATGTATGACTACCTTTCAAGCAGGAAAAAGCACATTCTCACATTGCTCTATTGTCATTAAGGTTGTCATCTATGATAACATTTCCCCACCACATTTGTATCAAAGCTTTCTCCTCTTGTATAAGATTAACCTGCACTGATTAAATATGCTGGGGTTGATTCACTAAAGTGTTTTTTTAACAGTTGTATACAAATAATTATTAGAAATACTAAAGAAAACATAGCTATTATGCTTGATTTGCAGTTGCATTAGGTATACTCACCAGAAGAAAATAAAGATAAACTCCAACTATATAACAGCAAATATTTGCATCTTGTAGCTGTTACATAGTTACATAGTTACATAGTAGGTGAGGTTGAAAAAAGACACAAGTCCATCAAGTCCAACCTATGTGTGTGATTATGTGTCAGTATTACATTACATATCCCTGTATATTGCGGTCATTCAGGTGATTATCTAATAGTTTCTTGAAGCTATCAATGCTCCCCGCTGAGACCACCGCCTGTGGAAGGGAATTCCACATCCTTGCCGCTCTTACAGTAAAGAACCCTCTACGTAGTTTAAGGTTAAACCACTTTTCTTCTAATTGTAATGAGTGGCCACGAGTCTTATTAAACTCTCTTCTGCGAAAAAGTTTTATCCCTATTGTGGGGTCACCAGTACAGTATTTGTAAATTGAAATCATATCCCCTCTCAAGCGTCTCTTCTCCAGAGAGAATAAGTTCAGTGCTCGTAACCTTTCCTCATAACTAAGATCCTCCAGACCCTTTATTAGCTTTGTTGCCCTTCTTTGTACTCGCTCCATTTCCAGTACGTCCCTCCTGAGGACTGGTGCCCAGAACTGGACAGCATACTCCAGGTGCGGGCGGACCAGAGTCTTGTAGAGCGGGAGAATTATCGTTTTATCTCTGCAGTTGATCCCCCTTTTAATGCATGCCAATATTCTGTTTGCTTTATTAGCAGCAGCTTGGCATTGCATGCCATTGCTGAGCCTATCATCTACTAGGACCCCCAGGTCCTTTTCCATCCTAGATTCCCCCAGAGGTTCTCCCCCCAGTGTATAGATTGCATTCATATTTTTGACACCCAAATGCATTATTTTACATTTTTCTACATTGAACCTCATTTGCCATGTAGTCGCCCACCCCATTAATTTGTTCAGGTCTTTTTGCAAGATTTCCACATCCTGCGGAGAAGTTATTGCCCTGCTTAGCTTAGTATCGACTGCAAATACAGAGATGGAACTGTTTATCCCATCCTCCAGGTCGTTTATGAACAAATTAAATAGGATTGGTCCCAGCACAGAACCCTGGGGGACCCCACTACCCACCCCTGACCATTCTGAGTACTCCCCATTTATCACCACCCTCTGAACACGCCCTTGTAGCCAGTTTTCAATCCATGTACTCACCCTATGGTCCATGCCAACGCACCTTATTTTGTACAGTAAACGTTTATGGGGAACTGTGTCAAATGCTTTTGCAAAATCCAGATACACCACGTCTACGGGCCTTCCTTTATCTAGATGGCAACTCACCTCCTCATAGAAGGTTAATAGATTGGTTTGGCAAGAACGATTCTTCATGAATCCATGCTGATTACTGCTAATGATATCATTCTTATTACTAAAATCTTGTATATAGTCCCTTATCATCCCCTCCAAGAGTTTACATACTATTGATGTTAGGCTAACTGGTCTGTAATTCCCAGGGATGTTTTTTTTTTTTTTCACATTATACAGATCAAGACTGAAACATGGAATTGAGCTCTCGTTTTTCCAATCACCAAGTGACGTGTATATAACATAGGTAATGTAATCCGGCTTCAGTTATCTGACTTGGCAGCTCCTAAGGTTGCATATACTGTCCACAACTTACCTTCCATTCAGCTGCTAGGAACTAAGGAACCATTGGGTGAACCACAAGTCACAACTTTTTACTGTTAGTAAATGTGTTACTATGCTGGGTATTTGAATGGTCAATCACCAAGCATCAGCACTGTTACATCATGGCAAGAAGGGTTGTGAGCTACATGTTCCCAATAACCTGATTGGCTCTGGTATTTCTTTGGCAGCAGAGGAGGTAAAAGAAGGGAAGAAGAATATGTGCAGGAGGGAGGCAGGTTAAGTGGTTGTAAAGGCTAAAGTTTGTCTTTACTTTAATGCATTTTCTTCATTAAGGTGAAAAACCTTTTAGTTGCAGCACTGTTACATCATGGCAAAAAGGGTTGTGAGCATAGGCGTGCGCACAGGGTGTGCCAGGTGTGCCTGGGCACACCCTAATCACCCCATGTCATGCATATTCACCCTATACATATACACCCTTCACCCTATACACATGCACACACACATATGTGTTTTAGCTTTGGGGTGCACACCCTAATGCAATAGGCTGCGCCATAGGCGTGCGCAGCCTATTACATTAGGGTGTGCACCGAAAGCTCAAGCACACATACGTGTGTATATATATATATATATATATATAGTCAAAAGTATTGGGACACCTGCCTTTACACACACATGACCTTTAATGACATCCCAGTCTTAGTCCGTAGGGTTCAATATAGAGTTGGCCCACCCTTTGCAGCTATAACAGCTTCAACTCTTCTGGGAAGGCCGTCCACAAGGTTTAGGAGTGTGTCTATGGGAATGTTTGACCATTCTTCCAGAAGGGCATTTTTTGAGGTCAGGACTCTGTGCAGGTCAGTCAAGTTCCTCTACCCCAAACTCGCTCATCCATGTCTTTACGGATCTTGCTTTGTGCACTGGTCCAAATCATTTGGTGGAGGGGGGATTATGGTGTGGGGGGGGAGGGGGGGATTATGGTGTGGGGTTGTTATTCAGGGGTTGGGCTTGGCACCTTAGTGCCGTAAAGGGAACTCTTCTGTCGTCAGCATACCAAGACATTTTGGACAATTTCATGCTCCCAACTTTGTGAGAACAGTTTGGGGATCTCCCCTTCCTGTTCCAACATGACTGCCCACCAGTGCACAAACAAGGTCCATAAAGACATGGACTTAGCAGGAGTGGTGGGAAATTAACTTCAAGTGCAATCATTCACATTATAACTGTAACTAAAACATATACAATTAAGTGTAACACTCTAAAAAATCACTCTAAAAAATAAAAATTCCAAAGTCCTATAATGGTGTGAACCTCCCAACTAAAAAGTTGTTGCACTTTAAGGTAATTTGTATTGCAATTATCTGAAGAGGGGTTTCCACCATCCCTGCTAAGGCAGCACTGATGGGCACTGATAGGCAGCACTGATGGGCACTAATAGGCTGCACTGATTGGCAGCATTGATGGGCACTAATTGGTAGCACTGATGTGCACTGATAGGTGGCAATGATAGGCAGCACTGATAGGTGGCACTGATGGGCGGCACTGATGGGCGCTTATTGTCAGCACTGATTGGCACTGATGGGCACTGATTGGTAGCACTTATGGCCACTGATAGGCTCTGATTTGCTGCACTGATAGGCAGCATTGGTTGACACTGATTGACAGCATTGGTTGGCACTGATTTACAGCATTGGTTGGCACTGATAGGGTGCACTGACTGGGACTGGTTGCCACTGATAGGCAGCATTGGTTGGCACTAATAGGCAGCATTGGTTGGCACTGATAAGCAGCATTGGTTGGCACTGGTTGGCACTGATAGGCAGAATTGGTTGGCACTGATAAGCAGCTCTGGCACGGATAGGCAGCACTGGTTGGCACTGATAAGCAGCACTGGCACTGATAGGCAGCATTGGTTGGCACTGGCACTGATAAGCAACACTGGCACTAATAGGCAGCATTGGTCGGCACTAATAATCAGCACT
This sequence comes from Lithobates septentrionalis, assembly GCA_037952835.1. Taxonomy (NCBI): domain Eukaryota; kingdom Metazoa; phylum Chordata; class Amphibia; order Anura; family Ranidae; genus Lithobates; species Lithobates septentrionalis. Next base: position 369,081 of record JBBDGP010000864.1, on the reverse strand, counting down.
GATTTGCACTGATAGGCAGCACTGGTTTGCACTGGTTGGCACTGAAAGGCAGAATTGGTTGGCACTGATAAGCAGCACTGGCATGGATAGGCAGTACTGGTTGGCACTGATTGGCAGTACTGGTTGGCACTGATTGGCAGCATTGGTTGGCACTGATTGGCAGCATTGGTTGGCACTGATTGGCAGCATTGGTTGGCACTGATAGGCAGCACTGGTTTGCACTGATAGACAGCACTGGTTGGCACTGATAGGCAGAATTGGTTAGCACTGATAAGCAGCACTGGCATGGATAGGCAGTACTGGTTGGCACTGATTGGCAGCATTGGTTGGCACTGGCAGCATTGGTTGGCACTGATTGGCAGCATTGGTTGGCACTGATTGATTGGCATCATTGGTTGGCACTGATAGGCAGCATTGGGTGGCACAGATAGGGGAGAGGGGGAGTTTCACATTCAGGAGATCGTGAGAATTGCCAGAGCTGATCAGTGTATGAAACTGTCAGATAATGACACTGCATGCAGGGGGAGAGACCAGCTGTTAAAAGTCAGCGGTGATGCTGGTGGTGGGCAGGACGGAACAGTTACCAAACAGCAGCCAATAGGATAGGTCTGGGCGTGCCGCTACATTTCTCTGGCTCCGCCCTCTCTCTGAAGCAGCCCAATCATTGGCTGGTGTTGGCGCTTGGTCCCGCCCACCCCCGACATCACGGCTGGGTTGTGATGACTTACAACTGAGCCGCGATGTCGGGGGTGGGCGGGACCAAGTGCTATAAACACCAGCCAATGTTTGAGCTGCTTTAGAGAGGGGGCGGGGCCACGTAAATGTAGCGGCCCGCCCAGACCCCATCCCATTGGCTGGTGTTTGATGGCCGTTCAGTCCCGCCCACCCCCGACATCACCCTGACATTAAGACAGCTGGTCTCACTTCCTGCATGCAGTGTCATTATCTGACAGTTTCATACACTGATCAGCTCTGGCAATTCTCACGATCTGCTGCCTGTGAAACTGTTTCACAGGCAGCGCGGGCCACACACTATCTTGAATGCAGCATTTTGGGGCAAATCTCTGGAGACAGCACGGGGTGATTAGGGTGTGCCCAGGCACACCCGGCACACCCCGTGCGCACGCCTATGGGCTGCGCACACCTATGTCCCTATGTATGTACTAGCAGCTTCACTGCCACCTCTTTACCACTACTTCCCATCTGCATGGTACTTCCAAGTTGAGCTAAAGAAAAGTCACTCTGAATAACTCCTCCCGCTTGACTGATTGGAATCCCGGGGCATTGTTGAACCCAAAGTCACAGGCCATCAGCACCTGTCTTACTGACTTGCGTACCAACATCCCTCAGCCTCTGGCAGTACCCTTCCCTTGGGCGTTCACTCACGTGATCAATAGTCCATGTGCCACTCATAAACGATCGATCGCCCAGTTTCCTTCCGCTTTGTTGCTACTTCTCCTGCAATGATTCTTTGTCCCCTTTCCGTTTCTTCTGGCACGCTCCCTTCCCCGCAGGGGCGGCCAATGACACCAGCGACTACATGCTGTAGGGTGTCATCCACTCCTCTACGGGTGCCGGTTCCCCACCCTCCTCGCAGGGGGGGGGGCTCCTTTTGCTTCCCGGAGGGGGGATCTCTCCCCTCTGGGAACCAGGCTGGCTTCTCTCCAAGCTCAAACAGGAAACTAACTCCCAGACCATGTGACCCGGCTTTTATATGAGAGTCCCGGGGCATTATCTAACAAATTAATGATTGGCCGGAACTCGCATACAAACTACCTGCCACTCAAATTCCAAATGAACAAACAGGCCTGCTATAATGGCACGAGCCTGCCTAAATTTGCCTGTAACTATAAACTAGCAAAAAAATCACATACTTAAAAGTAGGTGCCTGCTACAGTTACAAAAAAAATTCTGCTGCACTTAAGGTTTCTAAGAGCACAGTGGCCTCCATAATCCTTAAATGGAAGACATTTGGGACGACCAGAACCCTTCCTAGAGCTGGCCGTCTGGCCAAACTGAGCTATTGGGGGAGAAGAGCCTTGGTGAGAGAGGTAAAGAAGAACCCAAAGATCACTGTGTCTGAGCTCCAGAGATGCAGTCGGGAGATGGGAGAAAGTTGTAGAAAGTCAACCATCACTGCAGCCCTCCACCAGTCGGGGCTTTATGGTAGAGTGGCCCAACGGAAGCCTCTCCTCAGTGCAAGACACATGAAAGCCCGCATGGAGTTTGCTAAAAAACACTTGAAGGACTCCAAGATGGTGGGAAATAAGATTCTCTGGTCTGATGAGACCAAGATAGAACTTTTAGGCACTGCTCATCACATGTCCAATACAGTCACAACAGTGAAGCTTGGTGGTGGCAGCATCATGTTGTGGGGGTGTTTTTCAGCTGCAGGGACAGGACGACTGGTTGCAATCGAGGGAAAGATGAATGCGGCCAAGTACAGGGATATCCTGGACGAAAACCTTCTCCAGAGTGCTCAGGACCTAAGACTGGGTTTGCCTTCCAACAAGACAATGACCCTAAGCACACAGCTAAAATAACGAAGGAGTGGCTTCACAACAACTCTGTGACTGTTCTTGAATGGCCCAGCCACAGCCCTGACTTAAACCCAATTGAGCATCTCTGGGGAGACTTAAAAATGGCTGTCCACCAACGTTTACCATCCAACCTGACAGAACTGGAGAGGATCTGCAAGGAGGAATGGCAGAGGATCCCCAAATCCAGGTGTGAAAGGGAAGCTCTGCTGATTTTATCATCCAAACATGTACAAGCAAAACTGCTGTTTTTTATTTTCCATGCATGTCCCCCTCGGATCTACAGTGACTGCACTTCCAAGTGCACTTGTAGTGCAAAGTGTATTTGCCTTTAGTAAATAAACCCCTTAGTCTTTAGTACTTTACACATGGGGGGTCATTTACTAAAGGCAAATCCACTTTGCACTACAAGTGCACTGCAAGTGCACTTGAAAGTGCACTGAAAGTGCACTAGGAAGTAAAGTCGCTGTAGATCCGAGGGGGACATGCAAGGGAAATAAAAAACAGCATTTTAGCTTGCACATGATTGAATGATAAAATCAGCAGAGCTTCCACTAATTTCATAGCCATCCCTCAGATCTACAGCAATCTACATCGACTGCACTTACAAGTGCACTTCCAAGTGCACTTTCAGTGCATTTGTAGTGCAAAGTGGATTTGCCTTTAGTAAATCAACCCCATGGTAAACAAAACAATTGTTGAGATTCTACACAAAAGAAAGCCATTTTCTTTGATTTGCGCAGGCACCGGGCACAGATCAAAAGTATATTTCATGATGATGACTAGGTAGGGTGTACTTTCATAAAGTTTGGTTTAGTGGTTGTATTATACAAACAACCTGGTGCCACATATGTCTTATGCCGCGTACACACGATCAGACTTTATGACGGGAAATGTTCGATGTGAGCTTGTTGTCTGAAAGTCAGACCGTGTGTATGATCCATCGAACATTTGCTGTCGGAATTTCCGCCAACAAATGTTTGATAGCAGGTCCTCAAATTTTCCGCCAACAAAACTTGTTGTCGGAAAGTCCGATCATGTTTACACAAGTCCGTTGCACAAAAGTTCATGCATGCTCTGAATCAAGCAGAAGGAGCCACACTGGCTATTGAATTTCCTTTTTATAGTCCCGTTGTACGTGTTTAACATCACCGCGTTCTCACGTTCGGGATTTTTGGCCAACATTTGTTTGACCGTGTGCATGCAAGACAAGTTTGAGCCAACATCCTTCGAACAAAAATCCACGGTTTTGTTCTCAGAAAATCTGATCGTGTGCACGCGGTCTTAGACTTAGATGTACTGTAGATGGCATATAAGAACATCTGCACATGTAGAAAGGACACAGGACCAAGGCCACCACCAGCAAAATTTTACAGTGAGTGTCAGTTTTCATCAAACAAAATAGCCACTGCAGTGCCACATGTCCTGTTGTCTACTGTGTAGTCCCCCCACAACACCAGCCCCCATGCCAACTTGCCATGGGCAGCTGCACAAGAAAGCATTTTTAGCAGGATGCTGTGCTGACTGGTGGGAAGACGTGAGCGTGGGTCTGCAAATTAAACTACAGTGGTCTGGTGTGAGGCACATGGTTCAGACACAAAGGTTATGCAGTGCTGGCCGCCCTGTGTTGACAAGAAAGAGGGCAGGCCAGTAGTGCATTGGTGAAAACAGTTCTGTGATTCCACTGATACACTACTGCTCCACTCTCTTTTGTGTCAACTGAGTGCAGTCAGGCAGTCCTACGTAACCTTCCATGGTATGGGGGTGGGCCCTGGGGTGTGGTGCAGTAAGGCTGGGGCAGGCAGGGAAGATGATAGGCAGTTTTGGCTTTACAAACATTTTAAATGTCATTTAAAAGTTGTTTTTAAAAAATGAAGTGGGCTTGATTAAAGACATATGTAGGCATTAAAGTGTAAGTAAACCCTCCTATCGTTTTCAGCCAACGAACCTACCATCTTTGCCTTTGTTTAACCAATTGCCGACCGCTGCATGTACATATACGTCGACAGAATGGCACGGACAGGCAAATGGGCATACAGGTACGTCCCTTTAAATTTGCGCGACCCTGCTGCAAGCTCCGTGAGTGTGATCACGGGTCCCGCGGACTCGATGTCTGCGGGGATACCCGCGATCGTCTCACGGAGAGGAAGAACGGGGAAATGCTGATGTAAACAAGCATCTCCCCGTTCTGCCTAATGACAGGACACTAATCACCGCTCCCTGTAATCGGAAGCAGTGATCAGTGTCGTGTCACATAGCCCCTCCCCCCACAGTTAGAACACATCCCTAGGACACACTTAACCCCTGCAGCGCCCCCTCCTGGTTAACCCCTTCACTGCCAGTCACATTTAAACAGTAATCAATGCATTTTTAATCGCACTGATTGCTGTATAAATGTGAATGGTCCCAAAATAGCGCCAAAAGTGTCCGATCTGTCTGCCATAATGTTGTAGTCACGATAAAAATCGCTGATCGCCGCCATTACTAGTAAAAAAAAAATTATTAATAAAAATGCCATAAAACTTTGTTTATAGCGCAAAAAATAAAAAACGCAGAGGTCATCAAATACCACCAAAAGAAAACTCTATTTGTGGGGAAAAAAGGATGTCAATTTAGTTTGGGAGCCACGTTGCACGACTGCACAATTGTCATTTAAAGCAACGCAGTGCCGAATCGCAAAAAGTGCTCTGGTCTTTGGCCAGCCAAATAGTCCGGGGCTTGATTGGTTAATCTACAACTGCCATGATGCTGCACATGTGATCAGTTATGACACCAGCCATTGGATGGTTTGACAGTTTGGTTGAGAGCACAACCAATAGGAGTGTTACATTTCTGGCACATGCCGGAAATGAAACTGTTTTTTCAAACTGGTAAATAGATGGGTTTACTTTCGCTTTATAGCTGGCTATTGCAGTAAGCGACATTGGAGGGCTACAAACAGATACAAACAAAGCCTGGGGAATGCCCAGGAAAAAATTTCAAGCCTACTTACCACCAGCTCGCAGACAACCAAATTCAAATTGACCTGTCTAAGAGTATGCGTTAAAAACAGGGGTTTAGTCCGCGCGCATTTACAAACGCAAGGCACCCTGATATCTGTGGTCCTAACACTAAAATATGAGTGTCCCCACAGTGGAGGCACATGCATTCTGATGGATAACTGGGCATTCCCCAGGCCTTGTTTATATCTGTTTGTAGCCCTCCAATGCTGCTTACTGTAATAGCCAGCTATAAATGAGGGTGGGGGCAAGTTTTTTGAGATCACCTTGGTGTGTGTATTGGTCCAGTAACACACCAGCACCTTTGCAGCTATTGTGCTATTTGCTGGGTGTCTGGTGTGCTCCTGTACCTTTAAGAAGGGATGGGCTGCCCTTCAGTCCACCTGCTCTCATTTATCCATCAGAATGCATGTGCCTCCACTGTGGGGACACTCATATTTTAGTGTTAGGACCACAGATATCAGGGTGCCGTGACAAGGCTCTGTGGCTTACGCATGCGTTTGCAAATGCATGCGGACAAAACCCCTGTTTTTAACGCATACTGTTAGATAGGTCAATTTGGTTGTCTGCGAGCTGGTGGTCAGTAGGCTTGGAATTTTTTTCCTGGGCGTTCCCCAGGCTTTGTTTGTAATTACTTTTGCTTTAAATGCAATGTATGGTAACAATAGGTCCAATATCTCCATAAGATCCCTTTCACACTGGGGCTGCGGCCTAGTGTGAAAGGGGTCTTATGGAGATATTGGACCTATTGTATACAGCGCTCCCAAACCGCCCCAAAGATGCTGCTTGCAGAACTTTTCCTAACGTCCTGCAAGCGCACCGCCCCAGTGTGAAAAGACACACTGAAATGAATGGGAGCCGGTTTTCAGGTGCTATTTAGAGGCTATTTCTAGTGCTAAAATGCCTCAGTGTGAGAGGGGTCTAAATGAGAGGCATCATGCACCAAATCAGTATAACGAAGTACGTGATATAAAGAATTAAATGAAAAAACTACGGGATGTTGAATGGTTTTATCTCTCTAGTTAAATTAATTCAAACGCATTAGATCTGTCTGTAACATGGTATTATCATGGATAATGAATGTAATTTTATCCAGCATTACATTAGGTATTATATTAAAAGCGCCCATCAACAAAATAAGAGCCAGAGGGTTACACTTAATAAATTAGAGTTTTTCCAGTAGAGTACTTGGGGAGCTATAAAGGTAATTAGAATTAGGGATTGAAAAAAATAAAAAAACTATATAACACACAATCAATGTCCCATGAGGGTAAAAAACAAAGAAGAGAGCAGCGCCATCTAAGTGCAGCGTGATAAAAACATTTTAATATAGGACAGATGATTTTAAACTCACAAGATTGTAGAGATTACAGCACATGTGAAATGGTATGCGCACTCCTCCCCACTCTCTCATCATCCGGAAGTGACATGTCCAGCCGCCCCTGAGCCAAATCTGAGAACCAAGAAGTGTTGGGAGCCACCATTGCAGCCCGGAACATCAGCTGCCTCTCCACCTGCAAGTCCAACCACTTTCCCCCAGGAGTGGATGAACTTCCTATACCATTTCACATGCGCTGTAATCTCTAAAATCTTGTCAGTTTAAAATCATCTGTCCTATATTAAAATGTTTTTATCATGCTGCACTTAGATGGCGCTGCTCTCTTCTTTGTTTTTTACTGTCTACAGAGCCCCTTCTAAATCTCAGCACCTCTTGCTGCATTTGAACTTTCATGTATGGACTCCCCACTATAGAGAGTAGATTAATCGCCCATTTCTCTCTATTTGAGCTGACAGAGCGCACATGAACATATATATATATACAATGTCCCATGAGGCTCTTCGTATATTGAATAAAAACAGCTCAAAATAGCAGGCAAAAAAATATACCCCACAGCCACAACTTGAATAAAAAATTTCTATGACTAAGCCCATACGGGTGAAACATGTCAGAGAAGGGCGGTCTTTGGACGGGGATAACCTGTGTTGTTTGTATGGCTTGGACAGATCTGAAAAACCAAGACTGTGAAGTTAAAGTATATCTAAAGCCAAAACTTTTTTTTTTTAATTTATAGGAATAAAACCCTTGTTATGGTTTATGTTTGTTTTTTGTTGGGTCACCTTGGGGAATTTTTCCTTCCTTGAAGTCCCAAGGACATAGTAAATAAGAGGAAATCTCTCCAAAGTAAGGGGAAATCCCTTCTTAGATTATTAACACTGAAATACGTGTCCCCTACTCAAAGTTTTCCCTCTATTCTTGTTCTAGCAATATTAAAATTTGTAACATTTGCAATTTCTTTATGTCCAGGTGACAGTGGCATGTCCTAAACCATCTCAGACCCTGTAACACTGTCTCAGACACCCGGTATTTGAACAGTTCCACCAATTCATGACATGTACTGCCAAAAAAGTGAATGGGTGGCCACCAGGCCAGGTTGTCCACCAAAGAAGTGAAGCATGGCCAAACGAGCCGAACTACCTGCTGTAAAAGTGAATAGATAGCCACCAGGGTAAGCTGTCTCACCTAGAAGTTAATGGTTGGCCACTGGGCCAAGTGGTCCTTAGTGAATAGGTGACCACCTTGTCAAGCTCTTTGGTGGGTCTTGCATTTGCTGGACCAACCATTGACTCTGAGGCATTTTTTCTCCTGCCAACCACTGCTGTCAGGTAATTTTTCCTCAGAAATATACTGGCTTTTTTTTTACCACTATCGCTGGTGCATTTTACGAACCATCGACACTTGTGCCATTTTTCCCCCTACTGACAATAAGGCATCTTTTAATCCATAATTAGCCTGTTGAAAGTTAGCTTTACAAAGAGACTCTTTCCAGGTGATACAGTACATGTTACAGGACAAACTGATGTCTTAGGGCTCACTTACACTTTCATGTTACTGGAACATGTAAAAATGCACGTAACATGTTTTGCTGCTTTGCGGTGCAATTCATTTTGGATGGCACTCCAACACACTAAAGCAACACACCTGCATTGTAGAGTGCCACAATACACAGCAACACACAGTATTGCATTACAGTATGTTGTTAGAAAAAAGGGTCAGGTACAATTTTTAGCATGTTAGCATGCCTTAGAAACCCTTCTATTTTAAGGAGCCACCTTAACACCCAATGCACGTTAACAAGCGGCATAACACCTGTTAACACACATTTGTTAATTCACCTTGAAGAAGTATATGGACCATTAGGCATTTCCACAATTTATTTCACAAATACCTCTCCAGCAATCAATTAAGTATAACTGAGCTGTAATGCTTATTTATTTTATTTAAAGTGGTTCTAAGGGCAGAAGTCTTTTTTAACCTTAATGCACTCTCTGCCTTAACCCCTTGGGTGCCGAGTGTACGCAAATATGCGGCCCCACATGGACTGAGCTTTTTTTCCATGGGGCCACATATTTGTGTATCTGTCTTTGTGCTTGAAGCGTGACATGGCGAACTCCCAGCACAGAGACCGGGGGCTCACTGAGAGCCCGAGCCCCATACTAACGGAACACCCGATTCTGGGTCACCTGATCGCTGTGATAGCCTCTGATAGTGATCAGTCACTGTGAAGCCGCCCCCGTGTTTTCTCTCTCTGAATGGAGGAGAGATATACATTGTATCTCTATCTCCCCTTGCAGAGAGAAAAAAACAACTGCTTGTAAAATAATAATAATAATAATAAAAAAATACCTAGATCAAGGTTTGATCTAGGTCAGTGCCAGGGTTAAAGGGTAAATAAATCCCCCTATCGTTTTCAGCCAAGGAAGCTGCCATTTTGGCCTCTGTTTAATCTACAACTGCCATGATGCTGCACATGTGATCAGTTATGACACCAGCCATTGGATGGCTTGACAGTTTGGTACAGAGCACAACCAATGGGAGTGTTACATTGCCGGAAACAAAACGTTTTTTTGAAACTGGTAAATGAATGGGTTTACTTCCGCTTTAAGTGTTTGGGTCAAGGTCAGGGCCACTTTTTTTTTTTGGGTAGGACATTTTTTTTAATTAGCATCAGTGTCAGTTAGTGTCAGTGTGTTTTAAGTAAGATAAAAAAAAAACAAAAGCAAAATGCGCACTATTGTTTCTGCGCTGTACTACGGGTACATACAACAACTAACATACACATATGTGTTATCGCTGCGATCGTCAGGAGCAGGATATTTTATCTTGGGTTGTTCTTTGGTGGAAGGTTATGGTAGTAGCAAGAAATATGCAGCTAAATTTAAAAATAAAGATTTTTTTTTTACTATTTTGGGCCAGTTTCCCTTTAATAATAAAAAAAATCAGGAGATATCCATTATCATTTACTGCCTAATGAAAGCTCAATTAGTCCTGAAAAAAACGTGGTATAATCCACCTGGATGCACAAAGTAGTTGTGATGATATGTACGGTTTTACTAACACATGTCAAAGTTGCAAAATTGTGCTTAGGCATTAACATTTGTTTTACCCGTAGGCGCGAAGGGGTTAAGGTAAAAAACCTTTTGCATGCAGCTCCCCCTTCAGCCCCCCTATACTTATCTGAGCCCAATTTTAATCCAGGGATGTGCATGAGAGCAGAGGCTCTTTCTGCTGTCTCTCTCTCCTCAATGGCACAGTCCCAGCAGCAGGAGCCATTGGCTCCTGCTGCTATCAATCACAGTTACTGAGGAGGAAGTAGGGGGTGGGGCTGAGCCTCACTTTGTGTGTCTTATGTACACACAGAGCCAGTTCAGCAGTTTGCGAGGGGGCACTCGACAGGGGGGGGGGGGGAGTGCCAGCGGGGGACTGAAAAAGAAGGATCAGGATTGCTCTGTGCAAAACTATTGGACAGAGCAGGTAAGTATGACATTTTTATTATTTTTAAAAAATAAAATTGGACCCTTCAAGTAAGGGAGTGTTAACGGACTCATCAAATTTTTTATGTCATCTGTGTCCCATTTGGGAAGTTTTCCCTCCCTTCTTGTCCCATAGCTAAAACAAGAAGTGCCTCCAAAGTGAGGGAATCCCTGGGTGTCACCAAAACTAGTGTCCCCATTGGAAGATTTCACCTCTCTTATTGTTCTGATGTCAGCTCAAAATGTGGGATATTCTTTTATTTCGATGATAATGGTGAAAAGGACAACTAAAGAGAGTAAATCTCCCTAACTAAAACTAAACAAAGAAGTTTTGCCTTTAGTTACACAGCAGTGGGGTGGCCCTTAAAGTGGGGTTCCACCCAAAAAACAAAAATACCTGTAAAAAATCTAAAAAAAACCCCAAAAAAACATTTGGATATTTTTTTTTCACTTACCTCTAAATGCCTGTTGCTAGGTGCTCCCTCGTAGTCTGCCTGTTCCTTTGCCTGGGCTGGTGACATCACTTCCCCCTCGGCACAGGAAGGGCTCCGCTCTGCTCCCTCCCTCCTGTCAATCATCTGGGACCCATTACAGGTCCCAGGTGATTGAGCAGCCAATCACGGCGTGCGGCGCCGCTCGCGCATGCGCAGTGGGTGCCAGGCTGTGAAGCCACAGCCCGGCGCCCACAGTTGAAATGCCGGCACCGACGAGCGGAGGGGGGGACGAGCGGGGCTTCGATCCCCCGCATCGCTGGACCCAGGGACAGGTAAGTGTCCAATTAAAAGTCAGCAGCTGCAGTATTTGTAGCTGCTGACTTTTAATTATTTATTTTTTTTGACGGCCCCCCTGGGTGGAACTCCTCTTTAAATAAATTTTTGAACTAAGTCTGCATTAGAGGCTATGCATTATAATGTGATTCTACTGCGGGTAAACCGTGGAGTACCATTAGCACATGCTATTATTACTTTTCTTATTGTGGGTAAACAGTTGTATTTATCAGAACACTTTAAATCTTAGGCTGCTTTCACACTGAAGCGCTTTACAGGCGCTATAGCGCTAAAAAATAGCGCCTGTAAAGAGCCTCTCCTCTCACTCCAGTGTGAAAGCCCGAGGGCTTTCACATTGGGGCGGTGCGCTTGCAGCACAGTAAAAAAAAGTCCTGCAAGCAGCATCTTTGCAGCACTGTAGGAGTATACACCGCTCCTAAAGCTCCCCTGCCCATTGAAATCAATGGGCAGCACCGCTGAACCTTTGCGGGTGGTTTTAACCCTTTTTTCAGCCGTTAGCGAGGGTTAAAAGTGCCCCGCTAGCGGGCGAATAGCGCCGCTAAAACGACGGCAAAGCTCCGTTAAAAATAGCGACGCTTTACCGCCGACGCCCCCAAACAGTGTGAAAGCACTCTTAAGTTGCATTAGTTATAAGTATATCTAAAGCCACAAAACAAAAAATATATTTTTTTCCTTGCACATGATTGGGTATTCTTTTGCAAAGTGACATTTCACCATATTCTTTATGTTCTGGGGAAAAAATTCAAAGTGCAGCTTCTCTTGCAAAATGCATATCCTACTTGCCTAGGTCTTATTGGGACCCAAGCCCTATTTCAAAGAAGCTATGGTTGCTATATACTGAACTGATAAGCTGTATGCAGTTTGGAATAAATGGCTCTATAATATTTGGACTATACACCAGCAGTTTTGGGTTTCGCATTTGGTTGATTTCCATGGCTTCGTCTACTGTGATATGTGATGGAATAAGACATGTAAATACCTTGTGTTCTATGAAGGTCTTACTGTGCTACAGATTAGTTTAAAAGGTGTTTTGATTCATTTAGTCCTTTCTCATTATAACCCGTCTGCTGATACTGTACTGTCTACATATATTTATAGAAAGGTTTCTGCTGCCACTCAGTGGACAACAGAACATATTACAGTAAGAACTTAAGTATGCTCCAAATAAGTATTTAGAGCTTCTGGTTTCTTTAAATACCAAAGAAAGCTTTAAAGAGAAACTATAATAGAGTTAGGCTTAGATATTTTAAGGTGTATATGTTTAACTGTTATCGTTACATTTATTTTTAGAGAACATACAATGAAACTGCACCACTGCAGCATGTTTGCCCAAAGAACCAAACTCAAAATATATCAATAACACATATCCCACCTAAAGAATCAGGTCACACAGCTTATGTAAAACGTATTTTTATTTTATTTATTTATAAAACTCACATGATAAGCGAAGTATCACTAGAATGTTTATATAAAAAAAGCACAACTCAACCTGTGAAAACATTTAATGTACACCAAACAAAACTTAAAAAAACTCCCAGAGATATATAGTCATTAAGAGTAATGTATTAATAAAACTTGAATTTAAAGTGTTACTAAACCTACAGCAGTAAAATCAGTTTGTATATGCAGTAAACCATGCTGGTCATACTCGCTGTGGAACCTAAGGGGTAATCCTGTGTATTGTGTAAAAAGGCTGTTTGATCCTGTCTTCTCTGATCCTTCCCTTCCTCCACTGTTCTCAATCCAACTCCTTATAGTACAGAGCCTTGGGGGCACCCTGCACATGCTTAGTTTGGTGTGCATTGCTAGAGAGCCTTTTCCGTTTGGAAGGGTGCATATGATCGGCAAAGGGGCCCATCAGCACTCTCCAGACAGAGGGTCAGGGGTCCTGCAGCCTCATAGGAAAGTCAGAGGAGACTAAAAACCCATCCTACAAGCTTTAACCAGACACTGATAGAAGTCATAATACTGCTATATACTGCTGATGAGAAAAGGTATTTAGGCATTTATATTTACTAAAATAATTGCATTTCCATGTTCTGTGTACTGTGGGAGACCAGATATAGTGAATGCAGGGTTTAGTAACACTTTAAAAATTGGACATTGCCACACTAATGATCAAATAGATGAGTACAAAAGCAACAGTACACCTAAGGTGCTCAACCAAGGAATCTCTTGAGAAGCTCCACACATATCCAGGTACTTTCTTGCCATGATACCTGATGAACATCTTGAATGAATGATGAATCCCCTCCTGGAAAAAAATGCCACCTTGGAGTTGACTATGATGGGCATTTAGGTTGTTTTATTTGTATACACAGGCACACATTTTTTTTTATATACACATATAATCTTCAACATGAAGTTAAAATAAATATCCTTTTCATATAAATTGTGCATTTTCTGAGAGGGATCTGTGTTGTTACATTTGTTTTCATATATTCTCTGGACCAATTTCCTGACAGATTTTCCTTCACATTTTGTAAACTCATAATCAAAGCCAACGACTTATTTGTATACCATTGCTTATAAATTATTGCTTAAGTTATTTTTTTCACAAAAATTTGGGTGAAAATCATAAGAATGAAAAATACACTATATTCTATAGTCTATAAGGATTCAATATTTTTTTTGAATGAAAACATTCAGAGCAAATGAACAAGCAATTTTATAGGACAAATAGTTCTGTAGATTTTTTTTCACAATCAGACATTTCTTAAACTTACGTGGAGCTCTTCATGTGCCAAAAAATGGTTCCCTATTTCCCCTTTTTCACAGAAAGACAAACAAAACAGGGAGTGAAAAAGTTTAAAACAAAAAATGTATAGTGACAAAAAAAGAAAGTGAAAAAAAAAGTTGATTGTTTTATTTTTTCGAGAAAAATGTGTCTAAGCAGAGTAGTAAGCACAAATTAAATTTGTTGTTTTGGTTAATTTTCAATGGCAAAATCAATAATTTCATCCTACTCTTCTATACTAATGAGTGGCAACCATGTACCACTATCAAGATCCTTTTGCTAATATGGTTTCTATTGAAAAGCTACAATTGTCAATATTATGCCAAATAAATAATTGAAAGGTATACAACTAAATACATGGTAATTTAAAGATGAGCAATTGTATAATCAAATTTGTATTTCCAAATTCTATAGGTAAAATGTTATTAGTTCATAAACACATTACAAACAGAACACACTTGGGTTAATTCTATGTACACATAAATTCATGGAAATACCAAAGCAAGATTGTTTACCATGTTCTTCAGCTGATAATTGTCCACTTGCAACCACAGTTCATAGCCTGAAATGTACTTAAAGCAGAGTTCCACCCAAAAGTGGAACTTCCGCTTTAAGCACTCCTCGCCCCCTTACATGCCACATTTGGCATGTCATTTTTTTGGGGGGTGCTTAGGTGGGTGCTTAGTTTTATGTGGGTGCTTAGTTTTGTGTGGGACTTTCTGTCCTACTTCCTGCTTCTGCCTACGGGCCACCTAGGCGACTCCTCATCTCCCCCTGGATGGCCCCTCCCTCTCGGCAATCTTCTGGGACACGTGACAGGTCCCAGAAGATTGTCTGTCCAATCAGAGAGCGCAGCACGACTCGCGCATGCGCAATGCACACCCGACTGTGAAGCCACAAGCTTTCGCGGCCGGGTGCCCACAGTTTTAATGGAGGCACCGCGGAGAGGAGGGGGAGAGGAGCGAGGCTCCGTGTGGCCACATCGTTGGACCCTGGGACAGGTGAGTGGCAGGTTATTAAAAGTCAGCAGCTAAACTTTTTGTAGCTGCTGACTTTTAATAAACAGAAAAAAGCCTGGAACTCCGCTTTAAAGAAATTAGCTGAGCTTTGGAGCAAAAATAGATTCAAGATGCATAGGTATTTTTAGAGCAGGACTTTCATAGAAACCAGAATAGCTGGTTACTGTGAAGTTCCAAACCTGAGTTGCCTTGGCTCTCTACAAGGTAAAGTGGACCTATATCATAAAGCTAAGTAAACAGTCTGGCTGGCATGGTCAAGTCCGAACCCCCTCTAACCTATCCCGCCAGGAAGGTGTCGAAACGGTCAGCCAATCATAGACAGCAGAACAGGGACGTGCGATGAGGTCAGTGGCTGGTGAGGTGAGGTGGTGAGGCTAGTATCAGAGCCAGATACACACAGGTTACATACGCCTTGAACATTAGAGCGAGAGTAATAATTCTAGCACTAGACCTCCTCTGTAACTCTAAACATGTAATCTGTAAAAATTGTTAAAGCGTCGCCTATGGGGATTTTTAAGTACTGAAACTTGGCGCCATTCCACGAGTGTACGCAATTTTAAAGCGTGACATGTTAGGTATCTACTTACTTGGCGTAACATCTTCTTTCACATTATCCAAAAAAATCGGGTTATCTTTAGTGTTTTTTTTTGTTGTTGTTGTTGTTTTATAATCGTGAAACAGTTTAAAAAAAAAAGTGTTTGAAAAATTGCTGCGGAAATACCGTGTAACATAAAAAGTTGCAACAACCACCTTTTTTTCCCCCTAGGGTGTCTGCTAAAACAATATATATAATGTTTGGGGGTTCTGAGTAATTTTCCTTGTCAAAAGAAGTTTATTGAGTATACAATGTTATAAAGATACATAAAGTAAGTTTACAAGGATCTATAAAGTAAGCTCATTGTTTTACAGTAGGGTTTATATAGGTAAATATCATGGAATTTCAAATATTAAACATCGGGTTCACGTAAACCTAAATTAAAGATATATATCATTTCCTTAGTTACTTTTGTAGGTATTTAAATGATTTATACCTACTATACATATTGTTTACAAGTAGAGTGTATATAGGTCAAATAAATTCTGATAATGAGCTTTAATCGTAAGGTGGAGAAAAGGAAAGAGAAAGAAGAAAAAGGGTTGAAAGGTAGAGGTATGGTCCACAAGGTTGTCCCGCTCGTCAGTTTATTATTCTTTTTAGTTCTCTTTGAAGCCTTAGAATGGGTGTCTCTGTAAGTCATTTAATCTGTTACCATGGCAACAGGACAGAGTCATTGAAGTTTGACAGGAACTGTTGTTTTATCCAAGGATGCCAAAGTTTTTCAAATTTTGGAATTTGATTTTGATCGATGGCTACCATCTTAGCATGGAACATTGTATTATTCATTCTGTGAATTGTTTCTGCTAGTACCAATGTAGGAGATTTCCATGCCTTGGCCACTGTTTGTTTTGCAGCCGTTATTAGTTGGATCATAAGTTTGAATTGAGAGAGTGTTAACCATTCCGGTTTTAGATTAAGTAAAGTTAAATATGGATCTGGTTGTATTATTTTTTTAAATATTTTAGATGCAATCACAAAGACTTCCTTCCAGAAGGTTTGGATTACTGGGCACGTCCACCATATGTGTAAATATGTGCCTATTTCTGGGCATCCTCGAAAACAAAGAGCTGAGGTATTAGGTGAATATTTTGCCACTCTAGCGGGTACAAGGTACCAGCGAGTTAGGACTTTATAATTTGTCTCCAGTGCTAAGATGTTGGGTGAAGATGACTTAGATGTGAGCCATATGTTAGACCAGTCTGTGTCTTCTAAAGTTCGTCCCAGGTCCTCCTCCCACCTCTGAACGTAAGAGGGTCTATTAAGATTTGCTACTCCATATAATTGATTATAAAGTGATGAAATTGTACCTTTAGCAAATGGATCTTTTGTACAGATTGATTCAAAAATGGATAATTGGGATAATGGTGTATCCCCCTTTAGGAATGGTGTATAGAAATTTTTGATTTGGCGATATCTAAATATCTCAGAGTTTGGTAGATCATATTTTTCTCTAAGCGATGGGAATGAAAGGAATGATTTAGATGCTATAAAGTCATTTAGTGTCTAAATGCCTGATGTTGTCCAAGCTTTAAAAGAATTTGGGTAGATCCATGCCGGATAAAAGGCCGGATCTCTGATAAAAGAAAGGAGAGGATTGTGTGGAGATTGTAACTGATATTTGGTTTTTAGTTTATCCCAGAGAGATAAGAAGTGTTTACTTATGGGATTATGAATTTTAAAGCGGTCTTTAGGATCAAGCCATAATAAATTTGATATTAATAGAGGGTCATTTTCTGAAGCCTCTATAAATACCCATAATGGGATTTCCTGTTTTGCATGGTATTTGGACAGACTGGTCAAATGTGCTGCTCTATAGTAGTTAGTAAAATTAGGGTATCCCAGGCCTCCTTTATTTTTGGGAAGATGTAGTGTGTGTATAGGTATACGTGGTTTAGAAGAGCCCCATATAAACAAAGTTGCTCTTTTTTGTACTATTCTCAAAAAATAGGAAGGAATTGGAATAGGGAGGACTCTGAATAGATAAAGCAATTTGGGTAGAATAGTCATTTTGATTGCATTAATCTTCCCTATCCAGGATAAAGGAAGTTGCGACCATTGTTTTATTAGATTTGTGATCTGTCTTAATACAGGAGGATAATTGGTTGAGAATAAGTCAGAATGAGATGCTGTTAAACGAATTCCAAGATATGGGATTGATTTTTCTGCCCATGTGAATGGGAGTGCAGCCCTAGCCAGGATCAATTCCATGTTTGTGAGTGAAATATTAAGCACTAGGCATTTCTTAGGATTAATCATAAGGCCGGACAGGGCTGCAAATCCATCAAGAGCTGGTATTAAGTTAGGGCCAGAGACCTGTGGTGATGATAGAAAAAGTAATATATCGTCTGCAAATATACATAGTTTGTGTGTAATACCTCCTACTTCAATGCCAGTTATAGTTTGGTTTGTTCTGATGTATTAGGCCATGGGTTCGAGTATAAGGGCAAATAATAAGGGAGATAATGGGCAACCCTGTCGGGTACCTCTTTCGATATTAAAGGCTTCAGATTTGTATCCAGCATATTTTATATAGGCTTTGGGTTTATTATATAATGCTTTGATCCATGTTAAAAAGTGGGGTCCAAAACCCCATTTTTGTAATGAATATTGCATATATTGCCAGGATACTGTGTCAAATGCCCTCTTAATATCGAGAGATAGAAAACATAAAGGGATTTTCCGTTTTTTAGCAATATGTGCCAATAACACTGCCCTGCGTATATTATCGCCTGCCTGTCTATTTGGCATGAAGCCTACTTGATCTCTATGTATTAATTTTCCTATAATGCTATTGAGGCGTTTTGCTATTATTTTTGCTAATAATTTAATATCGAGGTTTAACAGAGAGATAGGCCGATAATTCACACAGGAAGTATCATCAGAAAGGGGTTTTGGGATCATACAAACAATTGCCATTAGTGTTTCTTGCCGAAAAGAATGTCCATCTAGAAGTTTGTTAAAAGTTTCAGTGAGAATGGGAGAGAGTATTTCTGAGAATGTTTTATAGTATAAAGCCGAGTAGCCGTCTGGGCCTGGTCTTTTGTTAAGTTTTAGGTCTTTTATGGCGTTAGCAACTTCATCTATAGTTATAGGCTCATCCAAACTGCTTTTTTGATTCTGAGATAACTCAGGTAAGGTTATTTTTGAGAAGAAGGATTCAGCCTCTGTAGGATTAAATTCATTGTTTGTCTTGTATAAAGTTGCGAGATGTGAGTGAAATTTATGGACTATTTTAACTGGATTACAAGTATAAACATTTTTTGATAATTTCAAACGTATTGGTTTGAAAGATTTGTTAGTTGAATTTAATGCCCGAGCCAAATATGTACCTGGTTTGTTTGTATTCATGTAGAAATTGTGTTTGGAGCGTTTGAGGGATTTATCAACTGACTCAGTGAGAAATAGATCGTATTCCAATCTAGATTTTTCCAGATGAGATTTTGTACTCTGAGATGGATTATCTTGAAATGATATGTAGGCTGCATTAAAATTGAGTTCTAGTTTTTTTGCTAGATTTTTGCGTTCCCGTTTAAATAGTGCCATTTGTCTTTGTATTGTACCACGCAAGACAGGCTTATGAGCTTCCCACAGTGTTATTGGGGAGATGTCTGTTGTATTATTTATTGATATGTATTCCTTTAAAGCTTGTTCAATGGCCATCTGATGTAGTGGGTGTTTGAGCATTATGTCCGGTAAGTACCACGTTGGGTCATGCGCTTTTGGTATGGCTGAGGCTATAGTAGTGTATACTGCATTATGGTCAGACCACGGAATCGGAATTATATCTGATGCAATAATTTCTGGTATCATTCCTATTGTTAGAAAAATATGATCTATTCTGGTGAAGGTTTGATGAGGGTGCGAGAAATAAGTGAATTTCTTTTTCATTGGGTTACTTTCTCTCCACGAATCTACCAGATTTTATTTGGAAAGAAGTTGAGAAAAAGGTAATCTAGAGGTTATTTTGGATGGTGTAAAAGGTGATTTATCTAGAAATGGGAGGAGGACCTGGTTCGAATCCCCACACATTATCACTGTTCCTATTTTGTGTGTATTAATCACTTGTAATATATGTGAGAGGAATGGTGTAGGTTGTTTGTTAGGAGCGTAGTAGGAAATCACCATGATTGCTGTATCCATTATATAACCCATGAGTATCAGGTATCTACCTTCTGGGTCTTTAATTTCTGATGATAAGGTGAATGGTGTGGATCGGTGAAATGCAATTAGAGTTCCCCTTTGCTTGGTACAGGCAGAAGCCGTGTAAATTTGTTGATAAAAAGGAGAAATATATTTTGGAGTAGAATCTTTGGTGAAGTGTGTTTCTTGGAGGCATACTATGTGAGCCTTCTTGTTATGGAAAGTACGGAAGGCTTTGGTCCTTTTTTGAGGGACATTTATTCCCTGAACATTCAGGGAAAGTATATTCAGTGGTGCCATGGCAATAGATCAAATCGTTTTGACTTACTTTTTGTTATGCAGAGCTGACTGCGCAGATCAACCTGTGTGGACTGAAGAGATGAATAGATAGAAAAGAAACCAGTGAATTCTGGAGTAAAGAGTAAACAAAAAACATATGAGATTAGATGATACATTGTATAAATTATTTTTTGCAAGTAATCGCAATTTACCCGTGAAAGAGAATAAATATCTCTCTCAGGGGAATAAGTGCCTTCGTCACACTCCCACATAATATGGTTGGGAGAATGAGGAGGGCTAATGGGGGTACACGGATCTTCCGCTTACAGGAGAGAAGTGCTATGTCAAAAGACATCAAAATGATGTTTCATTAATTGGAGTGCAGAATATAGTTTTTGTTGAAATTATTTATTCCAGGGTGGTTGTATATGGTTAGTCTTGCCCTAGGTTAAATAATTCAGTTAGAAAGGTACTGTTAATAACTTTGGTATTGATGAAGATAGTTTGAATTATTTTGGGATTGTAACCCTTTTAGAGTAAACAATTACATATTTTATTCATATGTAACTGTTTAGATATGTTAACTCATAAAATTGAGGTTGTATTGCTTCAGATTAGAATAAACAAAAACATAGTTCTAGGAACTAGTTAGGTAATAATATATTTGTTTTAAGAAAAGAAAGAAAAAGCTTCCATTACTTCTGGATTATTGAACATATTTGTCCTAAAAAGTAATAAATCTATTGTTATTACCTGATAATATATAACTGAACAAGAATTTCCTTATTTCACTTATATATTCTAAGGCTATATGAATCAGAAGTAATAAGAAATATAACTGGAATGTAACATGATCCCACACAGTGTGTGACTATCAGAATGCAGTTACATTCAGTTATAAATATAGGTTTTTTATAGAGAACCATCTCTTAGTATAATAAATGAAGAGATATCAGGAATTAGGATGTCAGTCCATTGAATCTTCTTGGTCCATGGATGATGTGGCATAACGGCCTCTTTTGTGAGAATGATGATTCCCATTTTGTTCTGAAATTTTCTGGGTGCTGCCTGAAGGTGAAGATGATGCCATTCTTCTGCGTGTGGGAGTGTTGCTGCTTGTGGGTTCTGTCAGATTTAATTTTAAAAGGGTTTGTTGTAGTTCATCTGCTGATCTGCTTCTATAAATTGTACCTTGGTAGTTAAATCTGACTGAAAAGGGGAAGCCCCATTGATACATAATGTTGTGGCGTTGCAGTTCCATTAGTTGGGGTTTCATGGATCGTCTTTTAGTAATAGTAAGTTGGGATAGGTCAGCAAAAATTTGATAATTGTGTCCTTGAAAATTAAGTTCCTTTTTTTCTCTTGCAGCAATTAGTATTTGTTCTTTCATTATGTAATAATGAAATTTTGTGATTATATCACGTGGGGGTCCATCTTTCTTTTTGGCTGTGAGGGCTCTGTGTACTCTGTCCAGTTCTAAACGTTCAATAGGGATATCTGGCTTTAGTTCTTGTAATAGAGCAGTAATAGTAGATTGCAGGTCTGTCACAGTTTCAGGTATTCCCCTTATGCGCAAGTTTGAACGTCTGGCTCTATTTTCGTAATCTTCGAGCTTAGTTTGAAGTATTAAATTCTCTTTTTTTAATTGTTCCAATTCTGTTATATTTTCTTGGGTTGTAATTTCAATTTCATCCATTTTTATTTCTAAGGCTGCGGTGCGGTTTCCCAGCTCTCTTATTTCTTTGGTTAGGCTTTTTGTTATTTGGTCTGAGGTTTGTTTTAAAGCCTTATGAAGCATCTTTTCAAATTGTAATAATATTACTGGGGATACTGAGGAGGCTTGTGGAGAAGTTTGTGAGAGGATTTGTTCTGTATCTGACTCAAATGGAGAGTCTTGCTGTGACATTTTCTGTCTGTGAGAGCGCCCTGATGCTGTATCTTGTGAGGTGACTGGAGCTGCTTCAGCTGCAGTGAGTGCCTGTGAGCTCTTTGTGAGGTGATTTTTATTTCTGCCACGGTTTCCTCCCAGTACCATATTTCCTGCCCAAACTTTCACAGTTTGTTCCCTGGGGCAAAAAGGTTCAAATGGATACCTTTTGAGCCTGCAGGCTCCGCTTTGTCCTTCTCTTCTCTCCTCAGCGGTGTGGAGCTCTAACAATGCATGTCTGCTCCGCTAGGCTCCGCCTCCTGCCCCCCCTGAGTAATTTTCTAGCAAAAAAATGATTATTACATCTATGAGAGAATTGTCAGAATTGGCCTGGGTGGCAAGGAATTAATCACCATAAGTACTATACAAATAATTATTATATAATGTTTTTAGAGTAATTTAGTATATTTTCAAAAACTGTACTCAAGCAGGTGGCTTAACGGACAAATTACTGAAGTTTGACATTATAACTTCCAACCAGTAATTTCACAGTAAAAAGATAAATAATAACTTATTACCTTATAACATATAGCATAATAATATATTATTTAGCTTGATTATAACAGTACCTTTTTAACAGCAGCAGATTCTCATTCTACCTCTTAACTGTGTGAGAAAAACATGGGATTGTGGATAAATCTTATACCCATAAACCAATGTTTTTTCCTTGTAGTTAAGAGGGCTGGGCTGGAAGGGAGTATTTGTCTTTTAGACACATGCCCTCTTCTATGACACTGCAGTGAGAGGCGTGCCTCCACTGCAGTATTTTTATTGGACAGCTGGGGCTGATGGTACTTTACCATTGGTCCAAGGCTCCAAGCTATCCAATGAGTTCAGTGCCTCTGACAAGAAGTGAGGAGAGGCACTGGGAGCTCATCCTCTCAGTCTGCTGCAAACAAAGAGTGCCAGCTTGTATTTAAACTGGCCGCTCTGTATGTAGCTTCTGACAGGCTGTACAAGGAGCCCCGTATCTCCAGAACCATAGGTCGTAGGAGCCCCAGTTACCAGTGGTGGGGTGGGACTTAAGCTACCTAACCCCCAAATATGGGGTCTCTGTGACCTCAGGTCGCCGAGCTACGACCCTCGAAGCTCGATTTAAAAAAAAATTTTTTTTATGTTCATAGGAGGTGAGGCTCTGCCTCACCTGCCCCCCCTGACTGCACATCCCTGCAGCAGAAGCATGTTCCGCCCCCAGCTGCACGAATACAAAGGGAATGCCTCTGCTGTCTATGATTGGCTGTCTGCTTAGACAGCTTCCTTGTGGGGATAGCTTAGGCAGGTTCAAACTCATGTTGGAGGGACTGTTCCTTTTTTTGAAACCAAATCCCTCTGTCCCTCTCACCTCTTTACTCTTTTTGATCTGATGTATATTATACTAAAGGATACCTAAACCCAAGAACAAAAATGTTATGTATTGCAGATTACCAGTCCTTAGGCCCCATTCACATTTCAATGGCACCTAAATGCATGTGTGAGTCTGCCATGATTCTCGCACGATAAATCGCGGAAACCACATCACGCGAAGCTTGTCGCTCGAAAAGGAGCAAGAGCTTATTTTGGGCGACAAGCTTTGGGCGAAGTTGTTTGCCGTTAATGTAGCACAATTTGTCATGTGAAAATCACGTCAGAATCGCACCCGCGTTTAGGTGCCATTGAAAATAAATGCCACCTGAACAAACGTGGTGCGATTTGTCAGTTTTTCAGAGCCTTTTGGGATCATGGGCGGAATCACCATGATTCTGCCCCTGGTCACAAATGCCTAGGTGTGAACGGGGCCTTAGAAGTGGTGGCCACAGTTGTTTTCTTTTTTCATGCTAAGAACATTTTCGGTTAGTATAGAAAATACCAGTTAATCTTGCCAGAAATTCAATGTCCTTGTTACCTCCAGTAAGCTGACCTGAAAACATAAAACAATATTATCTTTACTCAATACACTTCTGATCTCTCCATACCCCGTGTGATGAAGATGAGCAAAGGCAGATATGTTGAAATCCAGCCCTTTGACAAGCATGGCTTTCTCTATAGTTACAGTAGAGGAGTGAGCGTAGACATGAAAGGATAGGAAATGTGTTAATCATTAACCAATTAACCAACCAATTCCCGCCCAGCCTATAGCAAAATAACAGCCAAGCAAGACTTTTGTTGATATTCACTGGTATAAACAATTATAATGTGTAAAAAAAAAATATCCTGATCACTTCTCCAGAGTGGTACCGTGTTACTATGGTAACACTGCATTGCTCTGGTCACAGTGTAAAAAAAGTTGTAAATTAAAAAAATAAATAAAATTAAAAAAAAAGGTTTCTTTTTTTTTTTTTTACATACTGTCACCAGTCAGTGTCCCTGATCACCACCACGCCAGTTATATGATAATGCTTTACTGCACTGGTGACAGCATGTAAAAAAAAAAATTGTGAAAAGAAAATATATTTTTTAAATTTTCCAACAAACGGTGACAAAAAAGCACAACTTCAAAAAACGTGGCATGTCTCTTATAAATACCTTGGACTTTTTATGTTTGGGGGATATTTGTACTCTCCTGGCGTTTTCGGGCCTCAAGAAATGAGATGAGGGGCTGTTATTACATCAGGATTAATCGATTTTCAGATATATACAGGCATAACCACTTTTAAGTACACAATGGGGTTTATTTACTAAAGCTGGAAAGTGCAAAATCAGGCTCACTTCTGCATAGAAACCAATGAGCTTCTAACCCCAGCTTGTTCAATTAAGCTTTGGTAATAAAACCTGGAAGCTCATTGGTTTCTATGCAGAAGGGAGCCTGATTTTGCACTTTCTAGATTTAGTAAATAAACCCCATTGTGTACTTAAAAGTGAGGTATGCCTGTACCATAGTTTGTGGACTCTTTAGCTTTCCTACAGACTAAAAAACATACACTGATTTGGGTTCTTTTCACCAAAGAACTGTAGCAGAATACATCTTGGCATTAATTTATGAAGAGATTATTTATTTGCAAAATGTTATAACAGAAACAAAGAAAAACATTTTATTTTAAATTTTTTCTTTCTATTTTCGTTTATTTAGCAAAAAAAAAAAAAAATCGCTCAGTTTTGATAAAATACCACCAAAAGAAAGCTCTATGTGTGTGAAAAAAAATTTAATTTTTTTTATATGGGTACAGTGTTGCATGACTGTGCAATTGTCATTCAAAGTGCGACAGCGCTGAAAGCTGAAAATTGGCCTGGGCAGGAAGGGGGTAAAAGTGCCCAGTATTGAAGTGGTTAAATACCAGCTGCCAGGAAACAAATGCAGGATTGTTAAACTGCAGTATATTAGATTTTGCTTTTGGGTTTAGATATGATTTAAAATGTACTATTTGAAGAGACTCGGTCAACTCGGCACATGACTCAGCTTCCTAGAGGGTAGTCTGATAATTCTTTGCTAGGAAGCATGTCCCCCACTATTTCCTGTGGTTTCTCCTGCCAAGCTCTACATCATTACTATGGCCTGTTTTTAAAGAAAGAATAGAGCAGTAGTTTTTACCTTTGTGAAACTCTCTCTCTAAAAATCATCATTGAGCCCCATCAGAACGGAGCAGAATGGGGGCAGGAGTAAATCATTTCTGAGACCCATTCATGTGTGTGTAATCTGAACTTTAATTATTCAGATTTGTCAACAGAATTTTTTTAACTAAGCAATTAAGGCTACTCTGGTCAATATTTGAAATGAAGCCCCAAGTTCCATATGCCCGATAGAAAGATTAAAGCTGACATTTAATCTGCTTATTTTTGCCTTCCCTGATTTTTTCCTTCCCCTTGATCAACTTGCTAATGGAAGTTTTAAATAAAACCTTTTTTGTTTTCATTGCATACCTTATTTTAGACCCAGTAACATCATCACTGGGTCGCTGTACAGTCTGTATAAAAAATAACCACCCCCTTTAAAATAATCACATGTTGCTTTGCAGCCTGAAATTAAGACAGACACAGTTTTTGTTTTATTCAGCTGTATTTACTCAGTGCAACTTATAACATCCAAGTGAAAGATATAACACCAACATGTAAAAAAAAAAAAAAAAAAAAAATTCAAAAACAGAATCACTGAGTTGGATAAAAGATCACCCCCTTGTGTCAGTATTTTGTATTGAACTACCTTTTGCTTACATTACAGCCTTTAGTCTGTTGGGATATGTCTCGACTAACTTTGCACATCTAAACTTTCCAACATTTACCCACTCTACTTTGCAGAACTGCAGAAGTTCAGTTAAATTTGATGGTGAACGTTTGTTGACTGCAGTCTTCAAGTTAGTCCACAGATTTTCAGTGGGTTTTAAGTCTGGGCTCTGACTAGGTCATGCAAGAACATTCACCTTTTTCTCCTTTACCCGCTGTGTGGTCATTTTTGCTGTGTGCTTTGGGTCATTTACATGTTGGATGGTGAACCTTCTTCCCAATGACATCTTTCTGGCAGAGGGCAGCAAATTTTCCTCAAGAATGTAACAGTATTTTGCCCCATCTATTTTTCCTTCTATCCTGACAAGTGCTCCAGTCCTTGCTGGAGAGAAACACCCTCATAACAGGATATTACCACCTCCATGCTTTACTGTAGGAATAGTGTTATTTGGATGGTGAGCTGCATTGGATTTCTGCCAGACATATCATTTGGTGTTAAGGCCAAATAATTAAATTTTAGTCTCATCTGACCATAACAACTTTTTCCATGAGGCCTCAGAATCTTTAAGGGGCGTTTTGGCAAAGCTCTGTCATGACTGCATGCAGGGGCGTAACTAGAAATAGCAGGGCCCCATGGCAAAATGTTGTATGGGGCCCCCCTGCAAACAGCCCCTCCCCCCACAGCTGCCCTAGTGTCAATGCAGCGTGACCTGTGTCACATACAGCGTGACCTGTGCCCAAAGCAGCGTGACCTGTGCCCAATACAGCGTGACCTGTGCCCAATACAGCGTGACCTGTGCCCCATACAGCGTGACCTGTGCCCCATACAGCCTGGTCTGCCTGTGCCCCATACAGCCCCACCTATGCAGAGGAAGAGGCAAGCCACCCGGATCAGCAGAGAGCGGGATTGCCTGTAATAGCTTTCATTTGAATTTCCTTTCTTCCCGGGGCTCATTGTCACATAGCCCCACCTCTTGGCCCGACGCCTTTGATGACGTCACATGTCCCGCATTGGATCGGGGTTCTGTCTATCAAAGGCACCGTGCCAAAAGGTGGAGCTATGTGACGTGAGCCCCGGGAACACTGGAAGTTCTAATGAAAGCTCTTACATCGGGCAATTCAGCTCTCTGCTGATACGGACAGCTCACCTCTTCCTTTCCTCTCTCTTCCCCTGGCTGGGAGACTGTGCCGGCGGTGCTCTTATCTTCACTGGGCCCCACTCGGCTGCGGGCCCCATAGCACCCGCATGGGTCGCTATGGTGGTAGTTACGCCCCTGACTGCATGTGGCCTTTGTTGAGGAGTGGCTTTTTTCTTGCAACCTTCCTATACAAGCCACATTTGTGGAGAATTTGTATTATTGTTGTCACATGCACACAATGACCACTCTGTCAGAAATTCCTGAAACTGCTTTAGAGATTAAGGGGCGTTTGCCCTTAAGGACAGATGAAGAGTGTGTGTGCCTAGGCAGATTGCATTTGCATGCAGACCACCCTAGGTAACACCTACAAGTGTTGCTAAGCCTCCATGATCAAAAACATAAAATCTAGTGAATAAAAGGGGCATGCCAGGAATGACTGTGGTGGAAAGAGCTGGATAATGCTGCACGCCCTCAGTCAGGATATGTGGTAGGCTCCATCTGACTAGCCGGTTCAGCAAAATCAGTCAGCAATTTCAGTACAGGAGAAGAGCCTGTACAACTGTGTAAGAGTGAAGGTAAAGCTGGAGTTCAGCTTTGAATATAACATACTCTTACTGGTCATCATATTTTCTGGCTTTATATAAGCAAAGAAAATTCGTAAAACTTGTATTTTTTAGTCTGAACATAAGAAAAAAGATAAAAAGAAACATACAGTGGGGAACATAATAATTTGATCCCCTGCTGATTTTGTAAGTTTGCCCACTTACAAAGAAATTAAGGGTCTATAATTGTTATCATTAAATGATAAATGATAGAGAAAAAATATCAACCAAAAATCCAGAAAAAAACACATGATATAAATGTTATAAACTGAGTTGCAGTTCAGTGAGTAAAATAAGTATTTGATCCCCAAGCAAAACATGACTTAGTACTTGGTGAAGAAACCCTTGTTGGCAAGCACAGAGGTAAGACATTTCTTGTAGTTGGTTACCAGGTTTGCACACATCTCAGGAGGGATTTTGATCCACTCTTCTTTACAGATCTTCTCTAAATCTATAAAGTTTCTTGGCTGTCACTTGGTAACTCGAAGTTTCAGCTCCCTCAATACATTTTCTATAAGATTAAGGAGACTGGCTAGGCAAAGGACTTTGCATTCACTGTATCTGGTCTCCCACAGTACACAGAACATGGAAATGCAATAATTTTAGTAAATATAAACGGCTAAATACTTTTTCTCATCAGTAGTATATAGCAGTCTTGTGACTTCTATCAGTGTCCAGTCTAGCTCTGGTTAAAGCTTGTAGGAGGAGTTTTCATTCTTCCCTGATTGTCCTATGAGACTGCGGGACCCCTAACACTCTGTCTGGACAGTGCTGATTGGCCCTGTGCTGATCACATGCCCCCTCCCAAGAGAAAAAGAAAACTATATAGCAATACACACCAAACTGAGCATGTGCAGAGTGCCCCCAAGGCTTTGTACTATCAGGAGATGGATTGGAGACTGTGGAAGTAGAGGAGGATCAGAGAAGACAGGATCAAATCGCCTTTTTGCACAATGTGCAGGATTAACCCTTTAGGTTCCAAAAATAGAAAATAAGACCGGGTCTTATATTAATGTTGGCTCCAAAAAACACACTAGGGCTTATTTTCAGGGGGTGTCTTGTCATCTTCTCCTGGAAAAAAAAAATCCTGATCATTTAAAGCATGATAGACAGCGCAGTGCTTGTGTTCTGTCATTTACCCCACTCTATGTTCTAAAAAAATTGGAATAAAACAATAAAATGTTTTCCAAAATGTTCCTGTGTCCCCTGTCTTCTCTCCCCCTCTCCCTTTGTCAGCTCAGGAGTCAGCATTATGAAATTCTGTAATCCCAAAACCTTGGTTAAAGTCCTTGTAAAATCATGTCATCCGTTCTGTAAAAAGATTATATAATGTGCAGTGGGTCTCCTTGTGTAAGTTTATTGTGGAAAATACCTTATTTACAGTGCCACTGGGTGCTCATGTGACCCCCTGGAGATCTTCTTCCCTGTTCCGAATACTGCAGAGGGAGGGGCCGAGAACCCGGCTCCGAGAACTGCAGAGGGAGGGGCCACAGACATCAGCTGGGAGGAGAGGAGAAGATCCACGGCGGGTCACGTGAGCGCCCAGCGGCACTTTAAATAAGGTATACTCCACAATAAAGTTACACAAGGAGACACACTGCACATTATATAATCTTATTACAGAACGGATTACATGATTTTACATGACTTTAACTAGGGCTTATTTTCGAGGTAGGGCTCAAATTGCAGCCTTCTGTGAAAATCACGCTAGGTCTTATTCTCGGGGAAGGGCTTATTTTTGGAGAAACGGGGTATAGACATAATTGACAAAAAAGCCCGATGACCTTATGTAGATTGCATGTTAAAGAACATTATGGAACAGTTTGAAATATACTAAGTTCTTTTATTGTAATTACATGCAGTACAATCACTGTTGTAGTGAGTTAAAGCAAATTATTAATCATGTAAATGACTAATCATACAGAACTGTATAAAAAAAATAGCTATAACCCTGAAAAAATTCTGTAGTGAACTTAGAAAGTCTGGGTTAATTAAAATAAAAAAAAACATTTTAAACCTGTAGATGATTAATTAGATTGTAGACTCTGTGTAAACTTTGTACAGCAGGCGAGTCAATTAACTTTTCTTTTTCAAAGAAAAGACACATACTGATCTTGCAAAAAGAAAACACTGGGGTTCTTTTTGACAACAGGCAAAACTAAAGTTCCACATGTAAAAGCTGTTGAAGGGAAGGTATGATCTATTGAGTAAATTCAAGATGGCAACATTTCAGGCTGGGTTCACATATGTGAGGCCGCAGGTTCGTGCCTGGGGTCCGGTGCGTGTCTGTTCACGGGATCAGGTGTGATTCAGGTCCAAATTTTTGCCACTGGGGCCCTTCCCTCTGAGACCGGTGGCGTAATGCCAGGGCGACCTTTGTGACCCTGGTAGTTATGCCACTGGTGTCAGTAGTTTTTTTATTGTATTATTTTATTTTTTTTTACCATTTTTTTTTTACTTGTATCTTTTTTACAATTTTATTTATTTATTTATTTTTTACCATTATTTTTTTTTTAGGAGCCCCATTGGGGGGCTTTGGTGAAATATCACAGACCTCTGATGTTCCACCTTTGAGACAGAGAAATGAAATTGAGGAAACAGCCCTCAATCTTCTTCTCTGCAGCCTCAGAACAGAATGAATGGACAGGAATAGCTCTGTATAGAGCTTCCTGATCATTCACAAACGGAAGCATAGTAAACACAGTTTACTATGTTTAAGTTATGAATGGACAGAGTCAGTGATATGGATCACTGACTCTCCATTTAAAAAAGGAAGGGGCTGGTAAATGACACATTTCTCAGCCTTTTCCCTGCTCTCCACCCTGACAGATCCCCCACAGCAGCCGCAGGGAGGGGGAGCCCAGCAGAACTGTGGGGGGCAAGAGGGTGGGGGGCAGGAGAGTGCTGGGAAAGAGCACAGGAAGGCTTGAGAGCACACAAGGGGCAGCAGAAGCTGGATAGGAGAAGTGGCAGGGGCAGCTGCATATAGAGGAATCGATCTCTCTATTTTCCTCCTTCAGCTGCTGAATGTCAGCTTCTCCTCTTCTGCCTCCTGCAGACATTCAGCGGCTGCAGGAGCAAAATGTAGAGATTGGTTTCTCTATATGCAGCCACCTCCACCGCTCCTCCTATCAGGTGTACGGCAGTGGGGGGGCATGGGGCCGGGTTGCATTTGCGACTCCTGTGACCCCTGTAGGTAGGTCCCTGACTCTAGGTTTTTAACTAATCATATTTCATTTTTTGTTACACACACAATTATTTGGTAGCTGCACCAATATATTTATCTGAAAAGAGTTCATTTTAAGTTCCCATTGAGCCAAGGTCTTCAATATTTTAAGTACTTCTGAAACAAGCTTACAGTGAGTTCACTTTTATTCATGCTCTAATGACAACCGAAAATTTGGGATTTTCTTTCATGTCTCCTGTCACAGTAAATAGTTTGTGTGAGCTAAACTACATGAACTATGAATGGAGAATGGGTGGATGAATGAATATTCTATCCCCTCCATTCATAGATTGTGTTTCATTTATAGAAGCTATAATAAAGCTTCTATGAATGGAGGAGGTGGGCGGAAGCGGTCACTTCTAAAGAGTGCCTATCACAAATCCATAGGCTATATTAACCAGATACAGGAAGATTGAGGCAGCAGCAGTGGGGGGAAGGGGGTGGATGATTCTCAACTAATGCAGGAGCCAGCAACACACGGGGGATGATTTACTAAAACTGATGCACACAGAAACACAGAATCTGGCAACTGTGCATAGTAACCAATCAGCGTCTAACTTCAGCTTGATAAATTATGCTTTGACAATAAGCCCCTGTTCACATTGGGGCGACTTGTCATGCGATTTGACAGGTTCAAATCGTTTGACAAATCGCATCCTATTGCCGGCAATCGCACTGTTCAGATTGGTGCAACGTTGACTTTGCAGTGCTGCCTCGATTTAAAAAAGTAGTACATGCACTACTTTTGGCGATTTTGGGTGTGACTTCAATAGACATCTGTGCATGAAGCCCCACAGATATCTTCAAAGTCGCACTCAAAGTCGCACTGACACGTGGCTAATTTCAAAGCCGCAGCCAATGTGAATGGGGGCTAACACCTGGAAGCTGATTGGTTACTCTGCACTAGATTCTGTGTGCACCAGTTTTAGTAAATCTCCCCCATGGCATATGTTTTATAGAACGTCCCTTGTGCTCCTTTTTGTGATTAAACCTGGGCTTTATGAATACAAACTTTTTTTTTTTATAAATCTTTTTATTAATTTTCATAACAAACAAACAAACAAACAAACCAAGACACAAGACATCATACACACTGAACCAAAAATATAATAATACAATTTCAAAATCCAGTGTATCAATTATTAATCCATACTTGATTTGATTGTAGCCGTATTAGTACAATTGTGACAGAGAAAATTGAGTACTGTCCGTGATACTTTTTTTATTTGCACTAACATATAATTTTTTAGGACAAGCTTCCGGGGTATGTCCCCTTCTTCAAGGTCCAAGCAGTACTGATTCCCTAATTTTTAAGCAGAATGTTAAAGAAGAAAAAAAAAAAAAGAGAAAACCAAGCACATACAAATCAATGGTAATAACGATAGCAGCAGAGTTAGTGAGATAAGACAGAGGGAGAGCTATATAATGGAGTGGGGGGGGGGGGGGGGGGATACTAGTCACAGAGGAGTCCTAAAACTTTAGCATAATATGTAAGGAAACCAATATCTAAATTCAGGCCATTATTTTTTGTGTCAAAAAGAAGTATCATTTTTAGTTCAAACGTTTTCCTTTCCTGGATAGTTCTGAAATTCCCTTTAAGAACTAAAACATTGAAGTCTTCTATAGTGTGGTCCGGTTGTGAGAAATGATGTCCCACAGGTGTGCAGAAACTGTCTTCTTTATGTTCCTTGATGGTATGTCTGTGCAAATTCATCCTCGCTTGCAACGTCTGTCCTGTTTCACCAACATAAGATCCTTTGCTACACCTGTGGCATGGGATGAGGTACACCACATTACTGGAGGTACAGCTGTATGATCCCATGATATTGAAGGTCCCATTTGTATGTGTGACACTTTTGGATAGATTGATCTGGTTGCACAGTTTGCAGTGTTTTTTATTGCAGGGTTTGCTTCCATTATTTGTGACTTTATAATCAGAGTGAAGTTTCCTGCTGATTCGTTTATGTCTGAGGTTGGGTGGTTGTCTGAAAGCCAATAATGGGGGTTGTTGGAATATTCCTTTCAGAGTTTCATCCTCTGTTATAATGAGTTGTAAATCTTTGATTATCTTTTTGATCCCTTCTAGTGTTGGGTTGTATGTGGTGACTAGAGGTACTCGGTTACTTGTTTTTTTCTCTGTGTATTGGAGGAGATTTTCTCTTCGGGTTTTCAAGGCTGTGTTTATGTTGTTGTTGATGGTTTTGTCTTTGTAACCTTTCTTATGGAAGGAGCCTGCCAGTGTTCTGAGATGTTTATGTCAGAACGCAGCCATAAATAAGTTTGCATATTAGGGTGCCATTTTGCTTCCCATAGCAGTACCCATACACTGGAGATAGATGTCATTATTGAAAGTGAAGTAGTTGTGTGTAAGAATGAATTTAATGAGCTGTGTCACATCCTCAGCAGTGTATTTGTGGATTGTTGAGGATGGTAAGAATCTGTGACATGCCGCCAACCCATCCTTGTGAGGGATGTTACTGTACAGAGATTCTACATCCATAGTGACTAGAAGTGTATTTGGTGGTAATTGTATATTGTTAAGCTTGTTCAGAAAATCAGTGGTGTCTTGCAGGAAACTCGCAGTGTTCATGACTAAAGGTTTTAACATGTTTTCTACAAGGCCTGAGATATGTTCAGTAAGTGTATTCATACCTGTTATAATGGGTCTGCCTGGATTTCCTGGCTTGTGAATCTTGGGCAGCATGTAGAAGTCTCCAATTTCTGGATTATCCGGAATCGCATTGATGAGTTCTGAATGTAGGTGGATTGGTATTGTCGCAATGAGACTTTTTAATTGCTTAGTAAAATCCTGGGTCGGATCATAATCCAGTTTTTTGTAGTAAGTAGTATTTGCCAGCTGCCTCTGGCCCTCTTGTATATATTTGTCTGTATCCATCACAAAGACTGCTCTCCCTTTATCTGCTGGTTTGATGGTTATGGCCTGATTATTGCGCAGATCATGTACAGCTCTTCGCTCCAGTGGTGAAAGGTTGTATAATATTTGTATAATATTTTCTTTTGCTGGGTGGATATCAGGCTGTCAATATAGGTATCCAGTTTGGGTTGCGTCCTTGTGGAGGTGTGAAGTTGCTGTTTTTCTTTTTGTCACCTCCTATTGTCCTAGGATTCCTTTCCTTACTGTGAAAATATTCTTTGAGCCTTAGTCTCCTAAAGAATTCCTCCATATCTGACCATACCTGTAAATTATCCAATTTGGTGGTTGGGCAGAATGTGAGGCTTTTGGAGAGGACTGTTGTTTCTGGTGTAGAAAGTTGATGATTTGACAAATTTATGATTCCGAGTTCCTCTGTTATATCCACATTTTCTGTAAAGTCAGCATTTACACAAGGGATACCTTGGGATTCTGGATCGGCTTCCAAGTTGCTGATAGCAGGAGTTATAGAAGTTGTGTTTGTTTTGTGTTGTTTAGGTTGTATCCAAAAGGTCTGCTCTTGGTGTAGCTTTTCGAGTTTTTTTTGCTTCCTGTTCATGGCAAGTTTTTGCAGTTGTCTTTGTAAGGTTTCGATTTCGTTCTTAATTTGGTTGATGCTTGTGGGGTTCAATGGTGTTGAGGTTTCAAACACCAACTGCTTTTGTTTCCGGATTGTTTCCCTTTTACCATAGAGTTTATGAATGAGGTTGTTCCTTAACCTTTCGCTGGTACGTCTGCAGAGTCCTTCTGCATAAGGAGAGTTCAGTGTATTTGCACAAGGATTTTTTGACAAAAAATAATGGCCTGAATTTAGATATTGGTTTCCTTACACATTATGCTAAAGTTTTACGACCCCTCTGTGACTAGTATCCCCCCTGCATTCTATAGCTCTCCCTCTGTCTTATCTCACTAACTCTGCTGCTATCTTTATTACCATTGATTTGTATGTGCTTGGTTTTCTCTCCTTTTTTTATTTATTTTTTCTTCTTTAACATTCTGCTTAAAAATGAATCAGTACTGCTTGGACTTTGAAGAAGAGGACATACCACGAAAGCTTGTCCTAAAAAATTGTATGTTAGTGCAAATAAAAAAAGTATGACGGACAGTACTCAATTTTCTCAATTATTAATCCACAAAGGAAAAAAAAAAAGACCTGAATAGAATTTTCATTTTATAAACCAGAGTTTAGTGTCACTTTAAGACACTTAAAGCAGCTGCTAGCAAAAGTGTTACCATAATTGGTAGTGCAGGGACCACAAGTTCCCATAAGAAGGCAATGGATGACTGTACAACTCAGAGTAACCATACAAATGTGTAACAAAATAACTCACACGATCTGACCTTGGACATGACATAGATTAGCAACAAAAGAATACAATGACAGCAGCATACATGCCTAAAGCGATTCTAAAACAAGTCTAACTAGGCACTCCTTGGGAGGAGCTAGCTGTCATCTCTGACTCCTCCCATTCTCCCATACAAGCATGTACGCCGACCACACCTCCACAACATTCCAGCCGGACAAATCACGGCTCTTCTCTTACACCGAGTTATTGTAACGCCATGCCTCCTGCGCTGTAATTGGCTGACACAGCTGTCAGACTATGCAGAGGGGCGGCTCTGTGTGTAGTAGGGAAGTACAGAGCAGAGTGCATGGACTGAAGGAAGACATACCATTGAGAGAAGAAGCAGGGAGCATGGAGCTGATAACTGAGATCTCCGTGCAGTTCTCCCGACTGTCTATGTTCCCTTTCTTCGATGGAGCTCATTATTTCATGTCTGTCTTGTCTGCCAGGGAGCAGCCAGGTGAGAGATCACACACACTAATAGGGCAGCTGGGAGGATTAGAGCTTAATGCTTGTCTCTGGCTTACTATGTACAGTGTGTGCATGGCTGGAGGGGAACTGCAAGGAGCACTTTTATCTGTTTGGGTCTTAGTAAATCCTAGGGATTGGTGGGCTCTTCCCAGCAAGTAATTATATACACAGGCTTATGTACACAAGCAGGATGGCTACACTGATACTCACAGCTTTATATAACACAGGGAATCCCAGATAGAAGATTTCCTTCATTTCCTTGCTCCAGTTCTTGTAAACCAGCTTTCTGGAGTTTCTATAGAACACAAAGTATCTCTAATGTAATTTTTTTGTATAAAACGCACACACAGTGTGTATATATGTGTGTGTGTGTGTGTGTGTGTGTGTGTGTGTGTGTATGTGTATATATATATATATATATATGTATGTATATATATATATATATATATATATATATATATATATATATATATATATATATGTGTGTGTATAAATACCAAACATGTATTAATGAGCAGAGCAGCCCCGTTCCTCCTCCCTGCTGAGTGACCCCATAGCTAGCCACTTGCTATAGAGACACTTGTGCATGCACCTATAGACACAGATATAGGGACTCCGTCCCCTTCGCTTCCCTTCTTCCCTTTCCTTCGCTTCCCTTCTTCCCTTTCCTTCGCTTTTCTCCTTCCCTTTCCTTCGCTTTTCTCCTTCCCTTCTCCTTCCCTTTCCTTCGCTTTTCTCCTTCCCTTTCCTTCGCTTTTCTCCTTCCCTTTCCTTCGCTTTTCTCCTTCCCTTTCCTTCGCTTTTCTCCTTCCCTTTCCTTCGCTTTTCTCCTTCCCTTTCCTTCGCTTTTCTCCTTCCCTTTCCTTCGCTTTTCTCCTTCCCTTTCCTTCGCTTTTCTCCTTCCCTTTCCTTCGCTTTTCTCCTTCCCTTTCCTTCGCTTTTCTCCTTCGCTTTTCTCCTTCGCTTTTCTCCTTCGCTTTTCTCCTTCGCTTTCCTCCTTCGCTTTCCTCCTTCCCTTTCCTCCTTCCCTTTCCTCCTTCCCTTTCCTCCTTCCCTTTCCTCCTTCCCTTTCCTCCTTCCCTGTTACTGGCTGTGGTTGACAGCAGCGGGAGCCAATGGCTCCAACTGCTGTTTTAAAGCCAATGAGGAGGAAGAGAGCAGACTGAGCCTTTGCACTGGTACACATCGCTGGATCGAGATCGGATTGAGGTAAGTAGAAGGGGGGGGGGGGGCTGAGGGGGTAACTGCATTCAGAAGGTTTTTTTACCCTAATGCAGAGAATAAAAGGAGAAGTAGGGCCATGGCTCTTTTGGCCCTACTTCTCCTATGGGTCACAGGAGTGCACTTAGTTCTGCGCTTCTGTGACCCAGATTCTGCCAACACCGGGCCAAAGTCCTTTCTTTTCGCCATAGCAGCCATCAGGGGTATGAGCAATTGGAGAGATGAGTATTTATTATAGTCTTTGAAAGGAGCTCTTTCATTTTAACATTGATATTGTTGACAGGATTGCTTTTATAATCTTGGAATTAGGTAATGCTGACATTTTAATAGTAGGCAGTGGCGTAGCGTGGGGGGTGCGGGGGGTGCCGTGGCCCCGGGCGCGACATTTAGGGGGGCGCAATTTCGTGCCAGTAGTGTCACTACTGGCTGCCTCCTCCTAATTTATTTTCCTGTGTCCCCCGCGCTCCGCCGCCATGTCTAGTGTTTGGCGCCCTGTGATTGGGCGTATGGGGGTCATGTGCGGCGTGGGGCTGGCCTATCCGCGATCACAGTTGCTCCTGAAGTCCCGCCTCCGCACATGACCTCCATTCGCCCAATCACAGTGCGCCGGGAAAAATGAATATGGCGGCCGGAGCGCAGGGGAGACGAGCACTGGAGAGTGTGAGCGCCGGGGCAGCTGTCTCCTCATCCTCCTCCTCCAGACCGATGCAAGACAATAAGGTGAGAAATAGATAAACACGGGGGGGGGGGAGGGAGGGAGAAGAGACAGGCGCCGTATATGTAGTGCCAGTATAGGAAGACTAGGCAGAACAGTATAGTGTACAGTGTAGTGTAGTGGTCAGTATAGTGTAGTGGTCAGTATAGTGTAGTGGACAGTGTAGTGTAGTGGACAGTGTAGTATAGTGGTCAGTACAGCGCAGGGGACAGTGTAGTATTGTGGTCAGTATAGTGTAGTGGACAGTGTAGTATTGTGGTCAGTGTAGTGGACAGTGTAGTGTAGTGTACAGTGTAGTATAGTGGTCAGTACAGTGTAGTGGACAGTGTAGTATAGTGGTCAGTGTAGTATTGTGGTCAGTATATTGTAGTGGAAAGTGTAGTATAGTGGTCAGTACAGTGTAGTGGACAGTGTAGTATAGTGGTCAGTACAGTGTAGTGGACAGTGTAGTATAGTGGTCAGTACAGTGTAGTGGACAGTGTAGTGGTCAGTATAGTGTAGTGGTCAGTATAGTGTAGTGGACAGTGTAGTGTAGTGGTCAGTATAGTGTAGTGGACAGTGTAGTGTAGTGGACAGTGTAGTGGTCAGTACAGTGTAGTGGACAGTGTAGTATTGTGGTCAGTACAGTGTAGTGGACAGTGTAGTATAGTGGACAGTGTAGTGTAGTGGACAGTGTAGTGTAGTGGTCAGTGTAGTATTGTGGTCAGTGTAGTATTGTGGTCAGTGTAGTATTGTGGTCAGTGTAGTATAGTGGTCAGTATAGTGTAGTGGTCGGTACAGTGTAGTGGACAGTGTAGTGTAGTGGACAGTGTAGTGTAGTGGACAGTGTAGTATTGTGGTCAGTATAGTGTAGTGGACAGTGTAGTGTAGTGGACAGTGTAGTGTAGTGGACAGTGTAGTGTAGTGGACAGTGTAGTGTAGTGGACAGTGTAGTGGTCAGTATAGTGTAGTGGACAGTGTAGTATAGTGGTCACTGTCAGTGTAGTATTGTGGTCAGTATATTGTAGTGGACAGTGTAGTGTAGTGGACAGTGTAGTGTAGTGGTCAGTATAGTGTAGTGGTCAGTATAGTGTAGTGGTCAGTGTAGTATAGTGGTCACTGTCAGTGTAGTATTGTGGTCAGTATATTGTAGTGGACAGTGTAGTGTAGTGGACAGTGTAGTATAGTGGTCAGTACAGTGTAGTGGACAGTGTAGTATAGTGGTCAGTACATTGTAGTGGACAGTGTAGTATTGTGGTCAGTACAGTGTAGTGGACAGTGTCGTAGTAGTGGACAGTGTAGTGTAGTGTAGTGGTCAGTGTAGTATTGTGATCAGTATAGTGTAGTGGACAGTGTAGTATTGTGGTCAGTGTAGTATTGTGGTCAGTATAGTGTAGTGGGCAGTGTAGTGTAGTGGGCAGTGTAGTGTAGTGGTCAGTATAATGTAGGGGACAGTGTAGTGGACAGTGTAGTTTAGTGGACAGTGTAGTGTAGTGGTCAGTGTAGTAAAGTGGTCAGTGTAGTGTAGTTCTCAGTGTAGTGGTCAGTGTAGTGGTCAGTGTAGTGTAGTGAACAGTGTAGTGTAGTGGTCAATGTAGTGTAGTGGACAGTGTAGTGTAGTATTGTAGTCTGTGTAGTGTAGTGGTCAGTGTAGTATTGTGGTCTGTATAGTGTAGTGGTCAGTGTAGTGTAGTGGTCAGTGTAGTGTAGTGGTCAGTGTAGTGTGGTGTGTAGTGTAGTGGACAGTGTAGTATTGTGGTCAGTATAGTGTAGTGGTTAGTATAATGTAGTGGTCAGTGTAGTATAGTGGACAGTGTAGTGGACAGTGTAGTATTGTGGTCTGTATAGTATAGTGGTCAGTGTAGTGGTCAGTGTAGTGTAGTAGACAGTGTAGTGTAGTAGACAGTGTAGTGTAGTGGTCAGTGTAGTGGTCAGTGTAGTGGACAGTATAGTGGTCAGTATAGTGGTCAGTGTAGTGTAGTGGACAGTATAGTGGTCAGTGTAGTGTAGTGGACAGTATAGTGGTCAGTGTAGTTCTTAGTGTAGTGGACAGTATAGTATAGTGGTCAGTGTAGTGGACAGTATAGTGGTCAGTGTAGTGGTCAGTGTAGTTCTTAGTGTAGTGGACAGTATATTATAGTGGTCAGTGTAGTGTGTAATGATCAGTATAGGAATCGGGTAGGTCAGTACTATTGTATTTGAAGGGACTCGGGGAGTGATAAAAGTCCGCAGGTTAGGGGGGGAGGGGGCGCAAATTACTTGCCTTGCCCCGGGTGCTGACAACCCACGCTACGCCACTGATAGTAGGTAGTTGCATCTTGCTCCAGAACTCTGATGGGTAGTTAGTATATCTTCAATACTAAGAAACTACAAGTCTTAGCTTGTCTTGTCTGCTCCCTGAGGAAACTTATACCCTCTTTGGTCAGAAGGGAATGCTATACATTTATTAAAATGAGTGTGAGTCCCTAAATACACAGCCTTGTGTAATCCTCTAAACCAGTGGTCATCAACCCTGTCTTCAGGGCCCACTAACAGGCCAGGTTTTATGTATTACCTTGAGGAGATGCAGACTAGAATACTGCAATCTCTGAGCAGTAAATTATATCACCTGTGATGTATTTCAGTTATCTTGCAAACCTGGCTTGTTAGTGGGCCCTGAGGACAGGGTTGATGACCACTGTTCTAAACCAGTGGTTCTCAACCTCAGTCCTCAAGTACTCCCAACGGGCCATGTTTTGGGAACTT
Source organism: Lithobates septentrionalis (assembly GCA_037952835.1). Taxonomy (NCBI): domain Eukaryota; kingdom Metazoa; phylum Chordata; class Amphibia; order Anura; family Ranidae; genus Lithobates; species Lithobates septentrionalis. The sequence goes on along the minus strand of JBBDGP010000864.1, from coordinate 328,735 downwards.
CCCTTAGATAAAATAGCTCTTATCAATACCATGTCATTGATATTGATTAAGAGCAGCTGTGCATAGTAAAGGAAAACCTGAAAACATGGACCGTTGGGATACTTGAGGACTTAGGTTGAGAGCCACTGCTCTAAACAGCAATGGGAGAGGAAGGGCCATATTCTGAGCCAATAAGGTCTCTTTATTGCTGTCGGTCTCTTACGAAACATGCTTCCATGAGGAGAAAGCAGATACTTTATCAGTATTCTTATGCTCTTTCTCTGTCTAATCACTGGCTGGAATGGACTTGTGACTATGCTGCATTGGGTATGATGACCTTGTCACTTGTGAAAGACGCCTGAGTGATACTTTTCTAGTGGCTCTTGTCTTCAAATGCTGCTGCTCCCTCGCCAATGCAGGTATTCCAAAATTCTGGATGTGTCAAATGCATCTTCAGCCGCACGCAGTATATCCTTTTGTTTATGCATGGAAGCACAATGTGTGTCATGGTAGATTCAGGTATTTGACACACCTGGAAATCCTGAATACCACCAGTAGCCGGAGTGCTGCATAACAGCAACTTTTAGGCTCGGTTCGCACTGGGTGCCGATGCAGCTCCCAGCAGGGGTCCTGTGTGTCCTGGTTCACCATTTCAGGTCCGATTTCAGCCCGAATTTTGAAACGGATCAAAAGATGCACAGGGCTCCTGGAGCCTCATCGGAGATATGTGAACCGGCTCCATAGAGAGCCGGTCACATTCTCCTGTTATTGCGAATTGGATGCGGAGAATCCCCATCCAATTTGCAATTGTGTGAACCCAGCCTTAAAGACACAGACCAGTCAAGAGAAAAGTAAGCTTCTTTTACAAATGATCCTGTAGTAAGAAAACTAGAGTCGCCAGCCAAGCCAAGTTGTAGGGCGTGTCCTAGATCACAAAAATTGCTAATATTTTGGCAGGTAAGACACCAAACTTTTATGTGTAGCAACAGTACAGTAAGCTGTTTGCTTGGGATTCACAACAGCTCTCAAAAACTTGTGATAAATATACTAAAGCGCTGAAATGGAAATGGTGAACCAAAATATGTGAGAATATATTAAAAGATGCCCAAATAATATAGCTGCAATAAATAATGTGAACTACACAAATAAATAACTGAATATAAGTAAATAATTGCGCTGATATTAACCTTTTAATAATACACTGTGTGCCTTAAAAAACATAAATACCATAAATAAGTGAGCTGTCAATAATTAAGTGACTGTGAATAAATGATAAACAATTCCTCTGTGAAATATGAAAAAACACTTGTTAAGTGGATATACACAAATAAATCATCCACTAATTATGTGATAACAAAAGTCCTCTGTAATAAAATGACAGAACCTTATAGGTAAGCCCAGATGGATATTTAGTGGGTTCAATAATAAGTAAGCCTAGATGTGTAACAGCGGGTTCAATAATACCATTCAACTGCCGATGGTTTATGTTGGAATTCCCAGCTTTCAACAGACTTCCACGATATGTAAAACAAACACAGAAAACAAAGCCATTGCGCAGGGATCATACCAGAGTGATTTTAAATAAAATAATGGTGATCTCACTCACATGTCCCTGTTAGAATGATCGCATTAGAAGAAAATGATCAGCTGCATTCAGCTTAATTAATTATTGCAGCTCACTTATTTATGGTATTTATGTTTTTTAAGGCACATGGTGTATTATTAATAGGTTAATATCAGCACAATTATTTACTTATATTCAGCTCTCAAAAACTGCTGTTTGCCTGGAAATGCTGCGTTTTACCTGTCTGCAGGCCATCATTTTCATTAACTTCCTGGATTCCCTATGTGCTTTGCAGCTACTCCTCTGCTTTATGCTTTCAAAGTCTAAGGATTACATATCCCACAGTACCTTGCTGCCTGCAAACAATTATTCCTGTACCGACTCTACCTCCTGAAATCTCTTTCTCTCAGTAACTCTGTAGTTTATAAGGCAGGCTCTGTAAATTCTGTGACACAGCAGTGCCACAGTAAATATGTGGGGATCTTCACAAAGTAAGTTTACAAACTTCAGTACCATTCAGATTAATAGGAATAGGCTAGTAATAAATGAAATACAATTTAGAAATAAAAATTATGTTTCACATTTTAACCATATGCTTTACGTCTGGAGCCTTTCTTGGGACCTGATCACCCGAAGATGGGTCCTCTTTCTTGGCAGAGGTACAACCTTCTGTGGAAGTCTCCTTAGATTCTTTCCTCTCTGCTATTCTCTATCAGATAAAGTTCCTAGTATTAGTACTAGGTTTCCTACTTCTCACTTCTGTGTGGAGGATTCTGCCCTTTACTAGCATAGGTTGGATGATGTCTAAAACCATATATTTGGTTACTGGTTAGGCAGGTTTGCAGTGTGGGTATCACACCCCAGAAACAGATGTTGGTTGGAAGGACTCCCACTTACCCATGCTGTTGTGCACCCGTTTAGATTATAGTATATCCGTATTATTATTATTATTATTATTATTATTATATAGCGCCAACAGTTTATGCAGTACTTTACAACATAAGGGCAGACAGTACATTTACAATACAATTTTAATAGAGTAGGAATCAGAGAGCCTTGCTCAATAGAGCTTACAATCTAGGTGGGAGGGTCCCGAGATACAAGAGGTAATAACTGTGGGGGATGGTCTGTTGGAGAAAATAAATGTGCAGTTGTTAGGTGGGGGCCCAGATAGGCTTCTCTGAACAGATTCGTTTTCAGGGATCGTCTGAAAGTGTACAGAGTAGGAGAAAGTAACATGGACAGATTGGGGTAGAGCATTCCAGAGGATGGGAGAGGCTCTGGAGAAGTCCTGGAGGTGAGCATGAGATGAGGTGACAAGGGAACTAGAAAGCAGGAGGTCTTGGGAGGAACAAAGGACGATTTGGTTGGTATTTTGAGACTAGGTTAGTGATGTAGCTGGAGGCTGAGTTGTGGATGGTTTTGTAAGTTATTGTTAGTATCTTGAATTTAAATTGTTGGGTGAGCGGAAGCCTGTGGAGGGATTGGCAGAGAGGGGTAGCAGACGCTTAGCAGTTTGTAAGGTGGGTGAGCCTGGCAACAGCATTCATGATGGACTGAAGGGAGATAGCCTATTTAAAGGTAAACCAATAAGGAGGGAGTTGCAGTAGTTGAGGTGAGAGATGACCAGGGGGTGAATTAGAAGCTTTGTGATATCATTGGTTAGGAAGGGGCCTATCTTGGGGATGTCGCAGAGGTTGAGGCAGCAAGCTATGGACAGCGATTGAATGTGGGGCCGAAAGGAGAGTTCAGAGTCCAGAACTACACCTAGGACCTTGGGATGGGTTCATAGTTGAGCCGTTGGTTTTGATAGAGAAATCAGGGGACACATGGGGGAGGAAATATGAGCTCAGTTTTGGATAGTTTGAGGAAGTGGTATGACACCCAGGCTGATATGTCTGTTAGTAAAATGGTGACGCATGAGGAGACTGTTGTAGTAAGCTAAGGGGTAGAGAGATAGATTTGGGTGTCATCGGCGTAGAAGTGGTATTGAAAGCCATGGGAGGCAATCATCTGAATCAGGGAGGAGGTGTAGATTGAGAATAGGAGAGGTCCAAGAACAGAACCTTGGGAGACCCTGATGGAGAAAGGGAGAGAAGGAAGTTAGTATTGTAAGTGACACTGATGCGTTGGGATGAGAATCAGTACAGTTACAGAGACCAAAGTAGTGGAGTTTTTTGAGAAGGAGGGGGCGGTCCACTGTGTCAAAGGCAGCAGAGAGGTCCAGGAGGAGTAGTGCAGAATAGTGTCAGTTGGTTTTATCCGTTAGTAGGTCGCTTGTGAGTTTAAGGAGAGCAGTTTCCGTGGAGTGTTGAGGACAAAATCCGGACTGAAGAGGATCAAGAAGTTTGTCCTCAGTCAGATGGTTGCCCAGTCGGTTGTAGACCAGACGTTCAAGGAGTTTGGATGAAAAGGGAAGTAAGGAGATGGGGTGTAGGTTGTTAAGGTTGGTGGGGTCCAGTGAGGATTTTTAAGGATGGGGGTGACTAATGCGTGTTTTAGAGCAGGGATCCTCAACCTACGGCCCTCCAGCTGTTGCAGAACTACACAACCCATGAGGCATTGTAAAACTCTGACATTCACAGACATGGCTAGGCATGATGGGAATTGTAGTTCCTGAACAACTGGAGGGCCGTAGTTTGAAGACCCCTGTTTTAGAGAGTTGGGGAAGGTGCCAGAAGAGAGAGGGAGCGGGTGAAGATGTGAGTTATAGAGAGTATAGAATAAAGCCAGAGGGTGAACATAGCATTTGCGAGAAAGCAGGATCTGGGGGGCAGGTGGTTAGGTGGGCATTTAGCAACGTTGTCAATAGTGGCAGGGTTGAATGAGGGAAGTAATGATTTGTACCTGTGGTCATGGGGTTTTAAGTGGGGGCGGTATCTGTGCATTAGAGATCTCCTCACGAATTGTATCAATCTTATTTTTGACGTGATTGGCGATCTCTTGGGCAGTGAGTGAGTTAGTGGGTGGAGGACGGAGTAGAGAGTTATAGATAGAGAAGAGTTGACAGAGACTGGATGTGAATGTATTAATGAGAGTGATAAAATAGGTCTGCTTGGCAGTGAGGAGGCAGGAATAGTGTTTTTGTAGGTCAGATTTATATTGGTTGTAGTCATTCTGGGACTTGGTCTTACGCCACAGGCACTCAAGAGCATGGCTGTGTTTTCTGAGACTTTTGGTGTCATCTGTTTGCCAAGGTTGTAGGGGTCGGGGCCTGGTTTTGTGTGTAGTAAAGGGGGCGAGCTTGTCTTGGGAGGATGCCTACCCTGTTATTGGAGGTATTGTTGACCACTGCAACAAAATCGAGGGCTCAGCCTTTAAAAAAAAAAAAAAAAACGCAAAGCTGCCTGTGAATTTGGGGACCATCAAACCAACTTGATTTTGTTCTGTGAATGGGATGAGAAACCTCTGTACCAGTGCCAGAGCACAGCTCTATATACTATATGTAGCTGATGCTACAGTTCATACAGTTCTCCCAGTGGGTGCATCTATTAGTAGAGGAAATAGACCAGCTAGGTCAAAACAAACTATTTAGAGTCGGCATGATCCGAGGTATGTGACTATGCCAGCTCTGCTGCGGCAATTCTCTCATTGGAATATAGAATAGGCGGGGGGTGGGCAAGACATAGGTGGGCATGTGTGGCTGGATTGTGAGGGGGAGTGGGCAGAGCCTTGGCAAGACTTCTATGTTGATTGACACACCAGGGCATCTCATGAAATGGAAGAGTAACTCCCCCAATGATGTAATGACGTCATGCTGTAGTCTCTTCAGAGCAACATAAAGCAAAACGGGACAACAAAAGCATTTAGAAACTGAGGAAGCAGTGTTGTCTCCTGATTTAAAGGAAGCGTAACGCTTATAGGAGCAGGAGCCATGCTGAGAAATATACCACGGTTGATATGTGGATGTATTGACCTTGACATATGCCTGATTATTCCGGTACCAGCATAATGTGAGTTTATTCATTTGTGAGTTCTAATAAAATAGTATTATACAGAGAGCACTATTTTGGGTCCCATTTTGTTTTTATATGTATTTCTATGAGAGTGAAGTGTTGTGGGTTGAGATCAAAAGCTGGAGGAAGAACGGATTCCTAATAGCTCATGGTGGGGCAACAAGCTTATTATGACCTTTTAATTAATGATTGAAGTCAATAAAAGAAGGTGAGCACATGATATGAGCACAGGGTGGATGCTCGTGTCGCCTGGATAGAAGCTCTAAGAAGTTGAATAAAAGTATTGAGATCAGGGCACATTGGTGGAGGACTTTTTATGAACAGTTGTAATAGAAGACGGAACATTTGTATGTTATTTGTATTTAGAGGTGTGGTAGAAAACCCTGGGGGATGTTGCAGCAGCCATTACATTTTTTTTCGTATATATTGGAAAAAATTACAGAACTGCGCTGATTGGTTTTCAAATTTTTAGAAATCTGAATAGCCTTACTGTTTGCAAAACAACGTGGGACATACCGTATTTATCGGCGTATAACGCGTACAGGCGTATAGCACGCACATTTTTAAAAGGGAAGTTTCAGGAAAAAAGCTTAAATTTTAAATAAGGAACTTTGAAGCAAAATAAGGGTCAGTGCCCATCTGCAGCCTCACCATTGCCATCAATGCAGCCTGATCAATGCCCATCTGCAGCCTCACAAGTGCCATCAATACAGCCTCATCAGTCCACATCAATGCAGCTTCACCATTGCCATCAGTGCAGCCTGATCGATTCCCATCTGCAGCCCAGAGGGGACAGGGAGGGGGGCGGGATGAGCGCTGAAAGATTACATGCAGTGAGAATCTCCTATGATAGACAGAACAGAACAGTGGTCCAATGGCGGCCCAGGAGACGGGACTTCCTATTACAGAGACCGCCAGGTAAACAGGAGATTCTCACTGTATGTAATCTGACGGTGCTCGTCCTGCCCCCCTCCCTGTCCCCTCCGAGGCAGCTAAAATTAAAGTATTGGCGTATAACACGCATACGCGATTTGCTCCCGATTTTCATGGTGAAAAAGTGAGTGTTATACGCCAATGAATACAGTATTTAACAGATTACAGCGTTGCATTACATTTTGATCTTCTCATTTTGACCATAGTTCTTCAAGGCTTTTTCCTCTATACCTGTTTAGATTGTATGTTGCGGGGGCTCACGCATCTATGACAATCTCTTGAGATTAATTATCTAATCATTTAATATCCTTCATTATCATGCACCTCTCTTTCCCTGAAATCAAAGGTTAGGAGTTTTTAGCTTAAAGTGTTACTAAGGCCTGATTCACACCTATGCATTTTTGGAGTTTTTTGCATTTTGCAGATTTGCACTACAGTCCATTTAACATGGTTTCCTATGGAACACGTTCTGTACTGCAAACCTGCAAAAAGCACTAAAAATGCATAGGTGGGAATCAGGCCTTAATCCTGGACCCTGCATTCACAATATCTGGTCTACCAAAGTACACAGAACATAGAAATGCAATTATTTTAGTAAATATAAACCGCTAAATACCTTTTCTCATCAGCATCTGACTATGCTACGAGACTGCAAGACCCCTGACCCTCTGCCTGGACAGTGCTGATTGGCACTGTGCTCACATGCATCCTCCCAAGAAAAAAAAAAACCTCTCTAGCAATACACACCAAACTGAGCATGTGCAGCCTGACTCCATAGATTCTGTGTTATCAGTAAATTATCAGGAGTCAGGGGAAGGAGGGAAGGATCAGAGCAGACAGGATCAAACATCCTTTTTACAAAATGCAGGGGATTAACCCCTTAGGTTCCACAATGAGTATAGCAAGCATGCTTTACTGCATATACACACTGATTTTACAGTTGTGAGTTTTGTAACACTTTAAGCCTGCTGTTTACTGGATGGCCTTTCACTGGACGTGCTATGTCTGTCAAAACTTCCTTTCCCTGAAGCCAAGGTTTGAGTGATCTTTTACTATTCTGCATAACCAGGCATCGCTTTGCGGGGCTGTCATACAAGGCACTGGCCCTGACAATGCGGGGCTGTGTAATCCATCTTCTAAGGCTTTGTTTGTTTACTTGCAGCCACAGGTAGATCACACAGACCGACAGCAATAATTCATCTTTTACTATTATGAAAAAACAAACAGCACTGTCTGGGCTGTGTGATATAGCTGCCAGTGCTGTGTGTGTTTTTAATAGCAGTCAGCAGTTCTATCACACAGCCCTGCATCACTATTTTTTTTTTAATAATACAATTTAAAAAAACAGCTTAGAGAGGGGACAACTGTTTAAGGCTGGCCATACACTATAGAATGTTCTTACAATTGCAATTTTTCCTTTAGATTTACCAAAACCAAATAATATGAGGTCAGACCTAAACTCTTTCAATTTGTATGCAGTCAGGCACGCCCTTGCACTACATAGTTGAAGGTAAATCTAAACGAAATTGAATAAGAAAATTGTATAATGTTTGGCCAGCCTAACCTAAATTTAGCCTGTTCTTGTCCGCTCACCTGATCCCTGTGTAAGCCAGCGGCGGATGCATGACAGGGCGAGTGCCCAATAATAGCTTTTTAAAGCCAGGAGCGATGTCAACCATAGGTTCCTGTGGGGCAGCCATTGTTGGCAGTCCCTCCTCTCCCCTGCAGCGTGAACCAGATCATGTGACTTGACTGGTGCAGACTAAAAATAGGTACGTTTTTGTGCATCTTTTTTGCACAGGTTAGTTAGTCTAGGTCAGGGGTATTGAATTAAAATTCACAGGGATCCGGTCAGAAACCTTTTCTGACCGGATCCAGCGGAGGTCCAAGTGTCATATTGGTGCTATGACTCCACATGATGGCCCTCCATCCCAGGCTTGGGCCCCCCCCATCCCAGGCTTGGGGCCCCCCCCATCCCAGGCTTGGGGCCCCCCCCATCCCAGGCTTGGGGCCCCCCCCATCCCAGGCTTGGGGCCCCCCCTATCCCAGGCTTGGGGCCCCCCCTATCCCAGGCTTGGGGCCCCCCTATCCCAGGCTTGGGGCCCCCCTATCCCAGGCTTGGGCCCCCCCATCACAGACTTGGCCCCCCATCACAGACTGACACCCGATAGTAGAGTCTTGTCCTGCACAGCACTCCTCCTCTCTCCCCACAGGGCCCTACCTTATCACATAAGGTGGAAAGCACAGCAGCCCTGGACTACGGGCGGGACTTTTCACGTTTTAAAGGTGAGTGATTTGATTTGTTGCTACGCAGCGGGACAGTCCCAGCAATCGCCTGCTTCTTAATTTTAAAAATCCTGCCCTTTGTCCAGAGCGGCCGCGCTTCACATCTTGTGTGAAAAAGACAGCCAGTGTGTGGGGAGGGCAGTGCAGCGATCTTATCGAAGGGACAGACCCGTGCGCTCCTGCGATGCTGTGAACATAGCCGCGTCAGGCAGGCGAGCCGGCGTTGGGGAGAGGACACACAGGCAACTATTTGGCAAGGCTGCGGTCCGGGTAGTATGGCTTCTGGGGCCAGAGCTGGACCGCGGTCCGCCATTTAGTGATGCCTCGGTGTTAAGAGGGGGAGAGAGCAGGGAGCAGTTTTAAGACTAGTTAGAATTTAGCTGCATTTCTACTTTAATTGAAGTGTCAGAATTGGAGGCTATATGAATCTGTAATACACTTTGCTAACATTTTTAGAAATAAATCGCCGCTTTGCGATACAGTGTACTGTTTTTGTGAATTAGACCATTGTGATTCATTGCGCCATCCATTTTTTAAGGTAACGCACCTCCTGAGTGTGTTGTGGTCTGCTGTACTAGAAAAATTGCTACGTGTTCTTTTTTTGTCCATTGCCGTGCTTTGGGCTGCCTAATGCAACATTTGTTAATGCACATGCATCAATGCAATGCACAGGAATAGAGAGGTGTGATTGAACTCTTAATGCATACAGTTCATTCAAGGGTTTTTTTTTTTTCTCCAAAAAGCTGACTGTGCAATTTTAGGCTCTGTTCACACTGTTGAGTTGTTTTAGTGCATGTATATTAACATGCATTAGGTTAGGGCAGAAATGCATTTAAATGTGCTGCCTAATGCGCCCAAAACACACCAAGAACGGTGCATGTAACATCTTTGGTGGTGCAATGCACATTAATGTTAAATGTCTTGTAGGCAGGTGCAATGGGATACCATTCAGAATAACTGACATTGCTCCAACACACAAAAAGCAGCGTGGTGTGTTTTCTAACATCGCATTGTGTTGATGAGAACAGTAGCAACTGACAATACTAAAGGGAATTTATTAAGACTGGAGCAGTCAGAATTCGGAGCAGTTATGCATGGCAGCCAATCAGCTCCAAACTTTTATTTTCAAAGCTTAAAGTGGCTATTAAGTTACTATATTATGATCATGCCATCCCCTCTGTAAAATAACATTATTTATCCCACATGAATGTGGAAAAAAAAGGTTCCTGTACCATTTTGGTCTGAATGCTGATGCAAATTCAGCCATACAAACTGTATGTGCGATGAGAGATCAGCCAGTCATCGCATGTGATCTGCAATGCAGTGCGAATCTCTTGCGATGTCTGTGTTCTCACCAGTGTGAACCCAGCCTTAAAGTTTTATGTGGATGACATCTCCTATACGATAGTTTTAGTAGCCTAAATATTGTGCCAAGTCTGCTGCTCCTCTTGTACTATACCACCTGACTCCACAGCATGGACTTTGCATCGCAAAGAATTTGTGAATATTTGCTTAAGCCTTTTTCATGTATTTTGCATTTGTTGTCATAGAGTTGTAAGAAGAGAACCCTGAAATAGGTTTTAGAATATATGTTCTATTGAATGGCTGTAAAATGATTATTCTTTGGGAGTGGATTCTACTATGAACGAGGCATATCTTTCCTAACTTAAAGAGGAAGTAAACGCTGTTTTTTTATTTTTTAAAATTTTTTCCTTACCTGTAAAGTAAAGGCATAACGTGCTAGTATGCTATGCATACTAGCACATTATGTTAAACTTGCCTGCCTGCTTCCCTTTTGGAGGCCGCATCCGTCTTTGGCCGTCTTCCTTCGGGGTCCACAAACTCCGGCTGTGTGACTGGCCGGAGCCGCGTGATGTTTCTCGTGCGCGCAGGAGCCGCCGCCGATGATGTAATTGGCGCAGTATACAGTAAATATCTCCTAAACAGCGCACGTTTAGGAGATATTTACAGTACCTATATAGGTAAGCCTATAATAAGGCTTACCTATAGGTACAAAGAATGCATGAAGGTTTACTTCCTTCTAAAAGATTGCTGTCTTTTCTTGATCATTCTGGCTTAGAGCTGCATGATTAATCATTAAGAATCGAGATTGCGATTCTACCCTCCTCTCAATCTTAACAAAGAATTTTCCCGTTTCTATGCAGAGTTCTCTGCTCAAGCTGACAGCTGTCAAAAAAAACAAAAAAAAAACAGGCAGTCTGCCAAGTTTCCTGAGCAAACTAGAAATATTGTAACATTTTGTTCTGTAGATCAAATTAATGAACTTCGGTCTGTAACTTCGGTCTGTAAATGAGAGAAGTTTAACCACTTAAAGACTAAACCTTTTTCTGAAACTTGTTGGTTTCAAGTTAAAATTTGTATTTTTTTTGGATCCCCCCAAACATTATATTTTTTTAGCAGAGACCCTATAAATAAAATAGTGGTTGTTGCAATATTTTATGTCACACTGTAATTGCGCAGCGGTTTTTCAAATGCAAATTTTTTTTGGAAAAAATGACACTTTAAGCACTTCAGCCCTGGACCATTTGGCTGCCCAAAGACTGAGCATTTTTTGCGATTCGGCACTGCGTCGCTTTAACTGACAATAGCGCGGTCGTGCGACGCTGTACCCAAACAAAATTGACGCCCTTTTTTTCCCCACAAATAGAGCTTTCTTTTGGTACTATTTGATCCCCTCTGCGGTTTTTATTTTTTGCGCTATAAACAAAAAAAGCGCCAATTTTGAAAAAAACGCAGTATTTTTTACTTTTGCTATAATAAATATATAAAAACTATTTTTTTTCCGTAGTTTAGGCCAATTATGTATTCTTCTACATATTTTTGGTAAAAAAAAATCGTAATAAGCGTATATTGATTGGTTTGCGCAAAATTGATAGTGTCTACAAAATAGGGGATAGTTTTATGGCATTTTTATTTTAAATTTTTTTGTATTAGTAATGGCGATCTGCAATTTTTATCGGGACTGCGACATTATGGCAGACGCATCTGACATTTTTGGGACCATTGTCATTTATACAGCGATCAGTGTGATTAAAAAAGAAATTGATTACTGTGGAAATGACACTGGCAGTGTAGGGGTTAACCACTAGGGAGCAGTGAAGGGGGTTTAGTGTGTCCTAGGGAGTGATTCTAATTGTGAGGGGGCTGGGCTTGAACACACAGGACAGTGATCACTGCTCTCATCACAGAGAGCAGTAGATCGCTGTCCTGCCACTAGGCAGAATGGGGAATGCTTTGTTTACATATGCATCTCCCCGTTCTTCCTCTTCGTGACACGATCATAGGCATCCGTCGGACATCGAGTCCGCGGGATCCGCGGTCACTGTCACGAAGACCGCAGCGGGCGCGTGCGCCTTTGGTGGCGTGCACGCGACACCGCTTCTTAAACAGGACGTACCTGTACGCCCTTTTGCCTGCCAGTGCCATTCTGCCGATGTACATTGGCGTGCACTGGTCGGCAAGCGGTTAATGAATTACAAAAAAATTGGACTGTTTTTTTTTTTATTTTTATTTTTTTATTTATTATAGTGTGAAAGATGATGTTACGCCGCGAGAATCGTGAGAGAATTGTGATCTTTATTGTAAGCAAAAAAATTGTGATTCTCATTTTTCAAAGAATCATGCAGCTCTATTCTGCCTGTATACCTACAAGGGTGATCAGAGATCTCATCTAGCCACTTCAGCTCCGGAAGGCTTTACCCCCTTCCTGACTAGGCCAATTTTTGCCATACAGCACTGCGTTAATTTAATTGACAATTGCGTGGTCATGCGGTGCTGTACCCAAATAAAATTGATGTCTTTTTTTTCTCCCACAAATAGAGCTTTCTTTTGGTGGTATTTGATCACCTCTGATCAAATTTCTTCATCAATGTAGGCCAATATGTATTATGCTACATGCTTTTGGTTAAAAAATCCCAATAAGCGTATATTGATTGGTTTGAGCAAAAGTTATAGTGTCTACAAACTATGGGATAGATGATTTATGGACTTTTTTTTTTTATATATATAATTTTACTAGTAATGGCGCCGATCAGCGATTTTTAGCGGTACTGCGACATTGTGGCGGACAAATCTGACAATAAGTGACACTTTTTGGGGACCAGTGACTCCAAAACGAGATCAGTGCTAAAAAAAACACAAAAAAACTATTAACTGCTTGCCGCCTGCCCGCTGTCAAATGACGGAAGGACAGTGCGGCTCTCGTTCTGAGTGGATGTCATATGACGGTGCACCCGAACGGCCGCTCCCGTGCGCCCACAGCACGGCTTTAGCGTTGCGTTGCTGGGACATGGCGCGACCCGGATCTCTGTAAAGGGCCGCGACTCTTTAACCATGTGATTGAACACAGCCGTTCACGTGTAAACACGGAAATGCCGGTAATCGGCTCTCATCGCCTCACACTGACAGATGTGTGGCGATGAGAGCCGATCAGCAGCATCTCCTCGCAGGGGACATTGAGACATGTAATCAGGACACTGATAATCCGTGCCCTGATTACAATAAAGCGCCACCAGTGGCACCAATCAGTACCTATTAGGTAGGGTTGTCCCGATACCGATACTAGTATCGGTACCGAGCATTTGCCCAAGTACTTGTACTCGGGCAAATGCTCCCGATGCTTCCGCCGATACTATGACAGTCAGCGGTGATCGGCGTGTGGGGGAGTTACTAGCTCCCCCCCGTGGCTTTCAGTGACATACAGCGGTGATCGGTGCTTGTAACTTCCCCACGCGATCACCGCTGACTGTCACTGCATCCTCCTCCATGCCCCCTCTGTTCCTCTGTCCCCCTCTCCTTCTCTGTCCCCCTCCGTTCCGTTCCGTTCCTCTGTCCCCCTCTCCGCTGTCCCCTCCGTTCCGTTCCTCTGTCCCCCTCTCCTCTGTCTCCCTCCGTTCCGTTCCTCTGTCCCCCTCTCCTTATCTGTCCCCCTCCGTTCCGTTCCTCCGTTCCTCTGCCTCTCCGCTGTCCCCTCCGTTCCGTTCCTCTGTCCCCCTCTCCTTATCTGTCCCCCTCCGTTCCGTTCCTCCGTCCCCCTCCGTTCCGTTCCTCCGTTCCTCTGCCTCTCCGCTGTCCCCTCCGTTCCGTTCCTCTGTCCCCCTCTCCTTATCTGTCCCCCTCCGTTCCGTTCCTCCGTTCCTCTGCCTCCCCGCTGTCCCCTCCGGTCCGCCGTCCTCCTCCTTCCTGTGTGAATAGAGAGAGTCAGCTGACTCTGTCCATTCACATAACTGAAACATTGTAATCTCCTGTGATTACAATGTGTCAGTTTATGAATGGAGAGGAGCCGCTGTCTTCTCCATTCATTCTCAGTGCAGCTGAGGCTGCAGAGAAAGGGACTGGGGAATCTCTATCCTCTGTCTCTTTCTCTGTCTCAAGGGGGAGATATCAGAGGTATGTTAAGACCCCTGATATCTCACCAAAGCCCCCCAACAGGGCTGATTTAAAAAAAAAAAAAAAAAAAAAAAACACATATTGCAAAAATGAATAAAAAAATTATTATTGTAAATAAAAAAAAAACACACAGACACCGTTCACCCTCCCCCCCCCCCCCCGAAAAAAAAGAAAGCATTGTTAAAAAAAAAAAAAAAAAACTGTCACGTGACATTAAAAAAAAGTATCGGTAATCGGTATCGGCGAGTACTTGAAAAAAAAGTATCGGTACTTGTACTCGGTCCTAAAAAAGTGGTATCGGGACAACCCTACTATTAGGGATGCCAGTCAGTGCTGCCCATCATTGTTTCCCATTAGTGCATATCCATGCCGCCTATCAGTGCCCATAAGTGCAGCATATCAGTGCTTCTTCATCAGTGCAGCCTATCAGTGCTGCCTCATAAGCGCACATCCGTGAAGGAGAAAAATTACTTATTTACAAAACTTACTGACAGAAACTATGAAAAACTTGCCTCTCTCCGGGATCCCGACGGACATCAGGTCCGCTGGACCCACTGATTGGTGCCTGCTTTTTCCAATCACAGCGGGAGCGAGTTTCCGGTGGCGCGCGTGCCCCGGTCCAGGAAGAAGAAGTCTCGTACAGGTACGTGATTTTGCCCTTAAAGGGGTTGTAAACCCTTGTGGTCTTTCACCTCAATGCATTACATGTTCTTTGTAGTGCACCAGCCCCACTTTTACTTACCTGAGCCCGAACGTTCCTACGCTGGGGACAAGCACACCCGCTCCAGCCGGTGTCTCGGGTCCTGATTGGATAGATTGATATCAGCGCAGCCATTGGCTCCTGCTGCTGTCAATCAAATCCAATAACACGAGAGCTGGGGTGGAGCCAAGTCCTGCTGTCTGTCAATGGACGCAGCAGGACACGGGAGAGCGCCTGCATGGGTGCCCCGATGGAGAGCGCTTCTTCGGAGCACTCAAGAAGAGGAGGAGCCAGGAGCACCGCTGAGGGACCCAACAAGAGGAGGATCTAGGCCACTCTGAGCAAAATCCACTGCACAGAGGAGGTAAGTATGACATGTTTGTTATTTAAAAAACAAAACGTTTACATTTTTACGGGCCCGCCCTGCCGCAGTATATGTACGTGGATCGGTCCTTAAGCGGTTAAGAGAGGATGAGGGGCTTTCTCAGTAAATTTTTGATCCATGTATTGGCAGGCTGATTGTACAGAAGTTAATCTATCGATCGTGTTGTGTACAACCAGCCTGTTGGAAAATGTTCTCTTGATCAGTGCTGCTGGCTATAGCTTGTGGTGCTAATAAGTGTATTCTGATGGTGGTGAAATCTGCCCGCTGTCAGAATACAAAGGCTCAGCGGGAGGGATTCCCCCATCCATCTCGAGTGTGTGTATGGGGGAATGGAGTCCTTTTTCTTTCATTCAACCAGACTTGTGCATGGCCAGCTTTACTCAGTGGTCATGTTGTGACCAGAAGTTTTTCAAAGTGATTTCTTAACAAAATATAGCAAAAGGGGACAGGTGAGCTTCCCTAGCACAAAAAGCTGCTACGTCTCCAATAGCGCAGCGAGCAAGAGAATTTTCTTCCACAGGTTGAACTAGATGGACTGGTGTCTTTTTTTTTTTTTTTTTCTTTTCCAATTTTACCAACTATGTAGCTATGTGACTTTAGTGCAGCAATACACAATATTTACCATAAAAACAATATACGTTAATGTACAATGCACGAAAACAAGACTATGTATACATCAATACTCTGGCATGCTATGATAAAAACATAGCAAGCAAAACAGACAACCCCTGAGAGTTCGGCAGAGAGATTGGTTGTCTACATAGGACTTTCTTGAACCATTTTTGCAATGTGGCAGGGTGCATTATCCTGCATAAAGTGGCCACTGCTATCTGGGAATGCTGTTTCCATGAAGGGGAGTACTTGGTCAGCAACAATGTTTAGGTGGTAGGTGTCAAAATAACATCCACATGAATTGCATGACCTAAGGTTTCCCAGCAGAACATTGCTAAAAGCATAACACTGCCTCTATCAGCTTGCTTTCTTCCCATAGTGCATCCTGGTGTCATCTCTTCCCCAGGTAATTGATGCACATGCACCCAGCCATCTACATTAATTTAAAAAAACAAAAAAAACATGATTTATCAGACCAGGCCACCTTCTTCCATTGCTCCTTGGTCCAGTTATGATGGTCACGTGCGCATTGTAGGTGCTTTTGGCTGTGGACGTCGTTCAGCATGTGCACTCTGACTTGTCTACAATTACACAGCCCCATACACAACAGACTAATGCCCATATTTTCTGCTTTTAACACTTCAACTTCAGGGACAACATGTTTAGTCGCTGCCTAATACATCCCACCAACTTTCAGATGCCATTATAACGAGATAATCAATGTTATCCACTTAAAGCGGAGCTTCACCCAAAAGGGGAAGTTCCGCTCTAAGTACAGGCGCTCCCCGGGTTACAGACATCCTGACTTGCAAACGACTCCTACTTACAAACAGAGGGAGACAACAGGAAGTGAGAGGAAATCTACCCCTAAGAAGGGAAATTCACTTCTGTTGGCGTTATCATGGGGAAAAGTGTCTCCATTGAAGCTTTATCACCAATCCTTGTTTCCACGACAACCCAAAATTTTCAAAATCCAATTGTCATTGGGACATTAAGTGTGGTGAGATCTCCTGAACAGGGGTACAGACACCAAAACAAATGCTACAAGGATGTTAACCCCTCCCTATGCTACCCAAAAAATGTAAAAATTATTCTTTTGGCTGGAGTTGCACTTAAAAAATGTGCCCGTTCCAATTTACATACAAATTCAACTTAAGAACAAACCTCCAGACCCGATCTTGTTTGTAACCCGGGGACTGTCCGTACTCCTCCCCTCATCCCCTGCCACCTTTTATTAGAGGGGGAGCGGGTACCTGTCAAAACTAGATACCTGCTCCTCCTCCGAAAAAATGTCTAGGAGATCTGAGCGGAAATTCTTCTCACCCCTTCCCTCCCTGCAGTCTTCTGGGACACGCCACAGGTTGCAGAAGACTGCCGGGCCATTCACAGTGGGCATCCAGCTGTGAAGCCGCAAGCTGTCAGACGGGTGCCCACAGTTGAGATGCAGGCGCCGGGGATAGAAGGCAGGGAAAAGGGACGGCTCGGGTGAGCACATCGCTGGATCATGGGACAGGTAAGTACGTGTTTATTAAAAGTTGTTTTTTGTAGCTGCTGACTTTGAATAAACACGAAAACGACTGGAGCTCCGCTTTAATGTATCAGTGGTATTAAAGTTATGGCTAATATGTGTATGCCTAATTTTAGGGTGGCCACACATAACCAGATGGATCGAAATTTAGGTCGGTTCATCTGGGAGCAGCTGAATTGATCAGTGTGTGACCCTCCCTTTTTGATAGAAGTGATCATTAGACCGACTTCCATCCAATGAACAAGTTGGAAAACCTTTGTCGCCGCAGAATATAATGTGTGTGTGTGTGGTTGTCCTTTTTTTTTTTTTTTTTTTTGTGTGTGGATGAAGGAACCTAAAAAACAAACAAAAAAAGAATCGTCTATGGCTAACACAAGGGATGATAAAAAGCATCTTAGTTATCAATTACAAGGATTTGGTGTTGGTATGCTGTTGCACAGGTATGTTTTTGGGTGCCATGCCAAAATGAGTAGTGCTGCAACACAATGCACATAACGCCATGCATTGTGTCAACGCATTGTAAAACACATGTTTTACTACACGTTACTGCAATGCACCTGTGTGAAGTAATAGTGGTTGCACCATCCATGTGAGGTATCGCCACAAACAATAATTCTAAGGCCATCATTCACAATTATCTCTACACTGCTTTTTGCATTTTGACAGGGCTGTTTTTAGTTGGGTTTTTTTTTCTTTTTGGCCTAGGTCAGAATGCTTGCACAGCCTCCTGGGATATTTTTGTTGCATATCTCAGGAGGCTCTGGGAGCCCATTCACAGAATGAGTAAGTGGTATAGATAACAGGAACACAGACTGTCACCTTTGAACAGCAGATTGCCACAGGACAACACTGGATCTTCTGAGCAGGTGAGTATGTTTTTTGAATTGAACACCACATAAGGCAGGGGTCCTCAAACTTTTTAGACAGGGGGCCAGTTCACGGTCCCTCAGACTGTTGGGGGGCCGCACTATAGTTTAAAAAAATATGAACTAATTCCTATGCACACATCTTATTTGTAGTGCAAAAAAAAACCAGGAAAAAAACAGTACAATATTTAAAATAAAGAACTATTGTAATCAATATGAACTTATCAGTATTTCACAGACTCCCCTCATTACAGAACTACTCCCAATCACAGACCCCCCCCTCCCCATCACAGACTCGCCCCATAACAAAGCCCCCCCATGACAGATCCCCCCCATCACAAAGCCCCCCAACACAAACTCCTCTCCATCACAAAGCCCCACATAACAGATTCCCCCCATAACAGACTCCCCCATATCACATACTTCCCCTATCACAGACTTTCCCCATAACAGACTCCCCCATCACAGATCCCCCCATATCAGTCCCCCCCATAGCACAGACTCCCCCATCACAGATCCCCCCCATATCACAGATCCCCCATAACAGACTCCGCCATCACAGATCCCCCCATAACAGACTCCGCCATCACAGATCCCCCCATATCAAAGATCCCCCATAACAGACTCTGCCATCACAGATCCCCCATATCAGTCCCCCCCCATAGCACAGACTCCGCCATCACAGATCCCCCCCCATATCACAGATCCCCCCCATATCACAGATCCCCCCCATATCACAGATCCCCCCCCATATCACAGATCCCCCCATATCACAGATCCCCCCATATCACAGACTCCCCCCATATCACAGACTCCCCCCATATCACAGATTCCCCCATATCAATATTACACTGCCGCCCCTTGTATAATGTCACAGCACTCCCACTCAGCACTTACCTGTATCACGCAGGACGCGAGGCATGGTAGGTCCGGACGGAGGGCGGGACTTTGGAAGTGAGGGGCAGGTGATTGGTTCCTGGGACCGCCCCGATGCCTAGTAACCAATCACCTGCTTCTTAGCACAGAAGGTCCTTTTTCCGGGCCAGTCATGTTTCCCGTCCTGTGTGATGGAGGTAGCAGAGGGCAGGGGGAGTGCTGCGAAGTTAAAGGGGCAGTCCGCGGGCCGGATAAAAAACGCTGGAGGGCCGGATTCGGCCCGCGGGCCGTAGTTTGAGGACCCCTGACATAAGGTAAGCGTTGATGGGGAGAGAAAAAGCAGGTAATGAATTAAGGTCCTCTTCAAGGAAAATAAATGTAAGGAAGATAGAACAAAAATATGAGTAGGAGGCTTGATAGAAAAATCAGGTGGAGAGACAGCTTAAAAGGTAGGTTGCTATGATATTGAATATATAATTATTGTGCATTAGAAAGGAAATACATTTTTATAAAAGAAACTTTCAGTAAGTGGAAAATTGTTGAAAAAGTGGCATATTGTGAGAAAAGAGACTCCTATAGATATCCTAGAAGAAAGCAAACCGTGTTTAACTAGTAAGGAAAATATCAGAGACCATATTTAGAAAAGGGGGGGGGGAGGTAAGACTAGGTGAAGAAATTAACTATTCTGATGGCTAAATCTGTGGTCAGAGGGAATACATTATGTGCTGGTGTGAATAGAAGAGAAAAAAATCCCCCCGGTTTCAGTGGGGATTATTAAGTACTTGTGTCAGTGGAAGAAATGGCACCCCTGTGTTAGTGGCCTTCTCCTCCTATAAATTCATTGTCCCGACCCATTCTGCTGCTTCCTCCTCATTGGACCCCCGGATACCCCTCTGCTGGCATCATGTGGAGACACAGGAATTCTGTTACATTAGCATCTGTCAATCAGGTTAGGGAAAACCTGCAAGTCACGGACTCTGAGCAGAGGCAGGATTTGAGTGCTCATTTGCTAATTCTGTTTGGGGTTTAGGTATGCAGTTCTTGCTTGTTGGTGACCAGGGAGTTCAAACCTTGTGAGTTGTCCAAGCCAGAATTAAGCTGATCTGTTACCAAAACAACAAAAAGAAACATTACCTTTTTAACTTGAAGCTTGGTTTAACCTGCTGTAAATTGATGAACCAGGAAAATTAACAGGTTGGTCAGGAACCTCTGTGTGGCGTCGAAAATGTGTGTAAATTACAAGATTAGTATGACATTGTGAGTCCATCTGGCAATTGAAAAATGGATATCTATTTTATTATTGTATTTATCTATTTTTCTGGAGTTTTTTTTAATAAGCATCGATGAGATTTAAAACATTTTTTGGGAAGGTCAACAAAGAATAGATGTAGGACTTATATTACCATTTTGAAGATCAACGCCACCTAATTTTCACTGTTCAAAGCTATACTTGCATGTGTAGTATAACTCAGCCTTTTTCAACCAGGGTGCCTTCAGATTTCTTCAGGGGTGCCTTGGCAAAATGCTTAAAAATTTCCCAAAAGTTATATAAAAGCCAGCTGGTGGATCCAGCCTGTCTTTTAGTTACACAAAGCCACATGTTTTCATTGTGCGCCATTACAACTTTCAAGCCACTGGCGTCCTAACATCCAATGATGTCATTGGTTGATAAGGAGGAAATCGGGTGCCTCCACAGTGTTTGGCCCTCTCCATTGGCACTATTAGTTTAGTTTTTCTACATTTTTAGAACGGGGTGCCTCAAGATTTGTGCATAATTTTAAAGGGTACCTTGTCGAGCTGCACAATTAATCGTTAAAAAATCGTGATCTCGATTCAGCTCCCCTGACGATCTCTGCTGCAGAGTTTGCCGATTCTTTCATATAAACAAGTGCAGAGATTATCTACTCACTCAGCTGTCAAAAGAAAGCATCTGGGCAGTCTGCCAAGTTTAGAACTTGAAACATTGTAACTAACTTCCTTCTTAGATCAAAGGGATAAACTTCTCTGTGTAAACAAATAACTGGGCAATCTGCCAAGTTTTAAACAACCTGTAAATGCAGGAAGTTTAACCATTTAAAGTCTAAATCTTTTTCTGACACTTCTTTCTTAAGTTAAAATCAATATTTTATTTCTTGCTAAAAAAATTACTTGGCACCCCCAAACATTATATATATATATAATTTTAGCAGAGCCCCTAGGGAATAAAATGGCAATTGCAGCAATATTTTATGTCACACTGTATTTGCCCAGCGGTCTTTCAAATGCAATTTTTTGGGAAAAAATACACTTCAATAAATAAAAAAAAAAAACGAAACAGTAAAGTTAGCACAATTTTTAATTTTTTTTGTTTTAATGTGAAAGATGATGTTACGCCGCGAGAATCGTGATCTATCCTCTAAGCATAAAAATCGCGATTCTCATTTTAGCCAGAATCGTGCAGCTCTAGTACCTTGACTGAAAAAAAGGTTGAGAAACACTGATGTAGAATGTAGACAAGTGTGCAATCTCTGATCCATTGTAAACGTATTACTAGTCATAGTAAAGCCCCTTTCGCGCGGGTCAAAATCCGTCCAAGTGGATCCGCTTTCTAATCAGCGTGCTCTAGTCTATTGAAAACGAGTCCGCCTGCTGCTGTGGCAGATGGAACTTGTAGTTTCTTCATTCACAGGTCTCTGTAAATGAATGACATGGCTGCGCAGGTGTAGGGGGGTAGTGCTTAGAAACATGTTACACCCTAAATATGGGTGTAACATGTTTGTAAAAATGAACTTGCATGTTACATAAACAGCCATACATGTAGCGAATTTCTTTCCTGCAACCAAGAAAGGAAATCCACTCGATTTACCCATCAACACTGACAGTGTTGATGTGGGAATCCCTCCTGCCTGGCCATTGTCTTCTCTCGGCTGAGGGTGGGTGGGGGAAGCCATCCCCCGCCAGGATAAGACAGTTCTAATCACTAGCGGCTATAGCAGCTGCTAGCGATTTTCGCAAGAGAATCCGGCAGGCTGGTTGTACCCAAGTTGATTGATCACCTTAGTACATTCAGCTTGCCCACTAATGGTTCAAATCTCGGCTGGTTCCTTCTGAACCGGCCGAGATGCAAACCCTGTATGGCCGGCCTAGGAAAACAAAAAAAAAAAAGTGAATTGGAAGAATTCTTCCATGTTGGAGCAAATTCAGTTGCATGTGTGAGTGTGAGACAAAATTCTTTCTGAGGTAATCCTGCAACAGATTCATATCTTCTTTGTTGAACAGTTACAGAAATATCACTCTAGTTGCACAGATGGGACATGGATTATTAATAAGTGTCTTCACCATTCTTTAATGATTTCAGGGACAGTGCTCTTTTTGCACTTTTTTTAGTTATTTGAACAAATCAGTGAAAATGCAATACCTTTTATTCAATAGGTCATAATACATCTCTAGTCCAGTATGTTCTACACCCTCAACTTCACTCTTGGATGTGCAAACACTTAGATTGCAGTGTAAAGCATGAAGTCAACCAAACCAATTTGATTAACTAGATGCCCAGTTAAAAACGTAGGAGATCACTTTTGTTGGGTCACGGAATGCATTTTGTGGTGCAAGTTTAAAAGTGAGAATTCTTATTCACTTATTTCTCGCACCCTCATCAAACCTTCACCAGAATAGATCATATTTTTCTAACAATAGGAATGATACCAGAATTTATTGCATCAGATATAATTCCGATTCCGTGGTCTGACCATAATGCAGTATACACTACTATAGCCTCAGCCATACCAAAAGCGCATGACCCAACGTGGTACTTACCGGACATAATGCTCAAACACCCACTAGATCAGATGGCCATTGAACAAGCTTTAAAGGAATACATATCAATTAATAATACAACAGACATCTCCCCAATAACACTGTGGGAAGCTCATAAGCCTGTCTGGCGTGGTACAATACAAAGACAAATGGCACTATTTAAACGGGAACGCAAAAATCTAGCAAAAAAACTAGAACTCAATTTTAATGCAGCCTACATATCATTCCAAGATAATCCATCTCAGAGTACAAAATCTCATCTGGAAAAATCTAGATTGGAATACGATCTATTTCTCACTGAGTCAGTTGATAAATCCCTCAAATGCTCCAAACACAATTTCTACATAAATACAAACAAACCAGGTACATATTTGGCTCGGGCATTAAATTCAACTAACAAATCTTTCAAACCAATACGTTTGAAATTATCAAAAAATGTTTATACTTGTAATCCAGTTAAAATAGTCCATAAATTTCACTCACATCTCGCAACTTTATACAAGACAAACAATGAATTTAATCCTACAGAGGCTGAATCCTTCTTCTCAAAAATAACCTTACCTGAGTTGTCTCAGAATCAAAAAAGCGGTTTGGATGAGCCTATAACTATAGATGAAGTTGCTAACGCCATAAAAGACCTAAAACTTAACAAAAGACCAGGCCCAGACGGCTACTCGGCTTTATACTATAAAACATTCTCAGAAATACTCTCTCCCATTCTCACTGAAACTTTTAACAAACTTCTAGAAGGACATTCTTTTCGGCAAGAAACACTAATGGCAATTGTTTGTATGATCCCAAAACCCCTTTCTGATGATACTTCCTGTGTGAATTTTCGGCCTATCTCTCTGTTAAACCTTGATATTAAATTATTAGCAAAAATAATAGCAAAACGCCTCAATAGCATTATAGGAAAATTAATACATAGAGATCAAGTAGGCTT
Organism: Lithobates septentrionalis; assembly: GCA_037952835.1. Taxonomy (NCBI): domain Eukaryota; kingdom Metazoa; phylum Chordata; class Amphibia; order Anura; family Ranidae; genus Lithobates; species Lithobates septentrionalis. Next base: position 304,903 of record JBBDGP010000864.1, on the reverse strand, counting down.
CATGCCAAATAGACAGGCAGGCGATAATATACGCAGGGCAGTGTTTTATTGGCACATATTGCTAAAAAACGGAAAATCCCTTTATGTTTTCTATCTCTCGATATTAAGAGGGCATTTGACACAGTATCCTGGCAATATATGCAATATTCATTACAAAAATGGGGTTTTGGACCCCACTTTTTAACATGGATCAAAGCATTATATAATAAACCCAAAGCCTATATAAAATATGCTGGATACAAATCTGATGCCTTTAATATCGAAAGAGGTACCCGACAGGGTTGCCCATTATCTCCCTTATTATTTGCCCTTATACTCGAACCCATGGCCCAATACATCAGAACAAACCAAACTATAACTGGCATTGAAGTAGGAGGTATTACACACAAATTATGTATATTTGCAGACGATATATTACTTTTTCTATCATCACCACAGGTCTCTGGTCCTAACTTAATACCAGCTCTTGATGGATTTGCAGCCCTATCCGGCCTTATGATTAATCCTAAGAAATGCCTAGTGCTTAATATTTCGCTCACAAACATGGAATTGATCCCGGCTAGGGCTGCACTCCCATTCACATGGGCAGAAAAATCAATCCCATATCTTGGAATTCATTTAACAGCATCTCATTCTGACTTATTCTCAACCAATTATCCTCCTGTATTAAGACAGATCACAAATCTAATAAAACAATGGTCGCAACTTCCTTTATCCTGGATAGGGAAGATTAATGCAATCAAAATGACTATTCTGCCCAAATTGCTTTATCTATTCAGAGTCCTCCCTATTCCAATTCCTTCCTATTTTTTGAGAATAGTACAAAAAAGAGCAACTTCGTTTATATGGGGCTCTTCTAAACCACGTATACCTATATACACACACTACATCTTCCCAAAAATAAAGGAGGCCTGGGATACCCTAATTTTACTAACTACTACAGAGCAGCACATTTGGCCAGTCTGTCCAAATACCATGCAAAACAGGAAATCCCATTATGGGTATTTATAGAGGCTTCAGAAAATGACCCTCTATTAATATCAAATTTATTATGGCTTGATCCTAAAGACCGCTTTAAAATTCATAATCCCATAACTAAACACTTCTTATCTCTCTGGGATAAACTAAAAACCAAATATCAATTACAATCTCCACACAATCCTCTCCTTTCTTTTATCAGAAATCCGGCCTTTTATCCGGCATGGATCTACCCAAATTCTTTTAAAGCTTGGACAACATCAGGCATTCAGACACTAAATGACTTCATAGCATCTAAATCATTCCTTTCATTCCCATCGCTTAGAGAAAAATATGATCTACCAAACTCTGAGATATTTAGATATCTCCAAATCAAAAATTTCTATACACCATTCCTAAAGGGGGATACACCATTATCCCAATTATCCATTTTTGAATCAATCTGTACAAAAGATCCATTTGCTAAAGGTACAATTTCATCACTTTATAATCAATTATATGGAATAGTAAATCTTAATAGACCCTCTTACGTTCAGAGGTGGGAGGAGGACCTGGGACGAATTTTAGAAGACACGGACTGGTCTAACATATGGCTCACATCTAAATCATCTTCACCCAACATCTTAGCACTGGAGACAAATTATAAAGTCCTAACTCGCTGGTACCTTGTACCCGCTAGAGTGGCAAAATATTCACCTAATACCTCAGCTCTTTGTTTTCGAGGATGCCCAGAAATAGGCACACATTTACACATATGGTGGACGTGCCCAGTAATCCAAACCTTCTGGAAGGAAGTCTTCGTGATTGCATCTAAAATATTTAAAAAAATAATACAACCAGATCCATATATAACTTTACTTAATCTAAAACCGGAATGGTTAACACTCTCTCAATTCAAACTTATGATCCAACTAATAACGGCTGCAAAACAAACAGTGGCCAAGGCATGGAAATCTCCTACATTGGTACTAGCAGAAACAATTCACAGAATGAATAATACAATGTCCCATGCTAAGATGGTAGCCATCGATCAAAATCAAATTCCAAAATTTGAAAAACTTTGGCATCCTTGGATAAAACAACAGTTCCTGTCAAATTTCAATGACTCTGTCCTGTTGCCATGGTAACAGGTTAAATGACTTACAGAGACACCCATTCTAAGGCTTCAAAGAGAACTAAAAAGAATAATAAACTGACGAGCGGGACAACCTTGTGGACCATACCTCTGCCTTTCTACCCTTTTTCTTCTTTCTCTTTCCTTTTCTCCACCTTACGATTAAAGCTCATTATCAGAATTTATTTGACCTATATACACTCTACCTGTAAACAATATGTATAGTAGGTATAAATCATTTAAATACCTACAAAAGTAACTAAGGAAATGATCTATATCTTTAATTTAGGTTTACGTGAACCCAATGTTTAATATTTGAAATTTCATGATATTTACCTATATAAACCCTACTGTAAAACAATGAGCTTACTTTATAGATCCTTGTAAACTTTATGTATCTTTATAATATTGTATACTCAATAAACTTCTTTTGACAAGGAAAAGTGAGAATTCTTTGTCTTCACAAATCGGAGAACTGAGTGTTCTGAGCTGGGCACGGTAACCATTTAGCTTCTAACTTCAGCTTGTTCAATTAAGCTTTAACAATGAAACCTAGAAGCTGATTGGTTACTATGCACAGCTGCTTCTGTGTGCACCCGTTTTAGAAAAACTCCATTTCCACTAATTGTAATTTTATTTAGGTTATGTCACATATGCTTTGGTAGAGTATTAGCCTCAGCAAATGCAATTTGCCCATTGGTCTTGCCAGAATTCCTTTTACCCAATATCTTCCTGTGTTCTTTGCCTGTGCTGTAGTTTTAGAATGTATATTGTTCCAGTTATCAGGACCCCACATATGTAAATTGCATTTAAACCACACATGTCAGAATTGGCGAATGTTAGAGCGAGAGCAATAATTCTAGCCCAAAACCTCCTCTGTAACTCTAAACAGGTAACCTGTAAATAAATGTAAAGCGTCGCTTATGGAGATTTTTAGGTACCAAAGTTTGGCGCCATTCCACGAGTGTGCAAAATTTTTAAGGGTAACATGTTGGGTATCTATTTACTCGGCGTAACATCATCTTTCACATTTTATACAAAAAAATTGTTACAAATTACAAAAAACTTTACTTTTTTTTTTTTTCCATTTCATAAATCTGTTTTTTATTTATTTATTTTTTTAAAATAGTTTTAAAATAGTTTTCAAATAGACTGCCATTTCAATCCCTAGGGTCTTTGCTAAAAAAAACCTATATAATGTTTGGGGGTTCTGAGTAATTTTCTAGAGAAAAAAATTATGATTTTTACATGTATGAGAGGAGTGCCAGAATAGGATTGGGCGGCAAGTGGTTAAAGGAGTATTCTAAAAAAAAAAAAAAGATTAGTTAAATTCCCAAGTGCTTTTTTCACTATTATTAGTACTACTATACTATAGTACTATTACTAGTACTATACTACTATTCCTTTTTATATTGGCTTTTGGAATTTTACGGATCCAGCAATTTAGAAATTGAATAAAAGATTTAGCACTGTGAAACACTTTTTGAAACAGTGCATTTGATATACAACTATATAGATCCGACCAAAATGAGGGACAGAGGGACTTCTGTCCGATTGTTACAAATCAGGGACAATCCCTCTAAGTCGGACAGTTGAGAGGTATGCTTTGGTTTTATTTTTTCTATAATCTGTGGTATAAAAGTCTCCTTGGTGGTAAAAGCTTTCAGTATTTAAGTGTGTGTGCCTGCTTCTCATGGGGCTTTATGTTTTCTTTAACCACTGCAGCCCCGGAAGGTTTTACCCCCTTCCTGACCAGAGCACTTTTTACAATTTGGCACTGCGTCAATTTAACTGGTAATTGCACGGTCAAGCAATGCTGTACCCAAATTAAATTTGCATCCTTTTTTCCCCACAAATAGAGCTTTCTTTTGGTGCTATTTGATGACCTCTGTGTTTTTCTTTTATTTTTTGCACTATAAACAAAAAAAGACCGACAATTTTGAAAAAAAAAACAATATTTTTTTTTTTTTTACTTTTTGCTATAATAAATATCCTCAAAAATGTTTTGAAGAAATGTGTTTTGTAATCAGTTTAGGCCAATATATATTCTTCTACATATTTTTGGTAAAAAAAAAATCACAATATGCATATATTGTTTTGTGCAAAAGTTATAGCGTCTACAAACTATGGGAAAGATTTATGGCATTTTTATTTATTTATTTTTTACTAGTAATGGCGGTGATCTGCAATTTTTAGCGGTATTGCAACGGACAGATCGGACACTTTTAACACATTTTTGGGACCATTGACATTTATACAGCGATCGGTGCTATAAAAATGCACTGATTACTGTGTAAATGTCACTGGTAGGGAAAGGGTTAACACTAGGGAGCGCTCAAAGGGTTAAATGTGCGTTCTAATTGTATGGGGATAGGACTGAGTAAGAGAGGAGACATATCGCAGTTCCTACTTATTAGGAACAAATGACATGTCTCCTCTCCTCTGACAGCTGCTGGCGTCCGTGCATGCGATCACGGCCACGCACATCGGGTCCCCCACCATGCAGCGCGTGCCCTCTGGCGGTTCTTAAAGGAAACACCATACGAGTACGGGGTTTCATGTAGGGGTGCCATTCTGCCCCCATAAATAGACATGAGCCAGTCGGGAACCGATTAAGAAAAACGGGCCGGGTTCACATATGCGCGGCTGCTGTTTGCTTTCCGGGGTCCGGTTTTTTCCTGTTCACCTAAACTGGAACCAAAAACGCACAGGACCCTTTTTGAAACCACACCGAGGCTGCCCCGCACATGTGTGAACCAGCCCAGTTGAGAGCCGGTCATATTCGCATGTCATGCGAATTGGATTCGGTTTAAAACACATCCGTTTCGCATGTATGTGAGTGCAGTGTACTGCATACCAACAAAGGGCAGATCTGAGCATGAATTTGCTGCCGTAATTCAAAAAACGCATGTTAACGGGCACATTGATGTGAATAGAGTCTAAAAGCATGACTTGCGCTAACTAGTCACGGTAAAATATTGATTTGTTTAAGATTAGAATGCCTTTCTTTGGGCTTTTTAAAACACTTCCCATTTGAAGGCAAATCCGTTTTTTTTATTTATTTATTTATTTTTTTGTCAGTGAAATGTGATTTATAGTTTTTACATTACTTACTGATGTGGTTAATAAGTAAAAGCTTATGTCAATATAGTTTTACTCACTACATAAAAAACAAATATGTACTGTACAGTATTTAAGTGGAACTTTACTGTATCTGAGCACCACAAACTGAAAATGCTATTTAATTCATTTTTAATATTCAAGGCAAACTCACCCATCCAGCCATGTCACCATGCTTTACTTTGTTAAATAACCCTCCTAGAATTTAAAGCTGTGGCCATTTTGTGTAAGGGCAGGTGATTCATATAGCATTTACTTATTGGAATCCATCTGCTCTTAGCTTAGGCATGCAGGCAGGGAGGTGTGCTTAGCTGAGAGTCTCTTCTCCACTTCTTCAGAAAAGAAATGTCCATGAAGATTTATGGGGTGTATGACATAATAATATATACAGTTAGGTTCATATATTTTTGGACACAGGCACAAGATTCATACTTTTGGCTCTGTATGACACCAGAATAAAATTAAAATGAAACCATCCAAATGAATTGGAAGTGCAGACTTTTAGCTTTAATTCAAGGGGTTGAACATAAATATCAAGTACAAATTTTAGGAACTGCAACCATTTTAATTAAACTTCCCCCCCCCCCTCGATTTTCAGGGGCTCATATGTAATTGGACAATTGAATATAATCATAAATAAAATGTTAATGTTTAATATTTTGTTGGAGAATCATTTTACTGGCAATGACTGCATGAAGTCTGGAACCCATGGACATTACCAAAGACTGTGTTTCCTCCTTTCTGATGCTTTGCCAGGCTCTAACTGCAGCTGTCTTTAGTTGTTCTTTGTTTGTGGGTCTTTCTGCCTTTAGTTTTGCCTTCAACAAGTGAAATGCATGCTCAGTTGGGTTAAGATCAGGTGATTGACTGGGCCATTGCAGAATATTCCACTTCTTTTCCTTTAAAAGCTCCTGGGTTGCTTTTGCAGTGTGTGTTTTGGATCATTGCCCATCCATACTGTGAAGCACCTTCCAATCAACTTTGCTGCATTTGACTGAATCTGGGGTGACAGTATATCTCTAAACACTGCAGAATTCATGTAGCTGCTTCTGTCTTTTGTCACATCATCGATAAACACTAATGACCCAGTGCCACTGGAAGCCATGCATGCCCATGCCATCACACTATCTCCACCATGTTTTACAGATGACATTGTGTGCTTTGGATCGTAAGCTGTTCCAAGTCTTCTCCACACCTTTTTTCTTCCCGTCATTCCGGTACAGATTAGCCCAAATCGCTGTCATTGTACGTTGGTACTTTGACGCTAAATAACGTTGTTATGGCAGCAGATAGCTGCCAAAACCCTGGTATTTTCAACAATGGCGAGCGGCTGGCTTTCGGGGGCAAGAGAGGGCCCCCCCGCTGTGTTCCAGTCATCTCCGCCGCTTACAGGAACCGTCCGTAGCGGCGGAGAGGGTCGCGTCCTTCCCTCTGACAGGCATGGAGCCCAGTGAGGGAAAGATGGCCCCCGTTCGGCTCTATAACATTAAATGGTGGAAGCGACGTCAAAAAAAGACATTTCATATTTATTATTATTTTTTTTTTTTATTGCATTTTAGTGTACATGTTAGGTCTGAGGTCTTTTGACCAGATCTCACATTTAAGAGGTCCTGTCTTGCTTTTTTTTTTTTTTTTTTTTCTATTACAAGGGATGTTTGGGTCACTTTTATTCCTATTAAAAGGAATGTAAACATTTTTTTTTAAAAAAGGACAGTGTAAAAATAAAAAAGTAAAATTAAATAAGAAAAAAAAGAAAAAATTTAAAGCGTACCGCCGAGCTCTTGCGCAGAAGCGAATGAATACATAAGTCGCGCCTGCATATTATCGTTGCAATCGGTAGAGCGAGAGCAATAATTCTAGCCCTAGACCTCCTCTGTAACTCTAAATATGTAACCTGTAGACATTTTTAAATGTCGCCTATAGAGATTTTTAAGGGTAAAAGTTTGTTGCCATTCCATGAGCGGGATCAATTTTGAAGCGTGACATGTTGGGTATCAATTTACTCAGCATAACATAACATTAAAAAATATAAGAAAAAGTGTAGCGCTAAAGTAGATGAAGTAAATAAGAGGTTTAGAAGCAAGGAGAGGTGAAACTCAAATTTTCAAATGGCCTGTAACCTCAGCTTGGTCAAAAACCAGATAGGTGTATACACAAACAGTGTGGTAACAACTCTTAAGTACAGACAAAGTGCAGTGCTCTATCTTTTAAAAAAAGTGCAAATGTGCATAAAAATATAGTGTAGGTAAATCAGCAAATAATAATCTCAAAAGTCCACATTTTGCTAGTGATGAAATGTAAAGAAACTGTCCAAAGCACTAGTGAGGAAGTGTTAATCCCATATAAATAGTGAAGACTTATTAATATAGTCCATATGTTGCATGATGTAGTTGACACAAGGGGGCCCAAGGCAGATATCCTTATAATACTGAGACTCCAACTCAGAGGGGACCCAAGGCAGATATCCTTACAACACAAAGACTCAGAAAAATGTAAGGTAGAATACTCTTACCAACTTCGGTGGACTCACAAGCCGTGGGCGGTGAGTCAAACGAGCTTGTACTGTCTTGTGATAAGTGACAGTAGAAAAATGGATGATACACCCGGAGACGTCCTCCTTGGATGGGGAGCCTGGAGCTTGTCCTGAAGGTCTGCACGATCGTTGTTTTCATCAGCATACATCAGCATACATGGACCATAAAAGAAACAACGACAAGGAACCTCCACATAGTGTAAATCCGAAAAAATTGGTTTCTCAATGGGCATTTATTGGATCAATCACGATCATCAAAACAATCCATAAAAAATCTTGGTTTAAAATTAGAATCGATTCAGATAAAAAGACGACAAAGTAAGCGTGGTGAGGATGGCTGGGTACAGCAAGGAGACCCGACGCGTTTTGTCTGAAGAGACTTCTGCTGGGGTATGTGCCAACCTGCCACCACCACGCTTTTATACATATATTCAATTAATTACTCCTATACAGCTGTTACATGCTGACTTCCTGGATTAGTGGCGTGCGTTCCATTCAGGATCACATGTTCAGTGAGTTAGCCAATAGGGTGCTAGGAGGTGGAACGACCTCCACAAGACCAAGCCTCGATGTAAGTATTGTCTCACAGTGCGCGCTCATAGGGTGAAGGGACGCCCTCCTCTCCTAGTCACCCAATGCAGACCGTCACGTTAGATGACGCAGACGTGACTAGCATCACGTGATAACGTCTCGGCGTGACCTTATGCGTACATCATTGCGTCCACCTAGGAAACGAAAGCAAACTACAAAGGCTGTTGGAGCGCAACGTGCGTTCCAAACAGAACTTCCGGGAAAGGAAGTACCATAGGTCAAAAACAATATAACAATATTAGAAGTCCCCCGAAACGGAACAAGTATGGACTTAATTGACATAAATTGACCATCACATTAGTAAAAATGTGAAGTCTAATCAGGAAGTCAGTATGCATCGTAGCTGTGCCAGAAGACTGGGACTACCATATAATCAATATGCGATCTTGTTCGTAATAATAAGTCAAGAACAAGAAAAATGTGATGTCCATCTAAATATGTAACAGATCCGAGTAAATAAAAAACAGCTGTCCCAGAGAGGGGACGAACGGTCAGATTACCCTGTATATATAATAGAATTACAATTAATGGACCACAAATAAAATACAATATAGTAAAATAATGCAAATAAGCACCAGAGAATTAAATATAAAAAATAAAAGAATAAAAAAATTCTAATAAGCAAAAAATAATATATAAAACAGGACCTAATAGTGAGCAAAAATTTATACTAGTAGGACTAAAAATATAGGCCGCCTAAACCTTATAAGCTATAACAAAAGCTCAAATACATCATCAGGTAAGTTAAGTTAGCCAATGTTGTATTTAGAGTAAATACAAATGGGGACAAGAATGATGGGAAAAATCCATTTAGACTAGAAAACCAGAGGGGGGCCAGGGCTAAGATTGATTAATAAATGAATTGATGTCCCATTCCACATTTAAGCCATGTGGCGTGAAACATCTAAGTTGGTGTATCCAAAAAGTCTCAAGCCTTGATACTCCTCGTATACACGATTCACCTCTCCAGTGGGGGGTAAACCTATCTATTATTTGAAATGTAGTGCCGGTAGGATCACGATTATGATGTAATAGGTAGTGCTTAGGTACACTATGATTTGGACATCCCTTTTTAATAAACTTGATATGTTCATTAACCCTTATGGCGAAGGTACGGATAGTCCGCCCTACGTACTGCTTCCCGCAAGGGCAAGTGATGAGGTATACGATATATCTCGTCGAACAAGTGACGAAGTGTTTCATCATTTTTTAAAACCTTCCAGTGCTTATGGAAGATGTCCTTGATCTGCCTATGCTGTATGGAAAAATTCGTAATGAAAGACCATTTATGTTTATTTTCTACAATAGGTTTCGATTGTTCACCGGCACTAAATTTCAAATAATAGATAGGTTTACCCCCCACTGGAGAGGTGAATCGTGTATACGAGGAGTATCAAGGCTTGAGACTTTTTGGATACACCAACTTAGATGTTTCACGCCACATGGCTTAAATGTGGAATGGGACATCAATTCATTTATTAATCAATCTTAGCCCTGGCCCCCCTCTGGTTTTCTAGTCTAAATGGATTTTTCCCATCATTCTTGTCCCCATTTGTATTTACTCTAAATACAACATTGGCTAACTTAACTTACCTGATGATGTATTTGAGCTTTTGTTATAGCTTATAAGGTTTAGGCGGCCTATATTTTTAGTCCTACTAGTATAAATTTTTGCTCACTATTAGGTCCTGTTTTATATATTATTTTTTGCTTATTAGAATTTTTTTATTCTTTTCTTTTTTATATTTTTTTTTTTACAAGAAAACATTTTTTATTCAAGATTTAAACATTACAAGCGATGCATAGGCACATTTAAATATGATATCAGTATACATATAGTCACAAGATAGATGATTAATTTCCTCATATAGACAACATAAAGAAGTATGAAAGCAATACATAACATTGCAGCAAAGTATTGGTGTAGAGGTGACATATTAAAACAATCAATCAAGGAGGTACTGTGGGAGGGACTGGGGGAAGGGGGAGGGGGGGGGAGGGGGGGCAGATTAAGGATACAGAGAAGATGAGGGAGGGGGGGGAGGGCAGGAGGGGGAGGCAAGGAAGGAATCACAATACCTCAATATCTTAACTGAACATGTACACTAGGTGAAGTTTAAAGAGAACTCAATCATGTTGTATAATCAAATGGCTGGTATCTCTGCGTCAACCTGGACATCATTCACAACCTCAACACCCCATGCATCTATCCATCCCGACCATATCTTATCAAATTTCTTGGGGCAGTTACGATTAAGATACGTGAGTTTATATAGTGGGAGTATAGAATTCATTGCTAGGCGCCAGGAAGATACTCTAGGGGGTAATGCATCCTTCCAATGGAGAAATATTTCTTTTCGGGCATAGAACGTAGCATAACTCAAAAATAATTTGGTATGTTTACCTCTAATATTTGGGCTGAAAATATTCAATAGCCTTGCCTTGGGATGAGCTACCACATCTAAGGAGGTAACCTGGCTGAGAGTGTTAGCTATTTCTGTCCAATAGTCTCCGAGGCGAGGACAAGACCACACCATATGAAGAAAGGAGGCAGACTCCAGACCACACCTGGCGCAGGCCACTGGACTGTCAGGTGTCATAATTGTCAGACGTTTTGGGGTGTAATAGGCCCTGTGGAGAAACTTGACCTGCATAAATCTCTCTCTGGCCGATATCGTATTTATCACAAAGGAGGATACACATGATTCCCATTCCTCCTCTGATAAGTCAGGAATATCTGCCTTCCACTTGACCAGAGTTTTTTCAAGTTTCTTTGCAGGGGGTATGGACAAATGAAAGTACAGAGTAGATAGTGGTCTATCTATGATTTTAGATGTAAGTAATCCCTCCACAGGGTCTGATTCTAACTGGAGGAGAGATGGGAACTGCTTCCTGTAGGCATGTCGGAGTTGATAATATCTAAACAGCATCCAACCTGGTAATGAATAAGCAATTTTGAGATCAGAGAAAGTTCTTAATTTACCCCCCAGCACAATGTGTTTTAGCTTAACAATTCCCTTTTTTGCCCAGACTTGAGGGTCTGGGACCGACTTCAAATGTGGCAATCTAGGGTTGCCCCACAAGGGAATGTGCGGGGAGAACCTCTCTGGATTGTTAAAACTATGCCTGGCCCTGTTCCAAACTATAATGGTGGTGTTCATCAGATCCGTAATGCCAGGGTGGGATTTTATCCCTCTGAACACCACATTGCTAAGAGATGAGTAGGACCCCATGATGGCGGCTTCCAGGGTCACTGCCGGGTTATCGCGTGGTTGAGAGAACCACCACCTGACCGTCACCAGGACGGCCGCCCAGAAGTATACTTGGAAGTCCGGTAAGGACAGACCCCCTTGAGTAATGGGCAGCTGGAGGGTAGACATGGCCAATCTGGGGGGCCTTCCGTTCCAAATAAAGGAAGACAGTATACTTTTCAATTTAACAAAAAATGAAGCTGGGGGAATCAGGGGAGAATTTCGAGAAAAGTATAAAAATTTAGGCAAGTATATCATTTTAATTAAATTTACCCTTCCCACTGGAGAGAGGGGGAGGGTTTTCCATGTTATACATTTTTGGGAAAGATTTTTTAGTAGTGGCTGGAGATTCAATTCAAAATATGTGGACAGTGGAGCTCTAACCCTTACCCCCAAGTATTTAAATTCAGGTGTCCAGTTTAGGGGGGTACCTGTCGGTGGGTTTTGATTGGATAGATTTAATGAGAAAATGATCGATTTTCCCCAATTTATCCTAATGCCCGAGAAAATGCCGAACTCATCAATTATTTGAAGTGCTGGTGAGAGGGAGGATATGTCTTTAAGAAAAAGTAAGGTATCATCAGCATAAAGGGATATTTTGTCTATCACTACTCCCACCTGAATGCCCTGTACCAAGGGGGAGGCTCTAACACGAGCAGCCATGGGTTCCATAGCCAATGCAAACAGTCCAGGAGAAAGCGGACAGCCCTGCCTGGTACCCCTAGATAAAGGAAAGGATGAGGACAGTGAGTTGTTTGTTCGTATGCGTGCTGAGGGATTATGGTATAGCATTTGCACCCAGCTAATGAAGCGAGGGCCAAATCCAAATTTGCGCAGGACAGCCCAGAGGTAGCGCCACTCCACCGAGTCAAAAGCCTTCTCGGCATCAAGAGAGGCCACCACCTCCGAACCGTCCCCGTCCGCCCTAGAGAGATGTGTAAGAAGACGTCTGATATTTATATCGGTCCCCCTGCCTGGCATAAATCCAGACTGGTCTGGATGGACCAGTGCCGTGATCACCGTGTTCAACCGTCTAGCCAGCACTTTTGCCAGTAGCTTGGCGTCAACGTTGAGGAGTGATATTGGCCGATATGAGGCGCACTGATCAGGGGGCTTGCCAGGCTTAAGAATGACCACAATGACCGCTTCAGCCATAGTCGGGGGTAATGAGCCCCTCTCCGTGGCTTTCTGGAGCATTAACCGAAACGATGGGAGAATTTCTTCAGCGTATGTTTTGTAGAATTCGGCTGGAATTCCGTCAGGACCTGGGGTCTTACCGTTTTGCAAGGAGGCTACTGCTCGTTGGGTTTCTTCTAATTGGATCGGACCATCTAATGCCTCCCTAAACGTGGATGTCAGGCAAGGGAGCTCCACCCCATCGAGGTACCCATTCAGCTCCTCATCTGAACATTCCATCCGAGAACCGTAGAGGTCCCGATAGAATGAAGCAAATTTATTGTTAATATCCGTGGGATCAGTCAAGATCGTCCCGTCTGAATCGGAAATAGTTGAGATGGTCACCGGGGAGGAGCTTTCCCTCGCCAGCCATGCCAGCATACTGCCTGTTTTTTCTCCATGTTCGAAAATTCGTTGTGACTGATGTAAGAATTTGGTTTTTGTGGCCTCCGTGCGTAGTAAAAGAACGTCTCTCAATGCTGCCTGAAAATCTGAATATGTCTCAGGGGATCCCGTTGTGGAATATGCCGCCTCCAATGCTGCTACCCTCCCCTCAGCTGTCTGTGTTTCTTTCCTCAGATCCTTCCGGATCTTTCGAATATGTGCTTGAAAGCTGCCCCTAGTGAAGGCCTTAAATGCGTCCCAGGATGTGGTCATAGTCACTGATTGGTCTAAGTCTCTCCAATAATGTATCGCCTAGGATCTATAGGGTTCAGATACTCTAGTGTCGTTCAACCAGAATCTGGACAATCTCCAAAGATTCTCCCCCGGGGCATTAGATACACAAAGTTTTAAAGCGAGCGGAGCGTGGTCGGATATGCCACGGGGGAGTATCCTGATGTCCCGGACCAAGGGCAAGACAGACCCCCCCCCACATAGGCAAGGTCTATCCGTGACAGGGTCTTGTAGGAAGCTGAGTGACAAGTGTAGGCGCGTCGAGAAGGATGGCGCCACCTCCACACATCAGTCAAGTTAGACGCCTCAGCCCACGAGGACAGCTCTGATGGCGAGCCCGTCCCCGATGTGAGCCTGTCCATTGTAGGGTCCGGGACCAGATTAAAATCGCCCAGTATTACCACATTATCCGTACCAAAGGCAGCTATTTTAGAGATAATTTGGTTAAGTACCCGTATAGAGGCCGGGGGGGGGGTAGGTATAGTCCCACCACCACCAACTCTAATCTGTCCACAATGGCATGTAAGATTACAAATCGACCGTCAGGGTCAAGCTCCAGTGCCAGCAATCTAAACGGTGTGGACTTGTGCACTAAAATGCTAACCCCCCTGGAGTAGTTAGTATACGTGGAGTGGTATTGGTGTCCCACCCAGGGTCGTCTTAGACTCATCAGTTTACTTCCCATCAGATGGGTCTCTTGTAGTATGCATATTTGTGGGTGGTATGTTTTGAGGAATTGGAATACCAGTGATCTTTTAACAGAGGAATTCAAACCCCTGGTGTTCCATGAAATTAGGGTACAATCAGCCATCTACACTCGAGAACATATTTTCTATCCATATATCACCATAGAGAAATAGGTGCAAGGCCCGGGCCCCTGATAGGGTCAGGACCCGGCACCCGGCACATCCTGTGACAGACATAAGTACATCGCTTGTAAAAAAACAGCAAATCAACAAAGTATAACAAAACTTTCCCAACCAAGCCCCCCACCCCCCACCCCGCCAGCCCCGTCCCAAACCTCGGGGAGGCTCAGGATCCCAACTCAGAACCAAGGCGAACACGCCTGTAATGGGGTATCGTGAGCGGAACAGCAACCACAGTGCAGCAGTCAGATGATGAAGAACATCCAGTCCTCTGCTGGAGATCGGATCATAATAAGTGGGTGCAGTCTCCCGGCAGCTGCCGGGGGTGTAAACTTAAACTTCAACGTTGCAGGAACAGATATCGTTTCTTGGCCATGACCGACATTATCGGGGAGAATGATAGAGGAGGAGGGGGGGAGGATGGATGCGCATAGAGACAATCATCTCCCATTCCTCCTGTTAACCATCTCAGGAAACCAATAGACATTTAGGAGGCCAGTGGACCCCCGGGCTCCCGTCTACCATAAGGCACATTAGTGTAAATCACAGAGGGAACCGACTGGGTCAAAAATGATGATCAGGCCATTAAACAAAAGAGGCACGTCTCTAGATCACCGGTCGGCCATGGCACATATAACTAGAAATAAACAGATTTTTCTTGTGTGGTGAAACTTATCTGCGAGGTAGCGTGTCGATCCACGTGGAGGCATCCTCAGGAGAATTGAAGAACCGCACCGATTCACCATCTTCCACTCGCAATCTTGCCGGAAACAGCATGCTGTATTTAATATGCTTGGCTCGAAGTCTGGCTCTCACTGCGTCGAAGGATTTCCGTTGTTTCTGCGTTTCCAGCGAATAATCTGGAAAGATCAGGAGTTTGGCATTTTCAAAACGGAGTTCTCCCTGTGCCCTCGCCTCCTTCATCACCAGGTCACGATCACGAAAGTGAAGTAATTTAAAGATGAAGGTGCGAGGTGGCGCACCTTGTGGGCCTTTGGTGAAGGGTATGCGATGCGCTCTTTCCACGGTGAAGAATGGCGAAAACCTTGCCGAGGGGAGTAATTGTTGCAAGAGACGTTCAGCAAACGCGGTGGGGTCCGTACCTTCTGCTCCTTCCGGAAGCCCCAAGATCCGCAAGTTGTTCCTTCGGTTGCGATTCTCGGCATCCTCTGCCCTCGCCTCCAGCACTTTAACTTTGGTTTTTAACACGTGTTTATTTTTTATATTTAATTCTCTGGTGCTTATTTGCATTATTTTACTATATTGTATTTTATTTGTGGTCCATTAATTGTAATTCTATTATATATACAGGGTAATCTGACCGTTCGTCCCCTCTCTGGGACAGCTGTTTTTTATTTACTCGGATCTGTTACATATTTAGATGGACATCACATTTTTCTTGTTCTTGACTTATTATTACGAACAAGATCGCATATTGATTATATGGTAGTCCCAGTCTTCTGGCACAGCTACGATGCATACTGACTTCCTGATTAGACTTCACATTTTTACTAATGTGATGGTCAATTTATGTCAATTAAGTCCATACTTGTTCCGTTTCGGGGGACTTCTAATATTGTTATATTGTTTTTGACCTATGGTACTTCCTTTCCCGGAAGTTCTGTTTGGAACGCACGTTGCGCTCCAACAGCCTTTGTAGTTTGCTTTCGTTTCCTAGGTGGACGCAATGATGTACGCATAAGGTCACGCCGAGACGTTATCACGTGATGCTAGTCACGTCTGCGTCATCTAACGTGACGGTCTGCATTGGGTGACTAGGAGAGGAGGGCGTCCCTTCACCCTATGAGCGCGCACTGTGAGACGATACTTACATCGAGGCTTGGTCTTGTGGAGGTCGTTCCACCTCCTAGCACCCTATTGGCTAACTCACTGAACATGTGATCCTGAATGGAACGCACGCCACTAATCCAGGAAGTCAGCGTGTAACAGCTGTATAGGAGTAATTAATTGAATATATGTATAAAAGCGTGGTGGTGGCAGGTTGGCACATACCCCAGCAGAAGTCTCTTCAGACGAAACGCGTCGGGTCTCCTTGCTGTACCCAGCCATCCTCACCACGCTTACTTTGTCGTCTTTTTATCTGAATCGATTCTAATTTTAAACCAAGATTTTTTATGGATTGTTTTGATGATCGTGATTGATCCAATAAATGCCCATTGAGAAACCAATTTTTTCGGATTTACACTATGTGGAGGTTCCTTGTCGTTGTTTCTTTTATGGTCCATGTATGCTGATGTATGCTGATGAAAACAACGATCGTGCAGACCTTCAGGACAAGCTCCAGGCTCCCCATCCAAGGAGGACGTCTCCGGGTGTATCATCCATTTTTCTACTGTCACTTATCACAAGACAGTACAAGCTCGTTTGACTCACCGCCCACGGCTTGTGAGTCCACCGAAGTTGGTAAGAGTATTCTACCTTACATTTTTCTGAGTCTTTGTGTTGTAAGGATATCTGCCTTGGGTCCCCTCTGAGTTGGAGTCTCAGTATTATAAGGATATCTGCCTTGGGCCCCCTTGTGTCAACTACATCATGCAACATATGGACTATATTAATAAGTCTTCACTATTTATATGGGATTAACACTTCCTCACTAGTGCTTTGGACAGTTTCTTTACATTTCATCACTAGCAAAATGTGGACTTTTGAGATTATTATTTGCTGATTTACCTACACTATATTTTTATGCACATTTGCACTTTTTTTAAAAGATAGAGCACTGCACTTTGTCTGTACTTAAGAGTTGTTACCACACTGTTTGTGTATACACCTATCTGGTTTTTGACCAAGCTGAGGTTACAGGCCATTTGAAAATTTGAGTTTCACCTCTCCTTGCTTCTAAACCTCTTATTTACTTCATCTACTTTAGCGCTACACTTTTTCTTATATTTTTTATACAGTTTCAGTCGTTTTGTAGTGTCGGCAGCTGTTTTCACATACTAGATAGGCGCGGTACTTTATTTATCTATTTGCTTATTTTCAGACTTGATTACTGCTGCCTTTCTCTATTTGTATAAACGGAAGTTTATATTATATTAATGGATATTTTCGATTACCGGAGTAATCGCACATTCAATATTGAAGGTGTTTTTACACCACTAAATAGTGATTCTGAAATAGGAGGGCTATTTTTAAGATTAAAGAATCTGATGGTTTCAGAGCTTCACCTTGAATGGGACATAGCTTTTCTTGAGCAATACTCAAAGGAACGTTTAGTCCCAAGGGGTTTGAGATGGAATATCCACCCCCAACAAGGTGAACCTGACCTGGAATCCTGGTTTCGGTTTTTTAACGAAGCAGGTATTTCCCTACTAGGGTTTCTAATTGAAAGGAAACGCCTGAGGAGAATAACCTTGGACACAGAAATCAGAGAAATCAGGGACAAGCTCCTTCCACTTAAACAATTAGCTGAATATAATTCACTTTCCACTAATTTGAAAGACCATTTAGAGAAGGAAGAACGCGAACAAAGGACTAAAAAGCAAAAAAAGTATACAAGGGATATCTGTGATTACAAGAATGGGTGTGTGTTCAGCTGGCAGGACAATAATCCACCAGCCTCGGCCCCTGAGACGGGACAAGCACCCACCAACAATTCTAGGTCAGTCCCTTCAAATTCACAACCATCATCGAATAGGAGGGAGCCTCCCATTCAAGGGGTTCATCATCCTCCCATTAGACCCCTCGTACCCACACCCCATCGGAACAATTCATCTTCCAACCATGGGGGAAGAGGAAGGAACAATAGAGGTAGAGGAAATAGAAACCAGAGACCATATTATGATCACCCTAGACAGGATTCGTCCCCCTGGAGAAGAGGTAATGATTATAATGACCATTATGATCAGTACCAGGATTATCAGTATCCCCAAAGAACCCCGATTCACACACGAAATAGGTTTTCGCCCCTTAGAGAGAGAAGACCAAATGAGGATCAGGGTTCCAGATACCCCTATTCTGATAGGGATGAGGGTTTTCATATCAGATCACCCTTTAGCTATAATCAGAATATACCAGGACCACCCATGAGGAAGGATTTTCACAGGGAAGGGGAAAGCCACGCAAGAAATCCAAATCCAGGCGCGGCTCCAGAGGGGGGTGGCGCGCCAGGAAAAAGAAAACGTGTTTAGTAGATAGTGGCATTTTCAATTTGAGCAATGTAGAACTAACCAAAGCCGAAAAATCAGTACTAGATAAAGGGTTGAAATATGTACCTCCTAAAAAATTAAACAAATTCTCAACTTTCATAGATGTACACAAATACATCAGAAAGTTGAATGTCCAGAGATACATTATGTCTAATCCCATTAGACCGAGGACCATGGATATCACGTCACATGCAGTGCACTCCGGCCTTGCTAATCCATCGCTGTTCAACCCCCCCTGCTCAGTGGCACCCTCTATCAAGGTCTTCCGGGATCTGGTCCTTAAGGATCTGGATAGGCTACCAAACAAAAGAATATATACTGACCCCAACTTAAAAACCGGGTTAAAGTCCCTTTGTGAACGGAAGAACCTCGTTATCCGCCCGGCAGACAAGGGCGGGGGGATCGTCGTCCTCAATAAAATAGACTACCATGCCGAGATGACTAAAATTCTTAGCGACACAGATACTTACCTTAAATTAACCAAAAATCCTACTTCAGACTTTAAAAAAGTTTTGATAGATTTAATAGACACTGGGTCCCAATTGGGAATTCTTGATAAAAAAGAGAAGAACTTTTTGGTCCCAGTTGCCCCACGGATTCCTGTAATCTATTACTTACCGAAAGTCCATAAGAACGTTACTCAACCTCCCGGCCGACCTATTATTAGCGGCATAAATTCTATCACGTCCCGCATTGGGAAATACATTGATTTCTTCCTTCAGCCACTAGTGAAATCTACACCATCTTATCTAAGGGACACCAAGGACACCATTGCTAAACTTGATCGTGTTACCTATAGCGAGGACCTTATTCTGGCTACAGCCGATGTTAAGGCATTGTACACTTGCATACCCCACGACTTAGGGTTTGAAGCAGTTAACTCTTTTCTTTCCAGGAATAACACCATTCCGGGTACCCAGAAGAGGTTCATCATGAACTTATTGTGTTTTGCCACCAAACACAACTACTTTTGGTACAACGGTGATTATTACCTTCAAAAGAAAGGGGTAGCGATGGGGGCGAAATTTGCTCCCAGCTTGGCCAACATATTCATGGCCAAATGGGAGGAGGATGTCGTCTATACCCTAGACCCACCGCAATTGGTATTGTGGGCTAGGTATATTGACGACATCCTCCTCCTATGGAAGGGCAATATGCAATCTCTGGATGAATTTATTTGTACTTTAAATAACAACCAAATCGGGATAGAGTTGACTTATGAAGCCAGCCAGTCGACCATCCACTTTCTGGATCTAGAAATCTCGGTGGTTGACCCCCACCTTTCCACCAAGACTTTCTTTAAGGCTACGGATCGGAATGGATACATTCCGACCGACAGCTGCCACCATGCAGCGTGGCTAAAGTCCATTCCCCGAAGTCAGATGTTACGAATCAGACGTAACTGCTCACAACTCTCTCACTACTATGACCAAGCTGATATCTTGAAGTCGAGATTTGTGAGCAAGGGATATGATGCATTGGAGATAGATAAAGTGATTCACAATGTTTCCTTAACTGATAGGAACTCTCTCATTTCTGAACAATCGAAACCTATTGTAGAAAATAAACATAAATGGTCTTTCATTACGAATTTTTCCATACAGCATAGGCAGATCAAGGACATCTTCCATAAGCACTGGAAGGTTTTAAAAAATGATACTGTCCTTGGACCAGTTCTCCCAGAACAAGCAGGAGTAATTTATAGAGGTGCCATGCCCCTGAGGGGACAGATAGCTCCTAATGTAACAGACCCCCCTTCAGTTCCCTCTTTTTTTCAAGACATGAAGGGTTTTTTCCCTTGCCGGAGATGTAAGGTGTGCAAGCACAATACACTTAAGTCTCGGAAGATCGACACTTTTGGATCAACCACCACAGGTAGAGAATATTCTGTGAAACACTTCGTCACTTGTTCGACGAGATATATCGTATACCTCATCACTTGCCCTTGCGGGAAGCAGTACGTAGGGCGGACTATCCGTACCTTCGCCATAAGGGTTAATGAACATATCAAGTTTATTAAAAAGGGATGTCCAAATCATAGTGTACCTAAGCACTACCTATTACATCATAATCGTGATCCTACCGGCACTAAATTTCAAATAATAGATAGGTTTACCCCCCACTGGAGAGGTGAATCGTGTATACGAGGAGTATCAAGGCTTGAGACTTTTTGGATACACCAACTTAGATGTTTCACGCCACATGGCTTAAATGTGGAATGGGACATCAATTCATTTATTAATCAATCTTAGCCCTGGCCCCCCTCTGGTTTTCTAGTCTAAATGGATTTTTCCCATCATTCTTGTCCCCATTTGTATTTACTCTAAATACAACATTGGCTAACTTAACTTACCTGATGATGTATTTGAGCTTTTGTTATAGCTTATAAGGTTTAGGCGGCCTATATTTTTAGTCCTACTAGTATAAATTTTTGCTCACTATTAGGTCCTGTTTTATATATTATTTTTTGCTTATTAGAATTTTTTTATTCTTTTATTTTTTATATTTAATTCTCTGGTGCTTATTTGCATTATTTTACTATATTGTATTTTATTTGTGGTCCATTAATTGTAATTCTATTATATATACAGGGTAATCTGACCGTTCGTCCCCTCTCTGGGACAGCTGTTTTTTATTTACTCGGATCTGTTACATATTTAGATGGACATCACATTTTTCTTGTTCTTGACTTATTATTACGAACAAGATCGCATATTGATTATATGGTATTCCCAGTCTTCTGGCACAGCTACGATGCATACTGACTTCCTGATTAGACTTCACATTTTTACTAATGTGATGGTCAATTTATGTCAATTAAGTCCATACTTGTTCCGTTTCGGGGGACTTCTAATATTGTTATATTGTTTTTGACCTATGGTACTTCCTTTCCCGGAAGTTCTGTTTGGAACGCACGTTGCGCTCCAACAGCCTTTGTAGTTTGCTTTCGTTTCCTAGGTGGACGCAATGATGTACGCATAAGGTCACGCCGAGACGTTGTCACGTGATGCTAGTCACGTCTGCGTCATCTAACGTGACGGTCTGCATTGGGTGACTAGGAGAGGAGGGCGTCCCTTCACCCTATGAGCGCGCACTGTGAGACGATACTTACATCGAGGCTTGGTCTTGTGGAGGTCGTTCCACCTCCTAGCACCCTATTGGCTAACTCACTGAACATGTGATCCTGAATGGAACGCACGCCACTAATCCAGGAAGTCAGCGTGTAACAGCTGTATAGGAGTAATTAATTGAATATATGTATAAAAGCGTGGTGGTGGCAGGTTGGCACATACCCCAGCAGAAGTCTCTTCAGACGAAACGCGTCGGGTCTCCTTGCTGTACCCAGCCATCCTCACCACGCTTACTTTGTCGTCTTTTTATCTGAATCGATTCTAATTTTAAACCAAGATTTTTTATGGATTGTTTTGATGATCGTGATTGATCCAATAAATGCCCATTGAGAAACCAATTTTTTCGGATTTACACTATGTGGAGGTTCCTTGTCGTTGTTTCTTTTATGGTCCATGTATGCTGATGTATGCTGATGAAAACAACGATCGTGCAGACCTTCAGGACAAGCTCCAGGCTCCCCATCCAAGGAGGACGTCTCCGGGTGTATCATCCATTTTTCTACTGTCACTTATCACAAGACAGTACAAGCTCGTTTGACTCACCGCCCACGGCTTGTGAGTCCACCGAAGTTGGTAAGAGTATTCTACCTTACATTTTTCTGAGTCTTTGTGTTGTAAGGATATCTGCCTTGGGTCCCCTCTGAGTTGGAGTCTCAGTATTATAAGGATATCTGCCTTGGGCCCCCTTGTGTCAACTACATCATGCAACATATGGACTATATTAATAAGTCTTCACTATTTATATGGGATTAACACTTCCTCACTAGTGCTTTGGACAGTTTCTTTACATTTCATCACTAGCAAAATGTGGACTTTTGAGATTATTATTTGCTGATTTACCTACACTATATTTTTATGCACATTTGCACTTTTTTTAAAAGATAGAGCACTGCACTTTGTCTGTACTTAAGAGTTGTTACCACACTGTTTGTGTATACACCTATCTGGTTTTTGACCAAGCTGAGGTTACAGGCCATTTGAAAATTTGAGTTTCACCTCTCCTTGCTTCTAAACCTCTTATTTACTTCATCTACTTTAGCGCTACACTTTTTCTTATATTTTTTATACAGTTTCAGTCGTTTTGTAGTGTCGGCAGCTGTTTTCACATACTAGATAGGCGCGGTACTTTATCTATAACATAACATTATCTTTTACAATATATAAAAAATTGGGCTTGTAAAATTGCTGCGCAAATACGGTGGGACATAAAGTATTGCAACAACCGCCATTTTATTCTCTAGGGTGTCTGAACAAAATATATAATGTTTGGGGGTTCTAAGTAATTTTCTAGCAAAAAAAAAAAATGTAACTTGTAACTTGTAACGTGTAAAAAAAAGGCTCGGTCCGTAAGTGGTTAATCTTAGTTTCATACATCAAAAGAATGCTTTTCCAGAACTGTTCTGGCTTTTTTAGATTTTTTTTTTGGCAAAATCTAATCTAGCTTTTGTATTCTTTAGGCTTATGACTGGTTTGCACCTTGTGGTGAACCCTCTGTATTTGCTCTTGTGAAGTCTTCTCTTGATTGTAGACTGACAATGATACACCCACCTCCTGGAGAGTGTCCTTCACTTGTCTGGATGTTGTGGATGGGTTTTTCTTTACCATAGATAGGATCCTGCGATCATCCACCACTGTTGCTTTTCTGTGGAAGTCCAGGCCTTTTTCTGTTGCTGAGCTCACCAGTGCATTCTTCTTTACTCCGAATGTACCAAACTGTTGATTTGGCCACTCCTAATGTTGCTGCTATCTCTCTGATGGATTTGTTTAGTTTTTGAAGCCTTATGCAGCGTACACACGGTCGGACTTTTTGACCGGACTGGTCCGCCGAACTGAGTCCGGCGGACAATCCGATCGTGTGTGGGCTTCATCGAACCTTCAGCGGACTTTTCCAGTCGAAAATCTGACGGACTTTAGATTTGGAACACGCTTCAAATCTTTACGTCATAACTACGCCGGACCCAGAAATCCGTTCGTCTGTATGCTAGTCCGACAGACAAAAAACGATGCTAGGGCAGCTACTGGCTATCAACTTCCTTATTTTAGTCCGGTGTACGTCATCACGTATGAATCCGTCAGACTTTGGTGTGATCGTGTGTAGGCAAGTCCGTTCGTTAAAAAGTCAGTCGGAAGTCCGTGAAAAGTCAGTCAAAAGTCCATTGAAAGTCCATCAGACCAGTCCGGTCGAAAAGTCCACCTGTGTGTACGCGGCTTTACAATGGCCTGTTTTACTTGCATGGACAGCTCCTTTGAACGCATGATGTAGGTTTACAGCAATAGATTCCAAAT
The DNA here is from genome assembly GCA_037952835.1 of Lithobates septentrionalis. Taxonomy (NCBI): domain Eukaryota; kingdom Metazoa; phylum Chordata; class Amphibia; order Anura; family Ranidae; genus Lithobates; species Lithobates septentrionalis. The sequence continues at coordinate 281,013 of JBBDGP010000864.1, read as the reverse complement.
GTAAATGCCACATTTAGAATCAACTCCAGACCTTTTACCTGCTTAATTTATGAAGAAAAAAACCAAGGGGTACCCCACACCTGGCCATTACTTTTGGTCCCTTGAAAAAGGGGGAATGGCTATTTTTCCCACCATGTTTCTACCCCATTCCTTATGCCATTCATGTAGCCTTGGCAGGCTGCCCTACACTGCTCAGATGTCGATACGCTGCCTCACCCACAGCCACTGTTAAGTCATTGCCATCCTTCATACACACTCTACACCTTCAGCATTCTTTTCTTCTCTCACTTAATCACAGCCACCTGCTGACAGCTCTGATCCAGTCTCCTGGTTTCCATCACTGCTGCAATCCACACATTGATTCAAGGAGCCACTTCAAGAGGTCTGCTGACAGCATCTTCTGTCCAGCCTGCTCCCAGTATTTCAGAACAACACCTGTATGCTAAACTGCACCCCTCCTACACTTTCACTTCCACACCTGCACACCTAACAACATGTTCTTCCTGATCCAACCCACTATCTCCAGTCCCTCCAATGTGTTTTCAGTTGGATTTAGTGCATCAATCCAAACACAATCTTGTTAACATGCAGTGTACAGTGCATTGCAATGCATGTGTGTTGATGCATTTCAATTGATTGTAATAAAAAAAAAGTATCAGGCATTAAAAAGCACCAAAATGCAAAGCTGGGAATTCAGGCACACAAAATAAAATTTACATTAGGATAATTGCCCCCAGCTACATCACCAACTTTATCTGCAGATTTCGCCCAAATTGTCCTCTCCGCTCTTTCCAGGACCTCCTGCTGTCTAGCTCCCTTGTTACCTCCCTTCCATGCCAGGACTTCTCCAGAGCCTCTCCCATCCTCTGGAACTCCCTGTCCCAGTATGTCCGGTCAGCCCCTACTATGTCTGCCTATAGGCGATCCCTGAAAACTCACCTATTTAGGGAAGCCTACCCGACCTCCACCTAAGAACTGTACCTGAGTCACCTCCATCATATCATCCCCATCAGCAATTACCTTTTGTACCCCTCCCCTCCCTTTTAGATTGTAAGCTCCATGAGCAGGGCTCTCCTATCCCTTTAGCTTTGAACTGTAGTGTAATTGTACTGTCTCTCCACCTCTACATTGTAAAGCACTGCATAAACTGTTGGCGCTATACAAATCCATTAAGAGCCCTTTCACACCGGGCCGCCCGCAGCTTCAGCGGTAAAACGCCGCTATTTTTAGCGGCGTTTTACCGTCGGATCAGCGGCGTATTTCGGCCGCTAGCGGGGCGCTTTTACCCCCCGCTAGCGCCCAAGAAAGGGTTGAAACCGCCCGCAATGCGCCGCAATAGCGGCGTTTTGCCGGCGTTTTGCCGGCGGTATCCCAGCGCTGCCCCATTGATTTCAATGGGGAGCAGCGGTGGAGGAGCGGTAAACACACCGCTCCTTCACCGCTCGAAAGAAGCTGCTGGCAGGACTTTTTTTCCCGTCCTGCCAACGCAGCGCTCCGGTGTGAAAGCCCTCGGGCTTTCACACTGCAGACAATGGAGCAGCTGTTTGAGGGCGGATTGCAGGCGCTATTTTTAACGCTATAGCGCCTGTAATACGCCCTTGGTGTGAAAGGGGTCTAATAATAATAATAATATCTCCTTTTTATATTCTGCCCAAGGATTTGTAATTATGTATTTCCCACACTACGTTGCCAGAGAGGTATATGTTGTCTCTGTAGGTCTCACCTCCAGCATCTAGCATTCTCAATGATTAAAGAATTGACATTGGCACCTACTGTGTGCTCAAGAAGCTGCCCCAGAAAGCAGTAGTGCCAAGGCTAACTGTACATGCTTCAATTTATTCCCCATCTATGCTAACAGGGTGGATAGAGAAATCTAAACTGCCAGCTGTTGTACTCAGACAGCACCCATACCTGTGACTGCCTAAATACCCAGTGACTGCATCTGATTGGATGCAGTCACTGTTCAGCCACTTCTTTTCTACCCAGCTCCTTCAACTTTGAGCTTAACCTTTGTGGTGCTGACAAACCTAACCATAGCTTGATTTTTAGCCGATTCAGTAGAATTCAGGCTGATCAACCTAATTGGTATTAGTATGTGTATCACAAGAATGAATTGTCAAATTAAAGTAGAACTATAGGCAAAACCTTTTTTCCCTTTTTTTTTTTCTTGATCGAGTAAGGGAGGGTTAAAACCTCTGCCAGATTTATTTATTTATTTTTTGCCATCGGTGTCCCATTGAGGAGATTGCCCTTCACTTCCTGTCCCACAGCCAAACAGGAAGTCAGATGAAATCACTGCAATCCCTATGGGGACTTCCAGGTCACCCGAGCTAGTGTCCCCATTGAAAGCTTTCCTCTCTATTACTTTTCTGGGGACATCCCAAGATTTGGGATTTTCTTTTACTTTCACCTTCAATGATAATGGTAAACAGGAAAAATAGAGATGGTGAATCTCCTTAACAGGGGCACAGACAGCAATAAAAACTGACAAGCGTTCTAATCCCTCTCCACGCTATCAAGAACAAAAAAAAGTTTTGCCTTTAGTTACACTTCAAAGTGATTGTTAAGTCCTTTTTTTTTTTTTTTTTTAAATAACAAACCTGTTATAATTGCCTCCTCTGTACAGTGGTTTTGCACAAGGCAGCCTGGATCCTCCTCTTCTCGGGTCACTCTTCGGTGCTCCTGGCCCCTCCCTCCTGTCGATTACCTCCTTCAGCAATCAGCTTGCTATGGGTGCACACGAGCCGAGCTGCAGCTCCATGTGTCCATTCAGATACGGAGCTGCCGTTTGGCCTTGCCCCCTCTCTCTCTTCTGATTTGGCTATCTGCCGCTGCTGTGTCTCAGTCAATCAGGAGGGGAGTCCCGGATAGCTGAGGGAATCATGGACAGAGATGAGGCTCAGGTAAGTATTATGAGGTGCTGGGGTGCTTAATGCATTCTAATGCATAGAATGTATTAAGATTAAAAAACCTGCCTTTTATAACTCCTTTTAATAGTCAAAGACACACACTAATCATTTGGTAAGTAAGGCAGTAACTATTTAGCCACCCACCTGGAGTTTGTTACGGTATATTTTCACAATAGCTGTAAAATGTGCATAGGTATTTTTTATATCCTAACAAATCTCATGCCTATTTTCATGCCACTAGTTAGAACTTCTTTATTAATTCATTTCGTTACCTTGTCCACAGCTATTCGTCACTTTTCTTCTTGTTCCGCAAATAGTTTTTTTTATCTCACCTTCAACATTTAAAGTTTAAAGTTTACTGGCATCGTTGATAAGACTGCCATCTAAAACTGTCAAGTGAGTCAGACCCAGATTCAGTGCAAAGTCAGTTCCAGCATGGGAAAGGCATACCGGGGTTCCTCTTTTTAGCTAAATATAAACCTGCCATGGGAAGAACAGGTGGTCATATTCAGATCATAACTGCATAACTATGATCTTAGTTTTCATTCCTTTTTGGTTTTTTGCATTGCAGTGTGATTAATAGTCATGTATACTACATTCAAAGTAGTTGCGTGATTTGTCACAGGAGCATGTGCTATGTATTTCCATATTGCTGATCTCTAAAATATTTCTCCTAGGGGAGAAAAGTGCTTTAAATATGTTTTGTCTTAAGTACTTTTAAACACTAAAATGTTTCAAAGCGGAGTTCCACCCGTTTTTTAGTTTTATTAAAAGTCAGCAGATACATAGCTGCTGACTTTTAATAAACCGACACTTACCTTTCCCATGGTCCAGCGATGCGGCCGCCCGGAGCCTCGCTCCTCTCCCCCTCCTCTCCTCAGCACCGTCATAGCAACTGTGGGCACCTGGCCGTGACTGCTTACGGCGCGTGAGCCAGTCGCACTGCGCTCTGCTATTGGCCAGCTAATCTTTTGGGACCTGAGTTGTGTTCCAGAAGATTGCTGGCAGAGAGGGGCCCCCTAGGGCGAGAGGAGGAGTCGCCTAGACTTCCAAGAAGAAGAAGGAGGAAGTGGGACAGGAAGTCCACTAAAAAAAGGGTACACACTCCCCCCTCCAAAAAAATGACATGCCAAATGTGGCATGTCAGGAGGCGAGGAGTGCTTAAAGCAGAAGTTCCACTTTTGGGTGGAACTCCGCTTTAAGTGGGTTGAATGGGTATCTAAACCTAAAAAAAACCAAACAATTTATTACAGTTTATTTTCACTTGGTAATCCAGCAAATAACACACACCTCTTTGTCCCTGGGTGCCTATGCCCTTTCTTCCACAGTATGAATTGAAGAAGTCATGGGTTTCACCCAGGCTGAACTTCAAAACATGTCTGCCTTTGCTCACCTTCATTATATGTGGGGTAATAGGATTAGTAGTTTACTTAAGATTGATCAGATTGTTTGTGCTTTCAGTTCATCCCACAGAAAGTGACAAGGACACTCACTGCTTTTCTGGCAAAATCAACTGGTATTTTCTGTACTTGCCTAGAATGTTTTTGGCATGAAAAAAAAGATTACTAAAGCAGCTGTTGCATATACAGTTGTCCTCATAAGTCTACATACCCTGGCAGAATTTATTATTTATTTTCCGATTTTCAGAGAATATGAATGATAAAACAAAACCTTTTCTTTCACTCGTGGTTAGTGTTTGACTGAAGCCATTTATTATCAATCACCTGTGTTTACTCTTTTTAAATCATAATGTCAACTGAAACTACCCAAATGACCCTGATCAAAAGTTTACATACCCCAGTTCTCAATTCCGTGTATTGCCCCCTTTAACATCAATGACAGCTTGAAGTCTTTTGTGGTATTTGTGGAGAGTCTCTTTATCTTCTCAGATGGTAAAGCTGCCCATTCCTCTTGGCAAAAAGCCTCCAGTTCCTGTAAATTCTTGGGTTGTCTTGCATGAACTGCACGTTTGAGATCTCCCCAGAGTGGCTCAATGATATTGAGGTCAGGAGACTGAGGTGGCCACTCCAGAACCTTCACTTTATTCAATGACTGGTCGACTTGACCTTGTGTTTTGGATCATTGTCATGTTGGAATGTCCATGAAAGTCCCATGCGCAGCTTCCTGGCTGATGAATGCAAATGTTCCTTCAGTATTTTTTGATAACATACTGCATTCATCTTGCCATCAATTTTGACCAAATTTCCTGTGCCTTTTGTAGCTCACACATGCCCATAACATCAGCAATCCACCTCCATGTTTCACAGTAGGAATGGTGTACCTTTCATCATAGGCCATGTTGACTCCTCTCCAAGTGTAGCGTTTATGGTTGTGGCCAAAAAGCTACAATTTTGGTCTCATCACTGCAAATGACTTTATGCCAGAAGGTTTGAGGCTTGTCTCTGTGCTGTTGGGTGTATTATAAGTGGGATACTTTGGCATTTGCTTAGTACTGGCTTTCTTCTGGTGACTCGACTACGCAGCTCATTTTTTTTTAAGTGACTCCTTATTGTGCATCTTGAAACAGCCACACCACATGTTTTCAGAGAGTCCTATATTTCACCTGAAGTTATTTGTGGGTTTTTCTTTGCATCCCGAACAGTTTTCCTGGCTGTTGTGGCTGAAATTTTAGTTTGTCTACCTGACCGTGGTTTGGTTTCAACGGAACCCCTCATTTTCCACTTCTTGATTAGAGTTTGAACACTGCTGATTGGCATTCTCAATTCCTTGGATATCTTTTTATATTCCTTTCCTGTTTTATACAGTTCAACTACCTTTTCCCGCAGATCCTTTGACAATTCTTTTGCTTTCCCCATGACTCAGAATCCAAAAACGTCAGTGCAGCACTGGCTGAAAGATGCAAGGGTCTGTCAGGAGCCCAGAAACGCATTGATCTTTTACACACACACACTAATTACAAGCAAACCGATCACAGGTGAGGATGGTTACTTTTTAATAGCCATTCAAAACCCTTTGTGTCAACTTGTGTGCATGTTATCAGGCCAAAATCACCAGGATATGTAAACTTTTGATCAGGGTGATTTGGATAGTTTCTGTTGCCATTATGATTTAAAAAGTGTAAACACGGTTGATTGATAATAAATGGCTTCAGCCAAACACTACCGTGAGTGAAAGAAATGTTTTTGTGTTATCATTCATATTCTCTAAAAAATGGCCAAGAAATCATACATTTCTGCCAGGGTAGGTAAACTTGTGAGCACAACTGTATGGTCTGGTTTGTCAATATATAAATACACACACACACACACACACACACACTGGGGACAGAAAGTATTCAGACCCGTGCTTAAATGATCTTAGCAAATGGCTGCAATATAACAAGAGTGAAAAATTTAAGGGGGTCTGAATACTTGCCGTACTATATATATATATATATATATATATATATATATATATATATTATAAAGCGTGGCATAAAATATAATGACCGCCATTTTATTTTCTAGGGGCTCTGCTAGAGAATATATATAATGTTTTTCTAGCAAAAATACTGATTTTAACTTGTAAGCAACACGTGTCAGAAAAAGGCTTATAAGTGGTTAAACTGACCTCGTATGCAGACCGAAGTGCATTCCTTTGATCTAAAGAACCAAAGTTGTATCTCTTATCTTCTCTATCTCTCACAGCGCTGAGCAGAGAATGGCTCTGCACTGTTTACATAGAATCGTGGAAATGGCGGATTAAGATTGTGAGGGGGGGTTGAATCGAGATCGTGATTTTTAAAAAAATTCTTTTTAACGATCTTGATTCAATGAAAATACACACACACACACACACACACACACACACACACACACAAAATATATATGTATATGTGTGTTTTTTTGTGAAAAAAAAAAACTGCCACATCTATGGACTGGTTTAGCTGCAATACAGTGAGGGCAAAAAAAAATTTGATCCCCTGCTGATTTTGTATGTTTTGCCCACTGACAAGGAAATGATTAGTCTATAATTTTAATGGTAGGTTTATTTTAACAGTGCAAGACAGAATAATATGCAGAAAAACGCATTTCAAAAAAAGTTATAAATTGATTTGCATTCTAATGAGTGAAATAAGTATTTTACCCCTTCGCAAAACATGGCTTAGTGGCAAACCCCTTGTTGGCAATCGGAGGCCAGACATTTCTTGTAGTTGGCCACCAGGTTTGCACGCATATCAGGAGGGATTTTGTCCCATGCCTCTTTGGAGATACTCTCCAAGTCATTTAAGGTTTCGAGGCTGATGTTTGGTAACTCGAACCTTCAGCTCCCTCCAGATATTTTCTATTGGATTAAGGTCTGGAGACTGACTAGGCCACTCCAGGACCTTAATGTGCTTCTTCTTGAGCCACTCCTTTGTTGCCTTGGCCGTGTGTTTTGGGTCATTGTCATGCTGGAATACCCGTCCATGACCCATTTTCAATGCCCTGACTGAGGGAAGGAGGTTCTCGCCCAAGATTTGCCAGTACATAGCCCACTCTATCGTCCCTTTAATGCAGTAAAGTTGTTCTGTCCCCTTAGCAGAAAAACACCCCCCAAGCATAATGTTTCCACCTCCATGTGTGATGGTAGGGATGGTGTTCTTGGGGTCATGGGCAGCATTCCTCCTCCTCCAAACATGGTGAGTTGAGTTGATGCCAAAGAGCTCAATTTTGGTCAACTCTGACCACAACATGTGAGAGAAAAATCGCACTAAAGAGAAGGAATGCCTGGTTGTCACCAGGATTATTGGAGCTAGTATCTTCCTTGGATGATTTTTTTTTTCTTTCTTTCCCAATTCCTGTTTTGGTGACAACCCAGGACTGGGGTTTTTCTTTAACTGCCACATTAGATGATAACAGTAAACGGGCAAAATGGCAAGAGTGAATCTCTATAACTTGGACATAGACAGCAAAAAACAAGAACCTGATCCCTCTCCACTCTATCAAAAAAAAAAAGTTTACCTTTAGTTATACTTTAACTTCAGGATCGGTAATTGGCATCTCTTTTTTTCCCTCACGCTATCAGTGTGAGGGATAAAAAAATAAAAAGCTAATCACCGGATTCTGTCAGAGGGACATTGGTCCCTCACACAGAGAGCAGTGGCTGCCTCATCTGTGCCACCTGCCAGTGCCACCTATCAATGCCTACCAGTGCTGCCAATCAATTTCCATCAGTGCCACCTCATCAGTGCTGATCAGTGCCAATCAGTGCAGCCTCATCAGCACACATCAATGAAGGAGAAAAATTACCTGTTTTCAAAATTTTATAACGAACTATGAAACAGTGTGTATGGTGTTTTTTTTTTTCCGGTCTTTTCTTTTTCTTATTTTTTTCTTCTTCTTATTATATATCTATATATTTTTTTTCTTAGCAGAAAATAAAAAACCCAGCAGTGATTAAATACCACCAAAAAAAGCTCTATTCGTGTGAAATGATAAAAATGTCATTTGGGTACAGTGTTGCATGACCGCGCAAATGTCATTCAAAGAGTGACAGCGCTGAAAGCTGAAAATTGGTCTGGGCAGGAAGGGGGGTTTAAGTGCCCTGTAGGCAAGTGGTTAAAGTAAAAGTTGAGACATCTCTTACTAACTAGTCAGATTCGTGCTTTAAGTTTCTAACCTGCAAATGCCTTCTGGCATCTGCTATGTACTGAATGCTTTTTTGGCATGGACAAGTACTGTGCTGCTTGAAGCCCATTTGGACTTGTCATCTCAGGAAGGCAGGACTGGTTGTTATTGAGGCAAATTATGAATGCCTTTTTTAATATAAGATTTTAGTAATTTGCAGTATAAATAGTAGATGCATTTTTTTTTTTTTTAGCAACGTAACTGTTTCCATGCTGTTTTCTTCTGTCACTAAAACATTTTTCCGTATTTGTTTCCTTTTTGACAGCAAAAAAGAAAAGCTGACTTTTTTTTTTTTTTCATTACAAATTTAAATTTTTTTTTCTTTTTATATTTCCTTGTTATAAATGTTAACTGTATATAATATTCCCCTCAAAGATAGAATTGCATTTCAAAATACCTATTTTCAAATTGTGACATCTTGGGCAGTATGGCCTGTGACATTTTCTGTGGGAAAATGTGAGAATGATAATGATTATAAAAAGGAAGTTTTCATTGATTTTGCTATGATTTCTAGACTTTGATTGAAATTCAGGAAGGAATCCAACTTTTAAAATGTTTAGCTCCTCTCTTAATGCCTACATAAACATGTCAACTGGTATCCTAAGTGTGGATGCTTATCTGGATGATTAGCACCCCAAGAATAGCTTCTGCTCTTACTGAAAAATAGGCTGCTGGCAAAAAATACCCAAGCAAGACATAAATTGTCTAATGGTGCTAGATATGCAACCAGTAGGGGCTCTCAAATTTGCTAAAATTTAGTTGCCCAATAGTTTTTTATTTTTCCTTTTGAGAAAACAACTTTGGAAATCCCAAATCATTCCCAAACTGACTAAGGTGGGCCTACACATTAATGCATGTATTACCACATAAAAGGTTGAACACTTTCTGCCTAAAGACCTGTTTTGAATCTGTATTTCATAAGCGTTCAGGAAGTATTTTGAAAGTGTGTATACCACAGCATTGCGTTGCATTTTTCTGAAATCCGTCATATTTTTCATTTGCTTTTTCTCTTGTATTGCAGTTAATGGGAACACTGTCAATGCATGTCAAATTTAGTTCACTCCCATCGTGTCTGACATGCTGCTAAGGAAGAACTAGAACATTCTCGGTCATTGTGGATACAAAAAGCTATTGTTAGGGAGGTGGGCGCTGCAGTGTTGGTTCCATTGTTGGGTAAAGCCAGTATGGAGTAAGAGCATAAAGAATGTGACTGTATTGAGTTGGGAGAAAAGAGTTGGGAGAAAAGAGAGTCATAGTGAATCCTGTGCCTCCCTTATTTCTCCTAAATTTCCGTGACAAGTCCATTAGGTTTAAACCTAATGTCCGCAGGGCCATACAAAGAGCTGACGTATTCTTAATGACCCTCGCATTATAACACAGCTCCGCTCAAGACAAGCAGGCTATTCTAAATTCCCAATACCATGTCGCGCTCTAAAGTGAGTCCGTGCTTAGAAATAAGATACTTCAACCTTATTGTAGTGAAAAGATAAAATTGATCAAATTATACATTATAAATAGTCCATTCAAATTGCTAGTTGATCTCCACTGTGAAAGTAACACACAATACACCTGAGATGGGTGATGAGAGAAAAGGTTTGCCTTACACCTCCACACACACTGCCGCTTACCGACTCCTGTTGATCTTAGTTATATGAGATCACACGCGCCTGTGGCTTGATACCCAGCCCGGGCCTTTAATTGCACACAGCCAAGATCCCAGCATCTTCACAGGAGTTGCAACTCATACAGGTATGTTTTACCAGATGTTTCCCAAAAGAGTAATAAAAGGCTTCCATAGCTTAAAACCATTAGATATTTATGTCATTAAAAGTTAAGAAGTATTGCACTTACATTTGTAAAAAGCATCACATGGAGTATAAAACAACGAGCCGGCCGGCTCTCGATAGCAATCCGTGGTTCAGAGACTTGCGTGTATCGCGGTGACGTCGGTACGTCGCACATGTCTACGCATTTCATCACACCTGACGTCGTCCTGGTGTGTCCCTTTTCTCTCATCACCATTCTCGGGTGTATTGTGTGTTACTTTCACAGTGGAGATCAACTAGCAATTTGAATGCACTATTTATAATGTATAATTTGATCAATTTTATCTTTTCACTACAATAAGGTTGAAGTATCTTATTTATCAGCACAGACTCGCTTCATAGCGTGACTTGATATTGGGAATAGTTGATAAATGTGTGTATCTTGCAGAGAAGTCGCAGCCGTTTATATTCACCAATTTGTTATTGATCACAAATTTGTGTCGCATACCATTAGGGACAGCGCAGTATTTTTAAATTATTATTGACATAGGCTATTATAAATCCCATCAAACTTAATTAACAGAAGATTGTAAAAAAATTTGACAGTATCATCAAACTTACTTAGCTAGACTCTACATAGCCTGTAGGTGAGCCTGTCCTAACTGACTAATTGCATGTCATGAAACCCATTGGCAGGATGACTCTTACCAGGCAGGCATTATATGTTAGCAGGCCTGGATTATGTGATTCTACAATACACATGTATCAGAATGGGGTTGGTGACCTAGAAGTAAGCAAAACTACAGTGCTACTGGAACACACAGATGACTACCATGGGGAAGTGAGAGTGTGGGAACGATAGAATGATGGCTGCTTCCCTAAGCCAGGTTCTGAGAACCTAATACACATAGAAAAAAAAAGTGCCTCCATTTAAATGCAAGCTGTAATAAAATGTGGCATTAAGAATATAATTATTGCACTCATAAGATATAGGTAGGTAGTGTGCATGTCGTCCTTAGGAGTGTGGTCATCAGAGGAACTGCAAGGATGGGCAGCAAGCGGCTGGTGTAGGCAGAGTGGTGCTAGGAAGTGGCAGGACGTTAGTCAGCAGCTGGATCGAAAAACCTGAAGCCCGCTGTGTGCTGGACCACAGGCTAATCCGGCTGTGTGACAGCTTTTGTATTTTTGCAGCCTGCTCGGCATAGATTGGCAGGGCTTTGGCTCACCACCTATACTATATGACCTACAGTGCATCCGGAAAGTATTCACAGCGCTTCACTTTTTTCCACATTTTGTTATGTTATAGCCTTACTTCAAAATGGATTAAATTATTTTCTGCAAAATTCTACAAACAATCCCCCATTTATTCTCTAGAGTCTCTGCTAAAAAAATAGATATAATATTTGGGGGTCCTAAGTAATTTTCTAGCAGAAAATACTGATTTTAACTTGTAAGCAATGAGTGTCAGAAAAAGCCTTAGTCTTTAAGTAGTTAAACTGACTTCATTTACAGACCGAAGTTCATCCCTTTGATCTAAAAGAACTAAATGTTGCAATGTTTCCTTTTATCTCCCAGTGCTGAGCAATGTTTTTTTTTTTTTTTTTAATGATTAATCATGCAGCTTTAGCACCTATGCTCCCCCCCCCCCCAACCTAATGGAGATTGAGAGGTTCTGCAAAGAAGAAGAAACTGGCCAAAAATAGGTGTGCTAAGCTTGTAGCTTCATGCTCAAAAAGACTTGAGGTTGTAATTGGTGCCAAAGGTGCTTCAGCAAAGTATTGAGCAAAGGCTGTAAATACTTAAAGCGAAGTTCCACACAAAAATGGAACTTCCGCTTTTTGGAACCCTCCCCCCCTCTGGTGTCACATTTAGCACCTTTCAGGGGGGAGGGGGGTGCAGATACCTGTCTAAGACAGGTATTTGCACCCACTTCCGGCATAGACTCCCATGGGAGTCTATGCCTCTTCCTGTCCCTCCGCGCTGTCTCCTGGGAAACACACAGGTCCCAGAAGATAGCGGGAACCAGTTGCGATGCGCAGCGCGACTCGCGCATGCGCAGTAGGGAACCGGGAAGTGAAGCCGCGATGCTTCACTTCCTGATTCCCCCACCTAGGATGGCGGCGGCAGCTGCCGAGAACCGAGCGGGTTCTCGGCGTCGGCTGCCGACATCGCTGGACCCTGGGACAGGTAAGTGGCCATTTATTAAAAGTCAGCAGCTGCAGTATTTTGTAGCTGCTGGCTTTTAATATTTATTTTTTTTAGGCGGTTTAGGTGGACTTCCTCTTTAAGTACTTTTTTTTTTTAATTTTTTTAATAGATTTGCAAAGATTTCAAACAAACTTCTTTTAGGTTGTCATTATGGGGTATTGTTTGTAGAATTTTGAGGAAAATAATGAATTTATTCAATTTTGGAATTAGGCTGTAACATAACAAAATGTGGAAAAAGTGAAGCGCTTTCTGGATGCACTGCATACTGACATAAAGGGCAATTCAGTACCCGCATCCCCACCGGCAATAATTATATCAGGATGTGGGGGAAAAATCCTATACCCAAGATCCTGTCATTCAACTCCTCTTTAACCATTCACAAACTGCGATATGTCGTGGGGAAAATAGTAAGAGTTCTGTGAATGGCGGAGAGTGCAGCAGGGGGCGGCTGAGTGGTGTAACTTTTTTCTCAGTCGCAGCAGCTGCTGTTAAGACTGTCACTCAGAGCAGTATCTGTATATTTACTGTGTGTGTGTGTGTGTGTGTGTGTGTGTGTGTGTACACACACAATTCCATAACACTAACTGTGTTTGATGCTGTGCCCCCCCCCCCCAAATATATAATAACTAAGGCTGGCCATACACCATACAATTTTCTTATTCAATTTCCTTTAGTTTTACCTACAACTGTAATGTAGTGCCTGATTGCATACAAATTTAAAAGGGTTTAGATTTGACCTCATATTATATGGTTATGGTAAATCTAAAGGAAAGTCGAACAATAAAATTGTATTGTGGATGATCAGCCTTACTGTGTTTGATGCTGTGCCCCCCCCCCCCCCCCAAATATAAAAAAATAAATATATATATATATATATATATATATATATATATATATATATATATATATATTTACATAATTTCAGTATCTCCCAAAAGTGAGTACACCCCTCACATTTTCGTAAATATTTTATTATATCTTTTCATATGACACTTTGCTACAATGTAAAGTAATGAGTGTACAGCTTGTATAACAGTGTAAATTTGCTGTCCCCTCAAAATAACTCAACACACAGCCATTAATGTCTAAACTGCTGGCAACAAAAGTGAGTACACCCCTAAGTGAAAATGTCCAAATTGGGCCCACAATGTCAATATTTTTTGTGGCCACCATTATTTTCCAGCACTGTCTGCCTTAACCCTCTTGGGCATGGAGTTCACCAGAGCTTCACAGGTTGCCACTGGAGTCCTCTTCCATTCCTCCATGACGACATCACGGAGCTGTAGGATGTTAGAGATCTTGCGCTTCTCCACCTTCTGTTTGAGGATGCCCCACAGATGCTCAATAGGGTTTAGGTCTGGAGACATGTTTGGCCAGTCCATCATCTTTACCCTCAGCTTCTTTAGCAAGGCTGTGGCCATCTTGGAGGTGTGTTTGGGGTCGTTATCATGTTGGGATACTTCCCTGTGACCCAGTCTCTGAAGGGAGGGGAGCATGCTCTGCTTCATTATGTCACAGTACATGTTGGCATTTATGGTTTCCTCAATGAACTGTAGCTCCACAGTGTCTTGCCGAGAAAGTTCCCCCGGCGGATAAGGACCCCCCCGTATTGCGCAGGTGCAGCATTTGCGCAGTACGAACTACTTGGACCCGCTGAAGATAGCCGAAGCTGAAAATCTTCAATCAGCTGTACACGGCGCCTGCGCCCTGGGTCCAGGTTCAAGCCCCACCATCCAAGTGGACCTAGAGGGAGAATATAAAAGTGCCGAACGAAGCGAGGCCGTACCCGAAGCGTGGCGAGCGAAGCAAGCCCGCGAGGGGCCCTCTTACAGGCACCGTGTACAGCTGATTTCCAACTATTCTGCTTCGGCTATTTCCGCCGGCTCCTACTGCGCAGCGCCTGCGCAGTAGAGGGGGGTCCTTATGCGCTGAGGGGAACTTTCTCGGCAGAACACCGGCAGCACTCATGCAGCCCCAGACCATGACACTCCCACCACCATGCTTGACTGTAGGCAAGACACACTTGTCTTTGTACTCCTCACCTGGTTGCCGCCACACACGCTGGACACCATCTGAACCAAATAAGTTTATCTTGGTCTCATCAGACCACAGGACATGGTTCCAGTAATCCATTTCCTTAGTCTGCTTGTCTTTAGCAAACTGTTTGCGGGCTTTTTTGTGAAACGCCTTTAGAAGAGGCTTCCTTCTGGGATGACAACCATGTAGACCAATTTGATGCAGTGTGCGGCATATGGTCTGAGCACTGACAGGCTGACCTCATACCCCTTCAAACTCTGCAGCAATGCTGGCAGCAATCATACGTCTATTTACCAAAGACAACCTCTGGATATGACACGGAGTACTTGCACTCAACTTCTTTGGTCGACCATAGCAAGGCCTGTTCTGAGTGGAATATGTCCTGTTAAACCGCTTTATGGTCTTGGCCACCGTGCTGCAGCTCAGTTTCAGGGTCTTGGAAATCTTCTTATAGCCTAGGCCATCTTTATGTAGAGCAACAATTCTTTTTTTCAGATCCTCAGAGTTTTTTTGGAATTCCCGCCAGCAAAAGATTGAGAGCAGGTTCTCAATTTTTTCGGTCGGAAAAAGTTCCTATCCGAAAATGCGATCGTCTGTACAAATTCCGACGCGCAAAATTCCTACGCATGCTCGGAAACCATTCCACGCATGCTCGGAAGCATTGAACTTAATTTCCTCAGCTTGTCGTAGTGTTGTACATCACCCTATTCTTGATGGTCGAAAGTTCAGAGAACTTTTGTGTGACCGTGTGTATACAAGGCAAGCTTGAGCGGAATTCCGTTGGAAAAACCATCCAAGTTTTTTTCCCACGGAAAATCCGCTTATGTGTATGCGGCATAAGAGGGTAGTTTCAGGAAAACTTACATTTTAAATAATAGACTTTGAAGCAAATTAGGGGCACAGTCCATCAATGCAGCCTGAGCAGTGACCATCTGCACCCTCACCATTAGGCATTGAGCAGGCTGCATTCATTGGCAGTGGTTAGCCTACGATGGTCTCAAACATGCATTCTGCCTAGGCAGAACTAATGCCTAAGTTTATATTCTTCCTCTTTTTTTTGAGGTTTCAGAAACTCCTTAAAATTCTTCTTAACTTTTTTTTTTTTTTTATTGTAGGTGCTGTTGATGTGGCATCGCGAAGTCCTATGGCATCTTGGTTCAGTGCAATGCTTTGCTGCTTTGGTGGGGGACTCTTATCATCTTTAATGCTAGCAGAACCTCCTCTAGCAATCTTGTCGAACACCACAAACATAATTTTTGCTTCTGTGGTTTGGTAAGTTCCACTATTACATGTATGTATTTCTCAGTAACTGTGTTTTTTGCATTCAAAACCTATACATTTACAAAACTCAATCCATGTACGGTACTTATATAAAAAAAAAAATCTAAACTGCCCCCCCTAGAAACTGTTACGTCAGAAACAAGTAATATATTTTTTTTTTTTGTTAAAATTTGTTTTTACACATTGTAGAAGTGAAAATTACTTAACACCAAACCATTATATATTTTATGAATGCAGAGACCCTATGGATTAAACTAGTGGCAGTTGCAGTTTTTTATGTCTCACGATCTTTTCGCTGCTGTTTTTAAAATCTATAATTTTCAGTAAAAATTAAGCTCAAATAAATGTTAGTACGCACAAATTCAATGTAATTACCTAATCTACGCGCCTGTAAAATGGTGAAAAAATGACCGTGACCAAAATTGTCCATAAGCAACACTTTAAAAGCCTTCACAGCTCATCGGTACAGAGTTGCCAGTAAATAATGGCTCTAGAATTGTTGCTCTCACTCCAGCATGCAAGGCAATACTTAACATGTGTGACACATTTGTCATTTTCATACACATTCGGCGCATGTGTTTTGGGTTTGTATGTGGTGTGTGTTTGGGGGATCTAAAATAATGTGTGTACTTTACTTAAAGTGAAGATTTGCTATGTTTTAGAGGACATTAAGAAATGGTAATTGTTCCTGAGTAGTATCCTGAAAAATCTACCCTTTGTCTTAAATTTTGCCTGAAAAATAGCAATGCACTTCGTGTTAGGAGTGTGCTTAGGTACTCTTGTGCCTATAAACTTATAGCTGTATATCTGCACTGTGAGATCCAAGGCACTGCTATCTGACTGCTAGTCAGTCAGGAGATTTAAACTGCAATTTGGTGATGTCACTGCTGTGCTGCTCACTGGTCTCTGACATATTGAAACAAAACCCTGCCTCTGCTATTTTGGCCACCTTCATCAGTGCTGTCACTAGGGTTGGGGTCACATGGTGCAACCCCCCCCCCCCCAATAATTTTTGCAACCTGCATTTTGGGGTGTTGTTAACTTTGCACTGACACCCGCAGCAGATCGCAAGGGCAGCGCAACTGGAATGGGGTGTAGGAAACTGCACGGGAATGTGGCTTTCCCTCACCACATTCTAGTGTGAAAAACCCTAAAACTGTGAAGCAATCTTATGCAGCCCAGGATAGTGGCGCAGGGAACTCTCTCAGGGCCTGTTCACATTGGTGCCCATTGCAGGAAACACACTTTGCATTCCAAATGCACTGCTTTTGTGATCTGCAGTGGGTGCCAATGCAACTGCAGTGTGTTTGCCCCAACCGAATCGCATGATACAGAGGTACAATGCAATCCAGTTGTAGTGCATGCGCTACCTTTGGTGTGGTGCGTTGTGATGTGATTTCAGCTCATTTGAAATGGATGAGCTGAAATCGCACTGCACCGCACTGCACTCAGATCACATGTGATTTGCCCAGGAACACACAGCACGTTCCCTTGCAATTCATAGTATGAATGGGCCCTCAAGCTGTGAAAAAGAAACTAAGAATCCAGTTCAAAAAGAGCCTATAATAATCTGATTTAAAATGAAAACTATAAGGCACTCCCAAAAGGAGAAGCGATCGGTCTTTAAACAAAACTGTGACACACTGCATCTGATCACAGCCTGGATGGGGAGGAGAGCTGGACAGCGCAGACGGAGAGGGAATCTATTGCCGCTTGGCGCTAAGATGTCAACTGCTGTCAAAGTTCCGCCTCCTGGATCATCTCCTATGACAGACGTTACACTGGTCCAATTTCCCAACATTGGACCAGTGTGGTGTCCATCATAGGAGCCGATCATGGAGGCGGGACTTTGACGGTGGCTGGTGTATTAGCTCCAAGCGGCAATAGATTCCCTCTGTCTCTCCTCCGCATTCAGGCTTTGATCGGACGCAGCGTGTCACAGTTTTGTTTAAAGATTGAGCGCTTCTCAACCGCTTTGTGGCGGAAGCTGTGTCGCCTTTCAGGGGGCATCAGAGCGGCTCGGCTCAGTCGGCCCCTTGTGTCGGTGCGCACCCCCTAGCGATGCCACTGTTTCAGAGTTTAATCTCTCTTTTTTTTAATGTCACCTTGCATGACACTCATTTGCAAAGTAGCATTCATCTGTTGGACAAAATGAAATGTTTTCAACCAAAACTGCAGACTGCATTTAAAAGGACCTAGCATATTGTGTATCTGCTGAAGTGTATTTTTTGCTTAATTTTACAGTCAATTTAGGTTGTTGTGGGGAACAACAAACTGTCAGAATGTGGAACTGGTTGCTGCACATCCAGAGACATATCTTTCAGTTGATACATGTACAGTATAGCTAACTACATTTGAAAGCTGACAGTTTTTTTTTTTTGACATTGTGAAGCTCGAGTATTAAATTACAAACAATTTGCTTGAAAATCACAGCCCATTTTATGGATAAAGTTGTATAACTCCAGTGCCATCTGCTGGCGTCATGTTATTATAGCATATGTATCCTAAGTGTAGCAGAAAATTAGAGATGCAAAAAAAATGACATTCACAAGACTGTCTGTGTTTAATCCATCTGTCTCAGAACTTGGCTCTATGTTTCTGAAGTATTCAATCTCTTCTCATATATTTTATCTAGCTGTTTTACAGCCTATATGTCACTGGTATCTCATCTTATATATTTGTCTGTTTGTCTTAGTTATCTCATATAATATATTTGTCTGTTTGTCTTAGTTATCTCATATAATATATTTTGTCTTTCTCAGCTATCTCATTTCATATATCTGTCTTTCTCAGCTATCCAATCTCATTTATTTGTCTGTATCTTGTGTACATTTGTACTTTAAAAAATGTAACATTTGTACTTTAAAAATAAAAATGACAATGCTACTCAATAAAACAAATTTCAAGTGGAAAAAATGACAATGTTTTGGGTTTAATTTACTAAAACTGAAGAGTGCAAAATCTGGTGCAGCTCTGTTTTTTTTATTTATTTTTTTTGTCAAAGCTTAAAAGATAAGTTAACCTTGCTGAACACATTACATGTTATAGCTATATTTAGGGTGTAACATGTAACATGTTCAGCATCAGACTCCTCCTGCCCCCCGATCCCTTCCCCCTCCTTGTGGTAGTGAGCCAGGGATCCATCCAAACTGCACGTCATTGATTCACAGATCCCTGTGAATCGATGAACTACAAGTACTGACATCCTTTACAGTTGGCGGCTTGTAGTTCTGAATGGACTACCATGGTGCTGTTGCTCACTGTGGTAGTTGACCTTGATTCTTCCTGTCAGTGTAAAACTGCCTCCCCATCCTCCCCATACGATGTACAGGAAGACCACTAACGCTGACTAGTATGCAGGAGACGTGCATGGCATCAGTCATCTGCCGATTGCTATTGTAATACTTTCCAGGCTCCTAAAACAAAAAGCATAAATGAGTAAAAGAGTTAAGCGCTACGTAAACTGTTGGCGCTATATAAATCCTGTATAATAATAATAATAAATGCACATTTTGTTTTTACCTGCAAAAAAAATGGCATGTTTATTATTTTTTGTTAAAAGATGAACTTTATCCTTTTAATTTAACAAGCTGAAGTTAGAAGCTAATTGGCTACCATGCACAGCTGCACCAGCTTTTGCACTCTCCAGTTTTAGTAAATCAACCCCTTTTTGTTTTACAAATTAATTACCGCTACCCACTTGTATATGGTGGTTTTAAAGGGCTACTCCCACCAAAAACATATTTCTTTCTTGTCCATTAAGGGACACAGAATACAGTTATTCCGAGACAATTGGGTTGTAGTGCCACCTACAGGGGGATTTGGACACAAAAAAAAAGTAATTGGCCGGCTAAGTATAACCCCTTGCACTCCAAGCATGCTACAGGTTTTTTTTAATTTTTTTTATTGCTAGTGTCTCGGGAGGATGAAATTCCTTTGTCTCACTCTGAGGACAAGAAGCTGTTCTATTGTTATTCTCAGGCTTCAACTTCCAAGGCCAGACATAAGCCAGCGGTCCAGTTCAGTTAAAAACCTTTGGTCTATAAATCCCCTAAACCTGTTTGTTGTTTGTTGGCCTTTGTGGACACCTGGTTAGCAAGCATCTCAGATACCTCAGTGGGAAAGATGGTTTCCAGGGGCTACAAGCTAGAGTTCTCCTCTCTGCCCCTGTTTAACTTCTTATTGTCCATCCTGCCTGTGTTCACACATACTAGCAGTCCTCCACACAACTCTTGAAGTTTTTTTTGTCTTTTGCTCTTGTTCTAGTGGCAGAAAGGTTTTATGCTTTTCACTCCAGCCTTTTTCACTGTTCCAAGTCAAAAGCGGACATCTGCCCTATCTTGGATCTGAAGGCTTTAAAGCGGTGGTGGCCGGTGCTTAATATTTTGGAGGGGGGGAGAGGCAAACAAACCTCCCTCCCTCACTCGCATGACCGTGACAGCCTGCCTCTCCCACCCCTGCCGCAGCGATGGACGGGAAAGGCGGCAATCAGTGGCCTTACCATGGGCCGCTTCTCACTCCAGCTTGTCGTGGGAAGTGCCAGGCCATTGCTTCTCCTCCCGGCCTAAGTCCTAAGACTCCTGGCCAATTGGGTCTCACCTGCTTTCTGATTGGCCAGCAGGAGAAATAAGAAAAATATTACACAACTGGGTGGGCTTGAGGAGCAGTGCAGAAATACCCCAAATTCCTAGGTGAACATGAACATTTTCTTTAATCATGGCAGTGTGATCTCACGACATACGCCAAGAACTGACGTAGCTTAACATGCTCCACTTGTAACTAAGATATCACTTTTTTGCTGAACTGCCCAATAAAGTAAGGGCTTATGCTTGATGCATTTTTATGTGTTGGAATGCAAGCAAAATACACAGACATTATGTAAATGTTTTTTAATTGATCTAATTTCCACCAATATGTTTATTGCTACGCAGTTTATCAAAACTGGAGCAAACAGAATCTAGAGGAGTTGAGCGTACAAATCCGCCATCTTCTCTCTTCAGCTTGCCCAGGTAAAGTGGTTGCAAAGGCAGAAGGTTTTTTATCTTGATGCATTCTATGCATTACGATAAACCTTCTGTGTGCAGCAGCCTCCTAATATTTACCTGAGCCCCATCTCGATCCAGTGATATTGCACGAGAGCCCTGGCCATTGGCTCCCGCTACTGTCAATCAAAGTCAGTGAGATAACGAAGAGTAAGAATGGGCAGGGCTGAGCCACAGCTCTGTGTCTGAATGGACATACAGAGCAGCGGCTCAGCTTGGATGCCCCCATAGAGGGCACTCGGCAGGAGGAAGGGACCAGGAGCACCGGCGAGGGACCAGAAAGGGATCTGGGCTGCTCTGTGCAAAACCACTGCGCAGAGCAGGTAAGTATAACATGTTTGTTTTTTTTTAAACAACAAAAAAAAGGACTTTAAGCTTTGAAAAGGAAAGCTCCAGAAGCTGACTGGTTGCCATGCGCAAATTGCTCTCCATGTGTTTATGCTGCATTTGTTAAGTAATTTTGCTGAGAACAAGAATAAAGCAGAGATTCTATTAGATTTTTGATATATGTCCCTGATATAATGTTCACGGTGAACATTCAAATGTCCGTTTTTACCAGTTCTAAATGTAAGAGATTTCTAAATAGATAACTGGTGGAAATGTCAATCTACTTAGTGGACACCCAGGCATGATTTTATCTTGGTGAAACCATTTTATCAACGTTAAAATTCAGCTAAACGATATTAAAAAAAAAAAAAAAAAGCTAAACGAGTAGCTATCCAAAACATCATGTCCCAATTTTACCTGAAGAATTTCTCACAATCGGACAATGATTTTTATGGATATGTTTATTTCTTATCATGCTCCTCTTGTGTTGGAGTCTACTATAAAATATTGTTCAGTAATATTGGGTTAGAAATATTCGCTTGGTATATTAAAGAAAATGTATAGAACATGTAATAGTGGTTTTGTACATATCTTATGATGGCACTGGAGTTGTACGACTTTATCTAAATATAATTTTAATGAAAAAAAAGCTTACCAGCTTAAGCTAAAATTTCCAAAAACAAGTGAGCCACTTGCTCATCCCTCTTACTACTACTACTACTACTACTACTACTACGTGGTTTGTCTGGAAGGAAAAAACCTCTGTTGTGCTTCCTTTAACCACTTCAACCCAGAAGAATTTACCCACTTCCTGACCAGGCCATTTTTTGTGATATGGCACTGTATCGCTTTAACTGACAATTGTGCAGTCATGCAATGTTGTACACAAACAAAATGTATGTCCTTTTTTTCCCCACAAATAGAGCTTTCTTTTGGTGGTATTTGATCACCTCTGTGGTTTTTATTTTTTGCGCTATAAACAAAAGAAGACCGACAATTTTGAAAAAAAAAATATTTTTTGCTATAATACATATCCAAAAAAAAAAAAATTTCTTCATCCGTTTAGGCCAATATGTATTCTTCTACATATTTTCCCTAAACGTCTTTCAGGACAGCCACCTTTTTGAGAGACCTCGGCTCCTCCCTTCACAGGAAACACCGCCTTCGCTTCAAGATTTAAGCCCCTCCTGCCTCACTGGACCCTCAGTTTCGTTGTTTCCTCTAGCAGGGAGAAAGCGCCGGTTTTTACTGTGGGGAGAAGCTCTCCCTATCCCTATTTCGGTTGGCGGAGCCTTGGGCCTTTGAGAAGATACCGTTAGGTCCGCCGCTTAATCATCCCAGCTTCTCCTGAAGGTGGGGAAGAGGCTTCGGGGGCCCCGCTCTCATTCTGTCCAGGAGGGTGTCATCAGAGGTGAAGCGTTCCTCCCCGCATTCCGTGTGGCCAGTGAGGGAGCTTGGGGCTGGACTGGAGGGGGGGCCCTCTCCTGCCACCGATAAAAGTGATCTCATGGCGAATCCACCACAGAGACCACTTTTATCTTGTAGCCGCCTGAACATGGGGATACCGGGGTTATGGCAACTAGTTGCTGCCATAACAACGATATCTGTCCTCAAAGTGAGGACGGATATCGGCGTGCGGCGGTCAGTAAGTGGTTATACAAGGTTCTGCGTTTTTTGAAGTTATGACGTCCACATGGACACAAGAGGCACAACCATGAGACGCACATGCTTGTTACAGCTTTAAAACTACTTATTCTATTTCATATATTTGTACCTACACTGAACTGAACCGCTATACTTTTTACATTGTATTTATGATGCCTGTGTGACAATAAACTCACACTTCGTTTTTAAGTCAGTCTGACTATGAATATTAATCCTCTGGAAATGCCTAAAGGATACTAAAATATTAGATCTTCATTATTTTTCAATGACCTGATGAATGTTGTTCAAAAGTACTAAATTTCGATTGCTCT
This sequence comes from Lithobates septentrionalis, assembly GCA_037952835.1. Taxonomy (NCBI): domain Eukaryota; kingdom Metazoa; phylum Chordata; class Amphibia; order Anura; family Ranidae; genus Lithobates; species Lithobates septentrionalis. The sequence continues at coordinate 257,858 of JBBDGP010000864.1, read as the reverse complement.
TAACATTTGCTTTTGGAATTAATACAATTTCTCGAATGAAAACCACATTCACTAATAGAAATTTGTTCACTCGAGGAAAAATTTCCATCCTGCTTCTTTGAATCTTCCCATTGCTGTAGTTGAAAATGAACATCAATTTGACCCCTCTAAGGCCCCTTTCAGACAGAGCAGAATCCGTCAAGCTGATCAGCCTGCTCAGCAGGGGATCTCTCTGCTGTACCCCACTGAGCAAGCGGATGACAGGTCTGTGTCTGCTCCGCTAAGCAGAGTGGGCAAGGACACAGCCTGCTGTTCTCTGTAGGGCGGTCGGATGGAAACTGACTATTTGTCCGATTCCATCTGACTGTTATCCGGACAGATGTGGAACCCAATCCGTCTGTTTTTAACGGACCAGGTGCCAGTGGACACATGTCCGCTGACATCCGTCTCTCCATAGAGAACGAGTGGTCCGATCAGGTCCGCCGGGAAAAAAGGACAGGCTGACCTGATCGGTCAACTGGTGTGAAAGGGGCCTAACATTAGAAAATCCAATGTTCAACAAAACAAAATTTTTATTAATATATGGCCACCTTTAGAGTGCCCAGGGAATCATTCATATAATGGTTATTTTGTTAAAAAAAAAGTCATTTGGAACGAAACCATATGTGGAGTTTTTAAATATTTTTAATCTCGTGCCTGTGGATATGTTATACGGAATTTGTCATGTACAGGTATCACATTTCCAAATGGTATGGGTTTAGAATGTGTGAAAGTCAAAGGATTCCAAGGAGCCTAAATTGGTTTTGGAAATAAGGGAAGAACATGTTACAGCCAGGCTCAATTCCCTTCAAGGATTTCTGAAGTATGCAAAGAATCTCTTTTGTTGTAAGTTTCAAGTTGGGAATATCTGAACTTATTATATATTATGTTGCCCATGAGTTATATACCACTAGCTTCAGTTGACTGAACACTGGCAAAAACATTGCTGGGTCCTTCCCTTAGTGTACCCAATTAACCCCAACCATTCTGTGAGGTTCCAGTTTTTTGCTAGTTTTTTTTACTTGTTAGATGCCTTCATTTTATAGACTTTTTTTTTTTTCCCCCTTACAATTTTTTTCTATCAGATTTAACTTCCTCTTTCAATTGACACTCCTGTCAAGATCTGACTAGTTACTGTATTCACACATTAGCAGTTTCTGGATCAGTGACCCTCGATCATACCCTGTGATGTTTGCTTTTGTCACTGGATCCTGCATTTAACGCTCACCTTGGCACAGGGTGTCATACAGGTTCAAGGCTGTGGTCCATCCCTATGGCACACAGACCCTAAAGATCCCTCTGGGAGCAGCGACATGCACAAGGTAAGACAAAAGTAAAGGGTTTTCCTGTACCCATTTAACATTACATGGCTTACATGTCTTAATGGCATTGTAATAAACACAACAAGACATACAGGAGCTGCTGTGTACACAAGAGGTTCAGTGGGCACAAGTGCAGGGAGACTTGCACTCTTCGTATTTCTTTTCTCGGACATCACGGGACACAGAGCCACAGTAATTACTGATGGGTTATAGGGTATCACTAGGTATTGGACACTGTTCACACCCTAATCAGGAAGTTCAACCCCCTATATAACCCCTCCCCTTCCAGGGATACCTCAGTTTTTACGCCAGTGTCTTAGGTATTGGACGTGCAAGGATGTCCTGTGCTGAAGCTCCAAAAGGAATATCCTAAGATCCTATACTGGGGCAAGCCAGGCGAACCGGATCCATTCAAAGTGTCTTTCATGGCCGAATTGGATGGTACCCGGGCCTCGTGTCCGAAGAAACAAGGTTTTACCTGTAACGCTTCTCTTTTTAGAGAGCTGGACCCGCAGATCAGAAAATGGCTTTAAACTTCCTAATTTCTGGCGAGGTGCTTTACAGGGCCAGAACTGAAGGATCCCCCTACTGATGGGGGCCCCAGTCTCTGACGGTTTTTCACAAACGGAGCCCACCGTGAGGCAAAGATTGGGTCTGTGTAAACTGAACCCTGCGGCTGGATAAGGTAAGAGGAGATTCCACAGAATTCAATTCTAGTGGCTTTTCTCCTTTAAGGTAAATGCATGCTATGCCTATTGTGACCACCGGGGGCTGCCAAGAGCACTAACCTTCTCATGCTTGATTCTGTCTCAGCGTTCGCTGCACAGGCTCTCCCACTGGCTCTAAGGTAAGATGGTGGGGGGTTTTCTCTGCTGGGATGGTCCCCCCAGGCTAGGGAGAGGCTCAGGTATGCTGTAAGGCGGGTGAGACCGCTCTGTCACAGCCGCTGCCGCCGCCGCCGCCGAAGCCGCATTGCAATGCAGGGCCCATCACTGCCGGCCGCCTCCTGATTCCCTCACCCCCAGCCTTCCTTCAGGCTTGTCAGGAAGGGTCGGCTCGCGCGGGAAGCGCTCGTTTTTTCAAAAAACGAGGGGGGGGAGGGGGGGGGGGTGGGGCGTCAGCACAGCGCCAGCGTGCTCAGACGCCCACAGTGCCACAAAGCATGGCTATTTAAAGCACACTGTACAGGTGCTCTGAGCCTTAGAGGGACACAGAGCTGACAGTCGCATGTAAGGTGGGACACAGGCATTCCCCTAGGCTGCATTTACTAAGGAACACGGGATTGGGCATTTGGTAGCAAGGCTTTTAGCCAGACTACATCGCTCAGCAGTCAGTGTTCGTTTATTGATACCTCACACCTTGTTGCTTTGCACTATGGGTAGAAGAGGTTCAAGCACCCCAAGAACCAGAGGCACTAGGGAGTCTCGTTCAGGTTCTGAGGACCCCCTGTCTGCTACACCATCCCCTCCTGAGGGACCAGGGGCAGCTGGACAGGGAGAGCCATTGGGGTTAGGGGCTACACCTGCTGCCGGCACTTCAGCCCCTGTGTACATTACACAAGAAGTTTTTTCCTCAACCATTACTGGATTAGAGAAAAGACTAATGGCCGTGATTACATCTTCACTTAGTGGAAGAAAACGCACAAGGCCTTCCTCTGCTCCCCATGACCCTCAGACAGAGGAGCTCTGGGATAAGGGAGATGAATCCCTTTCAGAGGATCGGGATGGGACGGATGATTCCTCTTCGGAGGATTCAGGTGGAGAGGGACTCTCTGCGACTTCCCAAGAGGAGAAAGTCTTAGTGCAGATCCTCACTGGATTGGTCCGCTCCACATTTAAGTTGCCCATACCTGAAACTGCTACAGAAACCTCTTCTGCTTTGGGGTCACTGAAACCTTTCCAAGCAGCACAGGCTTTTCCTGTTCATAATTTACTTATAAAGCTGCTTTATTCTGAGTGGGATCACCCAGATAAGCGATTTCTTCCGCCGAAAAAGTTTTCTACACTTTATCCTATGGAAGAAAAATTTATTAAGAGGTGGGGAATACCGGCCATTGATGCGGCCATTTCCTCTGTAAATAGTAGTCTGACTTGTCCTGTAGACAACGCTCAGATGCTCAAGGATCCTGTGGATAAAAAGATGGACTTCTTATTGAAAGATGTTTTTTCCTTAGCAGGATCAGTGGCCCAACCTGCAGTAGCAGCGATTGGAGTCTGTCAATACTTAAGAGACCATGTTAAGCAGGTCATCAAAGTATTACCTGAACAGCAGGCCCAGGGGTTTGCTAACCTTCCTGCGGCTTTATGTTATGCTGTTGACGCCATTAGAGATTCTATCGTGCAGACCTCTCGCCTCTCGCTTGGGTTGGTGCATATACGTAGAATCTTATGGTTAAAGCACTGGTCAGCCGAAGCACCATGTAAGAAGCTCCTGGCTGGGTTTCCCTTTCGTGGTGAAAGGTTGTTTGGAGAGGACTTGGATAATTATATCAAGAGGATCTCCTGTGGGAAAAGCACTCTCTTACCTGATAAGAAGAAGAGTAAGCGTCCCTCTTTTAAGCGGACTCTTTCCCCAGCGCCAGGGGCATCAGCCTCCAGGCAGTCACGACGGTCTCCTCCGTCTGGGGCAAGAAACAAGAGTCAACCCCAGGGACACAAGAGATCCTGGGGGAAGAAGTCTTCTAGACAAGACACTAAGGCCTCTTCATGAAGGGGCGCCCCACTCGCTAGAGTGGGGGGAAAGACTGCTGCAGCACTCAGGGCCCTGGCAGAAGGACTTCCAGGACAGATGGGTAATTTCCACGGTAACCTTAGGGTACAGACTGGAGTTCCAAGAATTTCCCTCTCCTCGTTTCCTCAGATCAGGTGTTCCCAGAGAACCACAAGAGAAGCAGTCGCTCCTTCTAGCGATAGAGCGACTTTTGTCGCAAGAGGTCATTGTGGGGGTTCCCACAAAGGATCAAGGATTGAGACTCTATTCCAATCTTTTTATGGTCCAAAAACCAAATGGGGACGTCAGACCCATTTTGGATTTAAGAGATCTGAGTCGATTCCCAAGGATGCAGTCCTTCCGTTTGGAATCAATTCGGACAGTAATCTCCATCCTGCAGGGAGGAGAATTTCTGACATCAATAGGCATCAGAGATGCAGGCCTACCTGTGCCCATTCTTCCTGCTCAACTGAAGTGTCTGCAGGCAAAGATCACTGCTCTAAGGGAGCTGATTCTGACAGTCAGGACCAAGAAGGGTCCTTCTGTCCGCCTTTGTATGAGGCTGCTGGGGAAGATGGTGGCTTCATTCGAAGCAATTCCCTACGCTCAGTTCCAGTCAGGACTGCTGCAACACAGTATTCTGTCGGCCTGGAGCAAGAAGGTTCAGGCATTAGACTTTCCAACGCACCTGTCGCAGGCGGTGCGTCAGAGCCTCAGTTGGTGGCTCATACCCGAAAACCTGCAGAAGGGGAAATCCTTCCTACGGGTTGCCTGGGATCCTCTTGCAGGCAGGACGGATGCGTTGGTGATCCCGTGGCAGCGGCTCTCACTGATTTATGCATTCCCTCCTATTCTGCTACTGCCACGGCTCCTTCGCAGGCTCAGGCAAGAAGGGAAGTCGGCACTTCTGGTGGCCCCCAGGTGGCCCAGAAGAACTTGATAAGCAGAAATAGCAGGGATGACGGTGGGTTCCCGGTGGACCCTACCGGTACGCCCAGACCTGTTATCTCAAGGTCTAGTATTCCAGCCTGCCTTACAAACGCTAGATTTGCCGGGTAGGCTATTGAGACCCACGTTCTGAAAAGTCGTGGGCTTTCAGGTCCTGTCATATCTACCTTGATCAATGCAAGGAAGCCAGCTTCCAGAATGATTTATCATAGAGTCTGGAAAGCTTATATATCCTGGTGTGAATCCAGGGGTTGGCATCCCAGGAAATATGTCATAGGTAGAATTCTTGATTTTCTACAATTAGGATTAGAGATGAAGCTGGCCTTGAGTACCATCAAGGGCCAGGTCTCGGCCTTATCAGTGTTGTTTCAACGGCCGCTTGCTTCGCATTCTCTGGTCCGAAACTTTATGCAGGGGGTGATGCGTCTTAATCCTCCGGTTAAGGCGCCCCTAAACCCCTGGGACTTGAACTTGGTTCTATCGGTGTTACAGAAACAACCTTTTGAACCAATACGTCAGATTCCTTTAGTCTTGCTGACGAGGAAACTAATATTTCTGGTAGCCATCTCTTCTGCTAGAAGAGTGTCAGAAATAGCAGCTCTTTCCTGTAAATGCCTTACTTGATTATACACAAGGATAGAGTGGTACTGCGCCCTCATCCTAGTTTTCTACCAAAGGTGGTTTCAGAGTTTCATCTAAACCAAGACATTGTTCTGCCTTCCTTTTTTCCAGATCCCTGTTCTTCGGAAGAAAGGTCACTACATTCTTTTGGATGTAGTAAGAGCAGTCAAGACCTATCTGGAGGCAACCGCTCAGATTCGCAAGACGGATGTCTTGTTCGTGCTGCCAAAGGGTCCCAATAGAGGACAGGCAGCGTCAAAAGCGACCATTTCTAAATGGATTCGACAGTTGATTATTCAAGCTTACGGTTTGAAACGGAAGGTTCCCCCGTTTCAGATCAAGGCACATTCCACAAGGGCTATTGGTGCTTCTTGGGCAGTGCATCACCGGGCCTCTATGGCTCAGATCTGCAAGGCCGCAACCTGGTCTTCAGTTCATACATTCACCAGATTCTATCAGGTGGATGTGGGAAGGCATGAGGATATCGCCTTTGGGCGTAGTGTGCTGCAGACAGCGGTACAAGGTCCTCAGGTCTGATAGCACCCCACCGGGTTGTGATTTCCCCCCCCCCCCTCAGTTGGCATTGCTTTGGGACATCCCATCAGTAATTACTGTGGCTCTGTGTCCCGTGATGTCCGAGAAAAGAAAATAGGATTTTTTTATTACAGCTTACCTGTAAAATCCTTTTCTTTCGATGGACATCACGGGACACAGAGGTCCCGCCCCTCTTCTAATACACCTATATTGCTTTGCTACAAAACTGAGGTATCCCTGGAAGGGGAGGGGTTATATAGGGGGTTGAACTTCCTGATTAGGGTGTGACCAGTGTCCAATACCTAGTGATATCCTATAACCCATCAGTAATTACTGTGGCTCTGTGTCCCGTGATGTCCGTCGAAAGAAAAGGATTTTACAGGTAAGCTGTAATAAAAAATCCTATTTTTATCCAAGCTGTATTGTCCCACTAATTTATAATGTTCATAACTGCCTGCCATTTTCTGATAACGCAAGATGATTGTTTTCCCTGCAACTTGGAACTTAGTTAGCACCTGGGTAACCATGACTCCTCCTTAGGAGATTACAATTATATCTAATTGCTTTCCTTGCGTCTCTAGTTCTGTTTCCTTAATCCCATTCTCACTTAGGCTCGGGTCACATAGGTGCGATGCAGGAACGCTGCAAATCCACTGCGGGTTCCCGCATCGCACCTGACTCACAAGGCAGCTCACACTGCCTTATACGAACCGCTGTGGGTGTCAATACAAAGTTAATGATACCCTCCGATCGGTTCACATATTGTAGTGTGAACTGCCAGTTTGCACATGAATCGGATCGCATGGGTGTGAGCACCCATACGATCCGATTATGGTGCAGACCAAAAAAAGGGTCCTGCGTGATTTTGATGTGAATGTGATGCAAATTTAGCCATACAATCTGTATGGCTGAAATCGCATCGCACAGATCTTGCATGTGATTTGCAGTGCGGTGCGAATCACATGCAATCTCACACAGTGCACCAGTGTGAACCCAGCTTTATGGTTACAGTGGGTGTTGGTCTTTTCCTACTTGGGAAAGGATGTCAGGGCTTACCAACTCCTACATAGGAGCTCCTGTCCTTTAAAAGTTTACATACCACATTGCATTAGATGCACTGGTATGAATATTTTGGTAGTCAGGCTTCCACTAGGTTTTCACCTGACACAGCCATTTGTCAAACCTATGGTTAGACTTGTAGAGACTCCTGTACATCTGCTTCAGAATATCTGATGCTAGAGAAATTCCTCTCCTCTACCCATAGGCCTTTTGCTGGGTAATTTCTGCCTGCCCACTTTTTCCTGCAAATCTTTTCATACTAATGTTGATGGCATTGTCCCCAACCCCTCGGATAACCGTGAGTTTGTGGCTATAGGCCTCCAAGCGCCTGAAATTGCTCATCCAATACCTGACGCCTGATGTTTTCCATACTCCCCAAAGGCTGTGCCTACATTCCTTTTAGAAGCGTTTTTTTCCCTTAGACCCCTTTCACACTGGGGCAGTTTACAGGCGTTATTGCGCTAAAAATAGCGTCTGCAAACCGACCCAAAACAGCCGCTGCTGTTTGTTCAGTGTGAAAGCCCGAGGGCTTTCACACTGAAGCGGTGCGCTGGCAGGAGAAGAAAAAAACTCCTGCAAGCCGCATTTTTGGAGCGGTGAAGGAGCGGTGTATTCACCGCTCCTTCACCGCTCCTAAACCGCTCCTGCCCATTGAAATCAATGGGACAGCGCGGCTATACCGCGGCAATACCGCGGCTATAGCCGCGCTATACGAGTGGTTTTAACCCTTTTTCGGCCGCCAGTGGGGGGTTAAAACCGCACCGCTAGCGGCCGAATACCGCGGTAAAGCAGCGCTATAAATAGCGCTGTTTTACCGCCGACGCCCCCTACCGCCCCAGTGTGAAAGCAGCCTTACAGTTTATTGTCTAAGTACTATCATGTCTTCAGACACCCTCTTCAGCATGCCAATTTTTCTATGCCTGATTCTTTAGAAAAAACTTAAGACTTTTTTTCAAGGCATCACCTTTTGAGATGGTTTTTGCTCTTATGTGGATTCTTCTAAAGACACCACAGAGTAGTTCTTTTCTATTGGGCATCCAGTTCCTAATCAACTCTACTTGAAGAGATGACTTGCACAATGTGGAAACCAACTAATCTGTCTTGCCATTAATTCATCTTCCTGGCTTAACCATCAAGCCTTGTCCTAAGCTCCAACACCTTGCCTACTGGGCACTTTTACCCCGTTCCTGCCCAGGTCGTTTTTCAGCTTTCAGCGCTGTTACACATTGACAATTGCGCAGTCATGCAATACTGCACCCAAACTAAATTTTTATCATTTTTTTTCACACAAATAGAACTTCTTTTGGTGGTATTTAATCACCACCGGGTTTTTTATTTTTAGCTAAATAAACGAATCAAGACCGAAAATTGTGAAGAAAAACCACAAAACGTTTTCATAGTTTGTTACAAAATTTTGCAAGCAAGTACTTTTCCTCCTTCATTGATGTTCGCTGATGAAGCTGCACTGATCAGGCGACATTGATGGGCACTGGTAGGCTGCACTGGTGGGCACTGATGAGAAGGTACTGATGGGCGGCACTCATGAGGAGGCACAGATTGGTAGCACTGGTGGGCACTGTTGGGACTGCACTGATAAGGACACTGATGTTCAGTGCCCTGATTATCAGTGTACGTGTCCCTTTTACAGAAGCCAGTTATCGGCTCTCTTCTCTCTCATACTGACAGTGTGAGGAAAGGAGTGCCGATAACTGGCTTCTATTTACATTTCAGATCAGCTGTGATCGGACAAGACTGATCACGTGGTAAAAAGCTGCTGATTGGCTCTTTACCTCAATCTGTGATCACCAGTGTCCAGGTAAAACTGTGATCACAGAGTGTGCTGCCCGCGCCTCGCAGTGGGTGCGATCACATGATGTTGTCATGACAGCCTCCCAGCACTAGCCATCTGCGCTGTAGCTGTCATTCAGCTATAACGTGGTCAGCAAATGGTTAAGGTGTTTAATCTGTATTCCCCTGCCTATGTTTTGACTTTGATAGGGGGTATAATATTACCATATTGTATCAAAAACAGTTTACCCCTGTTTCCAGGGTTTCTCCACCTAATAGTCCACAGCCGTTTTGATCCATGCTTACTATGCTCAGCTATCCGCATTATCCTATAGACGTATGAAAGCCTGGACGAGCAATTTGCAAATATCCTTACCACTCAGCTATTCTCTAAGTTGGCACTTTCAATCCTTATGTTGAATGCCCCCCTTTGAATCCAAATTTTAGCACAAGATGTTTCTTCTGCTTGGTAATCTTTGGGAAAACCGCTCATTGATTAATGAGTTTGTTATTTTTACCTCATTCTATATACAGTACCTTGACCTGACCATACTTTTGACATTTTATTTAGTTATTTATAACTCTGTTGATCCTGGTCTACTTTCTATAAACTGTTTCCCTATATCTTGATACCTTGCACTTCTGCAACCTTCTACTACACCACATACTTCACCGGATGCTTCCAAAACCAAGTTTTGGTTGCTAGGTGGCTGTTTAGTCTCTGCTGTTGCTTCTGCAGGAAAGTGTTTCTCCAGGTAAAAGTTTTTGAGGCCCACTGGCCTTCTTGTTCTCTTCCTGTGGGCCTGTTTCAGCTGTTTAGCCATGTTGTTGCCCACCCCTTGCTTTTTGCTTGGGGACGTCCCATGGTCTATGAATCCATTTCTGTGTTCTGTACTGTACCATAAGAGGAAGTTTGACATACCTGTAATTTCTGTATCTTGGAGTACAGTACAGGACACAGATCCCTCCCCTCTCTTTTTGATCTGTGTTGCTAGCTGACAAAAGTGGAACCTCAGAGTGGGCAGGGTTATTTAGGGACACTATGGGGCAAATCCAGCCATTGTCCAGTCACCTGACGGTAGCAGCATATAACTGTGAGTCAATTCCTGTGTCATGTACTGTACTCCAAGTTACAGAATTTAAAGGTATGTCAAAATTCCACTTTTTTCTTTTTTTGCAATTTCAGGTATATGGTATATTACTTTCCACATGACCTGGTCTACAGATTTTTTTGCTTCCTACCTCTTCGCGTTATTGCTGCTGCAATGAAGGAAGTGACCAGAACTTGGAAGATCTTATCTGGAGTCACACAGGCAGATAGCCGTTTCAAAGATGCCTGGCTTGTCATGATTGCAAATGGCTGGGCTAAAGGTAATGTGACATTTTTGATGCAAATTGAAATAAATTTAGTGTAAAGGAAGAATAAAACAAAACCAAGCTTTAACTACATCATGTCAGCACAACTCAGAGTAGTGACAATGAAGAAACTTCAACATCTTATATCTATGCAGTGGCATTCTTTTTGGAAGGAGGAAGCTGTTACAGCAACAAGGAAATTGCAAATCTCAGAATAGTTTTTTTTTTTTTTTTCTTATTAAATACCAGTACATTTTTCTGGCAGTACAAAAACACCTGAGGTGTGACAGGAAATATTTATGAAATCTGTTTAAGGCTAATATCTTCCGTAATGGCCAAGGTTTTACCCTAGTAATTAAAAGCAGATTTATATGAAATCCAGCAGAAAAAAAAACCTTGTTTTCAGCTTCAAGCAATACATGAATTAAAATGCTAGATGGTTTATTATCGAATATCACTTACAATATGCTTACTTCAAACGTAACATCACATTTTTGGGGTGGGGGGATATTTGTTTAGAATCTGTCATGTTTTTATTGCTCTCTGCTAGTAATGTTGGTCACAAGGACAAAGTAGGGAGGGGAACACTATGGCTGCAAGGTAAATCTGGAGAATGTAGTTTGAATGTCTACCAGTGCTTGAGTGCTCCCAATATTCAACTGTCCAGCACTCCAGTAATACGTTAACTGTCAAAGGTGAGTACTCCCCTGCAACTCGCTTTCCCAGACGTATCGGATTTTCTGACCCTGTATCAAAATTGGTCTAAAGCCTAGTACGCACACGATGGAATTTTTCTGGACGAATGATTGTCCATTTCATTTTTTTTTTTTTTTTTACATCGGATCGAAAATGAAGAGTTTTTACTAAAGTACAAAAATTCTTGTACGACAGAATAAAAATCTTGTAAGTGATGTCATGGGTTGTAATGTATTTGTATTGTATTTTTGGACAAAAACTGCTATATCTCCCAAGGGCTGACCAGGACAGGTGTCCAGCAGGTGCAGTGGCCATAACAGGTGGAATGGAGCCTCTGAACGGTAGGGGGTCAGTGGGCCTTACTGGAGACGTTGTTCTTGCGTGGAGGAGGTCAGGTATGCAGCCACGGGCAACCCTCCTTAGCAGCAGGCAGGAGGTGTCCCGGATTCCAGCTCTCTCTGAGCCCAGGCGCGGAGCTAGGCATTGATACAGCGTCACCTTGACTGGCTTCGGCGGGGGGGGGGGCATGTACCCGCGGCTGGAGGCTGTTTGACCTGGAAGATGCGGGACTTCACTTCCGGGGGCGGACAATGTCATCGGCATGCGCCGGGGGAGCTGGTCCAGCTCCCTTAACCACTTAAGGACCAGCCTCGTTTTGGATTTTAGGTGTTTACATGTTTAAAACAGGTTTTTTTGCTAGAAAATTACTTAGAAAAAAAAACATATATAATGTTTGGGGGTTCTAACACCCTAGAGAATAAAATAGCGGTCGTTTTTGCACCGTATTTGCGCAGCGGTCTTATAAGCGCACTTTTTTTGGAAAAAATTCACTTTTTTGAATAAAAAAATAAGACAACATTAAAGTTAGCCCAATTTTTTTTTATATTGTGAAATATAATGTTATGCCAAGTAAATTGATACCAACATGTCACGCTTCAAAATTGCGCCCGCTCGTGAAATGGCGTCAAACTTTTACCCTCAAAAATCTCCACAGGCGACGTTTAAAAAATTCTACAGGTTGCATGCTTTGCATTACAGAGGAGGTCTAGGGCTAGAATTATTGGCATCGCTCTACCGGTCGCGGCGATACCTCACATGTGTGATTTGACCACCGTTTTCATATGCGGGCGCTACTCGCGTATGCGTTTGCTTCTGCGCGCGAGCTCGTCGGGACGGGGGGGGGGGTTTAAAATTTTTTTTTATTTATTTTACATTATTTTATTTTTACACTGTTTACAAAAAAAAAAATTGTCACTTTTATTCCTATTCCAAGGAATGTAAACATCCCTTGTAATAGAAAAAAAAGCATGACAGGATCTCTTAAATATGAGATCTGGGGTCAAAAAGACCTCAGATCTCATATTTACACTAAAATGCAATAAAAAAAAATTAAAAAAAAGTCATTTAAAAAAATGACATTGGAAAAATATGCCTTTTAAGAGGCTTGGGCGGAAGTGACGTTCTGACGTGTCATGGAGACGAGTGGGCGCCATCTTAGCCTCACTCATCTCCAGGCACAGAAGGGAGATGGAATGCGATCGCCTCCGCCACTACCGACGGCTCCGGTAACCGGCGGAAAGCACCGGATTGCGGCTGGAGGGGGCCCCCCTCTGCCACCGATAAAAGTGATCTCACAGCGAATCCGCTGCAGGGACCTCTTTTATCAGAAAGCCGGCCGCCGCATGAAAACGGGGATACCGGGGTTATGGCAGCTAGCTGCTGCCATAACAACGATATCCACCGTCAAAGTTTGGATGTACATCGCTGTGCGGCGGTCCAGAAGTGGTTAAAGGCGCGGAGAGTGGGAATGGCCGGTCGGTGACGTTTTTTGCGCAGAGGCGGCTACAGGAGTCAGCAATTCGCCACGGAAGTGCTAAGATGCAGGAGGAAGATGAGATCTCATCTGCCCAGGGACACAGGCACCAGTGGGACACAGGTAAGCACCGATGGGTGGCCTTTTTTGTAAATATAGGGAACATCAGGCTAGTTGGTGGTGGTCTCTAGCAAGCTGGGGCACTACAGGGGGTTCAGGTGTCACTGGGTGTGCTTGCTGTAATGGCTGAGTAAATGCTGATGCTTTTTTCTCATCGCCATGAGCCCCTGTGTTTTATGTTTTGGCAGGCAAAGCCCACTCCCAGGAAGCGGTGTGCAAAATGTGCTACCAAGATCCCCTTGAGATACACAGAACCGCTATGTCAAGTGTGCATAGACAGACTAAAAAACAGTTTGATGCAATTTACACACAGATTTTTGGATCCGTGAGGGATGACATGGCTACCACCTTTTTAAGGATCTTAAAAAATTCATTACAGAGGTAAAACCTCCAACATAGCCTCGCCAAGATCAGTCGCCTCAGGGTCGCAGGAGCAAGAGAGGGAATGAGCAGGTAGCAGCTCAGTTAGAGAGATGGCCACCGACCAGCTTAGATTTCAAGCAGGAAGACGGGGAGAAGGAAGTATAAATTGCCCAAGTATAAATTGTCCCTTGAAGATGTAGAGGACTTACTTGGAGCCATATATGAGACTTTGGAAATAGAGGAAGAAAAAGAACTTCCATCAAAACATGTTCTGATGTACTAAAGTCTTAGGAAGATAAAGTCCAAAGTATTCCCGGTCCACCAGGTGATGTGTGACATCGTGAGGAATGAGTGGGCAGACACAGAAAAGAAGCCCTTCTTTGCAGCTAGTCATAAGAAGCGGTTTCCTTTTCAGTGACGATCCACAAGAGGCATGGAATAAAAGCCCTAAATTAGATGCGCCACTATCGAAGGTTTCCAAAAAGTCCTCATTGGCCTTTGAAGACATGGGGCATCTAAAAGATGGTATGCTCAAGAGGGATGACATTATCCTAAGAGCCTGAGATAAAAGTGTTGCCAGCCTGAAGCCCACACTTGCCACCACTTGCATGGCAAGAAATCTTGATTTTTGTTTCACAACTTCAGGACCATATCAAAAATGGTACCTCTAGGGAAGAGATTTTGAAAACCCTATCGGTTCTCTCCAAGGCGGTTACATAACGAATGTGTTCGCAGAATCCGTCAAAAATTTTCCGCAGCCTTTAGAAAAAACGGTGGACAGGAAGAAAGCCTTCCCGGTAGAGAAGTACAAACCTCCACAAAAGAGGTTTTTTTGTGGGTGAAGAGAGTGTCTGCAAGAAGACAAGAAAGAGTACCCAAAAAAGCACTGGGCGGGTCACAAGGGGAAGCCAAAGAGTAACGTCCTCTTTGGCTCTTCTAGTCAAGCCTCAAAACAATGACGACAGAACGCCAGTAGGGGGAAGGATGGCTACCTTCTTACCTCAATGGCAGAAGACGACAGCCAATCATTTCATTCTAGACATTCGCAAGGAGTTACTCCCTGGAATTCAATTGTCATCCTCCAGAGAGATTTCTATTAACAAAACTTCCCAGGGATTCCAAAAAAAGCAAGGGCTCTCCCATTGTTGCTGGGCGAGATGGTAGACCAGAAAGTCCTTACTCCAGTCCCAGAGGAAGAAAAACGAAAGGGTTTTTACTCTCACGTTTTTGTTTTCAAAAAACCTTCCGGGAAGTTTTGATTGACATTAAATCTAAAACCCCTGAACCAAGCGATACAATACCAAAAATTCTGCATGGAATCCATATTTTCAGTCAAACAGTTCCAACCAGGAACTTTAATGGCGACCATGGACCTCAGGGATGCCTACCTCCACATTTCCATACGAGAAGAATCCCAGAGATACCTGAGGTTGGCGGTGGAGATGGAGGGGAAGGAGTATCACTTCCAAAGCAGGGCTCCTCCTTTCAGACTATGCTCGTCACCGAGGATTTTTACCAAAGTCCTAGCAGAAGCCCTGGCCCCTCCTAAGGTTGAAGAACCTGACCGTAGTACCATACCTAGAGGACCTACTATTCGCAGCACCTTCAGAAGTACAGCTGGTAAAAGACCTGGCAGAAGCTCAACTATGGCTGAAGTCACTAGGCTGGATTTTAAACTTCGAAAAATCCAACCTGTGTCCCACTCAGAACATTTGGTTTTCTGGGATATCTGCTCAACTCTATAGAGCAGAAGACCTCCCTTGCAGAGGAGATTACATTCGGGACACACCGCATCTCCTACAAAACATCGATGGCCTCTTCATCCCTCCCAAGTCATCGCTCGTGGCAGTGAATGTGGAGGCCCTCTACAGTTCTATACAGCATGACAAGGGCCTCTTCTGTGTGCGACACACTATCTCCCTCAACAGTCAGTACAACAAAAAGACCAATGAGTTCCTACTGGCAGCACTAGAATTCATCCTCACGCACAACTATTTCACGTTCAACGGCTCCCACTACCTCCAGGTGCAGGGCGCTGCGATGGGGACCTCATGTGCCCTGTCGTACGCCAACCTGTACCTGGGGGAGTGGGAACACATGATACACGAATCCGCGCACCTCGCTCCATACATGGAGAACGTCATTCTGTGGGATCTCTACATCGACGATGTTCTCCTTGTGTGGAATGGGCCCACATCCTTACTGCCTACCTTCCTAAAATTACTCAATGACAATGACTTTAACTTGTCATTCACCATGACTTGGGACCAGAAGTCCATCACCTTCCTTGAGGACAGTGACGGATCCCTTAGCACCAGCCTATTTAGAAAATCTTTTGCAGGTAACTCCATGCCAGCAGCTTTCACCCTCAGCCACTTATTGCCTCCATTCCGTACAGCCAATACCTTCGCACTAGAAGGAACTGTAGACTGGAAAAAACGGGAGGGAGGGGGAATGATTTTCCCCAGGGACTTTTAAGGTGCTGTCAAAAACTATAGTCAAAAAGTTCAAAAAATCTGTACACTCATATTAGGTAAAATTATTATTTATTAAATCAAGATTAAAATATCTGTGCCTCACATAGAAAATGAGACAT
Source organism: Lithobates septentrionalis (assembly GCA_037952835.1). Classification (NCBI taxonomy): domain Eukaryota; kingdom Metazoa; phylum Chordata; class Amphibia; order Anura; family Ranidae; genus Lithobates; species Lithobates septentrionalis. Next base: position 241,915 of record JBBDGP010000864.1, on the reverse strand, counting down.
GATTATAAAACACTTTGACATAGACAATTTCACCCAAAATACATTCACATTGAGCAATGCACCATAAAGCAACTACTTAGAGAAGCCATGACAATCTGCCGCTCGACATGTTTCGCTCTAAAACGAGCTTCTTCAGGAGTTTGTAGGCAATGATTGTGGTGAGCTCAGGCTGTAGTGCATCAATGTAGAATAGGTACTTCAACAGAATTAAATCAATATCGAACCGGTACGCTCTCATACAAAAAGGGACAGCGCTGCCATGCTGTGACCACAGAGGAATACAAAGTTTTAAAACGGCCCTTCAGTAGAACCAATCATGGATCCATGCCTTAAACCAGAAGGTCTCTCAGCAGATGCATGTTAAATAGGTAGGGATAACACCATGGTCTGGTAGACTAGTCAGTGGTGATCACACAATGGGGTAAAGTGGAGGGAACGATCAGCATCAACACTGCTTTTTGGAAATCGATAATCCGGCAGAAAGGCTTGAGGGAGCCTCATCATGAGGTTTTCCAATCCACATGTGGCAATTAAGAGAGTTGTATCCAAATATTGGCACATGCTTACCATGGATCCTTCCATTGGCCCTTTTGTACCCACCACCCCGGTATTCACTTACAGGCGGGCTGGATCTCTTCGAGACCAGATGGTCTGTAGTGAGTTCAAAGGCGGGGGCAAACATGACCCCTGCAAAAACAAAGGCACTTTCACGTGTGGCGGATGCAACTACTGCAGGTTCCTCAATACCTCCCAAGAATGTCACTCTGCCCAATGGCGAACCCTTTAGACCCAGGCACTACACTAACTGTAAAACGTGGAGTAGTTTACCTGCTCACATGTGAGTGTACTTGCTTCTACATAGGGAAAACCATCCAGGAGTTTTGGCGCAGGGCCTATAGACACATCACAGCCATGCAAACCTGCAACCCCAACCTACCACTGGGCCGTCATGTCACAAATGTACATGAGGGCATCTGCCCTGAATTCTGCTTCATAATCGTCGATCGTGTACACACTGGTATGCGTGAAGGAGATGTGAACAAGACACTTTTTTTTACAGCTTGAGCAGAGATGGATCTTCAGACTAAGAGCCACCCAACCCCCAGAATTGAACACCTGTATATCGTTCAGACCTTTTTTTGAGGGTTTTTCCTCAGGGGGCGCTGAGTGGGAACCTGATGAGATCCCCCCCTAGGGGCCCCCCCTCCGGTTCAATCTCCACTGGCCCTGATTCCTCCTTCCCCCATGTGTCCATGACCTCATGGACCCTTTTGATGCAATTACTTACCACCTCCCCCCCCCCCCTGTGTTGTATATAATGTATATTTATTGAACTTGTACATATATGTATATAATGCATACAATGCATGTACGTCCTTGGGTACATGCCAAGATGTGCTTTTTTCACAGTATGCCTTTTATTTATTGACCTTTTACAGCTTTTTTATTGAATCCCTTTTTTCAGTGTTCCGGTTATGCCCCCTTTTTCTCTCTATGTGCGCCCCTGTTTTCTGTCTCCTGACATCCGACCCTCTGTCTGACCGAGCTCGTCCCTCCTCCATACCCTGGATGACCATCCCATCCTGGATGCAGCGCCGGGCTATTCCCCACTCTGCGCTGTTGCCACGGGCGGCGTCCCCACAACCGGAAGATTTGGATCAAAATCTCGAACCGGCTTCTTCCGACTCCTGCGTCGCAAGCCTTCGGCGCGGGTCTCGGTTCCCGCCCCCGTGCGGCAAACATCACGCCGGGGCGATACGTCATTGTGCCCAGAGGTTTACACACACTGCGGCCACAGTCTCCAATGGGACCGATGCGCGCGCCCCAGGCTCGGGGGGTATCTACCTTCCCACCCATTGGCTGTGCTGGCGACTTATCGCGAGCGCGGCCACACTACTACTACAATGCAGCAGTCATCTCACATCTCTCAGGCGTCTCTCGTCTCTGCACGCCAGTCTCCACCACAATGCCCCAGAACCAGGACCTGACCCAGGTAAATTCAGCCACATGCATGGCCCTGTGTTGCCCCTGGGCAGACATCCAGCCACTTGTTCCATCTCCCACCCTGATCCACTTTTATACTGTCTTTCAGGCTGGACCTTCCAAGCCTCCCCAGGTCTGGACCCCTAACTTATCGCGAGCGCGGCCACACTACTACTACAATGCAGCAGTCATCTCACATCTCTCAGGCGTCTCTCGTCTCTGCACGCCAGTCTCCACCACAATGCCCCAGAACCAGGACCTGACCCAGGTAAATTCAGCCACATGCATGGCCCTGTGTTGCCCCTGGGCAGACATCCAGCCACTTGTTCCATCTCCCACCCTGATCCACTTTTATACTGTCTTTCAGGCTGGACCTTCCAAGCCTCCCCAGGTCTGGACCCCTAACTGGGCACTTATCCCCTAGTGCCCCTGGATAGATTTCCTGCCGGCACCTGTCTCAACCACTCACCCCTTGATGCACCAGGGACTTCTCCGATACTGGGCGCCACCTGGCCAGGGTGCCGGATCCTGCCACTTAGGATCACTGCATATGCTTATCGGTGCCGGCCCTTCCCGCATACCGGACAGGAATTTTCCAGCACAGCTCTGACGGCTCAACCCAGGTACCTGTCCTACTCTGTTCCTTCACAATAATAGTTCATTACTATGTACACACATGGTGTGTTACAACACCTGGGGTCCCAAAACCCCCCCAAGGCATGCATACTGCCTTGTTCTAACACCTCCCTCCCTATTCCCTTGCTCCTTTGCAGATTGGAGCCCACCCAAGGACTATTCCACTCTTTGGTGGCCTTTTGATGCCCTCTGTTGGGGAATACCTCCCTGGCTGACTCGGCTGGGACTGGGTACACACGGCATTCCAGACGTGGACTAGGAACGAGTTATACCTCAGTGTTCAGGGGTGTTATGTCCCCTCCAACCCCCTCCCTTTGAAAGGTTTAAATGGATGCAGTACTAGACACATGCCCCCCAAGCAATACTATATGGTCAGTACCTCATAGTTTTCTGTTTTTTCTGTTTTTATTTCATATGCATATTATATACTTGTATCACAACAGCCACACCTCTATTTTTATGCTGATGTTGATTATACAATGCTTTACAATTGGTTCATAATTGTCTTTTTAATTTATAGACATACCATTTTGTTTGCTGATTCCAATCAGACACCCCTGAGGAAGAGTATATCTCGAAACGCGTCGGATACTCCCTGTATGTGTGTTCCATATGTACCAGAAGTTCTCTGATTGTGGATCTGTGCATATTGTATTGCATTTTTTGTCTGTACCACGCATCCTGTATTTTGTGTATATTTACCCCATGTACTGTAGACCTATCCAGATCTATACCCCAATAAATACCTAATTTCATTTCAACAAACTTACACTTCTTATACTCATTACTCCTGAGTAGGTTTTCCCTTTAAAGTCCCGTAAAGAGGATCAATTTTCCATTTGACTAGACATATTTGGGATGTGGGTTTACCCTACTCTCTAGACCAACTCAGCACCACCTCCTGTTTATTCCAGAGGAGAAGATTCAAGGCCTTGTCTAGAGTAAGTTCTATACAGAACAACCTCCCGATATCCATCAGGGAGCTGATGTCAGTTCCGAGTCTGATGACCTCAACGATACCAGCAGTACAATGGGCCAAGTATCATCTAAGGTCCCTGCAAGTCTTTCTCCTAAGAAATCAACGAGGATCTGGACAGGACGCTCCTACTCCCAACCTCCGTGAAGAGGTCGCTCTGGTGGTGGAGGATCCACACAAATTTTAAAAAAGAGGCTGGCATGGTCTTTCCCAACCTCACGGACGTTGACCACACAGACGGGAGCCCACCTAGCAGGGCAACCTGCTCAGGGGAGATGGTCCCCGGAAGAAACCCAGGCATCTTCTTCAAATTGGAGGGAGCTTATGGCAATAGCCAAAGCCATAGAACACTTCCAAGACCAACTAAGAAGCCATCACAACCTGATCCCATAGGACAATGCCACGGCAGTAGCTTATGGGAACAAACAAGGGGGCACGAAGAGCCTCTCCTTAAGCCACATCTCCAACCAGATCTGTCAATGGGCAGAAGGGAATCTACTGTCGCTGGGAGCAGTCCACCTAAAGGGGGAAAACAAGTGGCAAACTTTCTCATCCGCCAAGAGATCTCCCAAGAGGAATGGGTATTACACCCAGAGGTGTTCAGGGAAATTACAGCCCGCTGGGGAGTACCAAATATAGATCTATTTGCATCCCGGAAAAACACCCAGGTGAAGCGTTTCTTCTTGCTAAACCCACAAGACCAGCCTCTAGCGATGGACGCACTCCAAAACCTGTGGAGTTTCAAAATGTGCTACGCCTTCCCACCGGTACATCTGATTCCTCGGGTGGTGAAGAAATTCCTACAAGAGCAAACAAAGCTCATGCTGATGGCACCATATTGGCCCAAGAGAGCCTGGTTTTCTCAGCTTCTCAGTCTCTCAGCAGAAGAGCCGTGGCTTCTTCCTCTCAGGGACAACCTGACGTGTCGGGACCCCCTAACAGGCCTAAGACAAAACTTTAAATGGGTGGCCTGGTTACTGAGGAAGACATCTTGAGATCAAAAGGACTCTCAGATAAAGTGGTGGCGACGCTTCAGAGCGCTAGGAAGCAGAAAACCAGGACCATCTACAGAAAGACCAGAGCAAATTCAACAGCTGGTGTGCGGAAAATAACAGACAAAAGATGGGTACACTGACTATTCTAATTTCCTACAGCAGGGTGCTGATAAAGGTCTAGCACTCAGTACGCTGAAGGAGTAAAGGAGTAAAGCTTAGCGTTTTGGTATGAACACCTTTAAGTATTAGATGGCTGTTGTTGCCCATTTGAATTTGAAATTGTGTAGTCTTTGGAATTGTGCTTATGGGGTATGGTGATACCCTGTGCCTCAGATTTTTGGAAGTTAATTTTCAAGTCTGAGCATTCATGATAAATCTCAAATTCCTCTAGCAGGTTTAGGAATGAGGTGTCAGGGTTTGTAAGGGAAAAGAGCATATCATCTGCATAGATGGGATTTTCGTACTTTCTTATGTAGTTATTTGACATTGGGGTTATTCTCGATTTGTGCACAGAAAAGGATTTAAGGATGGAATAAAGAGGAGAACGATAAGGGGTCATTCTTGGCATGTGGTGTTTCAAATATTGAAAGGGTTTGACTAAACCTCATTAATTTTTTTTTTACCATGAAGGTGGGTCTAGAGTAGAAGATCTGAACCAAGTTAGCATTTTGATTCCCAGGTCTATGTATTGTATAAGTGAAGGCCTAACTAACCCTATCAAAAGCCTTCTCCGCGTCAGTTGATAAGGGAAGACATGGGGGTTATAGAGGTGTGAGTTGCATTGAGTACCTTTTATGATTTATGTGGCTTCCCTGGAACAGATGAAACTGACCAAGTCCTAGTTGGATGTATGGCAGCAGGCAGTTAGAGGGTATCTTGTGTTGTTATCATTTTATTGACTGTAAAAAAAAACCCCTCTGCTGTAACGAGTATTTCGGTGTGATGGCTGTCCTAGTATAGGTAAGTTACAGGAGTCTATGTAGGATGTTATTTTTTTTTCCATGTCTGGCCTGTTTGTGCTGGTGGCACTATGTTGTGGAAGATTGTAGAGGGATGTATAGTAAGACCCACTTCTGTTAGCTGCTGTATTTCCATAGGGGGTGGCGATTGTTGGCCCTGTGCTGAGTTTACTCTTAGGATATAGGGACTGTATTTGTTAACCCCTTCACGCCGACCCAACATGTATATGCAACCTCACAAGAGGGGGCTTTTTTCGGTGGGGCTGCATATATGCGTTTTTCCTAGAGATGCACCGAAATTTCGGCCGCCGAAAATTATCGGCCGAAAATTGTTTGTTTTTTTTTTTCATTCGGCCGATAGCAAAAAAACAGCCGATACCGAAAGGGGTGGGTCCGCTCCGGGTGCCTTCCATTGCGGGAGTCTCACCCTGGCGCGCCCCAGTTCTCCACTCCTCCCCTCCCTCCTCGCTGCGATCTCCTCATGTCACAGAGCTGAATTGTCCGGGCCGTAGTAACTCCTGTGATAGACGGCACACTGATCCAATAGTGGGAAATTGAATCAGTGTGATGTGATCACAGGAGGCGGGACATTGTTACTGCGGCTCGGGCAGTTCAAACCCTGCTCCGTGACATGCGGAGATCGCCACTCTGATCCGGGCACAGGCAGGCTGCATATGATGGACACTGGTGAGGCTGTTGGGCACAGGCAGGCTGCATATGACGGGCACTGGTGAGGCTGCTGGGCACAAGCAGGCTGCATTTGATGGACACTGGTGAGGCTGCATTGATCTCTTGTATCATGTCTGCAGTCTATGACCATCTTCTTCTGTTTCATATCTGTTAGAGGTCCATCGAATGGAAATTTTGCTAATACTTCTAGCATTGTGTTTAAGTAAGAGATTGCTGACATAATACAAGAGATGGTTAGAGACTGCAGACTGCATTTTTCTTGACCTTTCTTGCACTAAAGGTGCCAATAATGGCAAACAATAAATTCATATTAATTGTAATTGATGATATTAATTAAAAAGTTGAATATAATACAATTATATGTACAAATAATATAATTTTTTTTTTTTTTTTTTAAACTGTCATTTTCAATTTTCGGCCTAGTGCATCCTTCATTTTCAGTATCGGTTTCAGCACCAAAATTTCCATTCGGTGCACCCCTAGTTTCTCCCTTTTGTGCTGGGAGCGCACCGCACAGCATGCTCCCAGCACAGAGCCCCAGGTCTCATACTAACAATCAGGACCAGGATCAGGACAAAATAGAGAAAAAAATAGAGAAAAAAATAACAAGATCAAGGTTTGCCAGGGTTAGTGGTAGAGTCAAGGTCGGGGGTTAAAGGTCACGACCAGCATATTTTTGGGTAGAGTTTAAAAAAAAAATACAGCTAAATTTTAGAAAATGATTTATTTTCACTATTTTGGCCTAGTTTTCCTTCGATAATAATAAAAAAAAAAAAAATCAGGAGACATCAGTTATCATTTACCACCAAAAGAGAGCCCAACTTGTCCTGGAAAAAAAACAGGTATAATCCACCTGAATACACTAAGTAGTTGTATCGATTATGTACAGTTTTACTAACGCATGTCAAAAACTTGCAAAATTGTGCTTAGGCATTGACATTTGTTTTAACCTTAGGCGTGAAGGAGTTAATCTTTCAGTGCCTGAAGGTATCAACATTTATCTCCATGGAAGACTCTATATCAGGGGTCTCAAACTGGCGGCCATCCAGCTGTTCTAAACCTACATGTCCCATAAGGCATTGACAGTTACAAACATGACTCCCACAGGCAGAGGCATGATGGGACTTGTAGTTTTGCAACAGCTGGAGGGCCCCCAGTTTGAGACCCCTGCCCTATATCAATGAGTCAGATTGGCCTTTGCTTTAACAGTTTAGAGTTAGTGTTTGCATAGATGTAAAGGGTCTAGCTCTTTGGTTCTGTTTTCTAATATTTATGGGTTTGGTAATAAGCTTTTATTAGACACCAGTATCATACATGAGGGACATGGTCTTATTGAATGATGGCAGTATCGTGAATGGGGCATGGTTTGACCAGGTAATACTTGCAATGTCTGTTTTTGCAAGAAGGGGTTGTCGCTGTGCCTCATAAGAAAGAAGTCTGTACAAGAATATTGCTTGCTTTTCGGGGCTAGAGTCCAGTGTGTCCTGTCCATTTCTCTTTCAGCGTCAGGAGGGTTTTCTTGATATCAGTTGAAAATGGCACATGATGTTTTTTAAGTCCTCTGATTCTGGGATCTCTTTGATACTGATATTTCTTCTACTTGTTACCATGATCATCCTTCCAGTACACTCACAAGTAGGGATGAGCCGAACACGCCCCTGTTCGGTTCGCACCAGAACATGCGAACAGGAAAAAAGTTAGTTCGAACACGCGAACACCGTTAAAGTCTATGGGACACGAACATGAATAATCAAAAGTGCTAATTTTAAAGGCTTATAGGCAAGTTATTGTCATAAAAAGTGTTTGGGGACCTGGGTCCTGCCCCAGGGGACATGGATCAATGCAAAAAAAGTTTTAAAAATGGCCGTTTTTTCAGGAGCAGTGATTTTAATAATGCTTAAAGTCAAACAATAAAAGTGTAATATCCCTTTAAATTTCGTAGCTGGGGGGTGTCTATAGTATGCCTGTAAAGGGGCGCATGTTTCCCGTGTTTAGAACAGTCTGACAGCAAAATGACATTTCGAAGGAAAAAACCCATTTAAAACTACTCGCGGCTATTGCATTGCCGACAATACACATAGAAGTTCATTGATAAAAACGACATGGGAATTCCCCACAGGGGAACCCCGAACCAAAATTAAAAAAAAAAAATGACGTGGGAGTCCCCCTAAATTCCATACCAGGCCCTTCAGGTCTGGTATGGATATTAAGGGGAACCCCGGCCAAAATTTAAAAAAAAAATGACGTGGGGTTCCCCCTAAATTCCATACCAGACCCTTCAGGTTTGGCATGGATTTTAAGAGGAACCCAGCGGCAAAAAAAAACGGCGTGGGGTCCCCCCAAAAATCCGTACCAGACCCTTATCCAAGCACGCAGCCTGGCAGGCCGCAGGAAAAGAGGGGGGGACGAGAGTGCGCCCCCCCTCCTGAACCGTACCAGGCCACATGCCCTCAACATTGGGAGGGTGCTTTGGGGTAGCCCCCCAAAACACCTTGTCCCCATGTTGATAAGGACAAGGGCCTCATCCCCACAACCCTGGCCGGTGGTTGTGGGGGTCTGCGGGCGGGGGGCTTATCGGAATCTGAAGTCCCCCTTTAATAAGGGGACCCCCAGATCCCGCCCCCCCTGTATGAAATGGTAAGGGGGTACTTACCCCTACCATTTCACTAAACAACTGTCAAAAATGTTAAAAATGACAAGAGACAGTTTTTGACAATTCCTTTATTTAAATGCATCTTCTTTCTTCTATCTTCCTTCATCTTCTTCTTCTGGTTCTTCTGGCTCTTCTGGTTCTTCCTCCGGCGTTCTCGTCCAGCATCTCCTCCGCGGCGTCTTCTATCTTCTTCTCTTTGGGCCGCTCCACACCCATGGCATGGGGGGAGGCTCCCGCTCTTCTCTTCTTCTTTTCTTCTCTTCTTCTCTTCTTCATTTTCTTCTCTGGGCCGCTCCGCACCCATGCTGGCATGGAGGGAGGCTCCCGCTGCTGGTGACCCCGCCCCCCTCTGACGCACGGTGACTTGACGGGACTTCCCTCTGACGTCACGGGGAATGCCACAATGAAGTCCCATCATGTCCCGTGTGTCAGAGGGGGCGGGGTCACCGGGTGGCCCCGTCCCCCGTTATTTAAGAACCGTCAGACGAGGAGACACCGTCACACAGCGGGAGCCTCCCTCCATGCCAGCATGGATGCTGAGCGGCCCGGAGAAGAAAATGAAGAAGAGAAGAAGGAAGAAGATGAAGAAGAAGATGAAGAGAAGAGCGGGAGCCTCCCCCCATGCCATGGGTGCGGAGCGGCCCGAGGAGAAGAAGATAGAAGACGCCACAGAGGAGATGCTGGATGAGAACGCCGGAGGAAGAACCAGAACATGAAGAAAGATAGAAGAAAGAAGAAGCATTTTAAATAAAGGAATTGTCAAAAACTGTCTCGACATTTTTGACAGTTTTTTAGTGAAATGGTAGGGGTAAGTACCCCCTTACCATTTCACACAGGGGGGGGGCCGGGATCTGGGGGTCCCCTTGTTAAAGGGGGCTTCCAGATTCCGATAAGCCCCCCGCCCGCAGACCCCCACAACCACCGGCCAGGGTTGTGGGGATGAGGCCCTTGTCCTCATCAACATGGGGACAAGGTGTTTTGGGGGGCTACCCCAAAGCACCCTCCCAATGTTGAGGGCATGTGGCCTGGTACGGTTCAGGAGGGGGGGCTCTCGCCCCCCTCTTTTCCTGCGGCCTGCCAGGTTGCGTGCTTGGATAAGGGTCTGGTATGGATTTTTGGGGGGACCCCACGCCGTTTTTTTTGGTGTGGGGTTCCCCTTAAAATCCATACCAGACCTGAAGGGTCTGGTATGGAATTTAGGGGGAACCCCACGTCATATTTTTTTTTTTTTAATTTTGGCCAGGGTTCCCCTTAATATCCATACTAGACCTGAAGGGCCTGGTATGGAATTTAGGGGGACTCCCACGTCATTTTTTTTTTTTTAATTTTGGTTCGGGGTTCCCCTGTGGGGAATTCCCATGCCGTTTTTATCAATGAACTTCTTTGTGTATTGTCGGCAATGCAATAGCCGCGAGTAGTTTTAAATGGGTTTTCCCCCAGCTACGAAATTTAAAGGGATATTACACTTTTATTGTTTGACTTTAAGCATTATTAAATTCACTGCTCCTTAAAAAACGACCGTTTTTTAAAACTTTTTTTTGCATTGATCCATGTCCCCTGGGGCAGGACCCGGGTCCCCAAACACTTTTTATGACAATAACTTGCATTTAAGCCTTTAAAATGAGCACTTTTGATTTCTCCCATAGACTTTTAAAGGGTGTTCCGCGGCATTCGAATTTGCCGCGAACACCCCAAATTGTTCGCTGTTCGGCGAACTTGCGAACAGCCAATGTTCGAGTCGATCATGAGTTCGACTCAAACTCGAAGCTCATCCCTACTCACAAGCAGCACGAGAGACAAATCACAGATGTTCAAAGTGTTTTTGCACCATCCTGAGGAAGTGGCCAGTGTAGTGCCACAAATTGCGTTGATGGTGTTTTATACTACTCTGTTAGCAATAAATATCGAAATAATGTTGAATCCATTTCTCAGCTTCTCCTTCACATTTGGGCACCTCTGCTGACATCACTTTCCTATCTTTTGGTGCTCATAGACCTCTTACTATGATCTTCAAAGTGGGGTTACATAAAGGTAGATTGTTGCTGATTTGTTTCATGGGAAGTTTTAAGCGGTGTCACTCTTTGATGTGATTGCCTCTTCAGTAACAGTTTTGTAGCGAGCCCTGTGGACCTTCTGTTTAATCTAAGTGGTCAAAGATTTTTGTATATTTGTTGGAGGTGAAAGCTTCAAAGTTGGCTTTAGTACCGGTAGTCAGCCTGGTGAAGAGTCTAATTATGATCTGTCTGTAGCTTTTATGTGCTGTAAATGAGCCCCTAATAAAGGCTGTGATTAGAGGTCTGAGCACCACAGCCATTCTGCAAGATGCCCATTGCTTTAAAGGGGCTACAGCAGTGGGATGTTGCTATTGTGGTATGTTAGTACTGTAGATGCCCATTCAGGGGGTGGGATGGTGGGGGAGGAGCCTCCGTGGAGGATGCTGAATCTAGGAGAGTCATGGCAGGCTAGAGCTGATATATCTTGTCTTTTGACTGAAATGAAGGAGGAGAGAGTCATTGCTCCACTCTGGGTCTGGAGTGGCAGGGAGTAAGAGAGACATTTTGCTTTATGCGGGCTTGCAGGGCTGCTGGAGGAATAGGATGCCACTACAGGCAACATGTCAGGCTGTATCGGCAAGGAGCTGATGAACCTTAACCCTTGACTGCAGAAGGAGGGTAGCAATTCTGCCTGCAGAGAAGTTTGCAGTGAGGATGTTTATAGCTGGGATGCCTGAGTGTCGGCCTGGTGGAGTGGGCTCTGGATCCAGTGCCAATTTGACTGAAGATGGTAAATCGTAATGCGGCCAGCTCAATTAACCATTGAAATGCAGCTTTTGGGGTGGACTGAGGTTCTCTAGTTTTTGCATTCTTTGTCATGTTGGATAATTGTTAGGGTTGCCAGGATTTTCTGGTACTGTTAGATGGTTTTTGAGAGCTGCCTCAAAGTGTTGCATACTCTTTCATCTCCAGAACATGCCTGCTGTATTTTCCTTTGTTTTGCTGAGTTTGGGGTAACCAAACCAATCACTGCTGCTTATATAAATAGAAGTATTCACAGAGGCATTTTATTTTGAATCTTTCTAATGAATAGATTATTGGAGAACCATAATTTAGCAAATTTGTTTACTTATTACTATATAATTTGTTTTTTTTCCCCAATATCTTCCCAAGAGGGACATGCGAAAAAATATCTTCCTGGCTCATTGTGATTGGAGCTCATTGTGATGGTTCTCACTCATTAGTGAGAGTGTGCTCATATTTTGATTCTTCTCTGTTCTCCATAGAAAAAGGAAATAATTTGATTTTCCAACAAGCTGGGAACATTCTGCAAGTATTTTTAACTACTAAGTCTGTCTTTCTTCTTCTTGCCCTCCTGTGCCAGCTGCCATCTTTTCTACTTCCTACCCAAGTCAGTCAGTGAGTTTTGTTATCAGACAACACAAAGTATTCTGAGGCCTGCAATAGAGACATCGAAAAAGATGCTCCGAGTTAGTACAATGGATAGAAGATTTTAAAAAACGTTCACCTTTTTCTGCTAGGAATTTGGTACTAGGTGTACAGACTCAGAGTAGGACAATTGTAAGCACTTAGCTTAAAATGCCCAGACTACACAGGGACATCAACAAGGGATACCCAGATGGATTGCACAGGCTGGCATGTTTGTGGTCTAGAATCTTCCATAGTACATGGGAATGTGTTAACGCCACAACACAATTTTGTGTGCTGCCTTGGACTACAACCTACATTGGTTTATTCTAGGAGGTCATAAATGTCCTAATCATTGCAAGTTATGCTCTAAATTAGAAACAGCGCTTGTTATTGTTAGGCATTTACCTGTAATCCTTAGTTTTTATATTTATGATGCACAAAGCAATAATTTACTGTTTGGCTGTATGTTGTAAATGATATGCATGTTTTTCTCCAGCTGCAGGAGGTGGTCTGATTTCTAACTTTGAGCAACTAGTCCGAGGCATCTGGAAACCTGAGAACAATGAACTACTAAAAATGTCATTGTAAGTTAATCTTTTATGTTTGTCATTTTAATTTTAGTGTTTGAACTGGTCTTTAAATGACAACTGAGGTAAACCAGTTGTGTCTGGGTTTGTGACTGGCAGTATGCAGTGTCAGTACATTTGCAGCTAATGAAGTCCAGCTTTTTAGGGTAATTATTAGAAGTTAGGGGTGAAAGTTATGTTTAGTCTTCTTGTGTATAAGAATTTGGTTACATTTTATGAATAAAGCAGACATATAGACCTAATTTAAAAATATTGTTGGCATGCAGACTTTTATTGCAGAAGAAACAGGTGCATGCCTCCTTCTGTAAGAAAAGATAATCTGCTCGCTGATCTGCTTGGAGGCCCTGGCAAAGCCCTGCCTCTACCTAGATGGCCACCTCCACACAAAGGCACAGTTTAGAACAAGGAATGGTAAGTCTGTAAAGGGGAAAGATCAACTGTAGGAAGCCCATAGAGTTTACTGGTGACTAGTTGTTTGCCCTCTGTTGTCCTTTTTTGGGCACAGCTTCCTTGCATTGAATGCTGCCAGTGGAAATGTTTTAGCTCCAAGACATATAGTACTACAATTTAGGATCTCATTTAATTCTAAGCAGCCAGGTTTTTAGTAATACTTTGTGTTCTCCGATTGGGCCATTTCTATTTTATATCTAGTCAGGACTAAGGGTGAGCCCAGGCGTGTTCGCAACCCGCACGTGCAGAGCCAGCCAGGAAGTCGGCACTGCACAGCGCTAATCAAAGGCAGTGAGACATTTTCCCGATCCGCGGCTGCAGAGATCGAGAAATGTCTCACTGCCTGTGATCAGCACTGTGCAGTGCCGACTTCCTGGCGGGCTCCGCGCGTATGGGTTGCGAACACGCCTGAGCTCATCCTTAGTCAGCACCCACTGAGTAATAAGAACTATGAAAAATATATGTATACCATTCTTTTAGTGTTTTGTAATCTTTGGTCCTCTGCTTTATTTTCAGCCCTGTTAAAATCAGTTTACTTGGAGCAGTTTTGTTTACACTGCAACAAATTCAGCTTCTACCAATAGCAAGATACCACCTTATATTTATCTACACCATGTTTCTAATTACTACAAAGGTAGGTATGGTGAAAGTCTATTGTTTCTAAGAAGGCTTTTACTGGAACACTGAAAATTTGCTTGAGTTGACCTGCTTTTTTGTGTATGTACAGAAGATTGTTTGAAGATGAGTTTTAGTTTACCATAACTTTCCTTTTTTTGTATATACTGTGTAGAAGTCGACCGATATGGGTTTTTCTCTGGCTGATGCCGATATTTAGATATCGCAGCGGCCGATGGCCAATATATGTTGCAATTGTTTTTATTTTTGGGCCGATATGTTAGGCCGATTTTTTTTTTTTCTTCCCTTCATCTCATAAAATCTAACTGTTAGACCCCTTTCACACTGGGGCGTTTTCAGGCGCTATTGGGCTAAAAATAGTGCCTGTAAAGTGCCTGCAAAATGGCTCCCCTACAGTCTGTGTGAAAGCCCGAGTGTTTTCACACTGAAGCGATGCGCTGGCAGGATGTTAAAAAAAAGTCCTGCAAGCAGCATCTTTGGAGCGGTGTATACCGCTCCTCCACCACTCCTGCCCATTGAAATGAATGGGCACCGCTGCCGAAGCGCCTGCAAAGCACTTCATCAGCGGCACTACACGGGTGCATTTAACCCCTTTATCGCTAGCTGGGTTATAAGCGCCCCGCTAGCGGCCGAATGCTGCTAAAATGATGGTAAATCGCTGCTAAAACTAGCAGCGTTTTACCGTCAACGTCTGCCCACTCCAGTGTGCAAGCAGCCTTAAGTAATAAGTGATACAGAAAATGTCTTACATTTAAACATTTACCGATCCTTTACCTCCGATCAGTTCACTTGTATGTATAATTTAGATTTAAAAAAAACTATATCTTAAATATTAAATACACAAAAACAGGTAATCAAAACTTTTGGACGAAAAAAAATGGGCTAACTTTACTGTTTAGTTTTTTTAAAATTCATTAAAGTGTATTTTTTTCCAAAAAAATTGCGATTGAAAGACCGCTGCGCAAATACCGTGTGACATAAAATATTGCAACAACCGCTATTTTATTTCCTAGGGTCATTGCTAAAAAAAATATATAATGTTTGGGGGTTCTAAGTGATTTTCTAGCAGAAAATACAGAATTTTTACTTGTGAGCAACAAGTGTCAGAAAAGATTTAGTCTTTAAATGGTTAAACTGAAAACTCCTACATAGTTCAGTCCATTGATAAGTATAAACATTGTATCTCTTTGCTTCTTTTCTATTACTTGACAGGCTGCCCAGATAGGAGAGACAAGTTGAAGACTTCAGGCAACTTGCATTGACTTCTATTACAGAAGTCTTTTGCAAGTCATGCTGAAGTTTTAAATCGGCCTTTTTTTATCAGCACAATCGGCCGATGCCGATTAATTAACCACTTAAGGACTAGCTTAGTTTTGGATTTTAGGTGCTTACATGTTTAAAACAGTTTTTTTTGCTAGAAAATTACTTAGAACCACCAAGCATTATATATTGTTTTTTTTCTAACACCCTAGAGAATAAAATGGCGGTCATTGAAATACTTTTTTTTTTGCACCGTATTTGCGCAGCGGTCTTATAAGCGCACATTTTTTGGAAAAAATTCACTTTTTTGAATAAAAAAATAAGACAACAGTAAAGTTAGCCCAATTTTTTTTTATATTGTGAAATATAATGTTACGCCAAGTAAATTCATACCCAACATGTCGCGCTTCAAAATTGCGCCCGCTTGTGGAATGGCGTCAAACTTTTACCCTCAAAAATCTCCATAGGCGACGTTTAAAAAATTCTACAGGTTGCATGTTTTGTGCTACAGAGGAGGTCTAGGGCTAGAATTATTGCTCTCGCTCTACTGGTCGTGGGGATACCTCACATGTGTGATTTGACCACCGTTTTCATATGCGGGCGCTACTCGCGTATGCGTTCGCTTCTGCACGCGAGCTCGTCGGGACAGGGGGTTTTAAAATTTATTTTTTTATTATTATTTATTTTACAATATTTTATTTATTTTTACAGTGTTTTTAAAAAAAAAATGGTGTCACTTTTATTCCTAGTACAAGGAATGTAAACATCCCTTGTAATAGAAAAAAGCATGACAGGTCCTGTTAAATATGAGATCTGGGGGTCAAAAAGTCCTCAGATCTCATATTTGGACTAAAATGCAAAAAAAAAAAAAAATGCCTTTAAGAAAAGTGGGCGGAGCTGACGTAATGATGTCGCTTCAGCCGTCCAATGGTATGGAGACGGGTGGCGGCCATCTTAGCCTCACTTGCCTCCATACCCAGGCACAGAAAGGTCCCGATCGCCTCCGCCGCTACCGACGGCTCCGATAAGCGGCAGAGGGCGCGGGAGAGCGGCGGGAGGGGGGGTGGCACCTCTTCTGCCAGCGATAACGGTGATCTCGCTGCAAACGCGCCGCAGAGACCACGATTATCGTACACAGAACCGGCTCCTGTAAAGATGGATACCTCGGTTGTGGCAGCAGCTGCTGCCGTTACCGAGATATCCATCTTCAAAGTGCCGACGTATATGTACAGGAGACGGTCGGTAAGTGGTTAAAAAATGCCAAAAATCGGCCGATATATCGGTCGACCTCTAATACTGTGTAATATAGGATCTGTTTGCCTGTCAAGGGATTTTTTACTTCTGTCCGTACAGTCTAAAGATTTACATGGCCTAACTGACTGTGCAGCCAGACTGGTGACCTGATTTTTTTTTTTTTCCTCCCTTTCAGTTAAAATCGCCAGAGCAAATAATATCTGGAGAATGAAGAAGGCATATACTTGATGCATTAATGTACTGCAGCAAAGCAGATACTACTAGGGGTTTTAATAATTTTGATCTTTTGGGAGTTCAGCATAAAGGAAAGCCCCAGTTTTATAAAAGTGTGTGCAACAAATATAATTTTCTACAAAAGTGTTTTTTTTAATCTAAGATTGCTTGTGGACACTGAAGATAGTTTAAAAGTCAACAGTAGTTTACAAGTCAGTAGCTACAAATACTGTTGCTGATGACTTTTAATGTAAGGACACTTACCTGTCCAGGGATCCAGCGATGTCCTTACCCTAGCCAATTTGTCAATCGGCTTTGGGTTCAGATGGAGGCATTGTAAGGGGAACCGGTAGTGAAGTCTTCCAGCATCACAGCTAGTTTACTACTGCACATGTGTGAGCTGTGCTTTGTGAATGGTCCTGCAGTCTTCTAGGACCTGTGATGTGTCCCAGAAGGCTGCAGGGGAGAGGACGGGAGGGTGGAGACAAACTTCCGGTCAGATTGCTGTTGCAAAACCAGTACCCTCTCCCCCCTTTCCCTAAAAAAAAAAAAAAAAAAAAAAAAAGTGCCAAATGTGGCAGTGGAAGGGGAGGGGGGGGGGGGTTGCAACTTGGGTCAAGTTCCACTTTAGTTTTCATTAAGTTAGATTCTGTAATAAAAAAATAAAATACCCCTAATTGCATGAAAAACACAGGCTTATTCTGTAGGTTGTTTTTCAGCTCCAGGAACTCGCCTCCATACTACGACATTGGTGTGATACTGAAGCTGTCCCATGTCTGCCCCTCCAGCTCTTGGTAGAGCGCCAGGCAGGAGGGGGAGGGGAGGTAGAGGTGGCGCAGCTGGCTTTGGCTCTCAGCATGGCATTAAGAGGTGGAGCCAGCTGTCAGTCAGGCAACTGGGTGGATCCCAGCAATATGTTTGGGATCACTCCAAAGCCTGAATCGACTGTGATTTCAGCTGATAGTAGGCAAAACACTATGGCCATACTTATTTTAAGGTGCAGAATTTTGACCCTGATCTATAACGTGTCCCTTGTTTTAGAATGTAAACGCATGTGTATATCATCCATAAGCTGCCAGCCAATATCTTAAATGTTACTTTGGGTGGAACCCCTATGGCATCATGAATTATAGGTATCTGAAAATATTGCAGCACAGCACTGCAATAAAATTGTCTTTGTACTTTTATGTCCTGAAATGAGATCACCTTTTAGACCAGGTCAGAAACATGTATTAAGAACAATCTTCTAATCTCTACAGAACACATTTATAAAAGGTGCATGTTCACAGTAAATGTGTGCCTTTTGTCTGGCCTGTATTTGAATATTGCCCTGTTTTGCTAATCCTGGCCACTGCTGTGTCTTGTAAGTATTAGGTCTGTTCTGAGTCTGAATTCAATATCTCTTCAAAAAAAATGTATTCCGGTCTATAAATAAGTTATTCTATGTCAGACATGTGCTTACACCTTGGTTCTATGTTTAGGTTACCATGATGCTAACACAGACCTCCACTTCTCCACTTCAACCCATTGAAAACATTATGAGTCGCTGGTTGTTCGAGCTGCAGAGAGTCCCAATAACAGCTGAAAAAAGACCTTCAACCAAAGACAAAGTGGAGCCAGAAGTAAAAGAAAAACCCGACAAGGAGGAAGTTAGCGAGAAAATTTCAGAGCCCGGTGGACCCACAAGAAGAAAACCTGTTAAAAAAAATGACTGAAACTGACTGATAAACCTGGAAATACTTGGTGTTAATACAGAATTACTTGCTGCCAATTGTTAAAGCACAAAATATGATATGCTTGTGATGATTGAAATGTGAAATGCATTGGGCTTGTTCAGGATGTATTTATACTATGGGAGGTCAGATTCTTTCCAGAGCCAGTCAGTCCAATGTTTTAGGTGATGACAATAGAGAAGTTTTAAAAAGCTGTACTGCGGCTGTTTGTAAGTATTGGCTTTATGGCTCCTGGGATTTGCCTTCTGCTGATTTATACAAGATGATACATCTTTGTTATCGGTTACCTTCGTTTTACATTAAATACAAGAACAATCTACCATATTACACAATTCCTATCATTTTATTCCCTACAAGTTCTAAAAGGGTAAATATGCCATGCTGGCCACATTTACTCCTCATATAACCCATTCTGTGAAAAATGTACTTATCCACTTTGAAATTTCATCAAATCTTTTTGTTTATAGCAGTATATGAATAGAGAAAGCGGAAACTACAAATTCCTTCTTGTTCATTATGGGACACAGGATTGAGAAACAGTTGGTTTTACAGCCACCTACAGGAGAATTTGTACATTGGCAACATAAAAAGTGACTACCCTGGTATAATCCCTCCCACTCCTAGTATGCCTCATTTTTTTGCTAGTGTCCTTAGAGGATTGACATATTTACTGAGAAAAGCTAAACAGATTTGCTAGCCATTTCATCTTTTTTCAAGATTATTTTTTGTTTTGTTGAAGACCTGCAGCTTGAGCAGGTCTTAGATTCAATGTATCCTCAGCAGAAACTTTGGCTGTGTCCACACCTAGACTCCGCTGGACAGAACATTGTGAGATCTGCTTGGAATGTGACTTTCAGGCACTGGGCTCTGCTTGTGGTGCCTTCCAGACTATCATGTACTGTGTTGGTTGCAGAGTTCTTTCCAGGTTTAGAGCCATGACATAGTATCTGGTGTGATCCAGTCTCTGTAGACTTATTTATGAGTTGACCATATGGTCTGAACATTGGAATATACTACATTAGAACTGCTGGGTGCTATACTTACATCTGTTTTTATTTACTCTTCATGAAAAGGCATAACCGGCTGAGCAGTTCAGTACTGCATCACTAGCTAAAGTGTAACAGACTTTAACAGGTTACATAGTTGCATAGTTAGTCAGGTTGAAAAAAGACACAATTCCATCTAGTTCAACCAATAAAACTGAAAAAAAAAAATCATCCAATCTCATATACACAATCCTATACCCACAGTTGATCCATAGAAAGGCAAAAAAAACCCCAGCAAAGCATGATCCAATTTGCTCCAGCATGGGAAAAAAATTCTTCCTAATCCCCCGAGAGGCAATCCGATATTACCTGGATCAACTTTACCTATAAATGTTAGTATAAATGAGGTTGTCTCCCATGTAGTCCCTCCTCTGCCACCAGCTGTGACTCCATGGGATCTGAATTGTCACTGTCACCTTTGCGAGGCAAACTAGCAGATTGCCTTATAAAGAACCTTTCCTTCTCTAGCACAAAAAAGGAAATGTTGAGACTCAGTCTCCTTCCTTCCTAAGGTAGTTTCAACCTTTCACCTCAATCTGGACCCAAACCCTCCTGTAGGCAGCAGTATAATTAATTGTGTCTGAAGCCTTTGTCCTTTAAGGAACTTCAAGAAGCTGATTTTATGGTACATACAAAAAGTATATATTTTTTCAAATCATTTTCATGGTGTGAAAGAATGAAATGTGCAGACATTCTAAATAAGGGATAATTAGAATCAGTTGTTTGATTATACCTGGGCTTGTTCAGTATAATTTTCAACTATTTAAACTTAATCAGATTATTAAAAGTTCATACCTCACTCAAAGGAAGGGGAAGTTATGGAACATTGTTTTAATGTCCCATTCATACGGTGCTAAAACTGACAAAAAGATCTGATTAAATGTAATTTAAAAATTTACAAGAAGATAGAAAATGAAAAGGGGAAAATACTACTTCAGCATTGCATCTACAGTATGTATGTTTTTATTTTTTTTTTTAAAGATGCAAATGTCAATGTGCTTATTATTTTTCTTAGCCTTCTTTTATTGTGGTGTGGGGTTTCTACATCTACCTAGGCAAATACTCATTTCCAGAAAAGTAAACAATACATTTCTGAATATTTAAAGTAGGCAAAAAACTTACAAATAGCATTTTATCAATTACATTACAATGTTTATTCATTTGAAAATTCATAAAACTAAATATTCTGTAAAACTTTTTAGCTAGGTGTTTCAATTTTTGATTTTTCTATTGTAATGCAATTCTTTAATAGTTAATTCACATTCAGTTTTCTACTGGTTTATTCAGTTTTCTACTGGTTTACTGAGGTAATTGTTGTCATACTATTGTAAGCAAATTGCTGTTTGTACGGTTTGATATTCAAATTGTGACTTTTTTGAAATTTCTCACTGAACTCATCAAATGAATGACACTTCAATAAATAGCTATAGTTTTGGAACACAATCCTTTTTTTTTTTTTTTTTTCTTTTTCTAAAATTGTGTGATTTTTTTTTTTCTTTTTTTAGATGTTATGTGTGAAATAGCAAACGCAATGCATAAATGCCTAATGAAGTAATTTAATTTTTCTACTGCTAAAGAAAAAAAAAGTGTAAAAGAACCAGCTGTACATAATCTAGAACAAAACAACAAAAATGGATAAGAGAGGGAAGGAACATAAAGAACTAATGCTGCAAGGACAAGTGTCAATTCAAATGCTGTAGCGTATTGCTGACATGACTAAGACCCCTTTCACACAGAGGCGTTTTTCAGGCACTTTTGGGCTAAAAATAGCACCTGAAAAACAAGTCCCCTGCAGTCTCAGTGTGAAAATCGGAGGACTTTCACACTAAGGCAATGCGCTGGCAGGACGTTAAAAAAACTTCTGCAAGCAGCATCTTCGGAGCGGTGAAGGAGCGCCACTCCTAAACCGCTCCTGCCCATTGAAATGAATGGGCAGCGGCGCTTTGCGGGTCATTTTAACCCTTTTTCGGCCGCTAGTCGGGGTTAAAAGCACCTTGCTACTGGCAAAAAACCCCCACAAAAACTATGGTAAAGTGCCGCTAAAAATAGCAGTGCTTTACCGCCGACACCCCAGTGTAAAAGCAGCCTAAGAAGAACGTGGTTGTAAAAAAAAAAAAGGCCTCCTTTGTGCTGACATTATGGGCGTAGAGAAACAAATCGGTGATCATTTCCAAACATTTGTTGGCGACCATATCCTTTTGTCTATATTTTCTTGATTAAAAAATTATATTTCTGGCCATAATAAATAAATATAAAATGTTGCATTTTTAAATCTTTTTGCATTTTATCCTTTCAACAGGTAGAGCTCCATTCACGTTTGCCTGGGTCTCTTTTTAGCTTTCGGTGCTGTCTCACTTTGACAATTGTGTGGTCTTGCAACACTGTACCTAAATAAATAAAATTTTTATAATTTTTTTTTTAGACCGACATACAGACTGAGCTTTTTTTGATGGTATTTAATTGCCACTGTTTTTTTTTTTTTTCTTAAACATTAAAAAAAGGGAACATTTTGGAGAAAATTTTTTTTCCTAGTTCCTGTTAACATTTTGTAAATTAAGTAATTTTTATCCTTCACTGATGATCGCTGGTGAGGCTGTACTGATATGCAGCACTTATGGGCAATGATGAGGCTGCACTGAGAAGGTGGCACTGATGGACACTGATATGCAGCACTGATAATCAGGGCACTGATGATCAGTGTAAATGTCCCCTGAAACTGGAAAGACGGTTATCCAGCTTGCCTTTCCTCAGACACTGACAGCACTGAGGAAAGAAAAAGCCGATAACCGGCATTTGTTTACATGTGATTGGACACAGTCAATCACACGGTAAAGTGCCTACATCATTGGCTCTTTACCCTGATCAGTGATGCGCTGTGTCCGAGGGACACATCTTGCCACCGTTGACTGCGCTGCGTGCCCCCGGGGGCGTGCATGTGAAGGATGTCATATGATGTCCAGTCGGGATCTTAAAGCCACAGCCTAGCTATCATTCTGCTATAGGCTGGACAGGAAAGTGTTAACAGCTTGTTTACAGAGCTGACCATATCCCCACCCTGTAGTTGGCTCCAATTTGATACATTGTGCCTAAACTGTATTAAATGTTTATTTGTGGAACAAAGATGGTGCATGTGTGTAATTAGACTTCCTGTCTTAAAGTGGAAGTCCACCCTAACACTTAAATTCTCCCATGCAATCAGTAATGTGAGCCAAGTTCAGCCTTATGTCTCAAAATGAAAAAAATCCCAGGTTTTCTACCTTTATTTTGCAGAATCCTGTGCCGTCACTTCAATTATACTTCCTTCTGAGAGTAAAATCAGCCAGTGGGTGTGGTTCCTGAAAGCTAGTGACATCACTTCCTGGGAGGATGGGAGGAGCTGATCATAGGTCCCCACCCAGTGTTTTCTCATCAGTAAGGATGCATTGTACATCCTAATTCATGAGAAAATGAAGAAATAAAAAGATCCATCCACACAGGACACAGGGGGGGGTGAGAGGTGCAGTGCACATATACAGTATAGCCGAGCTGGACGGGGGGTGCAGACTGTCAGTGTAGCTGGAAGTGCTCTGGGGTCTCAGCTCACAATCTACAATGCTCATAGTACAGGCAACCACACTAAGGCTCTGTTTCCACTAGTGCGACTTGTCATGCGACTTTGGACACATAAAGTTGCATGAAAAGGCACAACCCATGATTTCAATGGCACCCGTTCGCATTGATGCGACTTTGAAAAGGTACCTGCAATGCTTTGATGCGACTTTGATCCAGACAGTGTAAAGTTGGATTAAAGCTGCACTCAAAGTCGCACTCTAAATCCTGCAACTTTGTGGTCGCAATAGTGGAAATGTGACGTGTCATGTGACTGTGTCCAAAGTCACATGACAAGTCACAGCCCATTTATTGTAATGGTAACCGTCTCTGCGACCTTGAAAATCAGCAACTTTGAAAAGGTACCTGCAATGCTTTGATGCAACTTTGATCCAGAGAGCGTAAAGTCGGAGCAAAGCTGCACTAAAAGTCACATCAAAGTCGTGCAACTTTGGGGTTGCAATAGTGGAAACTTAAACTAAGGCTCCATTTCCACTAGCATGAATTGTCATGCGACTTTGGACACAGTCGCATGACCGATCACAGCCCATTGATTTCAATGGCACCCGTTCCCATCTATGCAACTTTGAAGATTAGCGACTTTGAAAAGGTACCTGCAATGCTTTGATGCAACTTTGATCCAGAGAGTGTAAAGTTGGATCAAAGCTGCATTCCACAGTCACTCTAAATCGTGCAACTCCAAAGCTGTGTGATTTGTAGTGTGACTTTGAGTGCAGCTTTGATCCAATTTTACACTCTGGATCAAAGTCTCATCAAAAGTTGCAACAAAGTAGTGCAGGCACCTTTTCAAAGTCGCTGATTTTCAAAGGCGCATAGATGGGAACATTTGCCTTTGAAATCCATGGGCTGTGACTTGTCATGCGACTGTGTCCAAAGTCGCATGACAAGTCGCACTAGTGCAAACTAGTTTTAAACTCATTACTCACATGTAGCTCCCTCAGCTAGGCGTGTTCCACACCATGCACGCAGTGCCCATCAGTGCCACACTATGCACACAGTACCCATTACAGTGCCATGCAGAAACAACCACGTGGTTGTACACTGTAGAAAATCTGCAGCATGTTGCATTATAATCTAACAGTTTCTAACAAACAGAACATGCTTCCAAAGCCTGTCCCCCCCACCCTCTCTCAGGAGAAACTGCTATCTAAAACAAGGCTATGAAGACAGGAGGAGATCTGTGAAGGAGCAAAGGAATGGGGGTGGGGCTGGGAAGGTCTAGGCATGTCTGTCTAAAAAGGTGGGGCTGGGCGGGGTTGGGCAAGACAGGGGCTGTGAGAATGAACAGTAGGCATGCCTGTGTATCAGAGAAGGACAATTTTTTTAGGAAGTGAGAGGGCCCCATGCAGAATTCAGAAATAAGGAAGTAAGGTTTTCCTTGAAGAACAGGAAGAAGCTGATTGTCTAGCTTTGATTAGACTTTCTAAGCTTGGCAATCGGCTATACAGAAAATGAATAATGTCAAAGATAAAGATATCTTACATATAATTAATAGAAAAATTTTCATTTTTGACTGGACTTCCACTTTAAACATTTTCTTTCTACTTTTTATTGAGAAATGTTCAAAGTAATACAGAGTCAACCAGCCAGAACATACAAGTTATTAAGCAATCTTTCATTTTGTGAGAAGTAATAGTATTTGATGACACACAAACCAGGTATAAAAAATGTTTTCACAACAAATGAGGATTCACACAAACTAAAGTAACAAAGGTATCTGTATTCTCATACAGACTTTTAAGTACTCCATTAGGCACTGTGATGCTGATATAAGTAACCTAATGTTCCGCTAATGGCACAGAAAGAGATGGTAAAGGAAAGAGATGTGGGAGAGGAAGGGGAGAAGTGCATAAGGATAGGGAAGGGGGCATTCCATCCACACCATATGTCTCACATTGCTGGAATGAAATGTGTTCATTTAACCCCATTTTTTTAGTAGCTGTTCATTGAATCGTGAGGTAGTACAGAAATACATCCAGGGACTGCAGACATCAGAGAATTTAGCAAATCTATTGTAAAGATTTCTGGCCAGTTTCCCCCATTCTTTTAGAAAAAAAACTTAATGTCCACTATCCATTTATGTACGTAGTGTGGTGTAATGGTTTTCATGTGTCTTTGTGTGTTTCTGATCTTGCAGCTATTAGGAAGAACCAGAGTAAGCCTTTCTTGTAGGAGACTGGAGCCTGGAAGAACAAATAGGAGGTAAAGTTGTGGGGAGCTGGATATTTTAATAGATGTTATGTCATATATATCCAAAATTGATGACCAAGAAGAGCTAAGGCAAGGGCATGACCACCAGATATGTACTAATGTTCCCATGTAATCATGGCATCTCACACAGGTGCCAGTTACTTAGGAAAGGATGGCGTGCATTCTGCCACGTAGTGAGTAATTTAAAGCTCCTTTCCAGGGTAGGGCTGGCAAAGGATGTCTTGTGGATTGGGGTAAGCACTTTAGTAAGGTTGTCTGATAAGCTACTGCTCGTTCCTTTTTCCCATTCCACAAAGTAATCTGGAGTACCAGTGGCTCAAATCCATCACAGGTAGTATAGTGTAGATGCAGAATGTATTCGCCTTTGAGCACTAGAGCACTGTAAGGGTTCTATGTAGGGGACCTCTGTTAGGAGATAGTCTCTTGGTTGAAAGCAGGCCACCAATTGTCCCAGTTCCAAGTAATTTCTTCTGTGAATGATGGATATGGTTACAAGCCATTTGCTGACAATGCTGTATGTCCTGGGGAAATCTTAGTCACAGACCGTCAGAGCAGCCTTTGGAAGGACAGTTCTGGTGGAAACTCTGGATTACCAAATATAGGGATCGGCCAATGTGGGATGAGATTTGAGTATTCTAATGAGCGAGTTCCACACTTTCAGAAGGGACGGTAAACAGAAAAGGATAGAAGTACGAAGGGGTCATAGGGAGGACATGATCCACGGCTGGGGGGTTACGGAGATAGGTGATAGAGGTGATTCAATCTGAACCAATTGTTTGTGTGGAGTATTAAAAATCCTATCTGGTAGTTTAGTTAATAATGATGTTTTGTTGTAAACAACTAAATGGGGTAGGCCATACCTCCATCCTGTTTTCATTAAATGAGAATATTGTGCCAAAGCCATACCGCCTCCTGCCCATATGTATCAAAGAAGGGAAGAGTAACGGGTGTAGAAAAAGGTACTTGGGACTTCAACAGGTACTGTTTGAAACGCGCATTAAAAAAAGTGGAAGATTGCCTATTTTAAACAAGGCCATCCTGCCAAACCTGGTTTGATGGAGGGTTATCCATTTCCTTAGTTTCTGCTGTGTCTGGGTCAGTAAAGGTAGGTAGTTGAGGGCATGGGCGCATGGGTGCTCAACCTTTGACCATCCAGCTGTTGTAGAACTTAAAGCTCCATGGGGCATTACAAGGCTGACGGTTACAAGCATTGCTCCTAAAGTCAGAGGCATGATGGTACTGTAGTTCTGCAGCAGCTGGAGAGCCACAGGTTGAGCACACCTGGCATCAAGTGTGTCTTTGTGAGGGTATACTAGGATTCCTAGATATTTGGGAGCCCTGGTTTGCCAGGTGCAGGGGAAAAGTCTGCTGAAGGTTAGTTATAACCTCTATGAAAATATTGAAGACTTCAGTTTTATGGGCAACTATAAGGCTACTATGTAATGTAAAGCTAGAGATATCTTGTAACAGTACTGGGAAACCCACTTGCAGGTTAGTAATGTAAAGTAGTAGGTCTTCTGCTAATAAGCATAATTTATATTTCTGGTCTCCAATAGAGATTTCGTGGATGGATGGGTTATTACTTATTACTATGGCTAGGTGTTCTATAGCAAGCATATAAAGGCATGGGGGAGTCCAGTTTGGGTGAGAGTTGTGGAAAGAAAAGCCAAATTGAAGCAGTCAAATGCCTTTTCTGTGTCTACTGATGTTTGGATAGCTTCTAAGGTGGAAAGGTCATACAGCGAGGACAAGTAAAAGGATTGAGCCGGCAACTCTGTAGTCCATATAGCAATTTTAATGGTTGGTTACATGAAGTGACAAGCAAAATAACTGACGCGTTTCGGCAGCAGCCTTAGTCGTAGCATACAGTGAGGTGCTGTAGTGAAGAAAAACTTTAACAATGTTTTTTAAAATATAGACAATGCTTTGTTTTGCATCTGATTTTTGGGATATGTATGGGCCTGTTTCACTCTAATGCCACGTACACACGATCGGAATTTCTGACCACAAATGTTTGATGTGAGCTTGTTGGAAGTTCCGACCGTGTGTAGGCTCCATCAGACATTTCGTGTCGGAATTTCTGACAACAGATGTTTGAGAGCTGGATCTCAAATTTTCCAACAACACTCCGTTGTCGTAACTTCCGAGCGTGTGTAGACAATTCGGATGCACAGAATTCTACGCATGCTCTGCATCAAATACGAGACAGAAGCGCTCGGTCTGGTAAAACTAGCATTGGTAATGGAGATAGCACATTTGTCATGCTGCAATTTTTAAAATCTTTTAATGTAGCGCATTCTCTTCTTCTTTATAATGCTAAAATAATGAAGTTGTTTTGCTGCTGATATTCACAGAGTTCTAACAAACTCATTTCTTTATTGTTTCTCGTGATCTCCTGAATAATCTTTTTTTTTTTTTGCCAGATCTCCAGAATAATGTTTCTAATTTTTTTTCTAGTGATCTCCTTTTTTTTATCAAGATCTCCTGATTTTTTTTTTTTTATGTTTTTTTTTCTAGTGATCATCATAATATTTTTTGTTATTTTGTGTATCAAGTTACCACAACACCATTATTATCTTATATTTTTTAACCTCAAGGAGATTGGTTTGTGTTGGTGTCACGTGTTAATTTGACTTTGTATTTTTGAAATGTACCTGCCTACTCACAAACAAACTGTCCTTTTTGAACTAAAACACATAGCCAAGTATTTGTGAAAAAAAAATAGACATTTATTAGGGGTCATAACAAAATAAAGAGGAAGGCAACGCTGGATAAACTGTTGAAATTGGCGAAGCCTTTGTACCGCAGGGCAGACATCAATTATTTGACAGGCCAAATTGGTAGCCTGATGAGTCCATTTAATAAGGGAGCACAATCCGGTCCAGGACTCTGAGAGATCGGGAGCAGCAGCAGATAATATATATGTCCCCAGGCTGTGGTCTTACACAGCCTGCGTGTTTTGCCAGACCAGACCAATCCCAGGCCATCCCACTCTTGTCTTCCTTCCACGCTTCCTTCCAGGCTGTGGCGCTGTGATGTTGGAGTTGTGGCAGGAGGTGGAGGAGGAGTATGGTTCAACTCACATACGTGACTTTTTTTGTGAGTTTGCCCATCACCCCCTTATTTAGGGCCTGATACATGACTTCCTCACAAAGGAGGCGTTGGCCCACCTCCATTTCCTGCATTTTGCTGGCTGCCATGCAGGCATAGGCCTCTTAAAGATTGGGGGTGGTTCTGAGGGCAGCAGCAGCCTGCCGAATCAAAGAAAGTTCTGACTCCTCCACGTTACTTCCCTTCCTGGGCCTTTTTGTTGGAAGGCGGAGGGGAGGAACCTGCGATTTAGTCAGGCTACTTGGTACAGCTACCTCCTGGCTGCCACTTTCCACAGCCACCTCCTGGCTGCCACTTTCCATGGCCTCCTCCTGGCTGAGACTTTCCACGCTCTCCTCCTGGCTGAGACTTTCCTGTGTATGAAAATGGGACATAGTTTTAGTTTTTTGGTCCTCAATCACACACAATTTTGAGCTCATGACTGTTGCAAATTGGATGTTGTTGGATAGCAACATGGTTTAATATCTTACTTCTGGTATTTCACTTCCTGTTTGACACAGCCAGGTAGGAATGAAACACATCAAAGCTTTGTGATCAGAAGAACAATGCCTTGGCTCAAGCCCACCTGCTGTGACATGTGTGAGTACAAGTTTCAAAGAGACCACTGCTGCCAAGATGTCTATTGAAGATCTGACACAGGGCTAATAGGGACGCTGGCCCTGGTGGACAATATAGCATGCTTGCTGGAGAATGGGCAGACATTTGGGAGGGATACCTCTCGGCAATGTATATTGGATAAAAGGCAAATGGGGGTGGCTACGAGTGGGCGTGTATGTTTGAATGAAAGGAACACACAGGTTTTTGTTCTCTCTCTTGGTTGCTGAGAAGCCTGCTATAAGGGTGTCCCTCTGCTATCTTGGGACCTCGCTCTGACCGAGGGCTTGGGCCTATATTCCATGTGACCCAGACCCCTTTTATCATCCAGAACCCGCAGAGGAAACCATGTGTGATAAGTATCTTTGATATTTCATTGTTGTTATATGTTGTAGAGATATGCTGTTAGTATAGTGTGTTCTGATTGTAAGCTATGTAACATTGTAATACCCTTTTAGTACTTTTATGATAGTTTCCTAACTCCTTGGGAAATAAAATAAGATATTGTTTTACTAGCAGCACCGTGTGTTTGGTTTCATAGCTAACCTGGTATTATTGTGATATTAACAATAGCATGTGCTCAGAGTTTAATAGACCAACTAATTATAGGGACTAGATAAATTAATACACAGATATAATATTAATAATTTTATTGATTATTACAATTGGCACCCCAGATGGGACTGTGAATTTTATTTTTACACAGAATCCACAAAAACCTAATGTATTTTTGTCTTGAGTCCCTGTAAGGATAAATCCTCAACTACACCCAAAACTCAAAATCATCTCTAGTGTGGACAAGATTGGCGCTGGCTCGCGAATTCTGAAACCACGCTTGGATGGTCATGAAGATTCTGTGAAATATTTCATCAGGGAAACGTAGAACCTGGTGAGATCTTTCGCTGATATATGTATATATGTTAAACGTTTGTATCATTAATATGCTTTAGGCCTGTAACCAGCCAAAGGTGCTGGCGAGTAAAAGGGCTGATCACCCTTGGTTAGAGATTGACAGGAATTACCATACATCTTTGAGGAAAAAGTGGGAGAAATATAGATTGTTATTTTAAATTTTTAATTTTTTTACATTTTTTTTTTTTACTCACGTGAGAGTGAAATAGCTTTGTTCCAATAGGAGATCAATGTGGCCTGCAACCTAACGGGAAGGCATTGATTGAGAGTCTGCCTTGTGTCTTAGAATGTTCCTTGCGTCTGGTAGGCTGTAGAACTACAAGTCACTGTTAGGGTTAAATGGTTTGTATCAGTTTTTGGTAAGCAACTCTGGTAAAAGCAGGTCAGACGAGCTTCAGTGGGGGTAGGCGAATTAGCATATCAATGGATATTCCCCAGTAAGCATGTGGTAATCCTAAAAGCCACATAGAACCTACAGGACAGAAGTGCTCATATACAAGGCAGCCGATAATGCCACAGTAAGTTTGGTGGGTCTTTTCTATGGATATGCAAAAGTTTAATGGTTTTGAAGGATATCAGGTAAAAGTGGTAATGAATGAAGAATATTGAATGCTAGAAGAACGATTCAGTTTTTTTTTTTCGTGAGTTGTAAAAGCTAACGATAATTGAGTTTGGTTTATTACTCAGTGAAGTGTTGGAACGCTAGTACAAATAGAATTGTGTATTGTGTGGATTGTATGGTTGTGGAATGGAACTGGTGTATACATATGTTAAAAAGTACGCTTCTGCCAATTATCATTCATGTGCAGATGAACCTCTTAAAAGCCAGTGTAATGTATTATTGTCTCAGTGTCACCAACATAATAGCAGATTATTGGGTAAACAGCTAAAAAAGAAATTAAAAAAAGAAAGGTTGGCAAATGAAATTGCAGTGTTGCTCAGAATTAAATTTATATCTGAGCAAATGGAGGGGACGTGGGAAGCAGAGAGGAGACGTCTCGGGGAGGACATAGAGAAAATCTGTGAAAACCTAAAGATTGCAACAGCCTCCAGTAGTGAGATGGATGAATTGCGGACTACAGCAGGCAATTTGTCAGAAAGAAACAGTGAGCTACAAGAACACCTTCAGAGGTGCAGCATGGACTGTGATATGAAGAGCAAACTTTTAGAGTCATTGCAAATAAAGTTGTCAGAGATGGAAGAGTTGGTTATGTCTTTAGAAAGAAAGTTAGCAAATGCACACTCCCAGCTTCTTACTAAAGAGCAATGTATAGTATCGCTCAATGAGCACAAAGGAACGTGCCAATTGGCCAATATCTGCACAGTCAATGAGGAGAAGGGCTGTGATGAAACACAGTCTGCTATTGCACCCATAGCTTCGAAGCAGGATAACAGTTTGATTACAATCCAAGAGACACTTACTTTGTGCCAGATTATGGGTGAATTTAATGCCCTGGAATCACCAGTGAGTCTGTCCAATAAATTTGAGGCTCCAGTCCTTAAATTTCATTTGACTAATGAGGATGCATGTTCTCTTCTGAGAGCATGGCTACCAGGACCTTTGGCAGGCCAGTTATTTGCACAGGTTAATGATAACTTAGCAGATGCAGAGGTGCGGAGGAAAGAGTTGCAGCATATTGTGGACAGTCGTGATAATGGTATGAGTGATTTACAACGAATGAGATTTAGGAGAGGAGATGACCCAATTTTGTTCTGCAGTCAGTATCTTGCATTGTTTACGAAAGTGTTCAACTGTCCTGACTTAATGGAGGATGATACAAGTTTCATATACTCAATGGCCAATAAGTGTTATGTAAGCTATCCCACTAGAATGGCTCTGAGGAATGCTAGATCCTACCAAAATTTTGTCAATATCCTGCGAGACTTCTGTCAAGAGTCCAGTGATAGGGAATATGGTTCAAAGGCAGGTGTATCCGTAATAAGCAGAGGTACAGGAAGACAGAGAGAGTTCAGACGTTCTAAATGGAATAGGCATGAACATAGATTTTGTAAAGCCCTTAACATTGCTAGCATGGAGCAGGAAACCCCAGAATTACAGGGTGCACAGGCAGCCATAATGGAGTTATCCTCCAAACATGCAAAAGCTGAATGTGCAATGGTGAAGGTACCCTCCACACATGCGCAGCGCTCAGCAAAAATAGAAGTGGAGCATGCAGAAAAAACAGACGCTCTTATTGCTGCAAGTGATGTTGCTATGACAGAAATCAATGGTGGAGATGTAAATAAAAATGCGATAACTGTGCTTGAAAGTGATTCAGGAGTTGAAACTTCTGATGATGACTCAGATGATGAAAGTGTAAAGTATGGATATTCCAAGCATAGTAATCATAGTAATAATGTCCAGCAATGTGAGTTTCCAATGCCATATGCTCAAGAAAGGGCCGATACAGAGGGACCAGCCCTCAAATGTTTTTTTGTGTAAAAGGGGGGGTCACATCGCTAAGTATTGTTGCGCAGTGAATAATGATATCAAAAGAAGGTCGCAGTACCCCAAAACGACCCCAAGGCATTATGAAGTGTATTCTGCCCGATGGGGTAGCAACCCAAAGCATGGAGGCCATAGTAATCAAACCCATTTCCTTTTAAAGACCCAAATGCGGAGACTACAAACGGAAAATAGCCAGTATGTAGAACAGTTACGTAAAGTCAAAATGGAGGTAGCCGCATGGTTATTCAAATGTAGCACTGGGGAAAACTATGTTAGCAGCACTTAGTGAGCTGCATGGTTGCTAAGAATTTTATGGTCAATGTTTCCTTGCCATATTTTATTTAAATATGATGCTCACATCTAAACCGTATTCATAACAATTGTTCCCCTGGCATTGCGATTAATGGGAAAAGGCTTGGGGGACTCAAAAAGTCAATTGTCATGATAATTATGTGTAATCACTGTCTTTGTGTTCCTTTTCCAGAGACCTTGGAAGAAGATAAAACTGGTTTGGATACTAATGTCTGTGTTTGGTTGCAGGTTGTTCAAAGAGAGAACAACAGTGGGCACATTTAGCAAAACAGGGGTTAGGTTATGGTAAAGACATAATCGACTATCAAATGGTACCATGAGCTCATTAATTAGTAATTGTTTGCAAACAATGAAAAAATAAGATAAACAATGGTCAGGCATTAAGGGTTTCAAGTGTTACAAGTGAAGTTACAAATGTTGTGATGAGGTACAGATATTTTGTTTTTCCCATTAACTAATTGTCTTTCAGATGGAAATGAGCACTTACTCTTCTCAGGAGGAAAATCCATGGATGTCTTTAGTTAAAAGTTTAGTGTTTGTCATTGTCTTATGGTGGTTGTCTTGTCATGTTGTTTTTGTGTAATAATGGCCAGAATTTAAATTTTTTTGTTAAGTTTTTTTAATTTTTTTAATATTTTTGGTATTTGTTTAGTCATCCATTTTATTTTTGTTTGTTCAGGTGGAGAAATTATTGTTTAGTCCACCTGAAAGGGGGGTAATTGGCCATTCCGTCAATTAGCAGCTGAATAGATGGTCATGGGATATGTCCTGCAGCTGAATACATTTTGTTGATTGAAGACAAGAGTTGTTGGTAGGAGGCCATTCTAGCTTCTAGAGTTAGTTTTTTTTTTCTCTTTGTTTTATGTTCATTCAGGTGGGAAAAGTTACTAGGTGTACGCTTTGTCCACCTGAAAGGGGGGTTGGTGCATAGGTCTGAAAGTACAGATAATGCATTGTCTTTTTAATGCTTAAAATTTTGAATTTTTGAGAAGCAACATTCAAGTTCATGTTTTTAAAATTTTTGATCATACCATGGGGATCCATTTTAGAGTGGGTTCAGGCAAAAGAGGTCATGGTTGTTTTGATAGGTTGGTCAGAGTTGCAGAAACCAGGAACACCACTTTCCTGGGTTCCAAGGAAGGAACTATAAGTAAACGTAGTAAGCGAGCAGATATTATGGAATTTGATTCTGCTCTTGTGTTTCAATTCCAGAGTCCTGGTGGAGCGAGATTGGAGGGGTCTCTGGAACATGGATGACAGATGTTCATCTGGTTGGCAGTTTGTCTGTGCCATACCACACCGCAAATTTGTTCTTATAGACATCAGAAGAGAAGGGACAGATGAAAAGATTCAGTTTAATACTTGTTTTTGCTTATGGACAATTTAGGGCTAATACTAAATCTGAAGGACTGTGCCCATCAACAGGACTTGTGAAACATTTTTGCCAGAGTCTCTCCTGAAGAATGCAAACATGCTATTAATACATGTGCAATGGGTTGGAGGTTGGGGAAGGAATATACACATCCAATCCGTCAGAACATGAAATGTGAAATATATGTTTTTTGTTGAAGGGAGGAATTGAAAGAAGAAAAGGTTTTTAATGTATGACATGTATTGACATAACGGAAGTAATATGG
Organism: Lithobates septentrionalis; assembly: GCA_037952835.1. Classification (NCBI taxonomy): domain Eukaryota; kingdom Metazoa; phylum Chordata; class Amphibia; order Anura; family Ranidae; genus Lithobates; species Lithobates septentrionalis. The sequence continues at coordinate 207,584 of JBBDGP010000864.1, read as the reverse complement.
TGCAGGTGCCCAGGTGACTGGCGCTTATACATAATAAGGTGTCGGTTGGCCAGACTAGAGGTTGGCCAGGTGACACATCAATGGGGTGAAAATTTCTTTGTATGGGGGGATACGCCTGGTTGATGTCTCACTGGAAAGGTTGAAACCCTGCACAGGTAATGCCAGTGAATACACACAGGAGCACGCTCCGTTAGATAAAGGGAACAAACGCTGGCTACCAGGGTACAATATGCCTTCACCACATGGCGCTGCAACATCTCACAGTGGTTGATAAAAACCTATTACCCTATATGTGCTGAGTATACACTGAATCAAGTGCAATCATTGTACCAGTGACTTGCTCCCAGAGATGTGCGGACACAGAATGAGGTTCATGCAGGGCGCGTATGTCTGAGGAGTAACCGGAAGAGGAGGGATGTATTCAGCCCTATATTGGGGGAATAGGAGCTGGGATGGATGTTGTTCATGGGGTGGACATCGGCCTCCTGAGGAACAAACTCACAGCCATAGCTTCAGAACTTAAGCGGGGCTTTGGTACTCAGAGAGATTGGTGGCATCCATGATAGCATTCAACAAAGTCACATAAATACCCAGGTTAAAGTGGCTCAAGATTTTGTCAACCATGTTGAGAGGTTGGTAGAGAATGTGATGGTATAGGACAGGAATCTGTCATTGGCTCTTGCATGCACGAAGTGGCAGGTGGAAGTGTCAACCAGCATTGAGCTGATTGTACAGTCTCCATATGAGGGACAGAGGCCTTATGAGTTAGCATCACCGCTCAGTAAGACTTTGCCAAACACGTCGCTTACACTGATTCAAAGTGGTGGTCGATTGCCTGGATGGGCTGTACCAGTTTGGATTGTGAAAGGTGTTATGCTGTATGATCTCAAATACAGAAGTGCAGACTCGGTCTGTATATTTGGTGGCATTAATGGGCTTACTGACTGGGGATTCTATCTTCTTGCGTTTGAGGCTAATTGCCCACATATGATCAAAGAAGCTGGAAGATGGAGGCAGGTTGATACTTCCCTTGGTCAGAAGCATGACCATGATGTCCTTTGTATGCCAGGTCAATACATGGTGGTGAACAAAAAAATGTTGGGAAGATATTTCATTCTGTATTCGGGATGGAAGGATCATTGCTGGGAAGGAAGCACCTGGGTATTATTTGGGACATAGACGAGTTTGTTTCCTTGTCCTAAAGAATGCCGATGTAACGTTAGTCATGGAACTAGATGGTTCTTTGAACCTAACAATAGGTAGGGGTGCATGGTATACCCTGGACATGGTCTCTTAAATCCAGGCACAGGGATGGAATTGTGTGGGTTTTGTCATTGTTGCAGATTTATATGTGTTGTTGGACTTGATATTTATATAGAAGGGTCGCCCAGTTATCTATGCAAGCTGGGGAACGAAGTGACGGTAGGGTCTCTGCGTACAAGTTAGAGACTTTGCTGCCAAGTCAGAGCCCTGCAATACCACTGACATGCCCAAAATCTGATGGGTCATAGGTATATATGTATATATTATGGTAATGGGTGATTTATGTCACGGTATAGTGTGATAAAGGTATATTTTAAGCTAGTAACATGGGCAAAAGGCCCTCCTCGAGACTCTATATCTGAAAGCTGGTTAAGATGCTGCTCTGGATGTGTGCTGGTGAATGATGAGTGTATGGACACCCCTTGCCTGTTTTATACCCCTTCATGAAGATGTTTGAAAGAAGAAGATACAGAATGGTGACATGGGAGCTGTCACGGAAGAATGATGTTGGTGTGTCACACAGTAGCAAAGCGGCACGTGTTGGGAAACACAGCACGTTAGGACCGTTATGGACTGTTCCACAGGAGCTGGTTCTGAGGCCTATGTTGAGAGGCGCAACATGCGTTAAGACATTTATGGACTGTTCCATAGGGGCTGTTTCTGCACATGTTGAAAACACAACACGTTAAGACAGTTAAAGACTGTTCTATAGGTACTGGCTTGGAAACACATGTTGGGGAGGAAACAGTTATGGACTGTTCAATAGGAGCCGTGTCTGAAGAAGGGTGGTATGCACCCTTTAAGCGAAAAGCGGCATATTTTGGATAGCAACATGGTTTAATATCTTACTTCTGGTATTTCACTTCCTGTTTGACACAGCCAGGTAGGAATGAAACACATCAAAGCTTTGTGATCAGAAGAACAATGCCTTGGCTCAAGCCCACCTGCTGTGACATGTGTGAGTACAAGTTTCAAAGAGACCACTGCTGCCAAGATGTCTATTGAAGATCTGACACAGGGCTAATAGAGACGCTGGCCCTGGTGGACAATATAGCATGCTTCCTGGAGAATGGGCAGACATTTGGGAGGGATACCTCTCGTCAATGTATATTGGATAAAAGGCAAATGGGGGTGGCTACGAGTGGGCGTGTATGTTTGAATGAAAGGAACACACAGGTTTTTGTTCTCTCTCTTGGTTGCTGAGAAGCCTGCTATAAGGGTGTTCCTCTGCTATCTTGGGACCTCGCTCTGACCGAGGGCTTGGGCCTATATTCCATGTGGCCCAGACTCCTTTTATCATCCAGAACCCGCAGAGGAAACCATGTGTGATAAGTATCTTTGATATTTCATTGCTGTTATATGTTGTAGAGATATGCTGTTAGTATAGTGTGTTCTGATTGTAAGCTATGTAACATTGTAATACCCTTTTAGTACTTTTATGATAGTTTCCTAACTCCTTTGAAATAAAATAAGATATTGTTTTACTAGCAGCACCGTGTGTTTGGTTTCATAGCTAACCTGGTATTATTGTGATATTAACAATAGCATGTGCTCAGAGTTTAATAGACCAACTAATTATAGGGACTAGATAAATTAATACACAGATATAATATTAATAATTTTATCGATTATTACAGATGTTAACAAATAGAAAAGACTATTCTGACATTCTGACCCCAGCATTTGTCATTCTTGTCCGAATAATTTTTGGCTACTACTGTCTATTGATATGTAAACCACTTTGTTAAATAAGAAATTAGTGATCAATAATAACATCTAGTTAACGTCATTAACTTTTGACAAGAAATATGTTGAACAATGCTATACCTGGCTCAAGCTGGGCTCCTCCACTTCTTCCTTCTTGCCTATTATATGTGCTCCTCAGGCCACCAATTTTGCACTTCAAATAGGGGATGGTTGCCGTGGGAATTACCTGCTTCACCAATTCCAGCAATTGATTCAGCGCTGCCTTCCTTTTTATTTTATTATTATAAAAAGGGTGTTTCACCTGCCACAGACAGGGCAGCTCCCTGTATTTATCAATGAAGTTGGGGAGGAAGTCAAGATCATTGAATCTATCCATTTTATCTGCAAGACACAACACAAGACAAACCCTAATGTCAGGCTAACCTCTCATAATCTTGTCCCAATATAAACCTCAATCTATAAGCAGTATAGGCCACTGATGCCCCAAGTTAAAATTGTACCTTTGTTAGCACAATCGGCGCTTGCGCTACTTCGTCCTCCGCTCACAGATTGTACGTACAACGCACGCGTGTTGTGCTTTATATACACTGCCCATGCGTGAAACTCCACCCCTGACCTTCTTTCTAGTTTATTCCCCGCCCCTTCTCTTTCGGCGCAGTAGGAGAGCACATGACGGAGACAGAGCAGGTGCATGCAGAGGAGAACAGCAACAACGAGGTGTGCAACGACGAGGTGTGCAATCCTGATTTAAAAAAGATAAAGGAAAACATCAATGATGTTCAACAAAAAATGAAAAACATCATTGATGTTTTAGGCAGAATCTAAAACACACAAAACTTGTACCATTTTGTCGAGGACTTTTTTATTTTAATTCAAATTTTATAGTATTTTAAAAGCCAAATTTTGAAGATGCACACAGTGTGTCAACATGTGCTATCTGCCATCATGGGATATCAAGGTACACATTTTGGGGGTGCAATCCCTTCCTCGCAACTCAAATAGGTGAGAGGAAGGGGTTGCACCCTCAAAACACGTCCATTGATGCCCCATGATGGGAGCTAGCACATGTTGACATTAGGCATGGGATCAGAAGGGAAATCCACATTTTCACTCCCAATTTGTGTGCATCTTCAAAATTTGGCTTTTACAGGGGTGACATCACCCCATCTGATGAAGGCAAGATCAAAACCGTTTTAACATACTAATGTCTGATATTGCTTTCATTTTTTCAAAGTTGAACTTTGTAAGTTCCTGAGTTGTGTATGTTATGGTTTTAAACATGCCTGTTTAACCAAAAAAAGGATATTTATAACGTCAAACATAAAAATGTTATACACCAAAGATGTTGGTTTGTTCAAAAACCCTTTTCTAACGCACATATGAATGTGCACAGAGTAAAATTTTTTATACTCAACAATGTGTGGCTTCTTCTTTCAATGCTCAATACCAGTTGGAGTAAGTTTGTTTTTACAGTGACAATGGGGGTTATTTACTAAAGGCAAATCCACTTTGCACTACAAGTGCACTTGCAGTGGAATTGTAGTGCAAAGTGGATTTGCCGTTAGTAAATAACCCACACAGTGCTCTAAAATTGGCCCCAATCAGGCCATTTTTGGGACTCCAAACAATTAATTAATGGTGCTGAAAAGGATGAATTACATATATTAACAACAAAAACAATGTGTGTGTGTGTGTAGCAGACCCACAACCTAATAGTTAGCTGAAGAAGAGATTGTCACCTCATGTATCAAATAAATTATATTTGCACTATTGAAGAAAATGTCCAAAAAGAAAAGCCCATTGGAGAACCTAGGAGACAGCTAACAGATACACAAGCAGGAAATCAAATGAAATATTAGTTCATTTTAAAATAAAATTTTGTTTTAAAAAAGTTTTATACATTTGCTGGCATATTAATGGCCCCCCTACCCGCAAAGTTCTCCAGATATTTTTGTCTGACATCGTGGGCCCTTTGGGGGGGCAAGCCAGGACGGCCAGCTTCAAGTGCCGTCAGGGTTGCTTGATCTAGAAATCTGGCCTCAGGCCCAACTGAGGCCACATAGTTCGTAGCATTTTTCTGTAGGAAATTGTGCAAAATGCAGCAGGCAAGCAACCGGAACCGGCTGGCCATTATGCTGAAAGCATTCTTCACCACTCTTCTGGCTCTGGCCAGCCGGTAGTTAAAAACCCTCTGGTCCGGGGTGAGGGTCCTCATCGGAAATGGCCTCATGAGATGGTCACCTAGCCCAAACGCTTCATCAGCGACTAACACCAGCCACGTTGTCTTCCACAGGTGGCAAGCCCAAGCCACCATTCTGGAGCCGTCTGGGCGATGATTCCACCATCCGACATCTGGCCATTCTTCCCCACGTCCACATACAGGAACTCGTATGTCACCGACACCACCGCCAACATCACTGTACTAAACCCATTGTAATTATAATAGTATGACCCTGATTTGGGGGGTGGGACGATGTGGACGTGTTTCCCATCGATTGCCCCTTCGCAGTTGGGAAAGTCCCACCGCTGGACAAAGTGGGATGCCACAGTCTGCAATTCCTGTGGGGTTGAAGGAAACTGTGGAGTCAAACAAAAAAAAAATTAGAACTTTTGCACATAAACATTGCAAGCAGATTAGACACAAACATTCTTGGCCAACATAAGTATAACATTTATTTTAAGGAGTATTTAAAGACAAAAGTATAAGGTCCACTTATCAGATTCCTCCTCCCTTCTGATGGCCCAGTGTAAAAATTTTATGGTGGGGGGGAGATGTTTTGGACAGGTAACCCTCTCCACTTCATTGAGAGCTGAATACATAAATAATGTGTGTTACTTTGGCCAGCCCCTCCTTACTTAAACTATTGGCAGCCCACTGGACAGGTAAGAAGTGTCATAATACAAATATATTAATACACACTGTCCAAATTGAAGCACGATTTTACATTCTACAATTACCTATCAAGATAATAGGAGAACAAAACTTTAAACAGTACCATTTGAAAGTATTCAGGCAGGCCCTTGCGCTACGTGCTTTAGTGAATTAATCCATCAATCTGACCACAAAAGAGGTAGGTATAGTGTGTATGGGTTTGACAGCAGATAGATAATTGGTATCGGTTGACTTAGCGGTTGCGGGGGAGAGAGGCTTCCAAATGAGTTTGGGCCCCCAAAAAAAAGCCTCTTGCACTATGCATGCATTTAAGGACAAAAATAACATTTGTACACATTTTAGGGGGTCTTTACGGTAAAGCACTACAATGGAGCTGACAAAATACATTGTTAAGTGACTAGGCTAGGTGTGTATCGCCCCAGGATAGCATGCTGGGGAGGTTAGTGAAGGCAAATATGCATGAAGGACAAAAAAGGAGCATTAAAAGCTTCCTGCATGCATAAGGACAAAGAGGACATTAACAGCATATTACAATCATGGTATGGTTTGAAATAAATACAATAGATTAGCATACATTAAACACATAGAATGTGATGTTAAAGGATAAAACTTACCTTAATATAGTCCTTCTGCGGGACCTGTATGATGGCAGAACAGGTCTCTGGAATAATGATTCCCAGAGCCTGGGGGAGATGCCTGTCGAGAACTTGATGTCCTGCAGACTTCTCCCCGTCGCCAAGTACCGCAAGGTGGCGACTAGCCTTTGTTCTGGAGTGATGGCTTGCGCATGCAGGTGTCCTGCTCGGTAATATAGGGGGACAGCAAAGCCGATAGTCAGTGAAAAACAGGGTCCGTCATCCGGGGATAATTCCTGAAATCATCAGGATTATTCTCCTGGATCTCCTGCAACAAAGGCATGTGCGAGAATTGGTCACGCTGGAGCAACCAATTGTTCATCCATGAACTCCTCCCCCTGTTCATGGACTAGGCTTGGGTCAAACTAAGAACCCCAACACCAGGCCCCTGCATAGCACGAACTCTATGACGAGTACATAAACGCAACATGGCTTCAAAACGGTCGGCTGGTCAGAACCAACTAACAGAACGCGCTGAAAATCAGAAAGTCCTGAGAAGAGCGAGCCTAAACAGAACGCACTGAAAAAACAGATACGAACTGACTACACGCACTGAAAAACAGATACGAACCTACAAGCACAAACTGAAGAGCAGTAACGAACTGAAAAACAAGATGGCTGAAAAGCGCAAATCATCAATCGCCAAACTTCTACTAACACGAGATTAGCAGAAGGAGCCCAAAGGGTGACGCACTGGCTATTGAACTTCCTTTTTCTAGTGCCACTGTACATATTGTACGTCAGCGCGTTCTTGCCGTTCGGAATTTCTGACAATATTTTTGCGGCTGTGTGTATGCAAGACAAGTTTGAGCCAACATCCGTCGGAAAAAAATCCACGGTTTGGTTGTCGGAAATTCGGATCGTCTGTACACGGCATAGTATTTTGCCAGAATTATTACCAAGTTCATGCATGGATCTTCTACCACGTGCTCCATGGTGAGTTTAAGATAGATCTAATAAAGCATGTATTTCAGAGTGTTTGTGTATATTTGAGGGTTCCTAGCTCCCTTCAGTCTAGCCCCATGTTGTGTGAGGGTGTCACATAGGACATATTTTAAAGCTTCCTGTTGTATCAGTGGAATGGAATAAGATGCATGAGCTAACACAAAATCGCAGATGGTTTCTTGTACCACAGTATCTTTATGTAGGGAATAATTTATCCTCCAAGAGGAGGTATTTTTTAGTGTATCCGGTATGATTCGGGTCTAAGAAATGTGAATCATGATCTAACCATATCTGTGAGCCAATGTGTGAGGCTGGGTGCCAGCTCAGAAGGGAAAGAACATAAAAAAAAAAAAACATCTATTCTACTATAAGAAGAGTGGGTACTATAAGAAGAGTGGGAGGGTAGATGCATGGCACGCACTCCACCCCACAGATTAAGATTTCACATTTTACTAATTGTAGTGACCACATGTGTTTTCCAACAAGATTGATGTCGGGTAAGTAAAAGTAACTTTTCAGAATCTATTCCAATTTTGACATAATCTTTTTGAATAGCATTTTCTGTCCTTGGCTTGGCAGGTACAGTATATGTTTGCAAGGGTAAACATCTCATTGTATAAGATGTAGCATAGGAAGAGGAACCTCCCATCTGGATCTCTTAGTTCTTGGGTTACTTGAATCAGGAGTGAGATATAGAAGCCAATTAGAAAAATGTGGTATAAAATAAACCTCGCGCTAGAGCGAACATAAACTGCTGCACCTTACAATTCTTGAATACAGAAAAAATATATACCAAATTGTGAAAAAAGTTGCACTGTCTGTGAATTAAAGAAATTAATCCCAAAAAAATCTCCTAACCAACAGGTATTGCACCCAAATTAGATACATTGAATTAACCTTGTGAAACAACTGTGTCCAAATAAAAATATATAACACTACAGTGACTAAAAAATTGGTGAAGGGTACGCTAGCCTAGTTTTTATTAAAGACTGCTGCACCTAAGACTCCCTGAATACCGGGAGATAAAATTACGTGAAAATAAAATTAAGTGTGCTGTTTGTAAAAAAATAAGCTATTATCAGAGCTCAAAACAAATACTAGTGCTATATGTCAACGTGTACAGCTGTTCACCCCTATATTACGATATGTAGAACAGCACAATAAATGAACACATTGTGAACAAACAAAAATGGCAATGGTGACATATATAATAACATAAGTAAAAAAACATTCAAAATATGTAACAAATTAAATATCCAAAAATGGAAAAAAGTCCCAAAAGCGACTGTAATATAGGTAGTTAGAACAAAACAGTCCCAAATAGTGTAAAGAGCTGAAAGAATGCGACTCCAAAAAATTTCAGAGTGTTGCATGTATCACCAATGTGCTAGGAGGATAAATGGCCACTTACCAGTCCTCGAAGGTCAAAAGGCATGTGTACAGCCCTCAGCTGAAAGGCATTGATCTGTAAAATGTCAAATGTAAACAATTGTCCATAAAAATATATCCTCCATTCCCAGATGATGCCTCATACAGAGAAACGTGTCGGGAGGAGATAGGAGCTGTGACGTCACTATGTTCTGGTCCAGCTGGTGTATTCCGTGGTTGGATCACTTTCTTTCTACTGCTATATTTTATCCATTTTTTTTATAGTGCAATGTGGTATTTTAAATTAATAAAAATGTTATGTGGACATACTGCATTATGAGTCTTCCTCTGTCTTGCATGTAACAAACACACTGCATCCTGAGTACAAGGGAGACCTGACCTGTGGCTCACACCGACTGTGATCACGGGTGTGTGGAGGCTGAGACGCCAGATGCCATGGAGATTATCCAGGAGTGTGGTTGTGAAAGTGACAGCTGGCTGCTTCTATGACATCACTTGATTCTATGCTTTGTATGATCTCCTATAATATAGAGATCATATCATTTTGCTAAGAGGCTTATATTTTTCTTTTGAGCACCGGTTGAACACGGTTAAAGACTCACAAATGTATCAGTTTAGATACTTAGAGCAGTACACTTTTATTCATCGGTTTTGAAGACACATTTGGACATTGTTTATCTCACATTTTTTATCTCACAAATATATTTTTTTTGACAATTTTGTTTAGATTTGACACTGTAGTGTTATATATTTTTATTTGGATACAGTTGTTTTACAAGGTTATTGTATTGTATTATTATTCATTGTATCTATTTTTTGGGATTCATTTCTTTGATTCACAGACAGCGCAACTTTTTTCACAAATTGATATAGAAGCCAATTGCCCGCCCCCCTGCCTACCCCCCTTAGTTTTCTTTACTGGATTATTACTGGTATTTTTTTTTGCCCTCTTTGTTTAAGAGCTTTATTAAAGCCCAACACCTATAACTAATCGCTGGGATGAAGAACTATAGAATTTACCATTTTACTTACCTGAAGTCTTGGTCACGTGACAATCCTCTTTATATACTTCCTGGTGTCCTTCAGGCATCCACTTCACTGCCTGCACAATGTGGACACTTCCTGTTGGTGGAGGTGACGTTGCAGGGTCTGGGTCCTCTCTCATAGGCTACGGATGCAGTAGAACCTATTGGGGTTGTGAATGCCCAACAAGATAATGATCAGGGAAAAATCCCTTGTCCCCAGGAAATTAGCTTGGCTCATAGAGGAAAATGTGACTTTGATCTATTACATTGTAGGATAGCTTAGGAAGCAGTTTGTGGAATTTAATGTATTTTTTTACCAGGAGTTGGGCTTTAAATTGCTTGAGCTGGTCCCTGCACAGTAGTTATCTGTGACAGCTAATCCTGTACCTGGACCCCACTAGACCAAAGATTACAGGACCTGCCTGTAATGTGACCCTCAGGCACTGGCCTCTGCTTCTTGTGGTCCTCCCCACACACGTAATGTACTAATTTGTTATCTGAAGAATGTCACTTGGGTTGATTTACTAAAGCCAAATAGGCTGTTCAGTTTCGAAGGGAAGTTGCACTGTACGGAGGACTTTTTCCTAGAGATTGGTAAATAAGATAACATTTCACTTTGCAAAGAATACCCAATCACATCTAAGGAAAATAGAAAAACAACATTTTTGCTTGCACATGTTTGGATTATGGGTATGAAAAGTGCTTCACCTCATTCATAAAGGGAATCGTCTAATTTGTTTTCTTTCAACCTGTTTGTTGAATAAAAAAAGTAATTATGTATGGCCAGCTTTATCCAAGTGTCTGATCTTTATTTTTTTAAAGCGGAGTTCCACCCAAAAGTGAAACTTCCGCTTAATTGCTTCCTCATCTCCCGGAAGCTTGGCCCCCTCCTCCTTCCTCCGCCGCCAGGTCAATCAGAAAGCTCAGCGCACTTCGCGCTTGCATAGTAGGGAACCAGGCGTGAAGCAGAAAGGCTTCCCTTACCTGGAATGGTGGCGGCTGCACCCAACAGTCAATCCGAAAATTGCCTGGGGTGCTGACATAGCAGGCTCCCTGGACAGGTAAGTGTCCATATAGTAAAAGTGAGCAGTATTTGCAGCTGCTGACTTTTAATATATTTCCCCAAGGCGGAACTTGGCTTTAATGCTCTGGACTTTGGTACCCCAGTATACACAGCCCTGAATTATTTAGGTTATCTTCACTCTGGGACTTCTTCCTATGTTACCTGAATCGTGTCTTCCCTTTTTTTCTTAACAGTCTATTTGATCTTAAAGTGGTGTTCCAGCCTCAAAAATGTTTAGGTTGATTTTCCATGCACTTCTATTGAGTGTGCACTACCTTTTATAGCACATATTAAGCATAACCTGATAGTTCTAGCACCACATAAGCTGCTATACATAATCCCAAAAAATGAATGCACATCACCGATTTTTACAGCATTACAGAAAGTTTCTTGGTACATAGGTTAAAAACATTACATAAAAGCAGATGAAATATATCTATCTATACCATCCCTGAAAAGGCACAATTTCCTGCTAAGCCCCATTAGTCATATACAGTGCCTTGAAAAATTATTTATACCCCTTCAAATTTTCCATATTTTGTCATAATGTCAAAAACGTAAATGTATTTTATTGGGATTTTATGTGATAGACCAACACAAAGGGGCACATAATTGTGAAGTGGAAGGAAAATAAAAAAAATGGTTTTTAAAATTTTTTACAAAAAAATATCTTAAAAGTGTGGCGTGCATTTGTATTCAGCCCCCTTTACTCTGATACCCCTAACTAAAATCTAGCAGAACCAAGTCCCTTCAGAAGTGACCTAATTAGTAAATAGAGTCCACCTGTGTGTAATTTAATCTCAGTATAAATACAGCTGTTCTGTGAAGTTCTCAGAGGTTTGTTAGAGATAAAGGGATAAAGTTGTGAAGTTTAAAGCAGGGTTAGGTTATAAAGAAAAATATCCCAAGCTTTGAACACCTCACGATGCACTGTTCAATCCATCATCTGAAAATGGAAAGAGTATGGCACTACTGCAAACCTACCAAGGTACGGCCGTCCACCTAAATTGACAGGCCGGGAAGGAGAGCATTTATCAGAGAAACAGCCAAGAGGCCCATGGTAACTCTGGAGGAGCTGCAGAGATCCACAGCTTAGGTGGGAGAATCTGTCCACAGAACAAATATTAGTCGTGCACTCCACAAATCTGGCCTTTATGGAAGAGTGGCAAGAAGAAAGCCATTGTTGAACGAAAGCCATAAGAAGTCCTGTTTGCAGTTTGCGAGACGCCATGTGGGGAACACAGCAAACCTGTGGAAGAAGGTGTTCTGGTCAGATGAGACCAAAATTGAACTTTTTGGCCTAAAAGCAAAACGATGTTATATGATATGTGACGGAAAACTAACACTGCACATCACCCTGAACACACCATCCCCACCGTGAAACATGGTGGTGGCAGCATCATGTTGTGGGCATGCTTTTCATCAGTGGGGACAGGGAAGCTGGTCAGAGTTGATGGGAAGATGGATGGAGCCAAATACAGGGTAATCTTAGAAGAAAACCTGTTAGAGTCTGCAAAAGACTTGAGACTGTGGCGGAGGTTCACCTTCCAGCAAGGCAACGACCCTAAACATACAATGGAATGGTTTAGATCAAAGCATTTTCATGTGTTAGAATGGCCTAGTCAAAGTCCAGACCTAAATTCAACTGAAAATCTGTGGAAAGACTTGAAAATTGCTGTTCACAGATGCTCTTCATCCATTCTGACAGCTTGATCTATTTTGCAAAAATGAATGAGCAAAAATGTCACTCTCTAGATGTGCAAAGCTGGTAAAGCCATACCCAAAAAGACTTGCAGCTGTAATTGCAGAGAAAGGTGGTTCTAAAAAGTATTTACTCAGAGGGGCTGAATACAAATGCACGCCATTTTATATTAAGATATTTATTTGTAAAATATTTTGAAAACCATTTATATTTTTCCTACCACTTTACAATTATGTGCCACTTTGTGTTGGTCTATCACAGTGATGGCGAAGCTTGGCACTCCAGATGTTTTGGAACTACATTTCCCATGATGCTCAAGTACACTGCAGAGTGCATGAGCATCATGGGAAATGTAGTTCCAAAACATTTGGGGTGGCAAGGTTCGCCATCACTGGTCTATCATATAAAACCCCAATAAAGTACATTTACATTTTCTGTTGAACATGACAAAATGTGGAAAATTTCAAGGGGTGTGAATACTTTTTCAAGGCACTATATATATATATATATATATATATATATATATATACTGTACTGCTCAAAAAAATTAAAGTAACACTTTGAAAAATATCTGATCTCAATGGAGAAAAATATCATGCTGGATATCTATACTGATATGGACTGGGTAATGTGTTAGGAATGAAAGGATGCCACATTGTTTGATGAAAATGAAAATTATCAACCTACAGAGGGCTGAATTAAAAGACTCCCCGAAAATCAAAGTGAAAAAATTATGCAGCAGGCTAGTCCATTTTGCTGAAATTTCATTGCAGCAACTCAAAATGGTAGTTTGTATGGCCCCCACATGCTTGTATGCATGCCTGACATCATCGGGGCATGCTCCTAATGAGACGACGGATGGTGTCTTGGGGTATGTCATCCCAGATCTGGACCAGGGCATCACTGAGCTTCGGAACAGACAGAGGTGCAACCTGGCGGCGTCCGATGGACCAAAACATAATGTCCCAGAGGTGGTATATTGGATTTAGGTCAGGCAAGCGTGGGGGCCATTTAATGGTATCAGTTCCTTTATCCTCCAGGAACTGGCTACATACTCTCGGGCAATGTTTTTGTACCATTCTTTATTCATGGCTGTGTTCTTAGGCAAAATTGTGAGTGAGCCCAATCCCTTGGCTGAGAAGCAACCTCACACATAAATGGTCTCAGGCAGGGGCGTTGCTAGTTGGCAAAAAAAACAGGGGATTCAGCCCAAAGTCTGAGCCCAGCACCAGGGGGTTGTTACCTCCCTGACGCGCACTGACCTACCTGACGTGCACTGACCTACCTGACATACAGTGACCTACCTAACGCACACTGACCTACCTGACATACACTGACCTATCTGACATACACTGACCTACCTGACATGCCACTGACCTACCTGATGCGCAGTGACCTACCTGACATACACTGACCTATCTGACATACACTGACCTACCTGACACACACTGACCTACCTGACATACACTGACCTACCTGACACACACTGACCTACCTGACATACACTGATCTACCTGACATACACTGACCCAGACTGACACACACTGACCTACCTGACCAGACTTCAGGTGACTTGACCTCCCCCTGCAGCTCAGCCATAGTGTGCGGCGCGCCCATTACAGTAGAGTAGACAGTAGACAGCAGGCACTTCAGGCAGCCAGAGCCAGGACAGGAGAGGAGAGCCACCCGCCCAAGTGCTGAGTGAGGATCTTCTCACAGTGATGCGGCGGCCACATTGTAATTCCCGCCTTCTGTAGCCTGCAGCACCTATGATGGACGTGACACATCCCGTGGTCCTGGCATTGGACCAGTGGGACGTCCATCATAGGTGCTGCAGGCTCCAGAAGGCGGGACCTGCTATGTCACTCGGCTGCGCTCAGGGTCAGATCGGCCCCCGATTGGGCTCGGGGCTAATAATAGAATTGTGCATGCCCGAGACTCAGGGCTTTTTGGGGACCCACTCGGGGCTCCAACCCTTCTCAGCCCCCCTCCCGACGCCACTGGTCTCAGGATGCTTTACTGTTGGCATGACACAGGACTGAGGGTAGTGCTCACCTTTTTTTTCTACAGACAAGGTTTTTTCCGGATGCCCCAAATAATCGGAATGGAGATTCATCAGAGAAAATTACTTTACCCCAGACCTCAACAGTCCAATTCCTGTACCTTTTGCAGACTATCCAGGTCCGGATTTACTCCCTTTGCCGCCCCAAGGCCAGGTCCTTCAATGCTGCCCCCCCACACATACACCACCATTCTCGTCCTTTATCGATGACTGCTACAATAGATCAATTAAAAACATATCTCCACACACGTGAACACTGAAAATAACTGGCTTTAATTGTACAGACAGAAAATACTCTGTAATGCAGAAAATGCCTTTTAAAGATTATAGCAGTAAGAAACTCCCTACAGTTTTTTAGTTCTAACTTTTCTTTTGGCAAACTCATCGATAATATCTTCGTAGGACAAAGTATTTAAAAGTTCCGACTCAATGGCAAGTAAAGGCTGTGGACATACCACAGGAGGTGGACAGAGGCCGCGGACATACCACAGGAGGTGGACAGAGGCTGCGGACATGATAGTGTCCTCCTCACCCCCTCCCAGTAGCTTCTCTGTCCACCATCATATTACTTCTCCACATCATCAGTGTGCTGTGTCCTCCTGTGCCCCTTTCACCTCTCCACAGGTCAGGGCAGCACAGTGCTGCCCTGACCTGTGGAGAGGTGAAAGGGGCACAGGAGGACACAGCACACTGATGAATGATGTGGACTGGAGAAGTAATATCATCGATGGTGGACAGAGCATATCAGTCTCTGTCCCCTGCATGGCATGGCTTCTGCCTCCCGGGGCTTCCAGTAACATCCCCCTCTCTCTTTCCCTGTCCCCTTTTTTACTATGGATATCCCCCCCAGCTTCACTCTCCTCCTCCACCTCAGTGTCCACCTCACCGTCACCGGCTGCTCGGCTCCTCCGCGGCTTCGCCTATGACGAGTGCACTGCACAGTTGCCGGCCGCCGTGGTCTACACTCTTGATCTTTTAAAAAATGGCGCCGGGCAGCGCAATCACGTTACTGCGCACGAGCCGCCCGGCCGAGCGTGTACGAGCTTTCCCAAGCACGGCCGGCTTCGGAACGGCACATGCGCTGTTGCGTGGTCGGCTCGCGGCCATCTTTTTTACGGGCACCGGGCAGCCTGAAAGGGGGGGGGCCTTGAAAGCCGAGAAGTCACCGCAGGAGCGGCGCCGCCCCTGCACCACTGCCGCCCCGAGGCCTGGCCTGTGGGTGAGGCCTGGCCTGTGGGAAATCCGGCCCTGAGAATATTAGTCTGTCCCTGTTTTTTTTCCTGTAGAGAAGTTGTTTCTTTGCTGCCCTTCTTGACACCAGGCCATCCTCCAGAAGTCTTCGCCTCACTGTGCAAGCAGATACGCTCAAACCTGCTTGCTGCCATTTCTGAGCAAGCTGCACTGGTTGTGCCCCGATCCCGCAGCTGAAACAACTGTAGGAGACGACGGTCCTGGCGCTTTCTGGACTTTCTTCACAAATGCAGTGGAAATTTTTTTATAGGATTAAGTTAATTTTCATGGCAAAGAGTGGACTTTGCAATTAATTGCAATTCATCTGATCACTCATCTTAACATTCTGGAGTATATGTAAATTGCCATCATAAAAACTGAGGCAGCAGACTTTGGGAAAATAAATATTTATGTCATTCTCAAAACTTTTGGCCACGGCTGTAGGCATGATGCATCTTTCATCTGCTGCATTAAGTTTCCTTGACCGACCACTGCGTCTATGATCCTCAACGTTTCCAGTTTCTTTGTGCGTCTTCAAAAGAGCTTGAACAGCACATCTTGAAACCCCAGTCTGCTTGGATTCTTTGCCTGGGAGAGACCTTGCTGATGCAGTATAATTGCCTTGGGGATGATTTACTAAAACTGGAGAGTGCAAATCCTGGTGCAGCTCTGCATAGAAACCAAACAGCTTTCAGTTTGTTTGGTTTTTGTCAAAGCCTTATTATTGATTGCACTGAACTTAGAAGATTATTGGCTACCATGCACAGCTGTGCCAGATTTTGCACTCTCCAGTTTTAGTAAATCATCCCCTTGTGTGTTGTTTCTGTGCTCAGTCTTACGGAGGTGCATGACCTGTGACATGAAACGGTCTTTCACAACCTCATCTTTGTAGCAGAGTTTGGCTGCTCCTCACGCAGTTTTTAGCCTCCTATGCAGCTATTTCTGTTTCAGTTAAAGTGATTGTAAAGTCTCGTTAAAAAAAAAAAAAAATAACAAACATGTTATACTCACCTGCCCTGTGCAGTTGGTTTTGCAAAGAGCAGCCTGGATTCTCCTCTTTTTGGGTCCCTCTTCGGCTCTCCTGCCCCCTCCCTCCCATTGAATGCCCCCACAGCAAGCAGCTGGCTATGGGGGTACCCGAGCTAAACTGCAGCTCCATGTATCCATGCAGACACGGAGCTGTGGTTCAGCCCCACCCCCTCTCCCTCCTCATTGGCTATCTGACTTTGATTGACAGCAGCAGGAGCCAATGGTGCCACTGCTGTGTCTCAGCCAATGAGGAGGGGAGTCCCGGATGGCGGAGGCAGTCGTTGACATCGCTGGATAGAGATGGGGCTCAGGTAAGTATTAGGGGGGCTGCTACACGTAGAAGGCTTTTTATCTCCATGCATAGAATGCATGAAGATAAAAAATGTCTGCCTTTACAACTCCTTTAATTATTGTGTTTCAACTTACATATGAAATTGATGAGAATTAGCACCTGCTTGGTATAACTGGTTAGTCATCTGACTCTTATCCTACAAAATTCCTGCCATGTAAGAGAGCAAGAGTTGTTGCTGAATTTGCAGGGTAGTCACACCAAATATTGACCTGAATTAGATTTTTCTTCTGTTCGCTCGCATTTTTTACATTTATAAGATTAAACAATTAAAATATATATTTCTGAAGGCATTCTTACTTTGCCTAAAACCTTTGCACAGTGTGCCCATTAATATATACACACACAAACATACACAGAAGGTACATGGATTTGACGTGTATATCTTTTTCTTAGATTTCTATTCTTTTAATTTCTTACCAATTATTCTACAACTTTTGCTTTTCTCGTTTCTCTCCTTCTCTTGGTTTTCTCTATTTTGTTCTCCCTTTACAGATTTTCATTTATCAAAGGGATATATTAAAATCCTTGTTGCTTTGTTGGCTAAGAGAAGCCTGACAATTTCTGGGACAATTTGGATAACAAAAGTCAAGGTGTTTTTCTGATGTATATTTTCTTTATACAGTTGAAAATTAGTTTCTATATAAAAGTACTGCCAGAGTGGTGAAGAAATGAAAATTATACTCTGCTATCAGTGTTTTATGAAATAAGTCAAATGCAAATGGAAAGTGTCACATAGTTATATGTAGATGTTATGCATTTCAAAGAAAATTATTACTTTGCAGATGACAACTCAATCTCTGTCTCTTTATGGTTTTTGTTGCGCACTATGTGAATGTTCTATATGAAAATAGTGTAAGGCTATAGCATTTGTACTATCTGCTTTGTTGTACTACTAATGGAATCTATTCAGGTTCTCTTTACAGAAACATTCTGGAAGGCAGGTGTTTGAGAAAACCTGTTTTTGTACAGTGTATGCATTATTGTGTTTGATTTGGGAAATATATCAGACCAAAAGCTTTTGTCGTGTTTCATATTGTAATTTACTTTATGTTTTTCTGCATTGGACTCATAAATGTATTATGGACAAGGATAGTTTTATTCATATCTATCTATCTATCTATCTATCTATCTATCTATCTATCTATCTATCTATCTATCTATCTATCTATCTATCTATCTATCTATCTATCTATCTATCTATCTATCTATCTATCATCTATCTATCTTTTCCTATTTGTGTTTGAGATAATTGCCCCCTGTTTGGGCGATCGAAGCAAAGAATTGTCAATAATTTGTTTATACTTGATTAGTTGAAACACCTAAATTATCCCCTAAATATCAATGGCATTTCAGCAGATTTGTAAGAGCAGGCAAAGCTTATCCATAACCTATTACCCATTCCTGATCAACCTTTATATTAATGTAGTGCTGGTAGATTTACAATCTACCGCAGATTAGGTAAATTTAGTGAATTGGGTGTTAGGAAGGTTAAAAGTTTGCCTCTGTTCCAGCTTGGCTGACGTTGTGTGTGTTTCCGTGCTGACCGGTGGGTGTCGCTGTTACCATTAGTCAGTGTTGGAAAGGCAACGTGTCGAAGTGTATAGATGCTCCTCTGTCTCGGAGACAAACTCAGTGGAGGTGGTCCTCCGAGTTGCATTCTGGGAAGGGGGTATTTATGGGACAGACGCCATGTTCTAAGGTCATTTTACAGCCATCTGCTGGCCCTCCTGGCCGACAGGTATGCGTTAAGGAGCTACCTCGTGGTCCTCCGATCGGGGGGCCCACGATGCTGCAGCGCAGGGGTGGGTCCAGAGGCTTATCTGGTGCCTACCACCGCGGCTGAGGAATGGTCCTGAGCTGTCGGTCCTGTGTGACGAAGCTGGACAGCCGAGGAGATCCCAGGGGAGGACCCGTCTTGGAGAGATCACGCAGCGTGCTGGTCTATAGAGGGGCCTGGTGACTCGGTTGCAGGACGTATCCAAGAAAGAAGTGACCATACAGCATAGTGTCGCCGGTTCGGCTTAAAGGTTCAGGCACTGTGACTGACTGTTCACTGCAGAAGATCTGATACATCCTGTGGCAGAGGATAGTGCAGATTTACCCCCCCAAGTAAGTCTGTAGCAGAGACTTTAGATTTGTGCTGCGTACTGGCTGCTAGACCGGTGAGAGAGGCCTATCCAGACGAGCATAGAGTGCGTCCCACAAGGGGAGCGCATTCCACCTAATTATCTGAAATCTACCGGGACATTTGTCGCTAAGACATTAGAAGAAGATATTTGAGTTTCTCCTGAAGGTTTCCTTTTCCACCTCTTTCCTGCTACTTCCTAAAGTTTGACTGTTTAATAAAGCATTGAAAACATACTTCAGTGTTGGTGCGTGTGTCGTCTAGCAGTAAACTCAACGGAACCCCTAGACCGGTGCCGGTGAAACAGAGGGAAGCAAAGTGAAGGTAACAGACCCATTTAAACCAGCAGCTCCACCGTGAGTTATTGCTACATTAACATTCTACCAATAAATCCGCCATGTCAGATGAATATTTATCGATATTTCTGCTGTACTGCAGTCATGCATTTCAGGGGGGATTGCTGCACCTGCAGGACCAGTCTGCTCCTAGCAACCTCAAGTACAATCAAGATATCAGAAATCACTCTATTTGCAACTTACATCCCTAAATCCTGGAGAGAATATTAACATGTTTAGCCATTTATGGTAATCACGTTGTTGAATTACTTTATTACATTAGTAGTATTTTCTTCTGCTTGCAGTCTTTTAAGGCCTCTTTCAGATGTGCGGTAATACTTACCACTCTTTGAAAAGCGATTACCATTGCATTGTTATTTAGAGGGCAGTCTAGCAGCAGCTGACAGGCTTCAGGAGTGGATAGCAGCATTTTTTTGTCTTACCTTAATTAGTAAATTGGAAAAGGGCGCTGCAACTGCGAGCTGAGGAATCAGCTCAAGGCTCTACTGCAGCTCCATTGAAATCAATGAGTTTGACAGGTGTACCGCCTGTAAAACTCAACAGCTCAATGTAAAAGTGCAACGTCTTGGCATGTGTACAGCCCTGTCTGGCTGTATTTTTACAATTCAGGTGGACTTTAAAAACAGGGCTCATCCACCTGTTTGAAATAGCCCAAACTAGAGATTTCTGGAAATTTTGAAGCCATGGGAAAAAAACTTTTTTCGCTGTTTGTTATGGAAAAAATTGAAATTTTGGAAAAATTAAAAAAAATACTAAATTCAGTGTGACGCAGTTACAAATTGAAAGTTGTTTTGAGTACACTGGGAAGGTACAATGCAGTGTATATAAAAATATTATAGTTGAAATACAGTACAGCTTATTCAGTAAATAAACTGAACTTGCTTTTTAAGGCTGCGTTCACATATGAGCACGCAGTCGCTCACAGCAGGAGTCTGGTACGTCCTCGTTCACCGATTCAGGTCCGATTTCAGCCCGAATTTTTGGTTGAATTCGTACCTGAAATGTACCAAAAGACGCACAGGGCTCCTGTGCAGATTGATACGGAGCCACTGCGGAGATATGTGTACCGTCTCCATAGAGAGCTGGTCACAATCTCCTGCTGTGCGAATTGGATTTGGGGAAACCTGCATCCGATTTGCACTAGTGTGAACCCAGCCTGAAATGTTACTTTTTATTAAAAATGGAATAACAAAGATTGTATATGGGTAACCACCCTCATAATACCGGTAATTTAAATGCTTCTTGCCAGTTTGCATTTTCAGTTAATGACACTGCCGAACCAGAAGCATATATTGCTCATTTTACTGAGAGGAGGAAAAAAAAAACAATTTACTGAGCAGACTATAGGTAAATCTTATCTTAGGGATGGTGGAGAACATGGTTAAAAAAGATAAACTAATTTGTCAGACAAATGTACCCTCTTACGTGTCAAATTAAGGCTTGAGAGGACAGAGACTAACATCTACCTGTATTGTAACCTCAACAATAACCCAACTGTAAGAGGTACAAGATGGAGTCCACAAGCAAACTAACCTAATTCCAGGATTTGCTGGTCTTCAGCTGAGAGAACAATAATTTAATACCTTACATAAAGCCTCAGAAATCTTTCATTAAGATCTTCATGTTATGTAGTTTGAATGTCATGTCAAAGATATATTATTTATCATTGTAAATTAACATATTCCACTTCCTTTCTTTTTTTTTTTACAAAAAAAAGCAAAAAAACGGCTTTGAACAAAAACAGGAAAAAAAGTTTTTTTTTCCCAGTCCTTTCCATCTCTAGCTCTTACATCTTTTCTCCCTGCCAGTAAAAGCTACACAACGAAAGTTGTCTGGTCCCTAGCACCTTCCTGTTAGAGTAGCTGTGGATGGGTGCATATCTGAGTAGATTCGAGGTTTGGGTTTATTGCTACCATGGGTTTCAGGTGAATCTCTGAGGTTTGAGATTTTCGGCTCTGGCAAATTTATGTGCAGATTCCCCCAGGATATTTTTTTTTTAATCCATAATGCCTTGACTATGGGCATTTCCTTAAATATGGGCAATGGTTTTATAAGAGCCTTGGACTAAGCCAGCAGCCTCCCTATAAAAGAGAGGGGGTGCACAGAGCAGCCATAATGTCAGTGAATTGGAAGTTGTTATACACAGTATGTTATAATGAAAGCAGAAGACTGTATAGGGAGAGATTATGCTCAGTTAGGAAACTGTACTTTAATTCTAATAGCTAGTTATTTGGCAATTATCCTTTTTAGCAGCTGTCTAAACCATAGCACTTTTTTTTTCTTTTGCAAGGCTTTTGTTTCAGGGTTGGTATGTTGGCATTTTCATTTTTTTTTGGGGGGGGGGTCTATTTTTATTTTATGTTAATAGAGCCTTTTTTAAGTTTGGGCTGTTTCACTTGTTACTAAGCATCTGTTCTTGGAGCTGTCTTTTGTTCATAGTATGCTGCTGCATCGTTTGAAAGAAAAGGGATGCAGCTACTATAAGTGCAAAAAACAATGTGCACCTAAACCACCATACATTATAATATTCACATTCACCGTGGCCTCTATCCTCATAGATACATTAAAAGTTAGGCATACACCAGTTAGATATGATTAAAACTGTCCCACTAATGGTAATTTTACACTACTGTATTCCCTGCAGTATCTTAATTATTTTTTAAAACCCTAGCTCCCTCTGCCAGCTGATTTTACACTACTGCATCATCTGCGGTCTCTTAATCATACATAGTTACATAGTACATAGTTACATAGTAGGTGAGGTTGAAAAAGACACAAGTCCATCAAGTCCAACCTATGTGTGTGATTATATGTCAGTACAGTATTACATTGTATATCCCTGTATGTTGTGGTCGTTCAGGTGCTTATCTAATAGTTTTTTGAAACGATCGATGCTCCCCGCTGAGACCACCGACTGTGGAAGGGAATTCCACATCCTTGCTGCTCTTACAGTAAAGAACCCTCTACGTAGTTTAAGGTTAAACCTCTTTTCTTCTAATTTTAAAGAGTGGCCATGTGTCTTGTTAAACTCCCTTCCTCGAAAAAGTTTTATCCCTATTGTGGTCACCAGTACGGTATTTGTAAATTGAAATCATATCCCCTCTCAGGCGTCTCTTCTCCAGAGAGAATAAGTTTAGTGCTCGCAACCTTTCCTCATAACTAATATCCTCCAGACCCTTTATTAGCTTTGTTGCCCTTCTTCGTACTCGCTTCATTTCCAGTACATCCTTTCTGAAGACTGGTGCCCAGAATTGGACAGTATACTCTAGGTGCGGCCGGACTAGAGTCTTGTTGAGCTGGAGACTTATTATTTTATCTCTGGAGTTAATCCCTTTTTTAATGCATGCCAATATTCTGTTTGCTTTGTTAGCAGCAGCTTGGCATTGCATGCCATTGCCGAGCCTACTACTACGACCCCCAGGTCCTTTTCCATCCTAGATTCCCCCAGAGGTTCTCCCCCCAGTGTATAGATTGCATTCATATTTTTGCCACCCAAATGCATTATTTTACATTTTTCTACATTAAACCTAATTTGCTCTGTAGTTGCCCACCCCATTAATTTCTTCAGATCTTTTTGCAAGGTTTCCACATCCTGCGGAGAAGTTATTGCCCTGCTTAGCTTAGTATCGTCCGCAAAATCAGAGATTGAACTGTTTACCCCATCCTCCAGGTCGTTTATGAACAAATTAAATAGGACGGGTCCCAGCACAGAACCTTGAGGGACCCCACTACCCACCCCTGACCATTCCGAGTACTGCCCATTTATCACCACCATCTGAACTCGCTCTTGTAGCCAGGTTTCAATCCATGTACTCACCCTATGGTCCATGCCAACGGACCTTATTTTGTACAGTAAACGTTTATGGGGAACTGTGTCAAATGCTTTTGCAAAATCCAGATACACCACGTCGGACCTTCCTTTATCTAGATGTAGATAAAGGATGTAACCTCGTAGAAGGTTAATAGATTGGTTTGGCAAGAACGATTCTTCATAAATCCATGCTTATTACTGCTAATGATACCGTTCTCATTGCTAAAATCTTGTATATAGTCCCTTATCATGCCCTACAAGAGCTTGCATACTATTGATGTTAGGCTAACTGGTCTGCAATTCCCAGGGATGTATTTTGGGCCATTTTTAAATAATGGTGCTACATTGGCTTTTTTCCAATCAGCTGGTACCATTCCAGTCAGTAGACTGTCGTAAAAATTAGGAACAATGGTCTGGCAATTACTTGACTGAGTTCCCTAAGTACCCTCGGGTGCAAGCTCTCTGGCCCTGGTAATTTATTAAGTTAAGTTTATGTTAAGTTTCCCAAGTCTAATTTTAATTCTGTCCTCTGTTAACCATGGAGGTGCTTCCTGTGATGTGTCATGAGGATAAACACATCAGTTTTGGTTACTGAAGCCGCAAAAATGACAAATTGGGTGAAATGTGCAGCGCTTATGTGATCATATAAACCATAACAAATAATATGAGTACCAAAAAGTGATGTGCTCGAAAATACTCCAAGCAGTCCTCTATTATGACATGTGATGTCTATAAACAGTGGAACTTGGACGTGTGATGTCCAAAAAAAGTCAGTGACAAACTTCAATCAGGTGTGATGATAACATGTGGATATGATATAGTGACAGTATTTAACTTCAAATATGTATGATGTAATAACAGTTGATAGTAGATCCACCACCAAAGACACCAGAAGCTGCTTACCAGAGGGATTGAACTCAAATAGGTGTACACCTAGTGAGTCAATCAAGCTTTGTGGTATAATATACCAAGGGGATCAGATGCTCTATGCAGATATGACCTCCAGATGGACTTCCGAACAGGTGTAAGGTATAGATGGACTCAATAGATATAGGCAGTTAGCCTCACCATTAAAAGAAAGAGGAAGGCATATAGCGTAACTCCGTATGGGAATTTTAATACATGAAAAGCAAAGGAAATACACTCACGTGTTTAGCAGTAAAATCAAGCGCTTGTATAAAAGAAGACAGTGGTCTCAGCATATCCTCCCTGGTTACTGAAGCCCCTTGAATCTCCTATGAAGACTGAGAAGAATAAATTCAATACCTTTGCCATCTCCCCATCCTTTGTAAACAGATGTACTTCCTCATTCTCTATGGGGCCAATATGGTTTGTCCTCCCTTTTTTACTGTTTACATACTTAAAGAATTACTTGGGATCTTTTTTTGCTCTTCTCTATGTGTCTTTCGTGTTCTAACTTAGCTGCCCTAATTGCACCCTTACATTTCTTGTTGCATTCTTTATAAATTATGAATGCTGATGATGATCCCTCAACCCTGTATTTTTTGAAGGCCTTCTCCTCTGCTTTTATATGCATTTTTACATTGGAGTTAAGCCATCCAGGACTTTTGTTCGCTCTTTTAAATTTATTACCCAATGGAATGCATTGGCTAATTCCCTTATTCAATATGCTCTTAAAGCAAACCCATCTCTCCTCCGTGTTCTTTGTTCCTAAGATTTTAGCCCAATTTATGCCTTCTAGCAAGGTTCGTAGTTTAGGGAAGTTGGCTTTTTTGAAATTCAGTGACTTTGTATTCCCCTTATGTTTCCTATTTGTGTGATTTATAATGAAGCCAATTGACCTGTGATCGCTGTTTCCTAAATTGCCCCTGTATTTCCACATCCGTGATCAGGTCTGTGTTGTTGGTAATCAGTAGATCCGCTTTATTTCTAGTTGGTGCGTCTACCATCTGACCCATGAAATTGTCCTGCAAGACATTTAGGAACTGGCGAGCCTTAGACAAATGCGTGGTTCCCTCCGCCCAGTCTATGTCTGGATAATTAAAATCCCCCATTATGATAATATTTCCCATCCTTGCTGCTAATTCAAATTGTGATAAGAGATCCGTCTCCCCCTCCTCCCCCAGGTTAGGGGACCTATAGCATACTCCCAGTATTATTTTCCCCTTAGCTTCATTCCTTTGGAGCTCTACCCATAAGGATTCCACCTCCTCCCTAGCTCCCTTAGTGATGTCATCTCTCACATTCACTTGTACATTATTGTTGATATATAGGCAAACCCCTCCCCCTTTTTTATCCTCTCTATCCCTGCAATTAAGGGTATACCCTTGAATAGTTGCCAGCAATTTATGAGAGCTTTTGAACCAGGTCTCTAAAATTCCTACAAAATCCAAATCCTCCTCGTACAACAGTATCTCTAGTTCACCCATCTTGTCCGCCAGGCTTTTGGCATTGGTGAACATGCCACGTAGTTTAGACCGGTCGCATACTATCCTCCTATTGGGTGTTCCGAGATTACAAATAGGACTTGTTACTATACTTACCTTGGGTTTATGTGCTTTAATCAACCTACCACTAATGCCCCAATACTACCCTCTGGAATATGTTCTGTGCTGACTATCTCTACCTCTGAACCCTCCCCCCCACCGCCTAGTTTAAAAACCCCTCTAACTTTTTGGCCATCTTCACTCCCAGCAGATCTGCACCCACCTAATTTAGGTGCAGTCCGTCCCTTCTATAGTACTGGTGATCGACTAAGAAAGTTGGCCCAGTCCTCCAGGAACCCAAACCCCTCCTTACTACACCAGCTCCT
Organism: Lithobates septentrionalis; assembly: GCA_037952835.1. Classification (NCBI taxonomy): domain Eukaryota; kingdom Metazoa; phylum Chordata; class Amphibia; order Anura; family Ranidae; genus Lithobates; species Lithobates septentrionalis. The sequence goes on along the minus strand of JBBDGP010000864.1, from coordinate 181,224 downwards.
CAGCCACTTGTTTACTTCCCTAATCTCCCTCTGCCTTTCTGGTGTGGCTCGAGGTACCGGTAGTATTCCTGAGAATACTACCTTGGAGGTCCTTTTCCTCAAATTAGCTCCCAAGTCCCTAAAATCATTCTTTAGGACACTCCATCTGCCTCTGACTTTGTCATTGGTGCCAACATGCAGCCTTCCCCAACCCCTCCCAGTAATCTGTCCACCAGATCCATAATGTGCCGAACGTGAATGGTTCAGATTGTCCTCTCTGTCCTTCTAAGAATTGAGTCCTCTACCTTCAGAATCTGTCTTTTCTTTCCCTTCGCTTCCCCCCCACTCTCACTGGAGGAGTTCTTCTCCCGGCAGCTACAAGAGTCCCTCAGCTCCAGCAGTGCTGGTCCCTGACTGGTTTCACCAATGTCACTCAATGGAGCGTACTTATTGGGATGCTCCAGCCCTGGATCGGCCTCCTTGGCAATTCCCCCTCTATCCTTCCTGACTGTCACCCATCTACTCTTTTCTAGTGCCTGCACCTCTTTGTCTCAACCCGCCTTTGTGCTGGCCCCTGCTGGCACCTGCCGGGTATGTTCCCGGCTCTCCTTTAGTATGGAGGGTCTTCTCAGTGCTGACAGTTGCTTCCCCAGATTCAGGACCTGGGCTTCCAGGGAAACAATGTGCTTACATTTTGCACAGCAGTATTTGCCCTTGATTGGATTATCAAGGAATGCATACATGCCGCAAGATGTACACCGAGTCGCATCTCCACACCCGCTGGGCATCATATCTACTAATTTAATGAGGATTGGGGATTACAACCTGTCCAAATTACCTAACAACTAGCTTCCTGACACTAATACTCAACAAGACAATACACAGGTACTCAACAAGACAATACACAGGTACTCGCAGACCCGCGTGCACTCGCAGACCCACGTGCACTGACAGACCCACGTGCACTCACAGACCCACGTGCACTCGCAGACCCACATGCACTCGCAGACCCACATGCATTGCAGACCCAGGTGCACTCGCAGACCAACGTGCACTCGCAGACCAACGTGCACTCGCAGACCAACGTGCACTGGCAGACCAATGTGCACTCGTGTGCACTTGGGTCTGCGAGTACCTGTGTATTGTCTTGTTGAGTACCTGTGTATTGTCTTGTTGAGTATTAGTGTCAGGAAGCTAGTTGTTAGGTAATTGCACTGGCAGACCCATGTGCACTGGCAGACCCACGTGCACTCACAGACTCAAGTGCACTCGCAGACCAACATGCACTCGCAGACCCACGTGCACTCACAGACCAATGTGCACTCGCAAAACACGTGCACTCGCAGACCAACATGCACTCGCAGACCAACGTGCACTCACAGACCCATGTGCACACACAATATACAGGTACACACAATACACAAGTATGCACAATACACAAGTACTAACGATCCACACACACTACTCAGACAACACTCAGGTACTCACAATACACAGGTACTACCTGACACTAATGCTCAATACAGCCCACATGCACTCGCAGCACTCATGTGCTTACAATACACACTCACACTACACGTAGTTTGACCCCTGTTATAACCTCCTGTTTTCAACTCTAGTTTTTAACCCACCACTTAGTCCAGTTCCACTTGGTCTAAGTTCCAGCAAGCTCAAAGATGAGCAGGCTCAAAATGAGTTCTACAATAAGTTATATAGGCCTCAAGCACCTGTGACCAATTAACCACTCCCCTTAAAGCGATTGTAAACCCATTACAACAACTTTATGCTACAGGTAAGCCTATAATAACGCTTACCTGTAGCTACCCAGGATATCTCCTAAACCTGCGCAGTTTAGGAGATACCCCTGTCCCCTGCATGTGCCTATGACATCGGCACATGCGCACCGGTGCAAACTGAAGCAATGGCACGTATGTGCCGTTGCTTCAGTCTGTGTGCCGTTACCGGCAGCTCCCTCGCGCATGCGCAGGAGTGACGTCATCGCGGCTCCGGCCAATCACAGCGCTGGAGCAGCGATACCCGGAAGTAACCCCCGGAAGAGATGTCGCCGACCGGAGGGGGAGACGAGGACGGCTGTGGGGGCTTCGTTCTCGGGTAAGTAATTCATAATGAGTTAGAATGCTATGTATACTAGCTCATTATGTGGAGGATAAGTGGAGGATCAGCCTGCTGCTTCAGACCAGGATGGATAAAGTCACTGCTAGAGTGGAATGACTCCATACAGAATGGTAAAAACAAACTTGAGCCAGCGAGAAGCTGATCTACCAAAGCCCACAAAAAAACGGGCGGAACAATAAAAAATGAAAAGTAGGTGGAACAAACAAAAGGGTAAGAAAAAATACCCCTAAGCCCACTAGAGAATCCAAAGATTCAATCCCACGAGGTCAATGTGACAGAATAAAGAGGATGGAGGGAAGGAAAGACACTGCCATAAGGGTAGGCAAGAATGAAAATTACGCCTCATCCAGCCCTAGACTGATGAGATGGCGACCACCAAAAGAAAACTAAAACATCCTTAGTAAAACAGGCCTGCAAGAGAAGCTGTGGATTCTGATTAGGCCTGATCACAGCCATGGTTCTAGGGAGGTCCTGGTTCCCCCACATCCAGCAAAGCATTGACAGGCCTGTGAAGTGAGGGGCGGGAATATTACCTGTAATGAAAAGTGCATTTACCTGATTAAAGGCAGGACAAGGGTAGGTATCTGAAGGACCTTTCCCTGGAGGCTGCTGATCTGATTTGGCGCGAAAGGGCCAATCCCACGATGAAGATGTCCCACCAAGTCCTTTGAACATAGTCTGCCTCCAGCAGAGTACCTGCAGCAAGAAGCTAGGGTCTTCTACCTCATGGGAGGCACACTGCCCTCCCAACAATGGTCTCTTCCCACAGCACTGGATAAGAGAGGCACCCAGGTGCACAAACCTCTCTTCTCAATGCCAGTGCTATTGGAAGCCAGTTTCCAAGGTAATGTCCTTCAGAAGAATAATTTTGATTAAGTCTAACGCTTTTAGCATCATCAAGTGCAGGGGTAAGGCAACTCTTGCTACAGGGAGGGATTACACTCTTTCCCAGAAACGACAACACCTAGATGGTGTCCAAAAGACTCAGAAGTAGGAAGTGTGGTCATGATGCAGCCCCCCAACGTGGAGGGAACTATTTGTTCAGAAGGATCAGATGGTTGTCCTGGGGATAAAGGTACTCCAGTGAGTGGAATGCCCTAGAACCAGGAGGAAGAAAGCGTTAAGGTAAAAAACGTTTAGACTTTGGAACCACTTTAAAGGAAAGTGAACCTTTCACCTGACTAGTGGTGTTCTTGTAAAGGTGGTACACTGGTTGTTCCACATTCTGCATCCTCTATACGGAGCCCTCCCCAAAGCCCTCTTCACAATGAAGGGGCTTCCCACTCCTATGAGTTAGGGGATGTCTTTTGCAGTTTGCATTCCTCTGAACCATAGACATCCCAGACCTGTGAGTTCAAACCAGTGGTTTCCAACAGATACAAGATATAGTTCAAAACCCTACCTTCTCACTGCTTTCTTCTGTGAATCTATCAAAGACTATCCAAGGGCAGTCAGATTTGCAAAAGGCACTGAACCACCTCTTGTCCCAGGGGATCATTGTACCTGTGTCACCACAGGACAGGTTTGAGGAATTCTACTCAAACCAGTTCATGGTACCAAAGGCCAACAGGGGTATCCGTCCTATCCTGGACCTAAAATATCTCAACAAATTCCTTCACATTCCAAAATTTTGTATGGAATCAGCAAGGTCAGTAATTGCTTCTGTGATATAAGGGGAACACATGTCATCAGCAGACATACTTTCCCTGGATCTGCTCATGCTTCCAACCCCCAAATAAGAAATTCCTTGTCCTGGTGGATCCCCACTTTAACTCTGAGAGTGGAAAATCCTTCCTTCCCTGCAATTGAAAGGCTCCGACAACATATTCAAATCTCTTAGGCTGGGGAGGGATCTTCTAATCATTGATGGTTCAAGGGACATGATCAATGGAGGAGGCCAAGCTTCCCACCAACACCTTGGATCTCAGAACTGTCAGGCTGTCTCTCCAAGACTGGACCCCCCTTCTAAAGAGACACCTAATTCAGGTGCAGTCAGACAATGTCACCACAGTGACTTATATCAACCATCAAGGGGGCACAAGGAGCTTGGCTTGTAGAGCTGGAGACTTATTATTTTATCTCTGGAGTTAATCCCTTTTTTAATGCATGCCAATATTCTGTTTGCTTTGTTAGCAGCAGCTTGGCATTGCATGCCATTGCCGAGCCTACTACTACGACCCCCAGGTCCTTTTCCATCCTAGATTCCCCCAGAGGTTCTCCCCCCAGTGTATAGATTGCATTCATATTTTTGCCACCCAAATGCATTATTTTACATTTTTCTACATTAAACCTAATTTACTCTGTAGTTGCCCACCCCATTAATTTCTTCAGATCTTTTTGCAAGGTTTCCACATCCTGCGGAGAAGTTATTGCCCTGCTTAGCTTAGTATCGTCCGCAAAATCAGAGATTGAACTGTTTACCCCATCCTCCAGGTCGTTTATGAACAAATTAAATAGGACGGGTCCCAGCACAGAACCTTGAGGGACCCCACTACCCACCCCTGACCATTCCGAGTACTGCCCATTTATCACCACCATCTGAACTCGCTCTTGTAGCCAGGTTTCAATCCATGTACTCACCCTATGGTCCATGCCAACGGACCTTATTTTGTACAGTAAACGTTTATGGGGAACTGTGTCAAATGCTTTTGCAAAATCCAGATACACCACGTCGGACCTTCCTTTATCTAGATGTAGATAAAGGATGTAACCTCGTAGAAGGTTAATAGATTGGTTTGGCAAGAACGATTCTTCATAAATCCATGCTTATTACTGCTAATGATACCGTTCTCATTGCTAAAATCTTGTATATAGTCCCTTATCATGCCCTACAAGAGCTTGCATACTATTGATGTTAGGCTAACTGGTCTGCAATTCCCAGGGATGTATTTTGGGCCATTTTTAAATAATGGTGCTACATTGGCTTTTTTCCAATCAGCTGGTACCATTCCAGTCAGTAGACTGTCGTAAAAATTAGGAACAATGGTCTGGCAATTACTTGACTGAGTTCCCTAAGTACCCTCGGGTGCAAGCTCTCTGGCCCTGGTAATTTATTAAGTTAAGTTTATGTTAAGTTTCCCAAGTCTAATTTTAATTCTGTCCTCTGTTAACCATGGAGGTGCTTCCTGTGATGTGTCATGAGGATAAACACATCAGTTTTGGTTACTGAAGCCGCAAAAATGACAAATTGGGTGAAATGTGCAGCGCTTATGTGATCATATAAACCATAACAAATAATATGAGTACCAAAAAGTGATGTGCTCGAAAATACTCCAAGCAGTCCTCTATTATGACATGTGATGTCTATAAACAGTGGAACTTGGACGTGTGATGTCCAAAAAAAGTCAGTGACAAACTTCAATCAGGTGTGATGATAACATGTGGATATGATATAGTGACAGTCTTTAACTTCAAATATGTATGATGTAATAACAGTTGATAGTAGATCCACCACCAAAGACACCAGAAGCTGCTTACCAGAGGGATTGAACTCAAATAGGTGTACACCTAGTGAGTCAATCAAGCTTTGTGGTATAATATACCAAGGGGATCAGATGCTCTATGCAGATATGACCTCCAGATGGACTTCCGAACAGGTGTAAGGTATAGATGGACTCAATAGATATAGGCAGTTAGCCTCACCATTAAAAGAAAGAGGAAGGCATATAGCGTAACTCCGTATGGGAATTTTAATACATGAAAAGCAAAGGAAATACACTCACGTGTTTAGCAGTAAAATCAAGCGCTTGTATAAAAGAAGACAGTGGTCTCAGCATATCCTCCCTGGTTACTGAAGCCCCTTGAATCTCCTATGAAGACTGAGAAGAATAAATTCAATACCTTTGCCATCTCCCCATCCTTTGTAAACAGATGTACTTCCTCATTCTCTATGGGGCCAATATGGTTTGTCCTCCCTTTTTTACTGTTTACATACTTAAAGAATTACTTGGGATCTTTTTTTGCTCTTCTCTATGTGTCTTTCGTGTTCTAACTTAGCTGCCCTAATTGCACCCTTACATTTCTTGTTGCATTCTTTATAAAGTATGAATGCTGATGATGATCCCTCAACCCTGTATTTTTTGAAGGCCTTCTCCTCTGCTTTTATATGCATTTTTACATTGGAGTTAAGCCATCCAGGACTTTTGTTCGCTCTTTTAAATTTATTACCCAATGGAATGCATTGGCTAATTCCCTTATTCAATATGCTCTTAAAGCAAACCCATCTCTCCTCCGTGTTCTTTGTTCCTAAGATTTTAGCCCAATTTATGCCTTCTAGCAAGGTTCGTAGTTTAGGGAAGTTGGCTTTTTTGAAATTCAGTGACTTTGTATTCCCCTTATGTTTCCTATTTGTGTGATTTATAATGAAGCCAATTGACCTGTGATCGCTGTTTCCTAAATTGCCCCTGTATTTCCACATCCGTGATCAGGTCTGTGTTGTTGGTAATCAGTAGATCCGCTTTATTTCTAGTTGGTGCGTCTACCATCTGACCCATGAAATTGTCCTGCAAGACATTTAGGAACTGGCGAGCCTTAGACAAATGCGTGGTTCCCTCCGCCCAGTCTATGTCTGGATAATTAAAATCCCCCATTATGATAATATTTCCCATCCTTGCTGCTAATTCAAATTGTGATAAGAGATCCGTCTCCCCCTCCTCCCCCAGGTTAGGGGACCTATAGCATACTCCCAGTATTATTTTCCCCTTAGCTTCATTCCTTTGGAGCTCTACCCATAAGGATTCCACCTCCTCCCTAGCTCCCTTAGTGATGTCATCTCTCACATTCACTTGTACATTATTGTTGATATATAGGCAAACCCCTCCCCCTTTTTTATCCTCTCTATCCCTGCAATTAAGGGTATACCCTTGAATAGTTGCCAGCAATTTATGAGAGCTTTTGAACCAGGTCTCTAAAATTCCTACAAAATCCAAATCCTCCTCGTACAACAGTATCTCTAGTTCACCCATCTTGTCCGCCAGGCTTTTGGCATTGGTGAACATGCCACCTAGTTTAGACCGGTCGCATACTATCCTCCTATTGGGTGTTCCGAGATTACAAATAGGACTTGTTACTATACTTACCTTGGGTTTATGTGCTTTAATCAACCTACCACTAATGCCCCAATACTACCCTCTGGAATATGTTCTGTGCTGACTATCTCTACCTCTGAACCCTCCCCCCCACCGCCTAGTTTAAAAACCCCTCTAACTTTTTGGCCATCTTCACTCCCAGCAGATCTGCACCCACCTAATTTAGGTGCAGTCCGTCCCTTCTATAGTACTGGTGATCGACTAAGAAAGTTGGCCCAGTCCTCCAGGAACCCAAACCCCTCCTTACTACACCAGCTCCTCAGCCACTTGTTTACTTCCCTAATCTCCCTCTGCCTTTCTGGTGTGGCTCGAGGTACCGGTAGTATTCCTGAGAATACTACCTTGGAGGTCCTTTTCCTCAAATTAGCTCCCAAGTCCCTAAAATCATTCTTTAGGACACTCCATCTGCCTCTGACTTTGTCATTGGTGCCAACATGCAGCCTTCCCCAACCCCTCCCAGTAATCTGTCCACCAGATCCATAATGTGCCGAACGTGAATGGTTCAGATTGTCCTCTCTGTCCTTCTAAGAATTGAGTCCTCTACCTTCAGAATCTGTCTTTTCTTTCCCTTCGCTTCCCCCCCACTCTCACTGGAGGAGTTCTTCTCCCGGCAGCTACAAGAGTCCCTCAGCTCCAGCAGTGCTGGTCCCTGACTGGTTTCACCAATGTCACTCAATGGAGCGTACTTATTGGGATGCTCCAGCCCTGGATCGGCCTCCTTGGCAATTCCCCCTCTATCCTTCCTGACTGTCACCCATCTACTCTTTTCTAGTGCCTGCACCTCTTTGTCTCAACCCGCCTTTGTGCTGGCCCCTGCTGGCACCTGCCGGGTATGTTCCCGGCTCTCCTTTAGTATGGAGGGTCTTCTCAGTGCTGACAGTTGCTTCCCCAGATTCAGGACCTGGGCTTCCAGGGAAACAATGTGCTTACATTTTGCACAGCAGTATTTGCCCTTGATTGGATTATCAAGGAATGCATACATGCCGCAAGATGTACACCGAGTCGCATCTCCACACCCGCTGGGCATCATATCTACTAATTTAATGAGGATTGGGGATTACAACCTGTCCAAATTACCTAACAACTAGCTTCCTGACACTAATACTCAACAAGACAATACACAGGTACTCAACAAGACAATACACAGGTACTCGCAGACCCGCGTGCACTCGCAGACCCACGTGCACTGACAGACCCACGTGCACTCACAGACCCACGTGCACTCGCAGACCCACATGCACTCGCAGACCCACATGCATTGCAGACCCAGGTGCACTCGCAGACCAACGTGCACTCGCAGACCAACGTGCACTCGCAGACCAACGTGCACTGGCAGACCAATGTGCACTCGTGTGCACTTGGGTCTGCGAGTACCTGTGTATTGTCTTGTTGAGTACCTGTGTATTGTCTTGTTGAGTATTAGTGTCAGGAAGCTAGTTGTTAGGTAATTGCACTGGCAGACCCATGTGCACTGGCAGACCCACGTGCACTCACAGACTCAAGTGCACTCGCAGACCAACATGCACTCGCAGACCCACGTGCACTCACAGACCAATGTGCACTCGCAAAACACGTGCACTCGCAGACCAACATGCACTCGCAGACCAACGTGCACTCACAGACCCATGTGCACACACAATATACAGGTACACACAATACACAAGTATGCACAATACACAAGTACTAACGATCCACACACACTACTCAGACAACACTCAGGTACTCACAATACACAGGTACTACCTGACACTAATGCTCAATACAGCCCACATGCACTCGCAGCACTCATGTGCTTACAATACACACTCACACTACACGTAGTTTGACCCCTGTTATAACCTCCTGTTTTCAACTCTAGTTTTTAACCCACCACTTAGTCCAGTTCCACTTGGTCTAAGTTCCAGCAAGCTCAAAGATGAGCAGGCTCAAAATGAGTTCTACAATAAGTTATATAGGCCTCAAGCACCTGTGACCAATTAACCACTCCCCTTAAAGCGATTGTAAACCCATTACAACAACTTTATGCTACAGGTAAGCCTATAATAACGCTTACCTGTAGCTACCCAGGATATCTCCTAAACCTGCGCAGTTTAGGAGATACCCCTGTCCCCTGCATGTGCCTATGACATCGGCACATGCGCACCGGTGCAAACTGAAGCAATGGCACGTATGTGCCGTTGCTTCAGTCTGTGTGCCGTTACCGGCAGCTCCCTCGCGCATGCGCAGGAGTGACGTCATCGCGGCTCCGGCCAATCACAGCGCTGGAGCAGCGATACCCGGAAGTAACCCCGGGAAGAGATGTCGCCGACCGGAGGGGGAGACGAGGACGGCTGTGGGGGCTTCGTTCTCGGGTAAGTAATTCATAATGAGCTAGAATGCTATGTATACTAGCTCATTATGTGGAGGATAAGTGGAGGATCAGCCTGCTGCTTCAGACCAGGATGGATAAAGTCACTGCTAGAGTGGAATGACTCCATACAGAATGGTAAAAACAAACTTGAGCCAGCGAGAAGCTGATCTACCAAAGCCCACAAAAAAACGGGCGGAACAATAAAAAATGAAAAGTAGGTGGAACAAACAAAAGGGTAAGAAAAAATACCCCTAAGCCCACTAGAGAATCCAAAGATTCAATCCCACGAGGTCAATGTGACAGAATAAAGAGGATGGAGGGAAGGAAAGACACTGCCATAAGGGTAGGCAAGAATGAAAATTACGCCTCATCCAGCCCTAGACTGATGAGATGGCGACCACCAAAAGAAAACTAAAACATCCTTAGTAAAACAGGCCTGCAAGAGAAGCTGTGGATTCTGATTAGGCCTGATCACAGCCATGGTTCTAGGGAGGTCCTGGTTCCCCCACATCCAGCAAAGCATTGACAGGCCTGTGAAGTGAGGGGCGGGAATATTACCTGTAATGAAAAGTTCATTTACCTGATTAAAGGCAGGACAAGGGTAGGTATCTGAAGGACCTTTCCCTGGAGGCTGCTGATCTGATTTGGCGCGAAAGGGCCAATCCCACGATGAAGATGTCCCACCAAGTCCTTTGAACATAGTCTGCCTCCAGCAGAGTACCTGCAGCAAGAAGCTAGGGTCTTCTACCTCATGGGAGGCACACTGCCCTCCCAACAATGGTCTCTTCCCACAGCACTGGATAAGAGAGGCACCCAGGTGCACAAACCTCTCTTCTCAATGCCAGTGCTATTGGAAGCCAGTTTCCAAGGTAATGTCCTTCAGAAGAATAATTTTGATTAAGTCTAACGCTTTTAGCATCATCAAGTGCAGGGGTAAGGCAACTCTTGCTACAGGGAGGGATTACACTCTTTCCCAGAAACGACAACACCTAGATGGTGTCCAAAAGACTCAGAAGTAGGAAGTGTGGTCATGATGCAGCCCCCCAACGTGGAGGGAACTATTTGTTCAGAAGGATCAGATGGTTGTCCTGGGGATAAAGGTACTCCAGTGAGTGGAATGCCCTAGAACCAGGAGGAAGAAAGCGTTAAGGTAAAAAACGTTTAGACTTTGGAACCACTTTAAAGGAAAGTGAACCTTTCACCTGACTAGTGGTGTTCTTGTAAAGGTGGTACACTGGTTGTTCCACATTCTGCATCCTCTATACGGAGCCCTCCCCAAAGCCCTCTTCACAATGAAGGGGCTTCCCACTCCTATGAGTTAGGGGATGTCTTTTGCAGTTTGCATTCCTCTGAACCATAGACATCCCAGACCTGTGAGTTCAAACCAGTGGTTTCCAACAGATACAAGATATAGTTCAAAACCCTACCTTCTCACTGCTTTCTTCTGTGAATCTATCAAAGACTATCCAAGGGCAGTCAGATTTGCAAAAGGCACTGAACCACCTCTTGTCCCAGGGGATCATTGTACCTGTGTCACCACAGGACAGGTTTGAGGAATTCTACTCAAACCAGTTCATGGTACCAAAGGCCAACAGGGGTATCCGTCCTATCCTGGACCTAAAATATCTCAACAAATTCCTTCACATTCCAAAATTTTGTATGGAATCAGCAAGGTCAGTAATTGCTTCTGTGATATAAGGGGAACACATGTCATCAGCAGACATACTTTCCCTGGATCTGCTCATGCTTCCAACCCCCAAATAAGAAATTCCTTGTCCTGGTGGATCCCCACTTTAACTCTGAGAGTGGAAAATCCTTCCTTCCCTGCAATTGAAAGGCTCCGACAACATATTCAAATCTCTTAGGCTGGGGAGGGATCTTCTAATCATTGATGGTTCAAGGGACATGATCAATGGAGGAGGCCAAGCTTCCCACCAACACCTTGGATCTCAGAACTGTCAGGCTGTCTCTCCAAGACTGGACCCCCCTTCTAAAGAGACACCTAATTCAGGTGCAGTCAGACAATGTCACCACAGTGACTTATATCAACCATCAAGGGGGCACAAGGAGCTTGGCTTGTAGAGCTGGAGACTTATTATTTTATCTCTGGAGTTAATCCCTTTTTTAATGCATGCCAATATTCTGTTTGCTTTGTTAGCAGCAGCTTGGCATTGCATGCCATTGCCGAGCCTACTACTACGACCCCCAGGTCCTTTTCCATCCTAGATTCCCCCAGAGGTTCTCCCCCCAGTGTATAGATTGCATTCATATTTTTGCCACCCAAATGCATTATTTTACATTTTTCTACATTAAACCTAATTTACTCTGTAGTTGCCCACCCCATTAATTTCTTCAGATCTTTTTGCAAGGTTTCCACATCCTGCGGAGAAGTTATTGCCCTGCTTAGCTTAGTATCGTCCGCAAAATCAGAGATTGAACTGTTTACCCCATCCTCCAGGTCGTTTATGAACAAATTAAATAGGACGGGTCCCAGCACAGAACCTTGAGGGACCCCACTACCCACCCCTGACCATTCTGAGTACTGCCCATTTATCACCACCATCTGAACTCGCTCTTGTAGCCAGGTTTCAATCCATGTACTCACCCTATGGTCCATGCCAACGGACCTTATTTTGTACAGTAAACGTTTATGGGGAACTGTGTCAAATGCTTTTGCAAAATCCAGATACACCACGTCGGGCCTTCCTTTATCTAGATGTAGATAAAGGATGTAACCTCGTAGAAGGTTAATAGATTGGTTTGGCAAGAACGATTCTTCATAAATCCATGCTTATTACTGCTAATGATACCGTTCTCATTGCTAAAATCTTGTATATAGTCCCTTATCATGCCCTACAAGAGCTTGCATACTATTGATGTTAGGCTAACTGGTCTGCAATTCCCAGGGATGTATTTTGGGCCATTTTTAAATAATGGTGCTACATTGGCTTTTTTCCAATCAGCTGGTACCATTCCAGTCAGTAGACTGTCGTAAAAATTAGGAACAATGGTCTGGCAATTACTTGACTGAGTTCCCTAAGTACCCTCGGGTGCAAGCTCTCTGGCCCTGGTAATTTATTAAGTTAAGTTTATGTTAAGTTTCCCAAGTCTAATTTTAATTCTGTCCTCTGTTAACCATGGAGGTGCTTCCTGTGATGTGTCATGAGGATAAACACATCAGTTTTGGTTACTGAAGCCGCAAAAATGACAAATTGGGTGAAATGTGCAGCGCTTATGTGATCATATAAACCATAACAAATAATATGAGTACCAAAAAGTGATGTGCTCGAAAATACTCCAAGCAGTCCTCTATTATGACATGTGATGTCTATAAACAGTGGAACTTGGACGTGTGATGTCCAAAAAAAGTCAGTGACAAACTTCAATCAGGTGTGATGATAACATGTGGATATGATATAGTGACAGTCTTTAACTTCAAATATGTATGATGTAATAACAGTTGATAGTAGATCCACCACCAAAGACACCAGAAGCTGCTTACCAGAGGGATTGAACTCAAATAGGTGTACACCTAGTGAGTCAATCAAGCTTTGTGGTATAATATACCAAGGGGATCAGATGCTCTATGCAGATATGACCTCCAGATGGACTTCCGAACAGGTGTAAGGTATAGATGGACTCAATAGATATAGGCAGTTAGCCCCACCATTAAAAGAAAGAGGAAGGCATATAGCGTAACTCCGTATGGGAATTTTAATACATGAAAAGCAAAGGAAATACACTCACGTGTTTAGCAGTAAAATCAAGCGCTTGTATAAAAGAAGACAGTGGTCTCAGCATATCCTCCCTGGTTACTGAAGCCCCTTGAATCTCCTATGAAGACTGAGAAGAATAAATTCAATACCTTTGCCATCTCCCCATCCTTTGTAAACAGATGTACTTCCTCATTCTCTATGGGGCCAATATGGTTTGTCCTCCCTTTTTTACTGTTTACATACTTAAAGAATTACTTGGGATCTTTTTTTGCTCTTCTCTATGTGTCTTTCGTGTTCTAACTTAGCTGCCCTAATTGCACCCTTACATTTCTTGTTGCATTCTTTATAAAGTATGAATGCTGATGATGATCCCTCAACCCTGTATTTTTTGAAGGCCTTCTCCTCTGCTTTTATATGCATTTTTACATTGGAGTTAAGCCATCCAGGACTTTTGTTCGCTCTTTTAAATTTATTACCCAATGGAATGCATTGGCTAATTCCCTTATTCAATATGCTCTTAAAGCAAACCCATCTCTCCTCCGTGTTCTTTGTTCCTAAGATTTTAGCCCAATTTATGCCTTCTAGCAAGGTTCGTAGTTTAGGGAAGTTGGCTTTTTTGAAATTCAGTGACTTTGTATTCCCCTTATGTTTCCTATTTGTGTGATTTATAATGAAGCCAATTGACCTGTGATCGCTGTTTCCTAAATTGCCCCTGTATTTCCACATCCGTGATCAGGTCTGTGTTGTTGGTAATCAGTAGATCCGCTTTATTTCTAGTTGGTGCGTCTACCATCTGACCCATGAAATTGTCCTGCAAGACATTTAGGAACTGGCGAGCCTTAGACAAATGCGTGGTTCCCTCCGCCCAGTCTATGTCTGGCTAATTAAAATCCCCCATTATGATAATATTTCCCATCCTTGCTGCTAATTCAAATTGTGATAAGAGATCCGTCTCCCCCTCCTCCCCGAGGTTAGGGGACCTATAGCATACTCCCAGTATTATTTTCCCCTTAGCTTCATTCCTTTGGAGCTCTACCCATAAGGATTCCACCTCCTCCCTAGCTCCCTTAGTGATGTCATCTCTCACATTCACTTGTACATTATTGTTGATATATAGGCAAACCCCTCCCCCTTTTTTTATCCTCTCTATCCCTGCAATTAAGGGTATACCCTTGAATAGTTGCCAGCAATTTATGAGAGCTTTTGAACCAGGTCTCTAAAATTCCTACAAAATCCAAATCCTTCTCGTACAACAGTATCTCTAGTTCACCCATCTTGTCCGCCAGGCTTTTGGCATTGGTGAACATGCCACGTAGTTTAGACCGGTCGCATACTATCCTCCTATTGGGTGTTCCGAGATTGCAAATAGGACTTGTTACTATACTTACCTTAGGTTTATGTGCTTTAATCAACCTACCACTAATGCCCCAATACTACCCTCTGGAATATGTTCTGTGCTGACTATCTCTACCTCTGAACCCTCCCCCCCACCGCCTAGTTTAAAAACCCCTCTAACTTTTTGGCCATCTTCACTCCCAGCAGATCTGCACCCACCTAATTTAGGTGCAGTCCGTCCCTTCTATAGTACTGGTGATCGACTAAGAAAGTTGGCCCAGTCCTCCAGGAACCCAAACCCCTCCTTACTACACCAGCTCCTCAGCCACTTGTTTACTTCCCTAATCTCCCTCTGCCTTTCTGGTGTGGCTCGAGGTACCGGTAGTATTCCTGAGAATACTACCTTGGAGGTCCTTTTCCTCAAATTAGCTCCCAAGTCCCTAAAATCATTCTTTAGGACACTCCATCTGCCTCTGACTTGGTCATTGGTGCCAACATGCAGCCTTCCTCAACCCCTCCCAGTAATCTGTCCACCAGATCCATAATGTGCCGAACGTGAATGGTTCAGATTGTCCTCTCTGTCCTTCTAAGAATTGAGTCCTCTACCTTCAGAATCTGTCTTTCCTTTCCCTTCGCTTCCCCCCACTCTCACTGGAGGAGTTCTTCTCCCGGCAGCTACAAGAGTCCCTCAGCTCCAGCAGTGCTGGTCCCTGACTGGTTTCACCAATGTCACTCAATGGAGCGTACTTATTGGGATGCTCCAGCCCTGGATCGGCCTCCTTGGCAATTCCCCCTCTATCCTTCCTGACTGTCACCCATCTACTCTTTTCTAGTGCCTGCACCTCTTTGTCTCAACCCGCCTTTGTGCTGGCCCCTGCTGGCACCTGCCGGGTATGTTCCCGGCTCTCCTTTAGTATGGAGGGTCTTCTCAGTGCTGACAGTTGCTTCCCCAGATTCAGGACCTGGGCTTCCAGGGAAACAATGTGCTTACATTTTGCACAGCAGTATTTGCCCTTGATTGGATTATCAAGGAATGCATACATGCCGCAAGATGTACACCGAGTCGCATCTCCACACCCGCTGGGCATCATATCTACTAATTTAATGAGGATTGGGGATTACAACCTGTCCAAATTACCTAACAACTAGCTTCCTGACACTAATACTCAACAAGACAATACACAGGTACTCAACAAGACAATACACAGGTACTCGCAGACCCGCGTGCACTCGCAGACCCGCGTGCACTCGCAGACCCACGTGCACTGACAGACCCACGTGCACTCGCAGACCCACGTGCACTCGCAGACCCACATGCACTCGCAGACCCACATGCATTGCAGACCCAGGTGCACTCGCAGACCAACGTGCACTCGCAGACCAACGTGCACTCGCAGTCCCACGTGCACTCGCAGACCAACGTGCACTGGCAGACCAATGTGCACTCGTGTGCACTTGGGTCTGTGAGTACCTGTGTATTGTCTTGTTGAGTACCTGTGTATTGTCTTGTTGAGTATTAGTGTCAGGAAGCTAGTTGTTAGGTAATTGCACTGGCAGACCCATGTGCACTGGCAGACCCACGTGCACTCACAGACCCAAGTGCACTCGCAGACCAACATGCACTCGCAGACCCACGTGCACTCACAGACCAATGTGCACTCGCAAAACACGTGCACTCGCAGACCAACATGCACTCGCAGACCAACGTGCACTCACAGACCCATGTGCACACACAATATACAGGTACACACAATACACAAGTATGCACAATACACAAGTACTAACGATCCACACACACTACTCAGACAACAC
This sequence comes from Lithobates septentrionalis, assembly GCA_037952835.1. Taxonomy (NCBI): domain Eukaryota; kingdom Metazoa; phylum Chordata; class Amphibia; order Anura; family Ranidae; genus Lithobates; species Lithobates septentrionalis. The sequence continues at coordinate 164,809 of JBBDGP010000864.1, read as the reverse complement.
TCAGGTACTCACAATACACAGGTACTACCTGACACTAATGCTCAATACAGCCCACATGCACTCGCAGCACTCATGTGCTTACAATACACACTCACACTACACGTAGTTTGACCCCTGTTATAACCTCCTGTTTTCAACTCTAGTTTTTAACCCACCACTTAGTCCAGTTCCACTTGGTCTAAGTTCCAGCAAGCTCAAAGATGAGCAGGCTCAAAATGAGTTCTACAATAAGTTATATAGGCCTCAAGCACCTGTGACCAATTAACCACTCCCCTTAAAGCGATTGTAAACCCATTACAACAACTTTATGCTACAGGTAAGCCTATAATAACGCTTACCTGTAGCTACCCAGGATATCTCCTAAACCTGCGCAGTTTAGGAGATACCCCTGTCCCCTGCATGTGCCTATGACATCGGCACATGCGCACCGGTGCAAACTGAAGCAATGGCACGTATGTGCCGTTGCTTCAGTCTGTGTGCCGTTACCGGCGGCTCCCTCGCGCATGCGCAGGAGTGACGTCATCGCGGCTCCGGCCAATCACAGCGCTGGAGCAGTGATACCCGGAAGTAACCCCCGGAAGAGATGTCGCCGACCGGAGGGGGAGACGAGGACGGCTGTGGGGGCTTCGTTCTCGGGTAAGTAATTCATAATGAGTTAGAATGCTATGTATACTAGCTCATTATGCCTTTGTCTTGCAGGGTTTTTTGTTTTTTTTTTAACCAGGGTTTACAACCACTTTAATTAGTAGGCTGAAGGAAGGAAAGAAAAAAAAAAGGCTGTTTAAAAAGTGACAGAAAAATGTGTTAAAAAGCTGCAAGGAAAAGCCCCAAAAAGGACCTAAAAATGCAACACAGCAATAACCAGCAGTCAAAAGCAAAATTTGTTCACACGCTCCACTCAAGGTCCCCACTGTTTAGCTTCCAACCAGCAAGTCTGGCCTTGTCTTTTAAACCTTTTCTCTAGTACATATGAGCCAATACTTTATTAAAAATGTCCTGCTGCTGGCCAAATTTACACTGTTGTAGTCCTCTGCAGTCTCTTTATTCTTTATGGGCTTACTAGAATTTTGCCAGCAGCAGGACAGTTTTTCAGTAAGACCAGGGACATCCACAGCTAATTACTGGCCAATTTTTATTATCAGTTCTATTATTTGGTTAATGAAAAAATATGTGTGCTACTAAAGCTACCTGTTGCGATGCTACTGCTATAAAAAGAAAATAATAATTTCCACAGCCAAATCAGTCTATGCTATTGCTAAGATTGTCTGTAGAAGTCATACTGTTTCATAACACCACACACAGCTTTAAGGAATCCCTTAAGCATGTTATTTAAAGCTTTTGTGTATTTTCAGTGGTGCCCTGGCAGCTGCTAGGAAAGACCCCAATCCTGCATTTTTCTAAAAAAAAATATTTTTGTGCATATTAAAAAATGTATTTCTTGGACTTGATTAAAGGATACTGGAATTCAGATACAGTTGATTGCCTACAGGAGGTTTAGACACTGGCAAACAGAAAAAGCCTGCCCTCGGTATAACCCCTCCTCTACCTAGAATGCTTCAGTTTTATTGGAAAAAAGGCGATGAACAAATGGATGCAGGACTTGTGTCCCTGAATGGATTCCAAGAAATTGATTTTTACATTTAGTACAAAAATCCCATTTTCTTTGGCATCCATTGAGGGACACAGGAATTCAGACACAGCTGGGACATCCAAAAAAATTTGAGTAGTGGACAGGAAGCACAAAAAAAACAACACCAGATCACACTGGGAGGGCTGGGGAGCGTCTGTAGCCAAGGAGATACCTGAAAAGCCAACAGCTGAATCTGAATGGATGAGGTGGGACCCCATATTAGATAGGGGAACCTGTCAACATGGCCAAAGGAGGGAGAGTGGAGGATCAGCCTGCTGCTTCAGACCAGGATGGATAAAGTCACTGTTAGAGTGGAATGACTCCATACAGAATGGTAAAAACAAACTTGAGCCAGCGAGAAGCTGATCTACCAAAGCCCACAAAAAAACGGGCGGAACAATAAAAAATAAAAAGTAGGTGGAACAAACAAAAGGGTAAGAAAAAATACCCCTAAGCCCACTAGAGAATCCAAAGATTCAATCCCACGAGGTCAATGTGACAGAATAAAGAGGATGGAGGGAAGGAAAGACACTGCCATAAGGGTAGGCAAGAATGAAAATTACGCCTCATCCAGCCCTAGACTGATGAGATGGCGACCACCAAAAGAAAACTAAAACATCCTTAGTAAAACAGGCCTGCAAGAGAAGCTATGGATTCTGATTAGGCCTGATCACAGCCATGGTTCTAGGGAGGTCCTGGTTCCCCCACATCCAGCAAAGCATTGACAGGCCTGTGAAGTGAGGGGCGGGAATATTACCTGTAATGAAAAGTGCATTTACCTGATTAAAGGCAGGACAAGGGTAGGTATCTGAAGGACCTTTCCCTGGAGGCTGCTGATCTGATTTGGCGCGAAAGGGCCAATCCCACGATGAAGATGTCCCACCAAGTCCTTTGAACATAGTCTGCCTCCAGCAGAGTACCTGCAGCAAGAAGCTAGGGTCTTCTACCTCGTGGGAGGCACACTGCCCTCCCAACAATGGTCTCTTCCCACAGCACTGGATAAGAGAGGCACCCAGGTGCACAAACCTCTCTTCTCAATGCCAGTGCTATTGGAAGCCAGTTTCCAAGGTAATGTCCTTCAGAAGAATAATTTTGATTAAGTCTAACGCTTTTAGCATCATCAAGTGCAGGGGTAAGGCAACTCTTGCTACAGGGAGGGATTACAATCCTTCCCAGAAACGACAACACCTAGATGGTGTCCAAAAGACTCAGAAGTAGGAAGTGTGGTCATGATGCAGCCCCCCAACGTGGAGGGAACTATTTGTTCAGAAGGATCAGATGGTTGTCCTGGGGATAAAGGTACTCCAGTGAGTGGAATGCCCTAGAACCAGGAGGAAGAAAGCGTTAAGGTAAAAAACGTTTAGACTTTGGAACCACTTTAAAGGAAAGTGAACCTTTCACCTGACTAGTGGTGTTCTTGTAAAGGTGGTACACTGGTTGTTCCACATTCTGCATCCTCTATACGGAGCCCTCCCCAAAGCCCTCTTCACAATGAAGGGGCTTCCCACTCCTATGAGTTAGGGGATGTCTTTTGCAGTTTGCATTCCTCTGAACCATAGACATCCCAGACCTGTGAGTTCAAACCAGTGGTTTCCAACAGATACAAGATATAGTTCAAAACCCTACCTTTTCACTGCTTTCTTCTGTGAATCTATCAAAGACTATCCAAGGGCAGTCAGATTTGCAAAAGGCACTGAACCACCTCTTGTCCCAGGGGATCATTGTACCTGTGTCACCACAGGACAGGTTTGAGGAATTCTACTCAAACCAGTTCATGGTACCAAAGGCCAACAGGGGTATCCATCCTATCCTGGACCTAAAATATCTCAACAAATTCCTTCACATTCCAAAATTTTGTATGGAATCAGCAAGGTCAGTAATTGCTTCTGTGATATAAGGGGAACACATGTCATCAGCAGACATACTTTCCCTGGATCTGCTCATGCTTCCAACCCCCAAATAAGAAATTCCTTGTCCTGGTGGATCCCCACTTTAACTCTGAGAGTGGAAAATCCTTCCTTCCCTGCAATTGAAAGGCTCCGACAACATATTCAAATCTCTTAGGCTGGGGAGGAATCTTCTAATCATTGATGGTTCAAGGAACATGATCAATGGAGGAGGCCAAGCTTCCCACCAACACCTTGGATCTCAGAACTGTCAGGCTGTCTCTCCAAGACTGGACCCCCCTTCTAAAGAGACACCTAATTCAGGTGCAGTCAGACAATGTCACCACAGTGACTTATATCAACCATCAAGGGGGCACAAGGAGCTTGGCTGGCTTCACTTGTGGATCACAGGAGTGCAGTTCGTTCTGCACGCCTTTCACCTGTTTTCAGCAGACAGCAGCTAAATCCCGCTGTCGGCTGATGTCACAGAGTCGGTCCAGGCTGGGGAAAGATCGGGACAACTCTGGATCAGCACCTGGCTCAGCCTCTAAGCGAGCTGCTGAGAGCCGGAGCCAGCTGCTCCCAACCCCTCCACAGCCCAGTTCCCCAGTAAACGTGGTGGGGGGGGGGGAGCAGAGAGAGAGTGACTGACTGTCACCAGCTCTCTGCTCATGGAGCTATGAAAACCGAGCGATCAGCGGTGTTTAATCGCTCGGTTCTCAGTCTTAGAGCTGACGGGGGACAGATGCAGCATCAGACAGATGCTGCATCCTCCTAGATAAGTATGATTCTTAAAAAAACTTTTACTTTTCTTTTAAGCCCTAAACCATCCTTCCTTTCAAAGGTTTCAGCATTTCATCTCAGTGAGAACATTGCTCTGCCATCCTTGTGTCATGCTCCTAAGCATACAAATAAAGACTCTCTTCATAGCCTGGACATTGTAAGAATCATTAGCGTGTACCTTAAAGCTGCTGCTTCCATTAGACAAACAGATTCCTTGTTTGTCCTCTCCTTGGGTTCTCGAAAGAGGCACCCCACCTCAAAATCCAAATCCACAATTAAGGACGTAGTGTGATATTGTGGAAGGCAAAAAGGAAGGAGTTTGGGCAAAGGGTCAGTGGGTGGATTTCAGTGGAAGGGGGTAGCCTCCAGACCCTTTATTAGCTTTGTTGCCCTTCTTTGTACTCGCTTCATTTCCAGTACATCCTTTCTGAAGACTGGTGCCCAGAATTGGACAGTATACTCTAGGTGCGGCTGGACTAGAGTCTTGTAGAGCTGGAGACTTATTATTTTATCTCTGGAGTTAATCCCTTTTTTAATGCATGCCAATATTCTGTTTGCTTTGTTAGCAGCAGCTTGGCATTGCATGCCATTGCCGAGCCTACTACTACGACCCCCAGGTCCTTTTCCATCCTAGATTCCCCCAGAGGTTCTCCCCCCAGTGTATAGATTGCATTCATATTTTTGCCACCCAAATGCATTATTTTACATTTTTCTACATTAAACCTAATTTGCTCTGTAGTTGCCCACCCCATTAATTTCTTCAGATCTTTTTGCAAGGTTTCCACATCCTGCGGAGAAGTTATTGCCCTGCTTAGCTTAGTATCGTCCGCAAAATCAGAGATTGAACTGTTTACCCCATCCTCCAGGTCGTTTATGAACAAATTAAATAGGACGGGTCCCAGCACAGAACCTTGAGGGACCCCACTACCCACCCCTGACCATTCCGAGTACTGCCCATTTATCACCACCATCTGAACTCGCTCTTGTAGCCAGGTTTCAATCCATGTACTCACCCTATGGTCCATGCCAACGGACCTTATTTTGTACAGTAAACGTTTATGGGGAACTGTGTCAAATGCTTTTGCAAAATCCAGATACACCACGTCGGGCCTTCCTTTATCTAGATGTAGATAAAGGATGTAACCTCGTAGAAGGTTAATAGATTGGTTTGGCAAGAACGATTCTTCATAAATCCATGCTTATTACTGCTAATGATACCGTTCTCATTGCTAAAATCTTGTATATAGTCCCTTATCATGACCTACAAGAGCTTGCATACTATTGATGTTAGGCTAACTGGTCTGAAATTCCCAGGGATGTATTTTGGGCCATTTTTAAATAATGGTGCTACATTGGCTTTTTTCCAATCAGCTGGTACCATTCCAGTCAGTAGACTGTCGTAAAAATTAGGAACAATGGTCTGGCAAGTACTTGACTGAGTTCCCTAGGTACCCTCGGGTGCAAGCTCTCTGGCCCTGGTAATTTATTAAGTTAAGTTTATGTTAAGTTTCCCAAGTCTAATTTTAATTCTGTCCTCTGTTAACCACTTGAGCCCCGGACCATTATGCTGCCTAAGGACCAGAGGTCTTTTTCCAATTTGGCACTGCGTCGCTTTAACTGCTAATTGCGCAGTCATGCAATGCTGTACCCAAACGAAATTTGCGTCCTTTTCTTCCCACAAATAGAGCTTTCTTTTGATGGTATTTGATCACCTCTGCGGTTTTTATTTTTTGCGCTATAAATGGAAAAAGACCGAAAATTTTGAAAAAAAATGATATTTTCTACTTTTTGTTATAAAAAAAATCCAATAAACTCAATTTTAGTCATACATTTAGGCCAAAATGTATTCGGCCACATGTTTTTGGTAAAAAAAATGTCAATAAGCGTATATTTATTGGTTTGCGCAAAAGTTATAGCGTCTACAAACTAGGGTACATTTTCTGTAATTTACACAGCTTTTAGTTTATGACTGCCTATGTCATTTCTTGAGGTGCTAAAATGGCAGGGCAGTACAAAACCCCCCCAAATGACCCCATTGTGGAAAGTAGACACCCCAAGGAAATTGCTGAGAGGCATGTTGAACCCATTGAATATTTTTTTTTTTTTGTCCCAAGTGATTGAATAATGACAAAAAAAAAAAAAAAAAAAAATATTTACAAAAAGTTGTCACTAAATGATATATTGCTCACACAGGCCATGGGCCTATGTGGAATTGCACCCCAAAATACATTCTGCTGCTTCTCCTGAATATGGGGATACCACATGTGTGGGACTTTTTGGGAGCCTAGCCGCGTACGGGGCCCCGAAATCCAATCACCGCCTTCAGGATTTCTAAGGGCGTAAATTTATGATTTCACTCTTTACTGCCTATCACAGTTTCGGAGGCCATGGAATGCCCAGGTGGCACAAAACCCCCCCAAATGACCCCATTTTGGAAAGTAGACACCCCAAGCTATTTCCAGAGAGGCATATTGAGTCCATGGAATATTTTATATTTTGACACAAGTTGCGGGAAAGTGACACATTTTTTTTTTTTTTTGCACAAAGTTGTCACTAAATGATATATTGCTCACACAGGCCATGGGCATATGTGGAATTGCACCCCAAAATACATTTAGCTACTTCTCCTGAGTACGGGGATACCACATGTGTGGGGCTTTTTGGGAGCCTAGCCGTGTACGGGACCCCGAAAACCAATCACCGCCTTCAGGATTTCTAAGGGTGAAAATTTTTGATTTCACTCTTCACTGCCTATCACAGTTTCGGAGGCCATGGAATGCCCAGGTGGCACAAAACCCCCCCAAATGACCCCATTTTGGAAAGTAGACACCCCAAGCTATTTGCTGAGAGGCATGGTGAGTATTTTGCAGCTCTCATTTGTTTTTGAAAATGAAGAAAGACAAGAAAAAACTTTTTTTTTTTTCTTTTTTCAATTTTCAAAACTTTGTGACAAAAAGTGAGGTCTGCAAAATACTCACTATACCTCTCATCAAATAGCTTGGGGTGTCTACTTTCCAAAATGGGGTCATTTGGGGGGGGTTTGTGCCACCTGGGCATTCCATGGTCTCCGAAACTGTGATAAGCAGTCAAGAGAGAAATCAAAAATTCACGCCCTTAGAAAGCCTGAAGGCGGTGCTTGGTTTTCGGGGTTCCGTACGCGGCTAGGCTCCCAAAAAGTCTCACACATGTGGTATCCCCGTACTCAGGAGAAGCAGCAGAATGTATTTTGGGGTATAATTTCACATATTCCCATTGCATGTTTGAGCAATATATCATTTAGTGACAATTTTGTGCAAAAAAAAAAAAAAATTGTCTCTTTCCCGCAACTTGTGTCGCAATATAAAATATTCCATGGACTCGACATGCCTCTCAGCAAATAGCTTGGGGTGTCTACTTTCCAAAATGGGGTCATTTGGGGGGGTTTTGAACTGTCCTGGCATTTTATGCACAACATTTAGAAGCTTATGTCACACATCACCCACTCTTCTAACCACTTGAAGACAAAGCCCTTTCTGACACTTATTGTTTACATGAAAAAGTTTTTTTTTTTTGCAAGAAAATTACTTTGAACCCCCAAACATTATATATTTTTTTAAAGCAAATGCCCTACAGATTAAAATGGTGGGTGTTTCATTTTTTTTTTTCACACAGTATTTGCGCAGCGATTTTTCAAACGCATTTTTTGGGGAAAAAACACACTTTTTTAAATTTTAATGCACTAAAACACACTATATTGCCCAAATGTTTGATGAAATAAAAAAGATGATCTTAGGCCGAGTACATGGATACCAAACATGACATGCTTTACAATTGCGCACAAACGTGCAGTGGCAACAAAATAAATACATTTTTAAAAGCCTTTAAAAGCCTTTACAGGTTACCACTTTAGATTTACAGAGGAGGTCTACTGCAAAAATTACTGCCCTCGATCTAACCTTCGCGGTGATACCTCACATGCATGGTGCAATTGCTGTTTACATTTGACGACAGACCGCCGCTTGCGTTCGCCTTAGTGCGAGAGCAGGGGGCGACAGGGGTGCTTTTTTTTTTTTTTTTTTTCCTTTATTATTTTTTTGCTTTTTTATCTTATTTTTAAACTGTTCCTTTCATTTTTATTTTTTTTTAATCATTTTTATTGTTATCTCGGGGAATGTAAATATCCCCTATGATAGCAATAGGTAGTGACAGGTACTCTTTTTTGAAAAAATTGGGGTCTATTAGACCCTAGATCTCTCCTCTGCCCTCAAAGCATCTGACCATACCAAGATCGGTGTGATAAAATGCTTCCCCAATTTCCCAATGGCGCTATTTACATCCAGCGAAATCTAAGTCATAAAATGCTCGTAGCTTCCGGTTTCTTAGGCCATAGAGATGTTTGGAGCCACTCTGGTCTCTGATCAGCTCTATGGTCAGCTGGGTGAATCACCGGCTGCATTTTCAGGTTCCCTGTTGAGACAGGAGAGCCAGAGAAAAACACGGAAGACGGTGGGGGGGGCATTCCCTCCCACGGCTTGTAAAAGCAGTCTAGAGGCTAATTAGCCGCTAGGATTGCTTTTACATGAAAGCCGACCGCTGGCTGAAAAGAATGATACCAAGATGATACCTAAACCTGCAGGCATCATTCTGGTATAACCACTCAAAGTTGTGAATGGCGTACCTGAAGACAAAAAAATGGTTAACAATAAAGCACAGTAAACGGTAAAGTATAAAAAATTGCATACCTGAAAAGCAAACATGATAAAGCATAATAACAATAAAACATTGCAGAATAGAATACAGTAAAAAAGAGCAGAACAATAGAGAGAATAGAGAGAGAGAGAACAATAAAACGACAACTATTTTTTTTTATTTTATATATATATATATATATATTTTTTTTTTACACTTTTTTTGTAACTAACTTTTATAACTGTAACCGGTTCCAGGTTCGGGTCTCTCAAAATGCGATGGCATCTTGGGAGACCCTGTGAAAGTGTGCCTAGTCTGTGCAATGCTGTACCCTACGCTAATACTCAACTAGTGTATGGTAGCGTTCAAAACATTCACCAATGCAAAGACCAGGATTGTCAGGACAGGAGGGACAATAATAGCGGGTGTCACGTCTATATCCGCGCTAGCTGCAGACACAATATCTTTTTTGGGGGCGTTCGCTGGGTAGGGGTACTCGGGAGGACATAAAGAAAATGCCTCTCATGCAGCCGACTGCATTTGGTTGGGGATGTGAATGGGGGAAGTACGGGCGCTGCAGAAGCGGTGGGTTCCCAATTAGGATTGGCGAATGCAGTAGGAAGGGCACTATGGGCACGACGGGCCTGTGTTTGTCTTTTTGGTGGCAGCGGGACACTACTTGTGCTTGCCACCTCACCAGCTTGAACTGCACTTATGGGACTCGCCACGTCACCAAGTGTTACTGCAGTGCTGGTTTGACTACGACCGGGGTGTACTAGGCCGCTGGCACTTGCCAGTTCACCAAAACGCTACCAAAAAATCTGTTAGCGATCGCAGGGATCAGGCCTGACTCTGCGAACGCTGCAGTTATGCGTTTTAGTCTTTTGTAAGTGACAGTGATCGATCGATACTGCACTTGGGTGGGCTGGGCTGGGCCGGGCGGAGGGGCAAAACGCAGGTGCTAGCAGGTATCTGGGCTGATCCCACTAACACTGCGTTTGTGAGAACCCTAAACTGCTGGGGATGCTAGTATAGATCTGATCGGATCAGATATTGATCCGTTCAGATACTATACCACTAAGGGAGGTGTACGGTGCGTGCGTGGGTGTTAGCGGTACTGGCGCTAACCTGACGCTGCCTGGGGCTGGTGCTTGCCAGTTCACCAAAATACTACCAAAAAACTGTTAGCGATCGCAGGGATCAGGCCTGACTCTGTGAACGCTGCAGTTATGCATTTAGTGTTTTGTAAGTGTCAGTGATCGATCGATACTGCACTTGGGTGGGCTGGGCCGGGCGGAGGGGCAAAACGCAGGTGCTAGCAGGTATCTGGGCTGATCCCGCTAACACTGCGTTTTTGGGAACCCTAAACTGCTGGGGACACTAGTATAGATCTGATCGGATCAGATATTGATCCGTTCAGATACTATACCACTAAGGGAGGCGTATGCTGCGTGCGTGGGTGTTAGCGGTACTGGCGCTAACCTGACCCTGCCTGGGGCTGGTGCTTGCCAGTTCACCAAAATACTACCAAAAAAACTGTTAGCGATCGCAGGGATCAGGCCTGACTCTGCGAACGCTGCAGTTATGCGTTTAGTCTTTTGTAAGTGACAGTGATCGATCGATACTGCACTTGGGTGGGCTGGGCTGGGCCGGGCGGAGGGGCAAAACGCAGGTGCTAGCAGGTATCTGGGCTGATCCCGCTAACACTGCGTTTTTGGGAACCCTAAACTGCTGGGGACGCTAGTATAGATCTGATCGGATCAGATATTGATGCGTTCAGATACTATACCACTAAGGGAGGCGTATGCTGCGTGCGTGGGTGTTAGCGGTACTGGCGCTAATCTGACGCTGCCTGGGGCGACGCATATCACCGCCGGGCGATCAGGGGGCTAAACCTTTATTCGGTAATAAACGGCGGGTGCCCTGACACTATAAAAAATAAACAAACTAACCAGCGTCAACCGTAACGGTTATACGGTGATCAGTGGTGAAAGGGTTAACTAGGGGGCAATCAAGGGGTTAAAACATTTATTCGGTAGTTTATGGGGGTCCCTGACGCTATAAAACGCTGACGGCGAACCTAAATATTTATGTCCCTAACTAGCGTCACCAGCGACACTAATACAGCGATCAGAAAAATGATCGCTTAGTGACACTGGTGACAGGGGGTGATCAAGGGGTTAAAACTTTATTAGGGGGGGTTAGGGGGGTACCCTAGACCTAAAGGGGGGTAATACTCACTGTCCCAACACTAACTGTCACAAACTGACACCAATGCAGTAATCAGAAAAAAAAAAAAAAACTGCTGGTGTCAGTTTGTGACAGGGGGGGGGGGGGGGGGGATTGGGGGGGGATCGGGGGGCGATCGGGGGGGGGATCGGGGTGTTTTGTGTGCCTGGCATGTTCTACTGTGTGTGTGTGTGTTGGTGCACTCACATTGATGTCTTCTCTCCTCGGGCCGGAACGGAAAATACCGAGCCGAGGAGAGATGACATCATTTCCTTTGCTGCTGTTTAGCATACAGCAGCAAAGGAATGATTCGATTGGCCGGCGGCGATCGCGAGGGGGGGGCCACGAACGGATGGTCTCCCCCTCACCACCGATCGCCGGGGCACAAAGGACGACCGCCTCGGGCACCGGGGGGGGGGTCCGATCGGACCCCCCACCCGCGGAAGGCAAATCACGTACACTGTACGTGATTTTGCCTGTCCGTGCCACTTTGCCGACGTACATCGGCGTGAGGCGGTCGTCAAGTGGTTAACCATGGAGGTGCTTCCTGTGATGTGTCATGAGGATAAACACATCAGTTTTGGTTACTGAAGCCGCAAAAATGACAAATTGGGTGAAATGTGCAGCGCTTATGTGATCATATAAACCATAACAAATAATATGAGTACCAAAAAGTGATGTGCTCGAAAATACTCCAAGCAGTCCTCTATTATGACATGTGATGTCTATAAACAGTGGAACTTGGACGTGTGATGTCCAAAAAAAGTCAGTGACAAACTTCAATCAGGTGTGATGATAACATGTGGATATGATATAGTGACAGTCTTTAACTTCAAATATGTATGATGTAATAACAGTTGATAGTAGATCCACCACCAAAGACACCAGAAGCTGCTTACCAGAGGGATTGAACTCAAATAGGTGTACACCTAGTGAGTCAATCAAGCTTTGTGGTATAATATACCAAGGGGATCAGATGCTCTATGCAGATATGACCTCCAGATGGACTTCCGAACAGGTGTAAGGTATAGATGGACTCAATAGATATAGGCAGTTAGCCCCACCATTAAAAGAAAGAGGAAGGCATATAGCGTAACTCCGTATGGGAATTTTAATACATGAAAAGCAAAGGAAATACACTCACGTGTTTAGCAGTAAAATCAAGCGCTTGTATAAAAGAAGACAGTGGTCTCAGCATATCCTCCCTGGTTACTGAAGCCCCTTGAATCTCCTATGAAGACTGAGAAGAATAAATTCAATACCTTTGCCATCTCCCCATCCTTTGTAAACAGATGTACTTCCTCATTCTCTATGGGGCCAATATGGTTTGTCCTCCCTTTTTTACTGTTTACATACTTAAAGAATTACTTGGGATCTTTTTTTGCTCTTCTCTATGTGTCTTTCGTGTTCTAACTTAGCTGCCCTAATTGCACCCTTACATTTCTTGTTGCATTCTTTATAAAGTATGAATGCTGATGATGATCCCTCAACCCTGTATTTTTTGAAGGCCTTCTCCTCTGCTTTTATATGCATTTTTACATTGGAGTTAAGCCATCCAGGACTTTTGTTCGCTCTTTTAAATTTATTACCCAATGGAATGCATTGGCTAATTCCCTTATTCAATATGCTCTTAAAGCAAACCCATCTCTCCTCCGGGTTCTTTGTTCCTAAGATTTTAGCCCAATTTATGCCTTCTAGCAAGGTTCATAGTTTAGGGAAGTTGGCTTTTTTGAAATTCAGTGACTTTGTATTCCCCTTATGTTTCCTATTTGTGTGATTTATAATGAAGCCAATTGACCTGTGATCGCTGTTTCCTAAATTGCCCCTGTATTTCCACATCCGTGATCAGGTCTGTGTTGTTGGTAATCAGTAGATCCGCTTTATTTCTAGTTGGTGCGTCTACCATCTGACCCATGAAATTGTCCTGCAAGACATTTAGGAACTGGCGAGCCTTAGACAAATGCGTGGTTCCCTCCGCCCAGTCTATGTCTGGATAATTAAAATCCCCCATTATGATAATACTTCCCATCCTTGCTGCTAATTCAAATTGTGATAAGAGATCCGTCTCCCCCTCCTCCCCCAGGTTAGGGGACCTATAGCATACTCCCAGTATTATTTTCCCCTTAGCTTCATTCCTTTGGAGCTCTACCCATAAGGATTCCACCTCCTCCCTAGCTCCCTTAGTGATGTCATCTCTCACATTCACTTGTACATTATTGTTGATATATAGGCAAACCCCTCCCCCTTTTTTTATCCTCTCTATCCCTGCAATTAAGGGTATACCCTTGAATAGTTGCCAGCAATTTATGAGAGCTTTTGAACCAGGTCTCTAAAATTCCTACAAAATCCAAATCCTCCTCGTACAACAGTATCTCTAGTTCACCCATCTTGTCCGCCAGGCTTTTGGCATTGGTGAACATGCCACGTAGTTTAGACCGGTCGCATACTATCCTCCTATTGGGTGTTCCGAGATTGCAAATAGGACTTGTTACTATACTTACCTTGGGTTTATGTGCTTTAATCAACCTACCACTAATGCCCCAATACTACCCTCTGGAATATGTTCTGTGCTGACTATCTCTACCTCTGAACCCTCCCCCCCACCGCCTAGTTTAAAAACCCCTCTAACTTTTTGGCCATCTTCACTCCCAGCAGATCTGCACCCACCTAATTTAGGTGTAGTCCGTCCCTTCTATAGTACTGGTGATCGACTAAGAAAGTTGGCCCAGTCCTCCAGGAACCCAAACCCCTCCTTACTACACCAGCTCCTCAGCCACTTGTTTACTTCCCTAATCTCCCTCTGCCTTTCTGGTGTGGCTCGAGGTACCGGTAGTATTCCTGAGAATACTACCTTGGAGGTCCTTTTCCTCAAATTAGCTCCCAAGTCCCTAAAATCATTCTTTAGGACACTCCATCTGCCTCTGACTTTGTCATTGGTGCCAACATGCAGCCTTCCCCAACCCCTCCCAGTAATCTGTCCACCAGATCCATAATGTGCCGAACGTGAATGGTTCAGATTGTCCTCTCTGTCCTTCTAAGAATTGAGTCCTCTACCTTCAGAATCTGTCTTTCCTTTCCCTTCGCTTCCCCCCCACTCTCACTGGAGGAGTTCTTCTCCCGGCAGCTACAAGAGTCCCTCAGCTCCAGCAGTGCTGGTCCCTGACTGGTTTCACCAATGTCACTCAATGGAGCGTACTTATTGGGATGCTCCAGCCCTGGATCGGCCTCCTTGGCAATTCCCCCTCTATCCTTCCTGACTGTCACCCATCTACTCTTTTCTAGTATGTAAATAGAAAGAACCGCGCTTGACCTAAAAAATATGTAACCAGCAGCAGCATATAGTGCGATCACACCAAAATAAATAGTCCAAAAAAGAAAGCTGCGCTGAAACAAAACAGTCTATGTAAATGACATCAGAGAGATTTTGAGATCCTTCCAAAATAAACAGCACCGCCACCGTGTAGTTTTAAGCAGTAGTGACAATCCACCCTAATAGTTAAACCTGCTTACCAGATGGCAAGCATAAAAGGGCAGGTGGCTATAGCCCAGCCAAGGCCTTTTAGCTTGCTGGCACTCCCGGTGTTCGTGTGGGGGGTAAAACTCCAGATTCACTTGCGTTGCCACATGTCACCATTCACCACGAAAACCACGGATGACCCAGAAGGAAGAAGAACTCACCATAGTATAAAATCCTTCAGATATTTTAACGTCAACGTCAGATGATGACGAAACGCGTCTGGGAAGGTACGCACTGACGTCACCACGCTTTCGGAGTAAGAGGACGGGCTCCGTTTGTTTGCATGCCGGCCGGCTCTTCGTATATGCAATTTTATTAACTTAACTGTAAGTTACTAATTTTTTAAATTAAAATATCTGAAGGATTTTATACTATGGTGAGTTCTTCTTCCTTCTGGGTCATCCGTGGTTTTCGTGGTGAATGGTGACATGTGGCAACGCAAGTGAATCTGGATTTTTACCCCCCACACGAACACCGGGAGTGCCAGCAAGCTAAAAGGCCTTGGCTGGGCTATAGCCACCTGCCCTTTTATGCTTGCCATCTGGTAAGCAGGTTTAACTACTCTTTTCTAGTGCCTGCACCTCTTTGTCTCAACCCGCCTTTGTGCTGGCCCCTGCTGGCACCTGCCGGGTATGTTCCCGGCTCTCCTTTAGTATGGAGGGTCTTCTCAGTGCTGACAGTTGCTTCCCCAGATTCAGGACCTGGGCTTCCAGGGAAACAATGTGCTTACATTTTGCACAGCAGTATTTGCCCTTGATTGGATTATCAAGGAATGCATACATGCCGCAAGATGTACCCCGAGTCGCATCTCCACACCCGCTGGGCATCATATCTACTAATTTAATGAGGATTGGGGATTATAACCTGTCCAAATTACCTAACAACTAGCTTCCTGACACTAATACTCAACAAGACAATACACAGGTACTCAACAAGACAATACACAGGTACTCGCAGACCCGCGTGCACTCGCAGACCCACGTGCACTGACAGACCCACGTGCACTCGCAGACCCACGTGCACTCGCAGACCCACGTGCACTCGCAGACCCACATGCATTGCAGACCCAGGTGCACTCGCAGACCAACGTGCACTCGCAGACCAACGTGCACTCGCAGTCCCACGTGCACTCGCAGACCAACGTGCACTGGCAGACCAATGTGCACTCGTGTGCACTTGGGTCTGCGAGTACCTGTGTATTGTCTTGTTGAGTACCTGTGTATTGTCTTGTTGAGTATTAGTGTCAGGAAGCTAGTTGTTAGGTAATTGCACTGGCAGACCCATGTGCACTGGCAGACCCACGTGCACTCACAGACCCAAGTGCACTCGCAGACCAACATGCACTCGCAGACCCACGTGCACTCACAGACCAATGTGCACTCGCAAAACACGTGCACTCGCAGACCAACATGCACTCGCAGACCAACGTGCACTCACAGACCCATGTGCACACACAATATACAGGTACACACAATACACAAGTATGCACAATACACAAGTACTAACGATCCACACACACTACTCAGACAACACTCAGGTACTCACAATACACAGGTACTACCTGACACTAATGCTCAATACAGCCCACATGCACTCGCAGCACTCATGTGCTTACAATACACACTCACACTACACGTAGTTTGACCCCTGTTATAACCTCCTGTTTTCAACTCTAGTTTTTAACCCACCACTTAGTCCAGTTCCACTTGGTCTAAGTTCCAGCAAGCTCAAAGATGAGCAGGCTCAAAATGAGTTCTACAATAAGTTATATAGGCCTCAAGCACCTGTGACCAATTAACCACTCCCCTTAAAGCGATTGTAAACCCATTACAACAGCTTTATGCTACAGGTAAGCCTATAATAACGCTTACCTGTAGCTACCCAGGATATCTCCTAAACCTGCGCAGTTTAGGAGATACCCCTGCATGTGCCTATGACATCGGCACATGCGCACCGGTGCAAACTGAAGCAATGACACGTATGTGCCGTTGCTTCAGTCTGTGTGCCGTTACCGGCGGCTCCCTCACGCATGCGCAGGAGTGACGTCATCGCGGCTCCGGCCAATCACAGCGCTGGAGCAGCGATACCCGGAAGTAACCCCCGGAAGAGATGTCGCCGACCGGAGGGGGAGACGAGGACGGCTGTGGGGGCTTCGTTCTCGGGTAAGTAATTCATAATGAGTTAGAATGCTATGTATACTAGCTCATTATGCCTTTGTCTTGCAGGGTTTTTTGTTTTTTTTAACCAGGGTTTACAACCACTTTAATTAGTAGGCTGAAGGAAGGAAAGAAAAAAAAAAGGCTGTTTAAAAAGTGACAGAAAAATGTGTTAAAAAGCTGCAAGGAAAAGTTTTTCAGTAAGACCAGGGACATCCACAGCTAATTACTGGCCAATTTTTATTATCAGTTCTATTATTTGGTTAATGAAAAAATATGTGTGCTACTAAAGCTACCTGTTGTGATGCTACTGCTATAAAAAGAAAATAATAATTTCCACAGCCAAATCAGTCTATGCTATTGCTAAGATTGTCTGTAGAAGTCATACTGTTTCATAACACCACACACAACTTTAAGGAATCCCTTAAGCATGTTATTTAAAGCTTTTGTGTATTTTCAGTGGTGCCCTGGCAGCTGCTAGGAAAGACCCCAATCCTGCATTTTTCTAAAAAAAAATATTTTTGTGCATATTAAAAAATGTATTTCTTGGACTTGATTAAAGGATACTGGAATTCAGATACAGTTGATTGCCTACAGGAGGTTTAGACACTGGCAAACAGAAAAAGCCTGCCCTCGGTATAACCCCTCCTCTACCTAGAATGCTTCAGTTTTATTGGAAAAAAGGCCATGAACAAATGGATGCAGGACTTGTGTCCCTGAATGGATTCCAAGAAATAGATTTTTACATTTAGTACAAAAATCCCATTTTCTTTGGCATCCATTGAGGGACACAGGAATTCAGACACAGCTGGGACATCCAAAAAAATTTGAGTAGTGGACAGGAAGCCCAAAAAAACAACACTAGATCACACTGGGAGGGCTGGGGAGCATCTGTAGCCAAGGAGATACCTGAAAAGCCAACAGCTGAATCTGAATGGATGAGGTGGGACCCCATATTAGATAGGGGAACCTGTCAACATGGCCAAAGGAGGGAGAGTGGAGGATCAGCCTGCTGCTTCAGACGAGGATGGATAAAGTCACTGCTAGAGTGTAATGACTCCATACAGAATGGTAAAAACAAACTTGAGCCAGCGAGAAGCTGATCTACCAAAGCCCACAAAAAAACGGGCGGAACAATAAAAAATAAAAAGTAGGTGGAACAAACAAAAGGGTAAGAAAAAATACCCCTAAGCCCACTAGAGAACCCAAAGATTCAATCCCACGAGGTCAATGTGACAGAATAAAGAGGATGGAGGGAAGGAAAGACACTGCCATAAGGGTAGGCAAGAATGAAAATTACGCCTCATCCAGCCCTAGACTGATGAGATGGCGACCACCAAAAGAAAACTAAAACATCCTTAGTAAAACAGGCCTGCAAGAGAAGCTGTGGATTCTGATTAGGCCTGATCACAGCCATGGTTCTAGGGAGGTCCTGGTTCCCCCACATCCAGCAAAGCATTGACAGGCCTGTGAAGTGAGGGGCGGGAATATTACCTGTAATGAAAAGTGCATTTACCTGATTAAAGGCAGGACAAGGGTAGGTATCTGAAGGACCTTTCCCTGGAGGCTGCTGATCTGATTTGGCGCGAAAGGGCCAATCCCACGATGAAGATGTCCCACCAAGTCCTTTGAACATAGTCTGCCTCCAGCAGAGTACCTGCAGCAAGAAGCTAGGGTCTTCTACCTCATGGGAGGCACACTGCCCTCCCAACAATGGTCTCTTCCCACAGCACTGGATAAGAGAGGCACCCAGATTCACAAACCTCTCTTCTCAATGCCAGTGCTATTGGAAGCCAGTTTCCAAGGTAATGTCCTTCAGAAGAATAATTTTGATTAAGTCTAACGCTTTTAGCATCATCAAGTGCAGGGGTAAGGCAACTCTTGCTACAGGGAGGGATTACACTCCTTCCCAGAAACGACAACACCTAGATGGTGTCCAAAAGACTCAGAAGTAGGAAGTGTGGTCATGATGCAGCCCCCCAACGTGGAGGGAACTATTTGTTCAGAAGGATCAGATGGTTGTCCTGGGGATAAAGGTACTCCAGTGAGTGGAATGCCCTAGAACCAGGAGGAAGAAAGCGTTAAGGTAAAAAACGTTTAGACTTTGGAACCACTTTAAAGGAAAGTGAACCTTTCACCTGACTAGTGGTGTTCTTGTAAAGGTGGTACACTGGTTGTTCCACATTCTGCATCCTCTATACGGAGCCCTCCCCAAAGCCCTCTTCACAATGAAGGGGCTTCCCACTCCTATGAGTTAGGGGATGTCTTTTGCAGTTTGCATTCCTCTGAACCATAGACATCCCAGACCTGTGAGTTCAAACCAGTGGTTTCCAACAGATACAAGATATAGTTCAAAACCCTACCTTCTCACTGCTTTCTTCTGTGAATCTATCAAAGACTATCCAAGGGCAGTCAGATTTGCAAAAGGCACTGAACCACCTCTTGTCCCAGGGGATCATTGTACCTGTGTCACCACAGGACAGGTTTGAGGAATTCTACTCAAACCAGTTCACGGTACCAAAGGCCAACAGGGGTATCCATCCTATCCTGGACCTCAAATATCTTAACAAATTCCTTCACATTCCAAAATTTTGTATGGAATCAGCAAGGTCAGTAATTGCTTCTGTGATATAAGGGGAACACATGTCATCAGCAGACATACTTTCCCTGGATCTGCTCATGCTTCCAACCCCCAAATAAGAAATTCCTTGTCCTGGTGGATCCCCACTTTAACTCTGAGAGTGGAAAATCCTTCCTTCCCTGCAATTGAAAGGCTCCGACAACATATTCAAATCTCTTAGGCTGGGGAGGAATCTTCTAATCATTGATGGTTCAAGGAACATGATCAATGGAGGAGGCCAAGCTTCCCACCAACACCTTGGATCTCAGAACTGTCAGGCTGTCTCTCCAAGACTGGACCCCCCTTCTAAAGAGACACCTAATTCAGGTGCAGTCAGACAATGTCACCACAGTGACTTATATCAACCATCAAGGGGGCACAAGGAGCTTGGCTGCCTTGAAGGAAGCAAGCCAGATTATTTTGTGGACAGAATTTCCACAAAAGAATTTCTGCAATCCACGGATTAACTCAACCACCACCTGGACCAAGGGAAATGGTCTCTTAATCCTGATGTGTTCAATCTGATATGCCATAAATGGGGCACTCCGGATGTGAACATCCTAACCTCCAGATACAACAATAAGTTACCTCTGTTTGTATCCAGAATGAGGGATCCTCTAGCTTTGGCCTTGGATGCTCTAGTTATCCCTTATTACCCAGACTAGTTAATGCCTTCCATCCACTGAGCATTCTACCTTGCCTGCTTGACAAAATAGAGTGAGAAGGGTCTTCTGGCACCAAACCAATCCAGTCAATCCAGTCAAACAGTCAGACTTCTTGCAGAAGATCCCTGGCTTCTTCTCAACAGACTGGATCTGTTATCCCAAGGCCCTCTATTCCACCCTGCTTCATAGTCTCTGACTTTAACTTTGAAACCGAGGACCCTAAGGATAAACCAATAAGAATTCATCATTGTATCTGGAACTCTTTCTTTGCCTGGTGTGAATGCAGTCAACTCTGTACTCTGTGTTCTGACCTTCCTAAAAACAGGCCATGACCAGAATCTAGCTCCCAGCACCCAAAAAGGGCAAGTTTTGGTCTCAACGATCCTTCTCCATTGGCCACTACGTTCACCTTCACTTATAAAAACCTTTATTAAAGGTGTTTCTTAGGCCCCTATGCAGCACCCTGTGCTCCCCTGGAACCTTAGCTTGATTTTTTCTGCCTTGCAAAAAAACACTGTTTGAACCCATCAGGGATATTCCCTTGGATTCTCTGACCAGAAAACTAGCCTTTCTAGTGGCTATCATGTCTATTAGAGATATCTCAGAACTAGAAGTTCTTTCCTGCAAAGAACCCTTCCTGATGCTTAACATCAACAGTCATATTAAAAGAGAAGTACAACCAAAGCTCGTTTGGCTGTGCTTCACTTGTGGATCACAGGAGTGCAGTTCGTTCTGCACGCCTTTCACCTGTTTTCAGCAGACAGCAGCTAAATCCCGCTGTCGGCTGATGTCACAGAGTCGGTCCAGGCTGGGGAAAGATCGGGACAACTCTGGATCAGCACCTGGCTCAGCCTCTAAGCGAGCTGCTGAGAGCCGGAGCCAGCTGCTCCCAACCCCTCCACAGCCCAGTTCCCCAGTAAACGTGGTGGGGGGGGGGAGCAGAGAGAGAGTGTCTGACTGTCACCAGCTCTCTGCTCATGGAGCTATGAAAACCGAGCAATCAGCGGTGTTTAATCGCTCGGTTCTCAGTCTTAGAGCTGACGGGGGACAGATGCAGCATCAGACAGATGCTGCATCCTCCTAGATAAGTATGATTCTTAAAAAAACTCTTACTTTTCTTTTAAGCCCTAAACCATCCTTCCTTTCAAAGGTTTCAGCATTTCATCTCAGTGAGAACATTGCTCTGCCATCCTTGTGTCATGCTCCTAAGCATACAAATGAAGACTCTCTACATAGCCTGGACATTGTAAGAATCATTAGCGTGTACCTTAAAGCTGTTGCTTCCATTAGACAAACAGATTCCTTGTTTGTCCTCTCCTTGGGTTCTCGAAAGAGGCACCCCACCTCAAAATCCAAATCCACAATTAAGGACGTAGTGTGATATTGTGGAAGGCAAAAAGGAAGGAGTTTGGGCAAAGGGTCAGTGGGTGGATTTCAGTGGAAGGGGGTAGTGTTCCTTGGGTCTGGTAAAGCACTAATATACTTTTTTATATTTTCAGTTAGAAGATGTTTAGATAATGCTCATTGCTCAAATAGAGTTTTGGTAATTTTCGCAATTCTGTTGATCTTTCTTCTTTAAAGCTGGCTATGGATAAATTATAATTAGGGTTTTTCTCTGGGGAGATTTATATAATATTGAGAGTGCTCCTATAATAGGTATTGATCACTTTTGCCCAGAAGGTTTGGCATCTCGAACACATGTTTGTTTCTCTGAGGACATTTTACTTCTCCTTCTGTGTGGAAAAAAAAATAGCACAATCGTACTAATAGGACACACACAACAAAATTTTTTTTTGTAGAATGTGGAAAGTTAAAAACATCTGACAACTTTTTATTGTTGCCTGTGTCCCGATTAGAGAGATTCTGCTAATTTCCTGTATTATTAACAGGACAGTAGGGATGAGCCAAACACCCCCCCCCCCCCCCGGTTCGGTTCGCAGCAGAACATGCGAGCAGGCAAAAAATTTGTTCGAACACGCGAACACCGTTAAAGTCTATGGGACACGAACGTGAAAAATCAAAAGTGCTAACTTTAAGGGTTAATATGCAAGTTGTTGTCATAAAAAGCATTTGGGGACCTGGGTCCTGCCCCAGGGGACATGTATCAATGCAAAAAAAGTTTTAAAAATGTCAATTTTTTTCGGGAGCAGTGATTTTAATAATGCTTAAAGTGAAACAATAAAAGTGAAATATTCCTTTAAATTTCGTACCTGGGGGTGTCTATAGTATGGCTGTAAAGTGGTGCATTTTTCCCATGTTTAGAACAGTCCCTGCACAAAACGGAAAATTTATATCAAATACTTACCGTAATTTTCCTTTCCTGATGGACTCCATGGCAGCCTACGTATGGGTTAATCCTGCCTCTCATACCTCATAGAACCCCACTCCCATAAATCTTTGCTTCTAGCCAGAGACCGTGTTCCGTAACTTAGCCTACTCCAGCAGATGGGAGGGAACTCCTGCTGCCATGGAGTCCATCAGGAAAGGAAAATTATGGTAAGTATTTGATATAAATTTTCCGTTTTCCTGACAGACTCCATGGCAGCCTACGTATGGGAAATGACTAGCTATACACTCCCGGGTGGGAAATTGCTGGTTTAAAGAAAAAAGGTTTATTTGGCACCGTCAACAGACAAGACATGCAAACCAAAATTAACTGAAGACAAAGAAGCCGGTTCTACGCAATAGTGCGTCATAAATGTGTTGATCGACGACCAAGAGGCCGCCTTGCAGATTACTTCCGGGGATACATGACGGGAAGCTGCCCATGACGTAGAAACGCTCCTGGTAGAATGAACGGTCACCGCTTCTGGAGGAGCCAAACCCTTAGCTGTATAAGCCCCTTGTATAGCCTGAACGATCCAAGCTGCAATGATTCTGGAGGAAGCACGCAAACCCTTGTTCTTTCCCTGGAAATAAACGAACAAATGATCGGATTTTCGAAAAGAGGCAGTGGCTTCAAGGTATTGCCTTAAAACTTTTCCCACATCCAAAGGATGAATACTAGAGTCCTCAGTTGTCTGAAAAATTGGAAGAACAATCTCTTGATTCTCATGGAATACAGATGTTACCTTAGGATTTGATCCTAGCATAGGAATCAAGACCACCCGGTCAGGGAAGAAAGTAAGAAATGGTTCTTTACATCCTAGAGAACTGATCTCGGAGACCCTCTTGGCCGATGTTATGGCCACTAGGAATACAGCTTTGAGAGAGAGATCTTTAATAGCTGCCTGATCCACAAGTTGTATTTCTTTTTCTGAAAAGAAATCCAGGACAAGAGGAAGATCCCACTTGGAAAATCTCGGTTTTCTTTGAGGCCTGATCCTTATTGCTCCCCTGAAGAACTGCCTCGTAAGAGGGTGTCTGGCCCAGGATATACCTGTGAAGGCAGAGATTGCAGAAACCTGAACCCGTAGAGAACTTACTGATAAGGATAGATCCAGGCCTGTTTGTAAGAAACCCAGAATATCCTGAATCCTTGGGTCAATACAGGAACCGTCAGTGGTGGAAACATAATCTGCAAACTTTGACCAAATTCTTTGATAAACTCTATTGGTACCTGGTCTTCTGGCATTCAGTAGAGTTGTAATAGCTGCACTTGGACATCCTAGGGCTTCCAACCTTCCCCTCTCAAGAACCAAGCCATCAGATGGAGCTGGGATGGGCATGGGTGAAGAGATGTCCCCTGTAATAGGAGATCTGGTCTGGATGGGAGAGGAATTGGATTTTGGTAGCTGAGTTGTAGTAAGAGGGGGAACCACGGTCTGTTGGGCCAATATGGAACAACTGCCACTACTTCGACCTCTTCCCACCTGAGCCTCGATAGAAAACGTAGAATGACCGGAACTGGTGGAAAGGCATAAGCCCTGTGGAATCTCCACTGGTCCGTCAGGGCATCCACTCCGAAGGCCTGGGGACAACGACATCTCGTGTAGTATTTTTCTATTTTGTGGTTGCAAGGGGACGCAAACAGGTCCACCTCCGGTGTCACTCCCAGAGACAGAATCCAACTGAAAACTTCTGCGTGGAGAGACCACTCGTTGTTGTCCAGGACAAACCTTGAGAGAAAGTCTGCCTGGACATTTTGAACTCCGGGAAGATAGACAGCCGTCAGATTTGTCAGGTTCGTCTGAGCCCAGGACATGATTGGACTCACTTCCTTCAGTAAGGAGAGACTGCGTGTGCCCCCTTGTCTCTTGATATAAGACACCGCTGTCGTGTTGTCTAGCCTTAGGAGGACTGAGGCTCCTGATATTAAGTGGAGAAAGGCTCGTAGCGCACAGAAGGCAGCTCGAAGCTCCAGAACATTCGAAACTACACCTCGGGATGGGAAATCCCACTTGCCCTGGGCTATCTCCGTCAGACAGAGAGCGCCCCAGCCTCTGCTGCTGGCATCCGTTGTCACCGTGATCCAGGAAACGGGTGCTATGGAATGGCATTTGAGGAGATTCTTCCGCTGCAGCCACCAGGGGAGACTCTCCCGCATGGACGGGGTTATCCGGACAAGATGGTCTCGAGATCCCGGATCCCACTGTTGGAGAAAACCCTTCTGAAAGGGGCGCATTCTCCATTGTGCCCATTTCACCATGGGGGCTGTTGCCACCATGGTGCCGATTATCCTGAGACACTGAGAAGCTCTGAGTAGGGGTGATGACATTGCAAGATGAATTCTGTCCCGAATCAAAGGGATTTTCTCCAGAGGCAAAGAGATGGTGCTTTTCATCGTGTTGAACTGGGCTCCGAGGAATATCAGAGACTGTGTCAGATCTAGATGACTTTTTTCCCTGTTCAACAGCCAACCGAACTCTGTCAGGGTAGAAATGACCTGATCTCGGTGTGACAACAGTTGTTCCCTGTCCTGCGAAAGCAGGAGTAGGTCGTCCAGATAGTGGTGTAATCGGATACCCTTGACTCTGATCAATGCCATGACAGCCAGTAAGAGCTTCGAAAACACTCGAGGCGATGTTGTAAGCCCGAATGGGAGACATGTAAATTGGAGATGTCTCTGATCTACTGCAAAACGAAGATACTTCTGGAAGTCTCTTGCAATCGGTACGTGAAAGTAGGCGTCTTTCAGGTCTATGGAGACCAGCCAATCGCCTGGTTGTATTGTCTGACGAATTGTTAGCAGTGTCTCCATCTTGAATTTTTCCTTCTTGATGAAGGAGTTCAGGTGTGTCAGGTCGATGACTGGCCTCCAGGAGCCACTCTTTTTGAGGACCATGAAAAGGGGGGAATACACCCCTTGAAATCTTTCTTCCGAGGGCACCGGGATGGCAGCCCCTTGAGCTATCAGTGAATCTGTATATGACAGAAGAATTTGTTTCTTCTCCTCCAGGTGAGGAAGAACTGTGGGAACAAACCGGTGTAAGGGTTGGATTGCTGAACACCCACGAATGACCTGATGAGACTGTCTTGACCGTCCAGTAGTCCCTGATCGAAGCTGCCCAGACGTGCTGAAAAAGGAGTAACCGATCCCCAACTTGCTCTGCCTGGACAGGCTTCATATCAAAAGGACTTAGAAGCCTCCCGTCCACCAGAAGAGGTTGTCTTTGAGGACTTCTGGGCAGAAGATTGATTTCTCTTCCAGTTCTTTCTGAATTCGCGACCCGGCCTATAGCGGCGGGCATCTCTAGTGCGTTCTTGATCTTGCCTGGGTTGAGGTCTTCTCTGACCCAAGAGGCGACGGTCCTGAGGTAAGAACCCTGACTTACCCCCTGTAGGGAAGAACCCTCAAAGGGAATTCTACACCAAGCCTGTTTAGAGGCAGGATCCGCAACCCACGGGCGCAGCCACAAGGCGCGCTTGGCTGTGACTGAGAAAAGCATGACCCGTGCCACTAGGCGAATAATATCAAGGGATGCTTTCCCCAAGAAGACTGATGCCAGTTTCAGTTCATGGATTGGTGAGCTCTTGACCAATTCTTCAGAAACACTTGCTAAAGCTGCATCCACATCATCCGACCAGGACTCCATAGCTTTTGACAAGGCTGCGAGGGCTAAGGCTGGTTTACAAGCCATACCCACCGTGATATAGATGCGTTTAAGATCAGTATCGATCTTCCTCTCTAGACCATCCTTGAATGAAATGGTATTCTCTAGAGGAAGGGTGACATGTCTCACCAACCTCATCAAAGCAGCATCAATGAGCGGAGCCGATTCCAGATGCTTTACCTCTTCACTCTTAAATGGATACATCTTAGCCACTTTGGAGATTAGCGAGTTCTTCCTCTCAACTTTACTCCATTCATCTGAAATGATTTCGCCAAGCTCCCCCAGGAAGGGAAAATTTGGGCGATCCTTCTTGAGATGTTTGAAGTATTTCCTCTGTTTAGAGGGTGCTTCTACTGGTTCTTCCCATCTCAATGCATCTTTAACCGCCTTAACCAACCGTGGCACCAGGGAAAAATCAAAACCTGCGCCAGGATCACCCACCTCAGCCTCGCTTTCCGAGGATCCACTCAAAGAGGGACTGCGTCTAGAGGGACCAGGAGCCCCAAGGTCGACCCCGCCAGGAGCTAGTACTGGAGCAGAAGGAGAGATAGCTGAACGATTGGGATCCGTTATGATCAGGGATTCCTGAACCACTTCTCGGACCAGAGCTTCTACCTGCTGGTCTCCAGCTCCTCTTTCTTTTGCAGCTCGGGAATAACATAGCTCACAGAGGGATTTACCCTCTGGGACCCGAGCTTTACATCCCCAGCAAGCTCTCTTATCAGAGCGGCTAGAATGGCGGTGGGAGTGACGCCCAGATGTAGACTTGGGCTCTTCACTATGGTGCCTAGAAGCTGATCTAGTACGCCTGGAACTTGATGAAGATTGTTGATGATGTGATCTGGAACGATCGCCATCTTCACGTGCTGAGGGCCTATGTTCAGACCTAGAGGGGCTGTGGAAATAAAAGGAAATAAACAGGATCCAGAAAGAAACAATCCCAAAACAGTCAAGCAGAAGAAAAAAACAAATTCCTACCTGCAGCGTAAGGGTTGGCCACTGGGGGGCGGTGACACGTCCATAGCAGAAAGCCTGGTAACTGCAATGAACAATCTACAGTCAAACACAGGTACATCAGAGAGAGAAGAGACCTGGACAGCCAGCAGCATAGCCTCCTATCTTGCCAAAGATCAGTCACTGCACCGGGAAGCCGCCGTTTTCACCCGCAGACATCCCAAGTAATAGCTGTACTTTGACAGCTATTTAAACGTGGCGCCGCCGATGACGTCACCGCGCCCCCAGCGTCTTCAAGCGGAGCTCGCGCGCATGCGCGGCCATCGCCATTTTCCCGGAACTGCGCACGCGCGAACCAAGCCTCGATTTCAGACGAGGCTCGCAGATGCGCAGGGAACCCGGAAGACGCGACGGACTGGGACACAGATGCGTTCCAGCCGCCATAGAGACCAGGAAGAGAAGATACAGAGGGAAAACACCACAAAACACACAAATACTGCCATGTATGACAAAATAATACAATATACGATACCACCGCACGATCCTGGTCCAGCCTGATTTGGGAACGGTCATCCACTGCACGACCGGGCTTTAATAAGGGGGGGCCTCCTGCTAATAGCAAGGACGTTTGGCCCAGTTGCTGCTTGCCTGCCAATGGCAAGGCTAGGAAGCTCTTCATGGCATCGCACATGCTGCCCGTATCCACCCTGCTAATAGCTGGGGCTGCTGGACTCCAGAACCGCCATCAGAACCATCGTGCAACCAGGACCGGACTGCAGAAACTTTCGTAAGGTAAGATACACCATGGTCCAAGAGGGAGGACAAAAAAGGAACACGGTCTCTGGCTAGAAGCAAAGATTTATGGGAGTGGGGTCCTATGAGGTATGAGAGGCGGGATTAACCCATACGTAGGCTGCCATGGAGTCTGTCAGGAAAATGACATTTCTAAAGGAAAAAAAGTCATTCAAAACTACTAGCGGCTATAATGAATTGTCCGGTCCCGGCAATATAGATAAAAGTAATTGAAAAAAAATGGTATGGGATCCCCCCAGTCCATTACCAGGCCCTTTGGGTCTGGTATGAATATTAAGGGAAACCCCAAACCAAAATGTAAAAAAAAAATTGCGTGGGGGTGCCCCCAAATTCCATACCAGGCCCTTCAGGTCTGAAACGAATATTAAGGGGAACCCTGCGCCAATTTTTAAAAAAAAATGGCGTAGGGGTCCCCCTCAAAATCCATACCAGACCCTTTAGGTCTGGTATGGATTTTAAGGGGAACCCCGGGCCAAAATAAAAAAAATGGCATGGGGGTCCCCCCAAAAATCCATACCAGACCCTTATCTGAGCACGCAACCTGGCAGGCCGCAGGAAAAGAGGGGGGATGAGAGAGCGCCCCCCCTCCTGAACTGTACCAGGCCACATGCCTTCAACATGGGGAGGGTGCTTTGGGGTAGCCCCCCAAAGCACCTTGTCCCCATGTTGATGGGGACAAGGGCCTCATCCCCACAACCCTTGCCTGGTGGTTGTGGGGGTCTGTGGGCGGGGGGCTTATCAGAATCTAAAAGCCCCCTTTAACAAGGGGACCCAGATCCCAGCCCCCCCTGTTTAAAATGGTAACGGGTACATTGTACCTGTACCATTTCACCTAAAAAGTGTAAAAATGTTAACAAAAAACAAGACACACCTTGGGACAAGTCCTTTATTTAAAAATAAAAAAATAAAAATGTCCCACGAAGTCCATTCATCTTCTTTAATGGCTCCGCCGACGGACCAAAAAATAAAATAAAAAAGATCTGCCTCCATGGGAGGCACCCGCCATATGACGCTTCAGCGCTGATGACAGTTCTTTTATAACTGAGGTTGGGGCCACACGGTGACATACCCGGGTGACCCCACCCCCCTCTGTCGCACGGGGACTTCCCCATGGCTTCCCCGTGGCATCAGAGGGGGGGCACCCAGATACGCAAACGGGTGGCCCCGGTGGATCTTTTTTATTTTATTTTTCGGTCCATCGGCGGAGCCATAAAAGAAGATGAATGGACTTCGTGGGACATTTTTATTTTTTTTATTTTTAAATAAAGGACTTGTCCCAAGGTGTGTCTTGTTTTTTTTTTTACATTTTGACACTTTTTTGTGTACCCGTTACCACTTCAAACAGGGGAGGCCGTGATCTGGGGGTCCCCTTGTTAAAGGGGGCTTCCAGATTCCAATAAGCCCCCCGCCCGCGGACCCCCAGGCAAGCCACCGGGCAAGGGTTATGGGGATGAGGCCCTTGTCCCGATCAACATGGGGACAAGGTGCTTTGGGGTGCTACCCCAAAGCACCCTCCCCATGTTGAGGGCATGTGGCCTGGTACGGTTCAGGAGGGGGGGTGCTCTCTTGCCCCCCCTTTTTTCCTGCGGCATGCCAGGTTGCGTGCTCGGATAAGGGTCTGGGATGGATTTTTGGCGCCATTTTTTTAAAATTTGGCGCAGGGTTCCCCTTAAAATCCATACCAGACCTTTTTTTAAAATTTTGGTTCAGGGTTCCCCTTAATATTCATACTAGACCCAAAGGGCCTGGTAATGGACTGGGGGGATCCCATGCCATTTTTTTCAATGACCACTTTACAGGCATACTAGAGATACCCCCAGGTACGAAATTTAAAGGAATATTTCACTTTTATTGTTTCACTTTAAGCATTATTAAAATCACTGCTCCCGAAATAATGGCTGTTTTTAAAACTTTTTTTGCATTGATACATGTCCCCTGGGGCAGGACCCGGGTCCCCAAACACTTTTTATGACAATACCATGCATATAAGCCTTTAAAATTGGCAGTTTTAATTTCTCCCATAGACTTTTAAAGGGTGTTCCGCGGCTTTCGAATTTGCCGCGAACACTCCAAATTGTTTGCTATTCGGCGAACAGGCGAACACCCGATGTTCGAGTCAAACTTATGTTTGACTCGAACATCTGGCTCATCCCTACTAGGGATGAGCCGAACACCCCCCGGTTCGGTTCGCACCAGAACCTGCGAACGGACCGAAAGTTCGCACGAACGTTAGAACCCCATTGACGTCTATAGGACTCGAACGTTCGAAATCAAAAGTGCTCATTTTAAAGGCTAATTTGCATGGTATTGTCCTAAAGAGGGTTTGGGGACCCGGGTCCTACCCCAGGGGACATGTATCAATGCAAAAAAAACTTTTAAAAACGGCAGTTTTTTCGGGAGCAGTGATTTTAATGATGCTTAACCACTTGACGACCGCCTCACGCCGATGTACGTCGGCAAAGTGGCACGGACAGGCAAAATCACGTACATGGTACGTGATTTGCCTTCCGCGGGTGGGGGGTCCAATCGGACCCCCCCCGGTGCCCGAGGCGGTCGTCGTTTGTCCAGCGGCGATCGGTGGTGAGGGGGAGACCATCCGTTCGTGCCCCCCCCTCGCGATCGCCGCCGGCCAATCGAATCATTCCTTTGCTGCTGTATGCTAAACAGCAGCAAAGGAAATGATGTCATCTCTCCTCGGCTCGGTAATTTCCGTTCCGGCCCGAGGAGAGAAGACATCAATGTGAGTGCACCAACACACACACACACAGTAGAACATGCCAGGCACACAAAACACCCCGATCCCCCCCCCGATCGCCCCCCGATCCCCCCCCAATCACCCCCCCCTGTCACAAACTGACACCAGCAGTTTTTTTTTTTTCTGATTACTGCATAGTGTCAGTTTGTGACAGTTACAGTGTTGGGACAGTTACTGTTACCCCCCTTTAGGTCTAGGGTACCCCCCTAACCCCCCCTAATAAAGTTTTAACCCCTTGATCACCCCCTGTCACCAGTGTCACTAAGCGATCATTTTTCTGATCGCTGTATTAGTGTCGCTGGTGACGCTAGTTAGGGACATAAATATTTAGGTTCGCCGTCAGCGTTTTATAGCGTCAGGGACCCCCATATACTACCGAATAAATGTTTTAACCCCTTGATTGCCCCCTAGTTAACCCTTTCACCACTGATCACCGTATAACCGTTACGGTTGACGCTGGTTAGTTTGTTTATTTTTATAGTGTCAGGGCACCCGCCGTTTATTACCGAATAAAGGTTTAGCCCCCTGATCGCCCGGCGGTGATATGCGTCGCCCCAGGCAGCGTCAGATTAGCGCCAGTACCGCTAACACCCACGCACGCAGCATACATCTCCCTTAGTGGTATAGTATCTGAACGCATCAATATCTGATCCGATCAGATCTATACTAGTGTCCCCAGCAGTTTAGGGTTCCCAAAAATGCAGTGTTAGCGGAATCAGCCCAGATACCTGCTAGCACCTGCGTTTTGCCCCTCTGCCCGGCCCAGCCCAGCCCACCCAAGTGCAGTATCGATCGATCACTGTCACTTACAAAAGACTAAACGCATAACTGCAGCGTTCGCAGAGTCAGGCCTGATCCCTGCGATCGCTAACAGTTTTTTTGGTAGTATTTTGGTGAACTGGCAAGCACCAGCCCCAAGCAGCGTCAGGTTAGCGCCAGTACCGCTAACACCCACGCACGCAGCATACGCCTCCCTTAGTGGTATAGTATCTGAACGGATCAATATCTGATCCGATCAGATCTATACTAGTGTCCCCAGCAGTTTAGGGTTCCCAAAAACGCAGTGTTAGCGGGATCAGCCCAGATACCTGCTAGCACCTGCGTTTTGCCCCTCCGCCCGGCCCAGCCCACCCAAGTGCAGTATCGATCGATCACTGACACTTACAAAACACTAAATGCATAACTGCAGCGTTCGCAGAGTCAGGCCTGATCCCTGCGATCGCTAACAGTTTTTTTGGTAGTGTTTTGGTGAACTGGCAAGCACCAGCCCCAGGCAGCGTCAGGTTAGCGCCAGTACCGCTAACACCCACGCACGCACTGTACACCACCCTTAGTGGTATAGTATCTGAACGGATCAATATCTGATCCGATCAGATCTATACTAGCATCCCCAGCAGTTTAGGGTTCTCACAAACGCAGTGTTAGCGGGATCAGCCCAGATACCTGCTAGCACCTGCGTTTTGCCCCTCCGCCCGGCCCAGACCAGCCCACCCAAGTGCAGTATCGATCGATCACTGTCACTTACAAAAGACTAAAACGCATAACTGCAGCGTTCGCAGAGTCAGGCCTGATCCCTGCGATCGCCAACAGATTTTTTGGTAGCGTTTTGGTGAACTGGCAAGCGCCAGCGGCCTAGTACACCCCGGTCGTAGTCAAACCAGCACTGCAGTAACACTTGGTGACGTGGCGAGTCCCATAAGTGCAGTTCAAGCTGGTGAGGTGGCAAGCACAAGTAGTGTCCCGCTGCCACCAAAAAGACAAACACAGGCCCGTCGTGCCCATAGTGCCCTTCCTACTGCATTCGCCAATCCTAATTGGGAACCCACCGCTTCTGCAGCGCCCGTACTTCCCCCATTCACATCCCCAACCAAATGCAGTCGGCTGCATGAGAGGCATTTTCTTTATGTCCTCCCGAGTACCCCTACCCAGCGAACGCCCCCAAAAAAGATATTGTGTCTGCAGCTAGCGCGGATATAGGCGTGACACCCGCTATTATTGTCCCTCCTGTCCTGACAATCCTGGTCTTTGCATTGGTGAATGTTTTGAACGCTACCATGCACTAGTTGAGTATTAGCGTAGGGTACAGCATTGCACAGACTAGGCACACTTTCACAGGGTCTCCCAAGATGCCATCGCATTTTGAGAGACCCGAACCTGGAACCGGTTACAGTTATAAAAGTTAGTTACAAAAAAAAAAAAAAAATATATATATAAAATAAAAAAAAATAGTTGTCGTTTTATTGTTCTCTCTCTCTCTATTCTCTCTATTGTTCTGCTCTTTTTTACTGTATTCTATTCTGCAATGTTTTATTGTTATTATGTTTATCATGTTTGCTTTTCAGGTATGCAATTTTTTATACTTTACCGTTTACTGTGCTTTATTGTTAACCATTTTTTTGTCTTCAGGTACGCCATTCACAACTTTGAGTGGTTATACCAGAATGATGCCTGCAGGTTTAGGTATCATCTTGGTATCATTCTTTTCAGCCAGCGGTCGGCTTTCATGTAAAAGCAATCCTAGCGGCTAATTAGCCTCTAGACTGCTTTTACAAGCCGTGGGAGGGAATGCCCCCCCCACCGTCTTCCGTGTTTTTCTCTGGCTCTCCTGTCTCAACAGGGAACCTGAAAATGCAGCCGGTGATTCAGCCAGCTGACCATAGAGCTGATCAGAGACCAGAGTGGCTCCAAACATCTCTATGGCCTAAGAAACCGGAAGCTACGAGCATTTTATGACTTAGATTTCGCTGGATGTAAATAGCGCCATTGGGAAATTGGGGAAGCATTTTATCACACCGATCTTGGTGTGGTCAGATGCTTTGAGGGCAGAGGAGAGATCTAGGGTCTAATAGACCCCAATTTTTTCAAAAAAGAGTACCTGTCACTACCTATTGCTATCATAGGGGATATTTACATTCCCCAAGATAACAATAAAAATGATTAAAAAAAAAATAAAAATGAAAGGAACAGTTTAAAAATAAGATAAAAAAGCAAAAAAATAATAAAGAAAAAAAAAAAAAAAAAAGCACCCCTGTCGCCCCCTGCTCTCGCACTAAGGCGAACGCAAGCGGCGGTCTGTCGTCAAACGTAAACAGCAATTGCACCATGCATGTGAGGTATCACCACGAAGGTTAGATCGAGGGCAGTAATTTTAGCAGTAGACCTCCTCTGTAAATCTAAAGTGGTAACCTGTAAAGGCTTTTAAAGGCTTTTAAAAATGTATTTATTTTGTTGCCACTGCACGTTTGTGCGCAATTGTAAAGCATGTCATGTTTGGTATCCATGTACTCGGCCTAAGATCATCTTTTTTATTTCATCAAACATTTGGGCAATATAGTGTGTTTTAGTGCATTAAAATTTAAAAAAGTGTGTTTTTTCCCCAAAAAATGCGTTTGAAAAATCGCTGCGCAAATACTGTGTGAAAAAAAAAAATGAAACACCCACCATTTTAATCTGTAGGGCATTTGCTTTAAAAAAATATATAATGTTTGGGGGTTCAAAGTAATTTTCTTGCAAAAAAAAAAAACTTTTTCATGTAAACAATAAGTGTCAGAAAGGGCTTTGTCTTCAAGTGGTTAGAAGAGTGGGTGATGTGTGACATAAGCTTCTAAATGTTGTGCATAAAATGCCAGGACAGTTCAAAACCCCCCCAAATGACCCCATTTTGGAAAGTAGACACCCCAAGCTATTTGCTGAGAGGCATGTCGAGTCCATGGAATATTTTATATTGCGACACAAGTTGCGGGAAAGAGACAATTTTTTTTTTTTTGCACAAAATTGTCACTAAATGATATATTGCTCAAACATGCCATGGGAATATGTGAAATTACACCCCAAAATACATTCTGCTGCTTCTCCTGAGTACGGGGATACCACATGTGTGAGACTTTTTGGGAGCCTAGCCGCGTACGGAACCCCGAAAACCAAGCACCGCCTTCAGGCTTTCTAAGGGCGTGAATTTTTGATTTCTCTCTTGACTGCTTATCACAGTTTCGGAGACCATGGAATGCCCAGGTGGCACAAACCCCCCCCCAAATGACCCCATTTTGGAAAGTAGACACCCCAAGCTATTTGATGAGAGGTATAGTGAGTATTTTGCAGACCTCACTTTTTGTCACAAAGTTTTGAAAATTGAAAAAAGAAAAAAAAAAAAGTTTTTTCTTGTCTTTCTTCATTTTCAAAAACAAATGAGAGCTGCAAAATACTCACCATGCCTCTCAGCAAATAGCTTGGGGTGTCTACTTTCCAAAATGGGGTCATTTGGGGGGGTTTTGTGCCACCTGGGCATTCCATGGCCTCCGAAACTGTGATAGGCAGTGAAGAGTGAAATCAAAAATTTTCACCCTTAGATATCCTGAAGGCGGTGATTGGTTTTCGGGGTCCCGTACACGGCTAGGCTCCCAAAAAGTCCCACACATGTGGTATCCCCGTACTCAGGAGAAGTAGCTAAATGTATTTTGGGGTGCAATTCCACATATGCCCATGGCCTGTGTGAGCAATATATCATTTAGTGACAACTTTGTGCAAAAAAAAAAAAAAAAAAAAAAAAAAATGTGTCACTTTCCCGCAACTTGTGTCAAAATATAAAATATTCCATGGACTCAATATGCCTCTCTGGAAATAGCTTGGGGTGTCTACTTTCCAAAATGGGGTCATTTGGGGGGGGGTTTGTGCCACCTGGGCATTCCATGGCCTCCGAAACTGTGATAGGCAGTAAAGAGTGAAATCATAAATTTACGCGGTGATTGGATTTCGGGGCCCCGTACGCGGCTAGGCTCCCAAAAAGTCCCACACATGTGGTATCCCCATATTCAGGAGAAGCAGCAGAATGTATTTTGGGGTGCAATTCCACATAGGCCCATGGCCTGTGTGAGCAATATATCATTTAGTGACAACTTTTTGTAAATATTTTTTTTTTTTTGTCATTATTCAATCACTTGGGACAAAAAAAATAAATATTCAATGGGTTCAACATGCCTCTCAGCAATTTCCTTGGGGTGTCTACTTTCCAAAATGGGGTCATTTGGGGGGGTTTTGTACTGCCCTGCCATTTTAGCACCTCAAGAAATGACATAGGCAGTCATAAACTAAAAGCTGTGTAAATTACAGAAAATGTACCCTAGTTTGTAGACGCTATAACTTTTGCGCAAACCAATAAATATACGCTTATTGACTTTTTTTTACCAAAAACATGTGGCCGAATACATTTTGGCCTAAATGTATGACTAAAATTGAGTTTATTGGATTTTTTTTATAACAAAAAGTAGAAAATATCATTTTTTTTCAAAATTTTCGGTCTTTTTCCATTTATAGCGCAAAAAATAAAAACCGCAGAGGTGATCAAATACCATCAAAAGAAAGCTCTATTTGTGGGAAGAAAAGGACGCAAATTTCGTTTGGGTACAGCATTGCATGACCGCGCAATTAGCAGTTAAAGCGACGCAGTGCCAAATTGGAAAAAGACCTCTGGTCCTTAGGCAGCATAATGGTCCGGGGCTCAAGTGGTTAAAGTAAAAAAAAAAAAAGTGAAATATTCCTTTAAATATCGTACCTGGGGGGTGTCTATAGTATGCCTGTAAAGTGGCGCGTGTTTCCCGTGTTTAGAACAGTCCCTGCACCAAATGTCATTTTTAAAGGAAAAAAATCGAATTTAAAACTGCTTGCGGGTTTAATGTAATGCCCGGTCCTGGAAATATGGATGAAAATCAGTGAGACAAACACCATGGGTACCCCCCAGTCCATTACCAGGCCCTTTGGGTCTTGTATGGATATTAAGGGGAACCCCGCACCCAAATTAAAATAAGGAAAGGTGTGGGGCCACCAGGCCCTATA
Source organism: Lithobates septentrionalis (assembly GCA_037952835.1). Taxonomy (NCBI): domain Eukaryota; kingdom Metazoa; phylum Chordata; class Amphibia; order Anura; family Ranidae; genus Lithobates; species Lithobates septentrionalis. The sequence continues at coordinate 128,311 of JBBDGP010000864.1, read as the reverse complement.
TACTCTGAACAGCAGTATACAGGCGCTGCAAACAAGACAGGGACTGTAGGTTTGTTGTTAAGTAGAATCTGTTTGTCATTTTGAACTGGTACATTTTTAACGTGTTTAGCTCCAGCCAAAAAATCTTTTTTAAGCTTTTTGGAAAACATAGGGAAGGGTTATCACCCCTGTGACATTTGTTTTGCTGTCTTTCCTCCTCTTTAGAAGATTTCACCTCACTTTTTGTCCCAATGACAAATGCTTTTTGAGAATTTGGGTTTTTTTGTGGAACAAGGATTGGAAAGCATCAGTGGAAAGGAGAAATGTTTTTCCCATATTAACTCTTACAGGAGAGAATTTCCCTTCCTAGGGGTAGATTTCATCTCAACTACTGTTGTCTCCTTCTGTTTGCAAGTAGGAGTCGTTTGTAAGTTAGATGTTTGAAAGTAGGGGCCTGCCCTATATACTCAGCAGAAATTTGGGCCTTAGGTGTTGTTGTGGCCACAACACTGTAAGCCTTCACAGGGCCCTGCTGTGAAATATTAGATCAAGAATTGTAATTACATGCCCCTGTTGAACAGGGGCAGAAAAACTGGGCCTTTGGTGGTGGTGGTGCTGGTGCCACAACACTGTAAGTCCTCACTCGCTTTTGATGGGTGCAGAAATGGGCCCTGCTGTGAAATATTAGATCAAGAATTGTAATTACATGCCCCTGTTGCACAGGGGCAGAAAAATTGGGCCTTTGGTGGTGGTGGTGCTGGTGCCACAACACTGCAACCCCTCACAGACACTCTAGTTGGAACGCAGGAACGAGCCCTGCTGCAAAGTATTGCATCAAAAATTGTAATTACATGCCCCTGTTAAACAGGGGCAGAAAAATTGGGCCTTAGGCACTGGTGCTGGTGCCACAACACTGCAACCCCTCACAGACACTCTAGTTGGAACGCAGGAACGAGCCCTGCTGCAAAGTATTGCATCAAAAATTGTAATTACACGCCCCTGTTAAACAGGGGCAGAAAAATTGGGCCTTAGGCACTGGTGGTTGCGCCCAGAACCAAAAATGTTCTTACAAGCTATCAGCGTGCTGATTGAGGAGGAAGAGGATAATTACTCAGGGATAGTCACTCAGCATCAGCATAGGCAGTCTTTGAAGGGATCTGAGATTTCAAAAAAAATTATTCGGTTACATCAGCATCAGGTGCTTGGTAGCTGGTGGTGATCCAAGACTGATTCATTTTTATGAAGGTCAGTCGATCGACTGAGTCGGTGGACAGACGCACCCTGTGATCGGTTACCACGCCTCCAGCAGCACTGAATGTGCATTCCGAAAGAACGCTGGATGCAGGACAGGCCAGTAGCTCAATTGCATACTGTGCAAGCTCTGGCCAGTGATCCATCCTCAAGACCCAGTAACCCAGAGGATTTTCGGTGGGAAAGGTGTCCAAGTCTGATCTTGCCCCTAGGTATTCCTGCACCATGTAAAACAGACGCTGGCGATGGTTGCTGGAACCGATCATACCTTGGGGCTGCGGACCAAAAAATTGTCTGAACGCATCGGTCAGACGGCCACCTTCTCCACCGCTCCTTCTTTGACTGACCGAAGCCTCAGCAACACGTTGTGCAGAAACAGGAGTTTGTAACCTCCCAGTCTCTGAGAACGCGTTGCACAGACCTTTCTGCAAGGCCTCCCGAAGATGTTTCATCCTCTGCTCCCTCTGCGATGGCAAGATAAGGTCCGCAACCTTACCCTTGTAACGTGGATCAAGGAGGGTTGCCAGCCAGTATTGGTCCTTCTCCTTGATACCACGAATACGAGGATCCTTACGCAGGCTTTGCAGGATCAGGGAGGCCATGCAGCGTAGGTTTGCTGAGGCATTCGGTCCGGAGTCCTCTGGGTCACTAAGGATGACATGGTCCGCAGCCACCTCCTCCCAGCCACGTACAAGTCCATGTGTTTCTTGGGACTGATCCCTTAAAGACTGCTGCTGATGCTGAGTGCCAGGCTTCACCTCCATACTGACACAATCTTCCTCCTCCTCCTCGTCCTCTTCCTGTGTGATCGGCAGGCACGCAGGAACACTGTCTGGATAAAGGGGGCCTTGAAAGCTAAGGAAGTCCTCCTCTTCCTGCCTCTGTTCTGCCTCAAGTGCCCTGTCCATTATTCCACGCAGCGTGTGCTCCAACAGGTGGACAAGGGGGACAGTGTCGCTGATGCATGCACTGTCACTGCTCACCATCCTCGTGGCCTCCTCAAATGGTGACAGGACAGTGCATGCATCCCTGATCATGGCCCACTGACGTGGGGAAAAAAAAACAAGCTCCCCTGACCCTGTGCTGGTGCCATAGTCGCACAGGTACTCATTGATGGCCCTCTGCTGCGCGTGCAGCCGCTGCAGCATGGCCAACGTTGAGTTCCACCTGGTGGGCATGTCACAGATTAGGCGGTTCTTGGGCAGGTTAAACTCCTTTTGGAGGTCCGTCAGCCGAGCACTGGCATTATATGACCGGCGGAAATGCACACAGACTTTCCTGGCCTGCCTCAGGACATCCTGTAAGCCCGGGTACCTGCCCAAGAACCGCTGCACCACCAAGTTAAGGACGTGAGCCAAACAGGGCACATGGGTCATTTGTCCCTGTCGGAGGGCAGAGAGGAGGTTGGTGCCATTGTCGCAAACCACCATTCCTGCCTTAAGTTGGCGTGGCGTCAACCACCTCTGAACCTGCCCCTGCAGAGCTGACAGAACCTCTGCCCCAGTGTGGCTCCTGTCCCCCAAGCACACCAGCTCAAGCACCGCATGGCATCTTTTGGCTTGCGTAGCCCCTTGAACGGCTACGGAGCACCGCTGGTTCCGAGGACAAAGCACAGGAAGAGGCCATGGAGGAAGAAGAAGAGGAGGGGGTGGAGGAGAGAGGTGTGTCACAATCATTAGCATTTTTGAGGCGTGTTGGCGGAACAACCTCCAACACTACTGCACCTTGTCCTGCATCCTTCCCAGCTGCCAGCAGAGTCACCCAATGCGCTGTGAAACTTAGGTAACGTCCCTGTCCATGCCTGCTGGACCATGAGTCAGCGGTAATATGCACCTTACCGCTGACCGCCCTGTCCAGCGAGGCATGGACATTGCCTTCCACGTGCCGGGAGAGAGCCGGAATCGCCTTCCATGAGAAAAAGTGGCGTTTGGGTACCTGCCACTGAGGAACCGCACATTCCACAAACTCACGGAAGGGGGCAGGGTCTACCAACTGAAAAGGCAGCAGTTGAAGTGCTAGCAATTTTGCCAAGCTAGCATTCAACCGCTGGGCATGTGGATGACTGGGAGCAAACTTCTTTCGGCGGTGCAGCAGCTGGGGCAGGGAAATTTGCCTGGTACAATCTGACGTCGGTGTACCAAAAGCAGATTGCCCACAAGTACTTGGCTGTGACACACCTAATTCTACACCTTCATTCCTCTCAGTGCAGGTCCCAGAGAGGACTGAAGGTCTAGTGGGGTTGGAAATCTCAGCTGATGAGGAGCAAGGAGAGGTCCTCTTTGTTCTTTGGTGTGGGTCTTTTAGATACGCTTGCCAACGAACTGCATGGCAGGTCAACATATGTCTGGTCAAGCATGTGGTACCCAAGTAGGAGATGTTTTGGCCACGCGAGATACGCTTGAGACATATGTTTCAAATAGCAGCGGTGCGATCTTATGCACTCGTCTCAAAAAAGGCCCACACCAAAGAACTTTTTGAATAACGCGCAGAGACTGCAGCGCCCTGCACATGTGGAGCTTTGGGGTGTGATGCAGTCAATGTGCTGCCCTTAGGCTGGCCCCTGGAGGGCATCCTGCCTTGTTGGTGATGTGCCGCCTCCTCCTCCTCCTCCTCCTCTCTCCTATCAGGCACCCACGTTGAGTGACCTCATCATCCCCTCCCTTCTCATCACTGTAGCAAACCTGGCAGTATGCTGCAGCAGGGGGAGCATGACTGCCAGATTGCTGTCCTTCTTGGGCACCCCCTCTGTCCGTGCTCATGTTACTGCCTTCATCGAGCTCAGTATCATCATCACAGCCTTCCAAACGCTGGGCATCCTCCTGGAGCATGTACCCAACACTGTGGTCAAACAGTTCGAGGGACTCCTCAGGAGGACATGGTGGGGCTAGGGAAGGAGTCACTGATGACATTGAGCCAAGGGAAGAGGCCGCTGCTTTGCCAGACAAAGTACCCTGGGCATGGGTGAGAGAGGATGAGGAGGATGAGGACGGCTTGGTCATCCACTCGACCAAGTCTTCCACATGTTGCGGCTCAACACGGCCAGCTGCCGAAAAAAAGGACAAGCGTGTCCCACGGCCATGTGCTGATAAGGATGCACCGTCTCCACGACCAGCACTAGGCACAGAGCCTGCTTGCCCTCTCTTATTGGCTTGTGACTGTCTGCCTCTCCTTCTTGGCCTTCCAGACATACTAATGGCCTGTAGCTGCACTAAGCTGGAATATATATATATATATATATATATATATATATATATGTACTGATACTGCAGCTAGCAAAATCAACTGCCTGCCTGTAGTATGAGAACACCACCAACCTTCTACAGGTAGCTTTAGCTGAACACTGTGCAGAGCTTGCAAATAACTAACTTGTAGCTTTTTTAGCTGCCTGCGGTAGTGATAGGATCAGGAAAACACCACCAACCTTCTACAGGTAGCTTTAGGTGAACACTGTGCAGAGCTCGCAAAAAAATAACTTGTAGGTTTAGCTGAACACTGTGAGGTGGACGCACCACACTAACTTGTAGTTTTAGCTGAACACTGTGAGCAGGACGCACTGCACTAACTTGTAGATTTAGATGAACACTGTGCAGAGGTCTCACTACACCAACTTGTAGGTTTAGCTGAACACTGTGAGCAGGACACACAGCACTTACTTGTATTTTTAGCTGAACACTGTGAGCAGGACGCACAGCACTAACTTGTAGTTTTAGCTGAACACTGTGAGCAGGACGCACTGCACTAACTTGTAGCTTTAGCTGAACACTGTGCAGAGGTCTCACTACACCAACTTGTAGGTTTAGCTGAACACTGTGAGCAGGACACACAGCACTAACTTGTATTTTTAGCTGAACACTGTGAGCAGGACGCACAGCACTAACTTGTAGTTTTAGATGAACACTGTGAGCAGGACGCACTGCACTAACTTGTAGCTTTAGATGAACACTGTGCAGAGGTCTCACTACACCAACTTGTAGGTTTAGCTGAACACTCCTTGCTGTACCCAGCCACCCACACCACGCTTGCTTTTTATTGTTGGAATCGATTCTACTACTTTTATATATTTTTATGGATTTTCTGATGAAAATCCAATTGATTTATTTGGATTTACACCATGCGGAGGCTCCTTGTTTTTTCTTTATACATGGTTTACCAATGCTGACAAGGACGGTGATCGTTTGGACCATCTGGGCAGGATCCTGGTCCCTCATCTAAAGAGGAAGTCCACCAGTGCACGGTCCACTCTCATACTGTCATTCATCTTAAGACAGTGCAAGCCTGTTTGACTCACCGCCAACGGCCTGTGAGTCCACCCAAGTCGGTAAGAGTGCTTTATCCCTTATGTTGATTCGGATTATTGCTGAGGAGATATCAAAGTATTATCCGCATTATATTGAATTCGCTTTATCTGCATGATGTATCATTGGGACTAGACAAGTTTCATGCTTCAATCATTCGGTGGCTACACCTCCTATTAGATTTGTGGACATTTCATTATCACCGCTATATCTATTAGTTGCATTTTATTTCCACCTAAAATGCGGACATTTTAATTATCACCCTGTTGGTTATAATATATAATAATTTTTTCACCAATATATACTTTTTCACTTTTATATTATATTTTTAAGATTGTTTACACTTTTTTCACCATATTCTTGAGATTGTTTACGCTTTTCTCACCATTCATGAATGAGCGTTTTATACGCTATTAGACTATACACTTGGAATTCAGTTTGCTAAATTGTGTAGTTTTGAGACTGGATGTGGTTATTAATTACTTAAATGTCGAATAGCTCCTTTTTTTTTTTTCTAATTTCTCTCACACAGAGGTTTTGCACTTTAGCGCTACACTTTTTATATTTAACTGTGAGCAGGACGCACAGCACTAACTTGTATTTTTAGCTGAACACTGTGAGCAGGACGCACAGCACTAACTTGTAGTTTTAGCTGAACACTGTGAGCAGGACACACTGCACTAACTTGTAGCTTTAGATGAACACTGTGCAGAGGTCTCACTACACCAACTTGTAGGTTTAGCTGAACACTGTGAGCAGGACACACAGCACTAACTTGTAGTTTTAGCTGAACACTGTGAGCAGGACGCACAGCACTAACTTATAGTTTTAGCTAAACACTGTGAGCAGGACGCACTGCACTAACTTGTAGCTTGAGATGAACACTGTGCAGAGGTCTCACTACACCAACTTGTAGTTTTAGCTGAACACTGTGAGCAGGACGCACAGCACTAACTTATAGTTTTAGCTAAACACTGTGAGCAGGACGCACTGCACTAACTTGTAGCTTGAGATGAACACTGTGCAGAGGTCTCACTACACCAACTTGTAGTTTTAGCTGAACACTGTGAGCAGGACGCACAGCACTAACTTGTAGTTTTAGCTGAACACTGTGAGCAGGACGCACTGCACTAACTTGTAGCTTGAGATGAACACTGTGCAGAGGTCTCACTACACCAACTTGTAGTTTTAGCTGAACACTGTGAGCAGGACGCACAGCACTAACTTGCAGTTTTAGCTGAACACTGTGAGCAGGACGAACAGCACTAACTTATAGTTTTAGCTAAACACTGTGAGCAGGATGCACTGCACTAACTTGTAGCTTGAGATGAACACTGTGCAGAGGTCTCACTACACCAACTTGTAGGTTTAGCTGAACACTGTGAGCAGGACACACAGCACTTACTTGTATTTTTAGCTGAACACTGTGAGCAGGACGCACAGCACTAACTTGTAGTTTTAGCTGAACACTGTGAGCAGGACGCACTGCACTAACTTGTAGCTTTAGCTGAACACTGTGCAGAGGTCTCACTACACCAACTTGTAGGTTTAGCTGAACACTGTGAGCAGGACACACAGCACTAACTTGTATTTTTAGCTGAACACTGTGAGCAGGACGCACAGCACTAACTTGTAGTTTTAGATGAACACTGTGAGCAGGACGCACTGCACTAACTTGTAGCTTTAGATGAACACTGTGCAGAGGTCTCACTACACCAACTTGTAGGTTTAGCTGAACACTCCTTGCTGTACCCAGCCACCCACACCACGCTTGCTTTTTATTGTTGGAATCGATTCTACTACTTTTATATATTTTTATGGATTTTCTGATGAAAATCCAATTGATTTATTTGGATTTACACCATGCGGAGGCTCCTTGTTTTTTCTTTATACATGGTTTACCAATGCTGACAAGGACGGTGATCGTTTGGACCATCTGGGCAGGATCCTGGTCCCTCATCTGAAGAGGAAGTCCACCAGTGCACGGTCCACTCTCATACTGTCATTCATCTTAAGACAGTGCAAGCCTGTTTGACTCACCGCCAACGGCCTGTGAGTCCACCCAAGTCGGTAAGAGTGCTTTATCCCTTATGTTGATTCGGATTATTGCTGAGGAGATATCAAAGTATTATCCGCATTATATTGAATTCGCTTTATCTGCATGATGTATCATTGGGACTAGACAAGTTTCATGCTTCAATCATTCGGTGGCTACACCTCCTATTAGATTTGTGGACATTTCATTATCACCGCTATATCTATTAGTTGCATTTTATTTCCACCTAAAATGCGGACATTTTAATTATCACCCTGTTGGTTATAATATATAATAATTTTTTCACCAATATATACTTTTTCACTTTTATATTATATTTTTAAGATTGTTTACACTTTTTTCACCATATTCTTGAGATTGTTTACGCTTTTCTCACCATTCATGAATGAGCGTTTTATACGCTATTAGACTATACACTTGGAATTCAGTTTGCTAAATTGTGTAGTTTTGAGACTGGATGTGGTTATTAATTACTTAAATGTCGAATAGCTCCTTTTTTTTTTTTCTAATTTCTCTCACACAGAGGTTTTGCACTTTAGCGCTACACTTTTTATATTTAACTGTGAGCAGGACGCACAGCACTAACTTGTATTTTTAGCTGAACACTGTGAGCAGGACGCACAGCACTAACTTGTAGTTTTAGCTGAACACTGTGAGCAGGACACACTGCACTAACTTGTAGCTTTAGATGAACACTGTGCAGAGGTCTCACTACACCAACTTGTAGGTTTAGCTGAACACTGTGAGCAGGACACACAGCACTAACTTGTAGTTTTAGCTGAACACTGTGAGCAGGACGCACAGCACTAACTTATAGTTTTAGCTAAACACTGTGAGCAGGACGCACTGCACTAACTTGTAGCTTGAGATGAACACTGTGCAGAGGTCTCACTACACCAACTTGTAGTTTTAGCTGAACACTGTGAGCAGGACGCACAGCACTAACTTATAGTTTTAGCTAAACACTGTGAGCAGGACGCACTGCACTAACTTGTAGCTTGAGATGAACACTGTGCAGAGGTCTCACTACACCAACTTGTAGTTTTAGCTGAACACTGTGAGCAGGACGCACAGCACTAACTTGTAGTTTTAGCTGAACACTGTGAGCAGGACGCACTGCACTAACTTGTAGCTTGAGATGAACACTGTGCAGAGGTCTCACTACACCAACTTGTAGTTTTAGCTGAACACTGTGAGCAGGACGCACAGCACTAACTTGCAGTTTTAGCTGAACACTGTGAGCAGGACGAACAGCACTAACTTATAGTTTTAGCTAAACACTGTGAGCAGGATGCACTGCACTAACTTGTAGCTTGAGATGAACACTGTGCAGAGGTCTCACTACACCAACTTGTAGTTTTAGCTGAACACTGTGAGCAGGACGCACAGCACTAACTTATAGTTTTAGCTAAACACTGTGAGCAGGATGCACTGCACTAACTTGTAGCTTGAGATGAACACTGTGCAGAGGTCTCACTACACCAACTTGTAGTTTTAGCTGAACACTGTGAGCAGGACGCACAGCACTAACTTGTAGTTTTAGCTGAACACTGTGAGCAGGATGCACTGCACTAACATGTAGCTTTAGATGAACACTGTGCAGAGGTCTCACTACACCAACTTGTAGGTTTAGCTGAACACTGTGAGCGGGACGCACAGCACTAACTTGTAGTTTTAGCTGAACACTGTGAGCAGGACGCACAGCACTAACTTGTAGTTTTAGCTGAACACTGTGAGCAGGACGCACTGCACTAACTTGTAGCTTTAGATGAACACTGTGCAGAGGTCTCACTACACCAACTTGTAGGTTTAGCTGAACACTGTGAGCAGGACGCACAGCACTAACTTGTAGTTTTAGCTGAACACTGTGAGCAGGACGCACAGCACTAACTTATAGTTTTAGCTAAACACTGTGAGCAGGACGCACTGCACTAACTTGTAGCTTGAGATGAACACTGTGCAGAGGTCTCACTACACTAACTTGTAGTTTTAGCTGAACACTGTGAGCAGGACGCACTGCACTAACTGTAAATAGTCTAGCTGCCTGACTGTGGTACTAATAGGATCAAAAGAACACCAGTAATTTTCTTCAGGTAGCTGTATATACTGTAACAAGACAAGCCTGCCTGTCAGTAGGAAGATAACAGGAACGGATCTAGCTGAACACTGTGAGCAGAACGCACTGCACTAACTGTAAATAGTCTAGCTGCCTGACTGTGGTACTAATAGGATCAAAAGAACACCAGCAATTTTCTGCAGGTAGCTGTAAATACTGTAACAAGACAAGCCTGCCTGTCAGTAGGAAGATAACAGGAACGGATCTAGCTAAACTGAATACAGTGTATATATATATATGCAACACCTGGGATGCATATATATATACACAATACACTGTAAGTGCAGCTAAACTGACTGACTGTTCTGCCTAATCTATCTATCTCAAATCAAATGTCACTGTCTGTCTCTCTCTCTCAATGAACGCCGGAACACACACTACACAGGGCCGCCGTGCAGGCAGCCTTATATAGTGTGGGGCGTGTACCAAATCCCCTGAGCCATAATTGGCCAAAGCCTCCTTGGCTTTGGCCAATTACGGCTCTCTGATCAGATGGCGCTGTGATTGGCCAAGCATGCGGGTCATAGTGCATGCTTGGCCAATCATCAGCCAGCAATGCACTGCGATGCCGCAGTGAATTATGGGCCGTGACGCGCCACACGAATTTGGCGCGAACGACCCATATCGTTCGCAATTCGGCGAACGGGCGAACAGACGATGTTCGAGTCGAACATGGGTTCGACTCGAACACGAAGCTCATCTCTAATCCCTACAGGACAGAAATTGCAGGGGGATCTTACTAATCAGAGCACAGAAAATTATTAAAACCTAACAACGAAGAGAAAAACAGATGGTTTACTCATCATTTTTGGATTTTGCATGGTGCCACGGTAAAGCCATGCACCCACCCTTCACAAGGGTTATCTATGGATGTCTGTGCAGTATGGCTTGATAAATTAGTAAGTAAAACCTGAAAGTTTGTAACTCTTCCCACTTTACCAAAAACATTGTTGGCTGTGCTTGAGAAATAATTCATTATTAGGTTATCAAACATTACTATATAATCAAGTGCAAATTTATCAAATTACATAGTTACATAGTAGGTGAGGTTGAAAAAAGACACAAGTCCATCAAGCCCAACCTATGTGTGTGATTATGTGTCAGTATTACCTTACATATCCCTGTATGTTGCGGTCGTTCAGGTGCTTATCTAATAGTTTTTTGAAGCTATCAATGCTCCCCGCTGAGACCACCGCCTGTGGAAGGGAATTCCACATCCTTACCGCTCTTACAGTAAAGAACCCTCTACATAGTTTAAGGTTAAACCTCTTTTCTTCTAATTGTAATGAGTGGCCCCGAGTCTTATTAAACTCTCTTCTGCGAAAAAGTTTTATCCCTATTGTGGGGTCACCAGTACAGTATTTGTAAATTGAAATCATATCCCCTCTCAAGCGTCTCTTCTCCAGAGAGAATAAGTTCAACGCTCGCAACCTTTCCCCATAACTAAGATCCTCCAGCCCCCTTATTAGCTTTGTTGCCCTTCTTTGTACTCGCTCCATTTCCAGTACATCCTTCCTGAGGACTGGTGCCCAGAACTGGACAGCATACTCCAGGTGCGGCCGGACCAGAGTCTTGTAGAGCGGGAGAATTATCGTTTTATCTCTGGAGTTGATCCCCCTTTTAATACATGCCAATATTCTGTTTGCCTTATTAGCAGCAGCTTGGCATTGCATGCCATTGCTGAGCCTATCATCTACTAGGACCCCCAGGTCCTTTTCCATCCTAGATTCCCCCAGAGGTTCTCCCCCCAGTGTATAGATTGCATTCATATTTTTGCCACCCAAATGCATTATTTTACATTTTTCTACATTGAACCTCATTTGCCATGTAGTCGCCCACCCCATTAATTTGTTCAGGTCTTTTTGCAAGGTTTCCACATCCTGCGGGGAAGTTATTGCCCTGCTTAGCTTAGTATCGTCTGCAAATACAGAGATTGAACTGTTTATCCCATCCTCCAGATCGTTTATAAACAAATTAAATAGGATTGGTCCCAGCACAGAACCCTGGGGAACCCCACTACCCACCCCTGACCATTCTGAGTACTCCCCATTTATCACCACCCTCTGAACATGCCCTTGTAGCCAGTTTTCAATCCAGGTACTCACCCTATGGTCCATGCCAACGCACCTTATTTTGTACAGTAAAGGTTTATGGGGAACTGTGTCAAATGCTTTTGCAAAATCCAGATACACCACGTCTACGGGCCTTCCTTTATCTAGATGGCAACTCACCTCCTCATAGAAGGTTAATAGATTGGTTTGGCAAGAACGATTCTTCATGAATACATGCTGATTACTGCTAATGATATCGTTCTTATTACTAAAATCTTGTATATAGTCCCTTATCATCCCCTCCAAGATTTTACATACTATTGATGTTAGGCTAACTGGTCTGTAATTCCCAGGGATGTTTTTTGGGCCCTTTTTAAATATTGGTGCTACATTGGCTTTTCTCCAATCAGCTGGTACCATTCCAGTCAATAGACTGTCTGTAAAAATTAGGAACAACGGTCTGGCAATCACCTGACTGAGTTCCCTAAGTACCCTCGGATGCAAGCCATCTGGTCCCGGTGATTTATTAATGTTAAGTTTCTCAAGTCTAATTTTAATTCCGTCCTCTGTTAACCATGGAGGTGCTTCCTGTGTTGTGTCATGAGGATAAACACTGCAGTTTTGGTTACTGAAGCCCCCGATTCACTCGTGAAGACTGAGGAGAAGAATAAATTCAATACCTTTGCCATCTCCCCATCCTTTGTAACCAGATGTCCTTCCTCATTCTTTATGGGGCCACTATGGTCTGTCCTCCCTTTTTTACTGTTTACATACTTAAAGAATTTCTTGGGATTTTTTTTGCTCTCCTCCGCTATGTGCCTTTCATGTTCTATCTTAGCCGTCCTAATTGCACCCTTACATTTCTTATTGCATTCTTTATAAAGTCTGAATGCTGAGGATGATCCCTCAACCTTGTATTTTTTGAAGGCCTTCTCCTTTGCTTTTATATGCATTTTTACATTGGAGTTAAGCCATCCAGGATTTTTGTTCGCTCTTTTAAATTTATTACCCAATGGGATACATTGGCTAATGCCCTTATTTAATATGCTCTTAAAGCAAACCCATCTCTCCTCCGTATTCTTTGTTCCTAATATTTTATCCCAATTTATGCCTTTTAGCAAGGTTTGTAGTTTAGGGAAGTTGGCTCTTTTGAAATTCAGTGTCTTTGTATTCCCTTTATGTTTCCTATTTGTGTGATTTATACTGAAACTAATTGACCTGTGATCGCTGTTACCTAAATTGCCCCGTATTTCCACATCTGTGATCAGGTCTGTATTGTTGGTAATCAGTAGATCCAGTATTGTTTTATTTCTAGTTGGTGTGTCTACCATCTGACCCATAAAATTGTCCTGCAAGACATTAAGGAACTGGCGAGCCTTAAATGAATGCGCGGTTCCCTCCGCCCAGTCTATGTCTGGATAATTAAAATCCCCCATTATGATAACACTTCCCATCCTTGCTGCTAATCCAATTTGTGATAGGAGATCCGTCTCCACTTTCTCCTTCAGGTTAGGGGGCCTATAGCATACTCCCAGTATTATTTTCCCCTTAGCTTCATCCCTTTGGAGCTCTACCCATAAGGATTCCACCTCCTCTCTAGCTCCCTCAGTGATGTCATCTCTCACATTTGCTTGCACATTATTCTTGATTCATAGGCATACCCCTCCCCCTTTTTTACCCTGTCTATCCTTGCGGTATAGGGTATACCCTTGAATGTTTGCCAGCCAATCATGAGAGCTGTTGAACCAGGTCTCTGAAATTCCCACAAAATCCAAATCCTCCTTGTACAACAGTATCTCTAGTTCACCCATCTTGTCTGCCATGCTCCTGGCATTGGTGAACATGCCACATAGTTTAGAGCGGTCGCATATTGTCCTCGTATTGGGTGTTTCAAAATTGCAACTAGGACTTGCTACTATACTCACCTTGTGTTTTTGTGCTTTGGTTAACCTACCACTAATGCCCCCAACACTACCCTCTGGAATATCATCCGCGCTGGCTATCACTGTCTCTGGACCCTCCCCCCCATCGCCTAGTTTAAAAACCCCTCTAACTTTTTGGCCATCTTCATTCCCAGCAGATCTGCACCCTCCTCATTTAGGTGCAGTCCATCCCTTCTATAGTACCGGTTACCGACTGAGAAGTCGGCCCAGTCCTCCAGGAACCCAAACCTCTCCTTACTACACCAGCTCTTCAGCCACTTGTTTACTACCCTAATCTCCCTCTGCCTTTCTGGTGTGGCTCGATGTACCGGTAGTATTCCTGAGAATACTACCTTGGAGGTCCTTTTCCTCAATTTAGCACCTAAGTCCCTAAAATCGTTCTTTAGGACACTCCATCTGCCTCTGACTTTGTCATTGGTGCCAACGTGCAGGGTCTTCCCCAGCCCCTCCCAGTAATCTGTCCACAAGATCCGTGATGTGCCGAACCCGAGCGCCCGGTAGACAACATACTGTTCGGCGCTTCAGGTCTTGATTACAGATTGCCCTCTCTGTCCTTCTAAGAATTGAGTCCCCTACCACCAGAATCTGTCTTTCCTTTCCCTTTGCTGCCCCCCCACTCTCACTGGAGGAGTTCTTCCCCTGGCAGCTAGGAGAGTCCCTCAGCTCCAGCAGTGCTGGTCCCTGACTGGTTTCACCAATGACACTCAATGGAGCGTACTTATTGGGATGCTCCAGTCCTGGATCGGCCTCTCTGGCACTTCCCCCTCTACCCCTCCTGACTGTCACCCATCTACTCTTTGCTAGTGCCTGCACCTCTTTGTCTCCACCCGCCTCTGTGCTGGCCCCTGCCGGCACCTGCCGTGTACATTCCTGGCACACCTTTAGTATGGAGGGACTTCTCAGTGCTGACAGTTGCTTCCCTAGATTCAGAACCTGGGCTTCCAGGGAAACAATGTGCTTACATTTTGCACAGCAGTATTCACCCTCGATCGGATGATCAAGGAACGCATACATGCGGCAAGATGTACAAAGAGTCGCCTCTCCACACCCGCCGGGCATCGTACCTATTAAATTTAGTGAGGATTTGGGGATTTTACCCTGTCCAAATTACCTAACAGCTAGCTTCCTGGCACTAATACTCAGCAGCAATGAAGCAGCATAGAAAAATAAAGGAAGAATAGCATATTCAAAAGGCTATTTATGGCATAGAAATCCATTTAAAAAGGGGATTCCATCCTCTGACTCATGTCTTAGGCCTTCCATTAAGGGGAGTAAAAAATAATTTTAAGAAATTGATATCCCATATTCTTACAGAGATACACTGGCTGATCACCACTAGATGGAAACAGACAACACTCCTATCTATCCATGACCTTCTAAATCGAATCAAAAATGTGAGATTGATGGTGCACTTTATGGCCAGACTACGGAATGTGTTGGATACATTTAATGCTGTATGGAGAACCTGGGACACCTACTTAAGCCTAAATATGCACTAACATTTCCCATACGATCACGTGTGCTGGATGGCTCCTTTCCGCTTTCCTTTCCGTTACCTACACTCAAAATATCTCTATCTCTTTTTTCCCCATCTACCTTTCTATAAGGATCTACTAGCTTTCTGTATATTGCTAACCCTGGCTGTTTAAAGTGCTAGTATTCGACTAGAAACCTGCTGTGGACTGCAAGGGTTATTTCATCTGATGTTCTAAATACCTTTTTCCAATAGTTTGCAATAGGTTTTAAGAGTTAATTTATCAAAATGTGAAATGCTATAGATTTGCTTTAAGGATCACTAGTTACCAGTTTACTGTAAAATGTTACCATGAATGTTACTAAACTATATCATTAGAGCACAGTACTTTTTGCTGCACTGGAATTCAATGTGTAGCCCTGAATTGGGGATAACCCTCAAACTGATAGGTTACCCATGCTCATGAACTTAATTCTCAATTCTGCGTATGACCTGGAGTCCATTTAGGGGGTCAAATACACTATGGTATATACATTATTACGTTCTGTCTAGTGCTTTTGATTGCTAGCAGACATTATAGTGAACTGTTTTCCAAATATTGCTGCCCTACACATAAATCCTAGGCCCTGCAATGTATCAAAAAAATGCAAGCTTTTTACCACAAATTGACATAAGTTCCACGCTTTGTGAAAAATAACAGTAAACTTATTTACCCCAATACAATTCCTGTAACAATTTCCAACTTTACTGCCTAAGGAATAAAAATACTCTGATTTACTTTGAAATTTACTTTGAAGCTAGATTTACTTAGAATGGTAAGTGGTAGTCAATGAAGCTGGTTCTTTAAGCTGAATTATTTTACAGCTTTCAAATTACTGAAAAAGGCATACACTTTCATCAAGTATGCACTGTTAACATTTGCTTTTTTCATGTGAGTGCAGACAATCCTTTCAGTTGACCTTGACATATTTAAACTAGTCATGTGGAAATCAGTGTGTGAGTCATTAACCAGAGAAAAATTTGACAGACATTCCCCAAAGAAACACACTGAGAGTTTGTTCAACAACCAATTCAAAAGGCTTATGAAGCTTTGTTTCCTGAGGTGTAGTTCCATTTTAAAACTCGTTGGGAGAAAATAATGGCATAATGTTATATACTGTATCGCTTAACAGATACTGTACCATTGGAGGGTTTTTAACATTTGCCAAAACTCCTGTAACAGAAGAGTGCACGAAATGAGAAATAATTGTCAAGTGTTTGAGAGTCATATGTCAAGAGGACAAAGTAGACCATTTTCCTCATCTGTATTACCTGCCCTAGTTTTGCTCATGCCATAAATGCCACTTCTTTGGGCATTTTACTTGCAAAGCCATTAGTAATGCAAGAAAGTTTAAATAAATAAGCAAAGTTGATATATTTCAGTATGTTGAAGGATACAATACTTTATTACTTGTGTGTAACTGCTTTTGACAATGTTTCCTAATGTTCAAGCTAGTCATATCTATGAAGGTTGCTAACCATGGCTGTAAAGTTACCAATACATATTAAACAGTAGTCGTGTGAGACCAGGTTGGCAGTGGGAGACAGGCAATAACAAGCTGGAAGGGCCATATGTACATAAAGTGAAGGGGGGCACATCACACACACACCTTCAGAACTTGGGCCATTTCCACAACACCAGACGGCTCTATGGCTAAACACACAGCCAGTGTTCCCAATCTACATACTGCTGTACATATTGGCTTTCACCAAATGTGAAAACCTGAGACTCAACTTCATACTTTTTCGAACATAAATACATGTGAAATCATATAGCATTTTGAAAAGCAGATCAGGCACTTACTCCAATTGGAATATTATTACTTGCAGCTGGTTAATGCACCTACTTGCTTCTTAACAAACTTTCTCAAAGAAAGTCTATTGAAGTTCTCAGGGTTATTGGAAGTCCCAGAGGAACACAGTTCTTAAAGTTCCCCAAGTGTGGGAAACTCCATGCATCTCTTACTTGGCAAGCCTCCTCAACAAAAACAGATGCCTTTTCTGCTGTTTGATGGAAATTTTTCACAAATCAGAAAACAATAGTGAAAAATGCAGATCTAATCTTAAAGACCCTTTTTAGTCAAATCGTGCTATATGATCCAATTGATGAAAAATCTTCTGAGAAGACACCCTATTAGTTATCCAATTATCTAAGAAGAGCAACCAAGTTGATAAAAAAAAAGCATCATGGGGGCATGGCTGGATGTAGTGTGATGATGTGTCTGAGTGGAGCTCTTGCAATCCTTCCTTGATCCCCTGATATCCTGCCTTGTTTTGACTGGTCTTCCTCCAGTTCAGCAGGTTCTCCTTGTAATATTAATGTGATACCTCTGTAATCATGTGTATAAAAACCTGTAATTGTGTCATAATAAAGCAGAACAGTTATTTGGAAACATGCGGCATGTATCTTTTGTGTCTGTTCCCTACTGCAGTAGTTATTTATTTGAAACCACTAAACAATATGAGGATAGGAGTTGCCTATCTATAAAATTCCATCTCATGACTAAGTCTGACAATGCTGAAAATAGGTTACGCCGCAATATTGTCCATGTACACAGTCTCCAGGAGGGGACCAAAAGGGAGCATCCAACAGAATCACTCTTCAAAGACATCTCTATGTAGTGGAAAGAGTACATAGGGTCCCAGCCTGGCGTCCTGTCCCAGAAAACTCTCTGTGTCACTTTTTGGTGTGATTTTTCTATTACTACTACTGAGACCTAGACAAGATCCTTTCCGAAGCAAGGAAACATTCGACCATCTCCTATGGCAATTCCTCCATACTTTTGTTTCCAGACTTCTCAGCAAGACTTCAGAGGAAGAGGAAAACCTTTACAAATGCCAGACAGTGCCCACGGGAACAGAATGTAAAATACAGCCTGGTATCTCTTAGTTGTGTACAATATGCTGGTACTGTGAGATTCTTTGATACACCTGCAGAAGCTGACTTTTGACTCTCCTTGCTTCGGTTAAGACCCGCACATGCAGACAGGGTAGTTTGCTCCTTATTTGACTACCATCTTATTCGTAATCCTGGGCTAATATGTTTCCACTTTTTGTACTCTTTGCACATGGAGCACTTTATAGTTTTTTTGCTCTGTTTATGGTCACCAAATTACATACTTTTGGTTTGGAATGCTTAGGCTGCTTATACACCTTGTTGCTTTCTGTCTCTACTAGTACCGGACACTATCCTGTCACTCCTCCTATTCTATGGAAGTTTTTTGCACCTGTGATCTAAAAGTATTTTGTTGCTATCCATTTGCACTACTGCCCAGGAGCCTGTCCATGCTCCCCAAGTCTGTATTTCTTCTGTGGAAGGACTCGTAGACTGGCTTGAGCTGTCCCATCTCAGGATTAGACCTTTCAGTTGAAGTGAAGGGCTACTAGTTATAGTTATGGGTAAAAAACTGACGTAGCTAGTTAAGTTGGTATGTTCGCTAGTCAGTAAGGCGTTCTCTATGCTAGTTTTATACTGCTGAACTCAGTTTTCATTTATCCTTATCTTGCAAATGTGTTTACATGCATCTCCTCATTTTGTTTTTCTATTGGAAATGGCAACTCCTCTCTTTCACACCACCAAATCTTGCAACCTTTACATTTGTTTCCTGATTCTCTCCCTTCTGCTAGATTATGGAGCTTAAAGCTTTTGTTACCCCAACACTTCATATTCCTGATATGTGCCTGCTGCACCACGTACTTCTATGAGAAAGTATCCTGTTCTCTTTGTATTGTTTCCCTTGTGTGAAATCCCTGGTGTTCCTGATAGTCCCCTTGCTTTCCTAATAAAAAAGGACCACACTAAACAGGAGAGCACACAATGGTCAGTTCTCTAGCTAAACTGGGAACTTAGTGTACTTGCTTCCAATGAACAGACTCGTCCTAACATGCCCCCGCTGCACAGCCATTCACTGGCAAGCTTAGTGTACTGCTGCTTCTCTCCCCCCCCCCCCCCCCCCCAGCTCTTATGCAGCTAAGAACCAAGAGAAATGTTTTTTTTTTTTACATCTATACAAAAATGTTTTGCCTTTCATTACTATTTTAAACTGAATTGGTTGTTTTACAAGGTGAATTAAAGTACTATCATGGAATATGCAGGGCCTCAAAAACTAATTCAAGAATTGCCTCATTTTCAAATTTCTCAACGTTTATAAACCCCATATTCTTTTTCTGTAGGAGACCCACCAGTAAGATCCTAATCTTTCGTTGAACCTAGATTCAACAGGCCTTCTATGCTACTGATTCTAGTTATGCAAGGGGAGTTGCCATTCTCCTAAACAAATCTTTTCTCTATAAGGGGTTATACAGTATGTTCTCACGTTCTTCCTGGATATTCGTGCCACCCAGTATGTTTTCGTGAATGTCTATGTCCCAGCACCCGTTATTCAATCTATTTTATACACTTTCTATGGAAGTTATGGCCCCTTTTAATTTTTAGAATTATTATAGCTGGGGATTTCAACAACATCCTGGACACAGCCTTGGACATCTCCAACCCATAGCGTGTTTTCAAACCAGAGCTAATACACTGGGCTTGAGCTCTTTATTTTACTGAAATGTGGCATGTCTCCGACATGCACATATCTGAATCCTGGATTGACTTGATAGTGACCTAGTCATAGCCTCTATTGGTACTGCTTCATACTTACCCTCTGGTCTATCTGATCATTCTCCACTTGAAATAGCTGTGGATGCTGGGGTTTGGAGGAATCCAGGTTGCTAGCAACTAGCCTCTAAGTGGATTTACGATGAAAAGGTCTAGGAACTCACGTCTAATAAGGTCACACTGCATTGGGAAATATAATGAGGACTCTACTTCCCCCTTGGTAATTTAAGACCTGTATTGAGGGAAACTGCTATCAAAACTGCAAGAAAATAATATGAATCCCAACTGCTCTTGCACAACCTCGAAAAAAATCTTTCCTTGCATTTCACCTCTCTCACTCATACTAATGCTAAGTCCTTGGCGGGAAAGCTCTTTGAGTCCAGGGAAAAAATGGTAGTCTCCTAGAAATTAGATGACTGAATCTTGCCTTCAAACTGTTTTTTTGTTACTGACCTATGATTTGAAAATGATGACCAAAGTTCTCGCTACCAGACTATTGAAAGTGCTTCCCTCTTTGTTTAACATTGATCAAACTGGCTTTATGCCTGGCAGATCAACAGATATCAATGTTCACAGTGTGTCTACACATCTCCAACTCCCTCGAATAATTCTTCTACACGGGTGCTGGTCACAGTGGATATAGATAAGGCATTTGACCAGGTTGATTTGGGTCTATATGTTCAACGTAATTAAAGTCAATGGTTTCTGACCGAGTTTTTGTAAGTGGATTGAGATACTGTACAAATCTCCTATAGCACAGATTTAGCTGGGTGGTTAATTTTCCTCCCAATTCCCTGTCAGGTAGGGGATGAGACAGGGTGTAAACCTTTCCCCGGCTTTATTCGCTTTAATGATGGAACCCATCACAGACCTGGGACCTTTAAGGAGGACTTTAGAGTTATATCCTTTTTCACTGAGCTGTCAGGTTTGAAAGTGAATCAGGACAAATCTCAAATTCCTCCCATAGATGCGGGGGCCCAAAAAATAGCTGACTCAAAATTACCTTTAAAAAGGAACAAATATCTTCAAATATTTATGTATCCACGCAACCCCCCCTTGTTTCTGAGTTCTGCAGTTTGATTTTTTTGCCTTGGCGAATAAACTGGGAGCAGAGTACTAGTATTCTTGGAGATTACACTGGATTTGTTAGCATGTTATCTTTGTATTTTACTTTGCTCTTGTTCTGAACTGAATTCGTAAGAAAGTAAGGGTTTGCTTTGTTTGTTTTATTTCTATGTTTGTATGTGTATTTCAGTGAGCCAGGGTATGCCCAATTGGCTCTGCTTTGTACTTCTACATATGATAAAACTTAATAAAAAAGAATTTGTAAAATATGGCTGATTAGCACTCCCTATATCTCAAGACAAGTGATCATTAAATGTTTATGAGTAAGTGAAATATTTAACAATCTAAGATATCAAGAAACCTTAGATGATCATCATTTAATTCTCTTCAAATTGCCTGGGGCAGGCAAAAGTTGAGGTATTGATGGACTGCCACCATCCTCAGTAGGCAATTTCAGCAGACATTCCTGGGAATGAGATTGGCCTACTTTTTCCTTACAGCCAAAGCTGTTTTAAATCCTAGATTTTTATTTTATTTTATATAGAGCAGAAAATGGTTATGACATCTGTATTTTTTTCTGGGAGTCCTTGTGACCATTATCACCACAAAATAAAATTATTTTATGGTTTTGCTGAAACAGGGGAAGTTTCCCAATAGTGATATTTGTTCCAATGACAACATTTTAAGGGTATTTTTCCCACTATGGAGAGGTGTTTATCACATTTTGTTGTGTCTTTGTTGTGTCTTTGGGACAGAAAGTAAAGAGTAATATCCTCAACAGGACACAGACAGAAAAAAACTGACAGCAGTTTGAAACCTTCCCTCATTTATCTAAATAAGGAACTTTGGCCTTTTTATATGCTTTAATAAGACAAGGATAATTGGTTGGTGACTTCTATACTAATGTCTTTCCAGTTACCTGATACTACAGAAACTTGCAAAGTGATAGTAAAGAAATTCAAAATCCTAATGTTACAGTTAAAGCATATTTAAACCCAAGAACAAAAGTGTAATTATTGCAGCTCAACATGCCTTAGATGTAGTTGCTGCATTCAGTTTTTTCAGATTAGTTCCCTTTATATTCAGCTGGCAATAATGCCAGTAAAATTAGCCATGTCACCTTAGGACAAGGCTACAGAATACCTCTCCCTCTCCTCTCCCCACCACATGGGGGTGTTCTGTAGCCCACAAAGAGAATTTGGAACAACGTAAACTGATAACCGTCAGCAGAGGCATTGACCACAGGAAGTGATCAGCTTAAAAGATTTCTGCACATTTTTAAAAAGTAAAAACTCTTCCAATCAGAGCCGAAACTAGAACATTCAGGGCCCTGGTGCAAGAAACCATGAAGGGCCCCCCTAACCCCCATCCCAGGGCCCTTTCCATCAGTTTTAGCGCCCTTTCATCCAAGCCTGGGTCCCTTTACTCCCATTCTGCGGCCCTTTACTACTGTCAGGCAGTAGCCCCCTTCCTGCATAATTGGCAGTGCATGGCAGTTAGTGAGCGGTATGTCAGAGTAGTCAGTGAGCGGTATGACATGGCAGGGCAGTCAGCGAGCAGTATATCAGAGAAGTCAGTGAGCAGTATGTCAGAGTAGTCAGTGAGCAGTGTGGTAAGGCAGGGCAGTTAGTGAGCAGTATGTCAGAGTAGTCAGGAAAGTACACCTACCTGTATATGTACAGCCATTGGATACAGGCTAATAATTATTATTAGTTAGCATACTATGGATATATGTTAATAATTTGTAATCAGTTTTTACCAGTTTCTTTTATTGTAAAATTCTTTTAACATATCATTCTTTTTCAGTTGTCATTACGTACTACCCTAAGCAAAGCGATATCCAATATAATCTTTTTCTCTCTGAAATCACTGATCTCATTTATACTCTTAAATCACAAATCGCTTCCTTACCCACATCTTAGTTTAGAAAACTTTAATAAAGTTACAAGAGGACTGCCTTATTAGGACAAAACTACAGAAAATCAGTAGAGATTTTGATGATAACAATACCAATAGGGTTTTCTGTTGGAAAAAACCCAAACCTATTACAAAGCACTTTGGTTCTTATGAAGAGGATTGTAGTAGATTTAGGCATGAGGGCCCTACTCCTCTCATGGACTGTGAACCTAGGCCCTCTGCTCCTTTTTCCTCACATGTCGTTTCATCCTCCAGCTGGGAAGTGCATTAATAATAAACCACCCCCACATCCCAGACCAAAATTGCCTTCTCCCTTACCTAATAATCATACCAACCGTTCCTGCTCCACTATACAGGGCCCATTTTCTACCAAATCGAAAGCCCCAGTTAGAAGTAATATTAACAAAACTGATCATTCCTCTGGTCCTACATCTGCTTCAGCTTCTAATACCATCCAATTAGGAATTCCCTGTAGTACTCGACTCCAGGACTTCTACCCCAAGTACTACATCCATGACCTCTATGGAGGTACAAAAGAATACAAGTGCCTAGCCAAGCACTATTTCCATTGTAGTAGACTCGTCACCTCCCCTCAAAGTTCTCTCCAATTCTAGTATAACAGATGAACCACAATCTTCCACCTCTTGTTTTTTAGTGGTCACCCCCCTGGCATGCCCCAAAAGAAAACTCACCGGAGAGGCACGAGAGGGGGAAGACATAGACACAGAAAGGAGGGAGAAAGTATGCAGACTATAAAGATCTTTAATCTATCTAATCATGTTTTGTCCAAACCCGAACAGTCACTGTTGGCACGCGGCCTTACCTTTGCTACTTCGGCATCTCCCAATCCTTTCACTCTCTTTCATGATCTAAATAGATTTATTAGAAACATTACTGTGAAACGTTACTATAACATTCAAGCTTTTAAGAAATGTAGTGATGATTTAGACATTGACACCAGCCCTGCAGGGTCCAGTCCGGCAATAGAGGACTCGTCTGATCTTATGCAATGCGAATTGAGGGCTTTGGATCATTTAGAACATCTACAGTATCTCACAAAAGTGAGTACATCCCTCACAGTTTTGTAAATATTTTATTATATCTTTTCATGTGACAACACTGAAGAAATGACAGTTTGTTACAATGTAAAGTAGTGAGTGTACAGCTTGTATAACAGTGTAAATTTGCTGTCCCCTCAAAATGATTCAACACACAGCCATTAATGTCTAAACTGCTGGCAACAAAAGTGAGTACACCCCTAAGTGAAAATGTCCAAATGGGGACTAATTAGCCATTTTCCTTCCCCGGTGTCATGTGACTCATTAGTATTACAAGGTCTCAGGTGTGAATGGAGAGCAGGTGTGTTAAATTTGGTGTTATCGCTCTCACTCTTTCATACTGGTCACTGGAAGTTCAACATGGCACCTCATAGCAAAGAACTCTCTGAGAATCTGAAAAAAAGAATTGTTGCTCTACATAAAGAGGGCCTACGCTATAAGAAGATTGCCAAGTCCCTGAAACTGAGCTGCAGCACGGTGGCCAAGACCATACAGTGGTTTAACAGGACAGTTTCCACTCAGAACAGGCCTCGCCATGGTTGACCAAAGAGGTTAAGTGCACATGCTCAGCGTCATATTCTGAGGTTGTCATAGACATATGAGTGCTGCCAGCATTGCTGCAGAGGTTGAAGGGGTGGGGGGTCAGCCTGTCAGTGCTCAGACCAGATGCCGCACACTGCATCAAATTGGTCTGCATGGCTGTCATCCCAGAAGGAAGCCTTCTCTAAATATGATGCATAAGCCAGCCCGCAAACAGTTTGCTGAAGACAAGCAGACTAAGGACATGGATTACTGGAACCATGTCCTGTGGTCTGATGAGACCAAGATAAACGTATTTAGTTCAGATGGTGTCAAACGTGTGTGGAGGCAACCAGTTGAGGAGTACAAAGACAAGTGTGTATTGCCTACAGTCAAGCATGGGGGTGGGAGTGTCATGGTCTGGGGCTGCATGAGTGCTACCGGTACTGGGGAGCTACAGTTCATTGAGGGAACCATGAATGCCAACATATACTGTAACATACTGAAGCAGAGGTAATGGACTGGCCAAGCATGTCTCCAGACGTAAACCCTATTGAGCATCTGTGGGGCATCCTCAAACAAAAGGTGGAGGAGTGCAAGGTCTCTAACATCCACCAGCTCTGTGATGTCGCCATGTAGGAGTGGAAGAGGACTCCAGTGGCAACCTGTGAAGCTCTGGTGAACTCCATTCCCAAGAGGGTTAAGGCTGTGCTGGAAACTAATGGTGGCCACACAAAATATTGACACTTTGGGTCCAATTTGGACATTTTCACTTAGGGGTGTACTCACTTTTGTTGCCAGCAGTTTAGACATTAATGGCTGTGTGTTGAGTTATTTTGAGGGGACAGCAAATTTACTTTGTTATACAAGCTGTACACTCACTACTTTACATTGTAGCAAAGTGTCATTTCTTTAGTGTTTTCACATGAAAAGATATAATAAAATATTTACAAAAATGTGAGGGGTGTACTCACTTTTGTGAGATACTGTATATACTGAGGATCCAGACGATTATGCTGAATTACTCACCCAACATTTGTCTACTTCTCCGCCCATTCAGCATACGAAATTTAGACCCAAATCCACATTTAACATCCATATTTAACCCTACATTCGCCAAAGGTCCTTATGTCCAAAGCTTCTATCAGGTAGTCTATGCTGATATTCTTCGCATGTGTCAACAGTCCACCATACACACTGTCACCATCCAATTTGACAGCTGCCAAATCCACAGCTTTAAAGCAGCTCACTAACAATTGACAGCTTATCATCAGGTAAGCAGATAAAGGGGGAGGGATTGTGGTTCAAAATCGCTCAGACTACCAGTCAGAATCAGCCAGGCTATCTATCTATCTATCTATCTATCTATCTATCTATCTATCTATCTATCTATCTATCTATATATTTTTACAACCTATAGTACAAAATCCCCCCTCATATATTAACCGGTTCCTGACCGGCGCACGCCGATGAACGTCGGCAGAATGTCACGGCTGGGCAAATGGACTTACAGGTACGTCCATTTGAATTCCCCGCCGTGCCATTGCGTGCGCGCCGCTGGCGTGTGCGTGCTCTGGCCGGGAGCTCCGTGAGTCGGGTCGCGGGTCCCGCGGACTCGATCGCCGTGGGGATACCCGCGATCGCCTCACGGAGAGGACGAACGGGGAGATGCTGATGTAAACAGCATCTCCCCGTTCTGCCTAGTGACAAGTGTCACTGATCACTGCTCCCTGTCATCGGGAGCAGTGATCAGAGTAAAGACACTGCTAGCCCATCCCCCTACAGTTAGTAATCACTCCCCTAGGACATACTTAACCCCTCCCCGCCCCCTAGTGGTTAACCCCTTCACTGCCAGTGTCATTTACACAGTAATCAGTGCATTTTTAATGGCACTGATCACTGTATAAATGACAATGGTCCCAAAAATGTGTCAAAAATGTCCGACATGTCTCCATAATGTCGCAGTCACAATAAAAATCGCTGATCGCCGCCATTACTAGTAAAAAAAAATTATTAATAAAAATGCCATAAAACTATCCCCTATTTAGTAAACGCTATAACTTTTGCGCAAACCAATCAATAAACGCTTATTGCGATTTTTTTTACCAAAAATATGAAGAAGAATACGATCGGCCTAAACTGAGGAAAAAAATGTTTTTTTTATATATTTTTGGGGGATATTTATTATAGCAAAATGTAAAAAAAAAAATGCGTTTTTTTTCAAAATTGTCGCTCTTATTTTGTTTATAGCGCAAAAAATAAAAATCGCAGAGGCAATCAAATACCACCAAAAGAAAGCTCTATTTGTGGGGAATAAAAAGGACATCAATTTTGTTTGGGAGCCACGTCGCACGACCGACCGTGCAATTGTAAGTTAAAGCGACGCAGTGCCGAATCGCAAAAAACGCTCTGGTCAGGAAGGGGGTAAAATCTTCCGGGACTGAAGCGGTTAAAGACATTATCCAGCTACTAAATATGTTATAACATTATTCTTGGGAACCCACATATTGTTAGCTCTCATTAGATGTAGTCTCCCTGTACACCTCCATTCTGCATAATGTTGGGCTACAGGCCATACAGTATTTCCTTAATGAGGATCCACAATTCAATCCACGTCAGGTCCACTTTCTGTTAGAGACCTTGGAATACTGTCTCACACATAATTACTTTGAATCCAATGGTGACTTTTATATTCAGACCCAAGGCACAGCTATGGGGGCAAATTTTGCCTCCAGTCATGCAAATCCCACTATCAGTTTTTGGGAACATCTCCATATTCGGCAGAATAACCCATATGCCTCTCACCTAGTCTTTTACGGATGTTACATTGATGACATGGTCATCATTTGGGAATCTTCTATCCCCGCATTTGTACAACATTGTAATGCCAACACTATGGGTCTGTCATTCACTTCAGTATCTGATAGCAACAAGCTTGCCTTCTTGAATCTGGAACTATCTCATCAAAATAACATCAAATGTGCACAGAACTACATTAAACCCACCTCAGGCAACTCTTATTTAAATTTTAAGAGTTGTCATCATCCTCGCTGGGTAAACAACATTCCCAGAAGTCAGTTTTGCAATCTTAAACCGCACCCACCGGCCACGCGCATCCGGTCCCTCGCTGTGCAGCGGCTGCTATGGCTGCTATGGCTCTTAAAGCGGCCACAGTATATATATGGAGATTCGTGCAGCAGAGTCATTCTGCCACCGTATATATACAGGAGTCAGTCGGGAAGCGGTTAAAGAAAAAGGCTACCCTGAAGATATTGTTGAAGATGCTTTTCAACATTATCTCCACAAAGATGTAAGGAGAGATAGAGATGCCAAAGCTGTTGACAGTTTGCAACCTGTTCGATTTGTCACGCAATTTCACAACTAATTTAGGAAGATGGAAAAGATCTTTATAAAACACTGGTCTATATTGAGTGAAGATCCCCATCTAAAATCAACACTAAGTGACCTACCTCTAGTCATGTATAGACGAGCAAAAAACACAAAAGTCCAAATAGCTCCCAGCAAAATAAAAGCATTACGCCTCACCGCTAGTGCCCCCCAAACCTTTTTCAACATTAAGGGGATATATCAATGTAAAAAACTTTATGACACGTGACACATGGGCAGAAAGAATTTTCCTGTAAAGGGAAACAGTATATTATACCTGACTTTTTTACATGTTCCTCTAAGTACGTAGTGTACTGTTTGACCTGCCCATGCGGCCTGCTTTATGTAGGTCGCACTATACGCACTCTTCGTAAATGGTTTGGTGAGCATCGGAATTTTGTGGAAAAGGAATCAAACAAACACAGTGTCCCGCGACATTTCATCTCTAGGATTACGTGTTTGGGTTATAGAAGCCATTCCCAATACATTTCCCACCGCTGAACGCTACAAACGGTTATGTGAGAGGGAAAATTATTGGATTTACACTTTAGATTAGTTTAGTTTATCGCCTGGAGGCCTAAATGAGGGCATTTAAATTAATATTCTATTATAACCCCACCGCCTTGACAGGACGCATTGATTAAATACTACTTGACTCACAACTATCTCTTTGCCAATAATGATAATAATACTGAACATCCCCACATGGCCTTCATGTTTAAATTTGGTCATCACTTAGCCGAATTGATCTGGTCAATTTATATTTGAATTCATTTTAATTTATTATTAATTTCATCCTTATGTGTTACCATTTTTTTTATTTTTTTATTCTCTATTTATCTAATATGTAACTTTGGGCGTATGTGTGTATGCCTCTATATATATTTTTAAATGCATGTTCTTGGATATGGAAAGAGAGATATATGTGTATATTTGGAGATGTTTTTACCATACATTAATTATTGTTTTTATAATCATTAAATAGTTAATTTATTTTAATTTAATTAACCAATAAGTTTACTTGTTGTTATTATTATATACACCAGTTCTATATATATGCGCCAGTTTTTTATATATATGCGCTGGCTTATAACATAATGTAATATATTTATTGAGTTTCCTAATTATCACCATTTTTTAATCAATTTTTAATCATTTTTCCATAGACATACTATTGTCAGACAATCATGACTCTACTGGTCGTCTGGTGTAAGTACTGTAGCTTTATATGTTAGCCAATTAGATGCTATAGTCGTTTGCCTTGCCACCGTATTATGTTAAGTTTATATGGTTACCCATTGTGCAAGCCTTTCAGTACCTCTTCCTGTATGGTATATATAAACCCACTCAAAGATGGCCACCAGCAAAGCCTGAGGAAGGAGCATGCATGCTGACCTTGTACCCAGAAGTGACGTAGTCGCTGTGTACCGCCGAACCTTGATCCAGCTATCCGGAAGCGCTGTGAGCCAACAGTGCAACCAGATTGCGGCCAGATCACGTACCTCTACCATCAGCCAGTGATGCCAGGCATCACCCCGGGACAGTGCGGATGATTACTATATACACTGCTGGAAAATATAACTCATTTGTGAGTGTTTCTATGCTTATTTTATTAATTAAATACTAAACTTGCTACACTTAGAAGATGCTGCTTTTTGTCCCTTTCTATGTTCCAGAGTCTCTTCTAACTTTTGAGCTGTCAGCATTCCAAGGACAGCATATTGTTTTCCTTACATGGACTTATTGATTTATATGGACTTGTTTTATTGCCCAGTTCATTAACTTACCACATACCCATCTGTTAGTAATACATATCCATATCCAGAGTGTGCCATATTACCCCACTGTTTGTATGTCAGAATAGTCAGTGAGCAGTATGGCATGGCAGGGCAGCCAGTGAGCAGTATGTCAGAGTAGTCACTGAGCGGTATGGTAGGGCAGGGCAGTCAGTGAGCAGTATGTCAGGGCAGTCAGTGAGCAGTATGTCAGGGCAGTCAGTGAGCAGTATGTCAGGGCAGTCAGTGAGCAGTATGTCAGAGTAGTCAGTGAGCGGTATGTCAGGGCAGTCAATGAGCAGTATGTCAGAGTAGTCAGTAAGCAGTATGGCAGGGCAGTCAGTGAGCAGTATGGCAGGGCAGGGCAGTCAGTGAGTGGTATGGCAGGGCAGTCAGTGAGCGGTATGGCAGGGCAGTCAGTGAGCAGGGTAATCCATCAGTCACTTACTACATTTCCCAGGCTGCTATGTGACCAGAAGGGTGGGGAATTACCAGTTTCAGTGTGCCCCAGCAGCTGGGGATCTACCAAACTCAGCGTGCACTGAAAGCTGTGAAACTATTAGTCCCAGTGTGCCCCAACAGGTGGGGATTGAGAAACCACCAGTCCCAGTAAGTCCTGACAGGAGGGAGGATCTACCAGTACCAGCGTGCTCAAAAGACAGGGACATACCATTTCAGAGGATGTTCCCTCAGATGATGGAACATGTTGGGACTTTTAGTAGGAACACCAGTATAGGTACTATAAACATCTACAAGCCCAAGCATGGCCTGATAGAGAACTACAAGTCCCAGCATGACCTGATAGAGAACTACAAGTCCCATCATTAACTGATAGAGAACTACAAGGCCAAGCATGACCTGATAGAAAACTACAAGAGCAAGTATACCTTAATAAAGAACTACAAGTGCCATAATGCCCTGATAAAGAACAACTTGTAGTTTTTTATTAAGGTATACTGGCACTTGTAGGTTTCTATCAGGTCACTGGGACTTGTAGTTCTCTACCAAGGCATGCTGGGGCTTGTAGTTCTCCATCGGACCATGCTGGGTCCTGTGGTGCTCTTTTGGACTATGCTTACCTGTGTCCCCCCTCCCTTCCACCTCCAGAGTACACTCACCGCCTATGATTTTCCTAATGAGGGAGGCATGTCCCAGGCAGTCACCAGGGTGACCTGTAGACAGCATTTTCTGGTGTCTCGGGTGTTGGGAGGTGGGTATGGTGAAGGAGAAGAAGCCCAGGCCCAGGTCCAGGGTGATGCCCCTCTTTTGGCTCTGGTGGTTCTTGTTGAAGGCAGCAGTGGAGGTGGTGCCCAGCGTCTCGGCCAGCAAAGACTGTTAATGTGGCCCAGCACCCTGACATTTGGCTTCAGAGTCTACTCCTCCGCAGAAGCAATGTGTTCCGGCATGATGATTGAAAACCTCCTGCTTGTGCACCACTTCTCCTTCCCTCCCGGAAACAAATGGGAGACTCATTTCATACAATTACTTCAACACAGGCTCCGCCTCGGGGATGTTCTTAGTAAGAGTGAATGAGTCCCGGAGGAAGCCTGATCTGCTTCTGGGAGAGGAGGTAGGGGGAGAGATCTCTGTACTGACATTCATTTGTACAGTACCCCGATGTGAAACCTCACACTGTTATCTGCGGGCACCAGCGGCAGTGTCGCGGTCCTGATAGTTGGCATGGCAACAATCTTCCTGCTGTTTTGGCCCCCCCCTCCATGGTGGCGGAACAGGAGGGCCCAGTCACAAGTGCGACTGCTGTGACCCTGGTAGTTCCGCCACTGCTTCCAATGGTATACTTAACAGACCCAAAAGAGATTCAAAAAGAGAAGTCTTCCTTCTCTTCTTTCCTCCTCTTGCCCCCTCCCCTCTCCCCTTTGTATAGTAGCATCATGGATGTGAAAATACCTCCACACTTAAAGGAGAAGTACAGCCAAAGCTGTCAGCTGACGTCAAGGAGCCGGTCCAGGCTGGGGAAAGATCACAACCATATGGTCGGGATCCACCCACATGCCTGGACCGGCACCCAGTTCAGCCTCTCAGCGAGATTTGTAGTCTTTTTATAGATAGGGGCTTTTTGTGCATTACTTGATTGCAATCACTTCATCAAAAACTATTGAGAGTGGTTGGTTTACTAAAGACATATGGGCTGTGCAAGAAAGATTGCACTTTGCAGGGGAATTTTCCTCAGAGCATAATGAATGTGGTGAAATTTCACTTTTTAAAGAATATCAAATCACATGCAAGGAAGGAAAAAACATTTTTTTTGCTTGCACATGCTTGGATAATGTAAATCAGAAGATCTTCACTACATTTACTAAACTATGGCGCAATTCCCTGGCAAAGCTGAATTGCTCTTCCAAAGTGAATATAAGGTGAGCAAAAATGTATGCCCCAAGTATGTCTATACTTACAAACCATACACAGAAGGCATTTAAAACAAAAAAAGACATTGGAAAGACCATGTTAGCTTATTAACATGCATATCTCAAAAACATTGACAAGATTATTAATTTTCTTTTAGAATTCATTAGGGAATTGTATTTTTTTTTTCTTTTTTTTTTTTTTCTTAAATACATATCATATATGTTAATGATTTGTTCTACTCCTATACTTATACCAATTAGTTAGTAACCCAATTTAAAGTCTGACTAGAGGATTCACACTCCCTGTGAGTGGTTCTTGTTCTGTACTATATTAGGGATGTGGGTTCATCTAACCGTCTAAATTCTTACTGGGGTAACACCATCCACTCATGTTTACATTTAGGGTAGCAAAAACCATTTCCTCGCCTTGGCGCCCCCCCCCCCCCCGTATGTTATCTTATACTTTTACTTATTATATTCACCTAAACTCATACTATGACCAATTATGCCAGAAAGAATTGGGACAATGCTATGTCTGGTCTTTACAAGAATTTCTCTCAAAAAGAGCAGGACTCTGAATTATCCCAAATTTTTCTAAATCTTAGAAGACTTTTGGAAAAGAAGTCATTGAATCACTGGCATAGCCATTCATTCGAACACTACATGAGAAATAACATCAATCCGTTTGGATTACGAATCCAAATTTTTCCAACCATGGAGCAAATAGAACCATCATTCAAACAGGCTTGGGAAAATAACCTATCAACATGTTCAGAAGGCGCACAGAAGAGTTATTAAACAAATTGATAGGGAACTTGAACCCCTTTTTACACAATTGATACCTTTTAAAACACACACATCCTTTGCCCAATTGGACACCTTAATGCACACCTGGAACAATTCAATAGGAACATTTTGGTAAAAAAGGAAAACAAATTCTTGAGGGACCAAACTGCCTTCCTTGAACAAAAGGCCTATAATTGGAAAAATAGCCAAACAAAATCCAAGTTTAATTTCAAAGTCATATAATAATGACCCTGAAATGTCAGATGCTTCGTCAGTGTCTTCATTTTCCTCCAGGGGTCAATCTGGACCTAAGAAATCTAGAAAGTCCAAACGAGGTTCGAATGGAAGTGGTTCTAACGGGAAACAACCAAAAAAACGCATCACCGAAACGCACAACACGACGGTTCATCAGCACGGCACACGGGCGACGCAAGGTAATAGCTCACTGAATAGAAGCACTTTACCCACATTACCTCACCCGAATACTAACTTACTCTTTCCCATACTTTCTACCTTAGGCACTAGAGCAGCACCACCAACTGCAATGCAGGATGAGAGTGGGGCAACGGAATCCAGTATTGCTGATTCACAATGAAACATAGATAG
Organism: Lithobates septentrionalis; assembly: GCA_037952835.1. Classification (NCBI taxonomy): domain Eukaryota; kingdom Metazoa; phylum Chordata; class Amphibia; order Anura; family Ranidae; genus Lithobates; species Lithobates septentrionalis. Next base: position 95,025 of record JBBDGP010000864.1, on the reverse strand, counting down.
GGTAGGTAAACTTACATCCTCATTTGAAATGCCTACCCAGGATCTCAATGTGGTAAATTTATCTACCTATTCCCTCTCTGATCTGGAATCCCAGGTGCTTTCACGGGGCTTAAGTTTTTGTCCTAACCAGAATATAAACAAATTTGAGGCCATCAAGGATCTCCAACTAATCGCTTGTTAGCTAATTCTAAAAAAAATGTATTCCAAGGAGACACCCTCTCAACCGAACTTTGAATCACAAGAACCCAAAGGGGTTGTAAAGGTAAAAATTTTTTCACCTTAATGCATTCTTTGCACTAAGGTGAAAAAACTTTTGACAATACCGCCGCCCCCAGCCCCCGTTTTACTTACCTGACGCCTCGAATCTTCGCTGCTCGTTCTCGTCATCTCCATTGCAGCTCAGCCTGGTTGCTGATTGGCTGCAGTGGATGGATTGAAAGCAGCGCAGCCATTGGCTCGCGCTGCTGTCAATCACATCCGATGACGCGGCGCGCCGGGGGGCGGGGCCGAGTGATACAGCGAGCGGCTATAGCCGCCGGCTGTATCACGGGAGCACGCCCGCAAGCACTCACCACCATGCGAGGGAGCTCGCATTAAGGTGGTTAATGCTTGCGGGGAGGAGCTGAAACAGCCGCCGAGGGACCCCAGAAGACCAGGTTCGGGGCCACTCTGTGCAGAACGAGCTGCACAGTGAAGGTAAGTATAACATGTTTGTTATTTTTTTTTTTTTTTTAAATTTACCTTTACAACCCCTTCAAGGCCTTGGATACATTAGTTAGCCTACTCGAGGAAAATGAGGTCCCTGACTTGATCGATCAGATTGACTTGGAACATCTATTGGGTCGTTTCGACCAAACAGAACCTCCCCCACTGCCTAAATTCAAAAAGAAGTCTAAAGTGCTAGCGTTTGTCAAAATCGTAGGCAGTGAGAAATGCAAGACTAAAATCAACAAGTCCAATCAAGATAACCTATCAGGGGAAGAGAGATCAGCTCGAAAAGCACTCAAAGAACATCCGGGTATAACAATAAAGCCCTGCGATAAGGGGGGCAATATTGTCATTATGGATAACACAAAGTACATTGACATGTGCATGAAAATTTTGGAAAACAAAAAATGGTACCGTAAAATTAATGCAAACAAAATTGCCAAGTTCAACCAGGAATTTTATTGTTTGGTTGATTCTGCTTTGGAACAAAATATAATCACTAAGTCTGAGTGGGAGTTCATTAGAACCAAACAACCAAAAACTCCGACATTTTATGACCTGCCCAAGTTGCATAAATCTATCAAATGTCCCTCTGGTAGACCCATCGTGTCTGGGAATGGGTCACTAACTGAAAATCTCAGTACCTTCATTGACGGGCATTTGCGCCCATATGTAACGAATCTTCCGAGCTATCTTCGGGACACTCTTCATTTATTGCAGGTTTTGGATGGTCTATGTATTTCCCCCGTATTTATTCTTTAACAATCAATATGGACGTGTCTATTTTGTTGCCAGAGGTGAAGGATGTGCAAGGTTAAACAGAAGGATAAAAGCATCATAAGGTTTGAGAAAATATGCTCTGATCTAAAGGTACAAAGTAATATTCTTCTCAAACACTGTATTAACATTCCAGAAAGGAAAATGAGCACACAACTGGAGCTGTTTCTAACAGTATCCAACCAGGTTTCAACTTTCATTTTATGGAGGTATTTAACCAGAGCTTTGATTGATCATTCAATCTTGTGTTCATTTTCTTTTAGTTATTTTTACTTATTAGCCCCATTGTATTAGGCATGTGAAATTCAGCATGCCATCATTGATTCCTTATTCCTATTCCTTACACATTGCATTTCCTTATTTGTTGTTCTTGTTTCTCATCAATCTTCCTCCTTCCTGTCGCTCATCAATTACTTTTCCTTGATGTTTATTTCCTTTCTCCTTCATTTCCTCCTTTTCTTCCTTTCATTTTTCTTACTCTCACTCTTGCTGCTTTTCAATAACTGTGAAATGCACCATGTATTCCATTGCCTTCTGAATTTTAATGATCACAACTCTCATTCTTCAATACCTTCAAATACCCTAAAAAATAAAATAGAACTATCACTAACAAATAACAAATATAAAGTAAGATCATGGTTGAGTTGGCTCATTAGTGTATTGTTTTCACTTAAAAAAAAAAGAAGGAACGCTATAATAAGTGCATGTGCATGGGCAGTGGAGTTGGAAGAGGAAACTGTTTATCTACATTTTCAGATTCCACCAGAGGGCATTACTTCTTCACTTTGGAATGTATAGGTGTGTCTGTGACCAACAGAAAATGTTGCAGATCTGGATAGCTTTCTAAACAATGAAGAAGCATGTGTCTATGGAAGGAGTGTAATTGTCTCTCTAAATGATTTTGAAAGCTCCTCAAGACCATTCTCATCAAATCTACATCCCTGCTAGATTAAACTGAGGTGCCATTCAAATACACTTTGTTCTCTTTATTATATCTTGATGTGTCCCAGGGACGGCAATAAGAAATGAATTAATTTCACAGCTCTTTCCTTTCAGCATTAAATTTCAGAAACTGCTACGTTGCCTAAAATGTGATTGTCTATAAGAGTTACAATAAAATTGCTAATTGAGAGAAAGAGCAAATGCTCACTTTGTCTCTTTAACCCTGTGCCCTCAAAGCACTCCAAAAATCTTTTGTTCCTTGTGCAGGGAGCCTTTTTTCTCCTGTTCACAGCTAATGCCATATATTTAATGGACTGGCTACAAATAAAGGGGGAAACCAGGGAAGCTGTTGCTGTGTTCTGAGTTTTTGTAGAGCAGTCTACCTATCACGAGTTACAAATGATTCTGATGTTGTTAGGTAAGAGAAAACAATAATCTTACAATAAAACATTCCCTGAGATAACCATGCAGGTTGCCATGTTTGAGTTCTCATTCTGCAAGCACTCTTTGCTTGGTTGTCATACAGACCTTCTTGCTTCAATACCACCATACTTTTAACCCAGGAAAAAAAGATAGATATCCTTTTTTTTTCCCCTGGCCTCCCAAATGGTGACTCAATGAAGGATCGACACAGTCATAGAATTAGGATTTACAGAAGAAGGTCATGGTTACTTTGGAAAATTTAAGCTGTGCAAATATGAGGATGTTGTTCTGACCACAGTTAAGGCAGCTACCAATTACTACTGTATTTCCCCTCTGTTGCACTAATAAGTCATGAGTCAAGTGCACCAACCTACAACAACCAAGAACAAACACTAACTACCCCAATGTCTGGCAATTAAAGCACACATTAATGCATTTTCTTAATCAATTATTAAATTCTAAGTGCAGCCAAAATCACAAACTGAAAAATCAGTACAAGGGACATAACCTAAAGTCAGTAGAATGCATCCTTTGTACTGATTCATTTTCTATTAGTGAAAATCTTCCTTCATCCTATCCCCTCTGCCACTGTAATCTTTACTATCTTTAAATGGAGGAGGTGGAGCAACAGTCATTCTCCTGTCTTCCATTCTTGTTTCATATTTCATTCATAGAAGCTGACACTCCCACCACCATACTTGACTGTAGGCAAGACACACTTGTCTTTGTACTCCTCACCTGCTTGCTGCCACACACGCTTGACACTATCTGAACCAAATAAGTTTATCTTGGTCTCATCAGACCACAGGACATGGTTTCAGTAATCCATATCCTTAGTCTGCTTGTCTTCAGCAAACTGTTTGCAGGCTTCTTGTGCATCATCCTTAGAAGAGGCTTCCTTCTGGGATGACAGCCATGCAGACCAATTTCATGCAGTGTGTGACGTATGGTCTGAGCACTGAAAGGCTGACCCCCAACCCCTTCAACCTCTGCAGCAATGTTGGCAGCAGTCATTTATCTACTTTCCCACAGACAACCTCTAGATATGACGTTGTAGTAGGGATGAGCAAACGGTTCGGCCCGAGCATAAGTTCGGGGCGAACTTTGGTTGTTCAGATGTTCTGCGAACACTGAACAATATGCGGTGTTCGGGGCAAATTCGAAAGCCCCCTAAACGCCGTTAAAGTCTATGGGACAATAACATAAAAAATCAAAAGTGTTCATTTTAAAGGCTTATATGCAAGTTATTGTCATAAAAAGTGTTTGGAGACCCGGGTCCTGCCCCAGGGGACATGGAATGATTTTTTTTTTTTTAAACAGACGTTTTTTCGGGAGCAGTTATTTTTTTAATGCTTAAAGTGAAAAATAAAAATGAAATATTTCTTAAAATATCATGCCTGGGGGTGTCTATAGTATGCCCGTAAAGTGGCGGATTTTTCCTGTGTTTAGAACAGTACCACAGCAAAATAACATTTCTAAAGGAAAAATTGTCATTTAAAAATGATCGCGGCTGTAATGAATTGTCGGGTCTCGGCAATATAGATAAAAATCATTGAAAAAAAGAGCATGGGATCCTCTCCAAGTCCATTACCAGGCCCTTTGGGTCTGGTATGAGTATTAAGGGGAACCACGAACCAAAATTTAAAAAAATAAATTGCGTGGGGGTCCCCCTAAAATACATACCAGGCCCTCCGGGACTGATATGGAAATTAAGGGGAACCCTGCGACTTCCCTATGGCTTTCCCATGGCATCAGAGGGGCATCAGTGGGGGGCGGGGTCACCCGTTTACGTAAAGATGGAGGAAGCAGGGGAAAGAAGAAGACATTATTAATAAAGGAATTGTCATAAACTGGCTATTGTCTTTTTTACCATTTTGACACTTTTTTTGTGAAATGGTAGGGGTACATCGAACCCCATTACCATTTCACACAGGGGGAGGCCGGGATCTGGGGGTCCCCTAGTTAAAGGGGGCTTCCAGATTCCGATAAGCCCCCCACCCGCATACCCCCACAACCACCAGGCAAGGGTTGTGGGGATGAGGCCCTTGTCCCCATCAACATAGGGACAAGGTGCTTATGGGGGCTACCCCAAAGCACCCTCCCCATGTTGAGGGCATGTGGCCTGGTATGTTTCAGGAGTGGGGGCGCTCTCTCGTCCCCACTCTTTTCCTGTGGCCTGCCAGGTTGCGTACTCGGATAAGGGTCTTGTATGGATTTTGAGGGGGACCCCTACACCATTTTTTTTAAATTTTGGTGCAGGGTTCCCCTTAAAAATTCATACCAGACCTGAATGGCCTGGTATGGATTTTAGAGGGACCCCCACACAATTTTTTTTTAAATTTTGGTTCGGGGTTTCCCTTAATATTCATCCCATGCTCTTTTTTTCAATGATTTTTACCTATATTGCTGAGACCCGACAATTCATTACAGCCATGATCAGTTTTAAATGACAATTTTTCCTTTAGAAATTACATTTTGCTGTGGTACTGTTCTAAACACGGGAAAAATGGGACACTTTACAGGCATACCATAGACACCCCCCAGGCACGATATTTAAAGAAATATTTCATTTTTATTGTTTCACTTTAAGCATTAAAGAAATCACTGCTCCCGAGAAAATGGCAATTTAAAAACATTTTTTTTGCATTAATACATGACCCCTGGGTCAGGACCCGGGTCCCCAAACACTTTTTTTGACAGTAACTTGCATATAAGCCTTTAAAATTAGCACTTTTAATTATTCATTGTTCGTGTCCCATAGACTTTAATAGTGTTCGTGTGTTCTGACAAATTTTTTGCCTGTTCGGTATGTTCTGGTGCGAACCGAACCAGGGGGTGTTCGGCCCATCCCTAACGCTGAGCATGTGCACTCAACTTCTTTGATCAACCATGGAGAGGCCTGTTCTGAGTGGAGCCTGTCCTGTTAAACCGCTGCATGATCTTGACCACCATGCTGCAGCTCAGTTTCAGGGTCTTGTCAAATCTTCTTATAGCCTAAGCCATCTTTATGTAGAAAAACAATTATTTTTTTCAGATCCACAGAGAGTTCTTTGCTATGAGGTGCCATGTTGAACTTCCAGTGACCAGTAAGAGAGTGAGAGCGATAACACCAAATTTAACACACCTGCTCCCCATTCACACCTGAGACCTTGTAACACTAACGGGTCACATGACACCGGGGAGGAAAAATGACTAATTGGGCCCAATTTGGACATTTTCACTTGGGGTGTACTCATTATTGTTGCCAGCAATTTAGACATTAACCAGTTATACTGTGGCAGGTCAGCTCTATTGAGTGTAGGTATACGTCGCTTCATGCAATAGATACAGTGGCCGTTTGCATGGCGCCGGAGCCGATGCACAGAGCTGGCGGCCGCGATGTCTGCTGGCCCCCCTTGAACGCTCCACAGAGAGCCAGAGCGGGGATCTGTCAATGTAAACAAACAGATCCCCGTTCTGTCAGGGGAGTACAGAGTGAGCGTCTGTTCAGTGATCAAGAACAGTGATACAGTGATCTCTCTGTACTCCCTGTCAATCCACTTCCCCCACAGTAAGAAACACCTCCCAGGGAACACATTTAACCCCTTGATCACCCCCTAGTGTTAACCCCTTCCCTGTCAGTGTCATTTATACAGTAATCAATGCATTTTTATAGCACTGATCACTGTGTAAATGTCACTGGTCCCAAAAAAGTGTCAAAAGTGTCCGATCTGTCTGCCGAAATGTCGCAGTCCCGCTAAAAATCGCTGATCACCACCATCACTAGTAAAAAAATAAAATAATAAAAATGTCATAAATCTATCCCCTATTTTGTAGAGGCTATATTTTTTGCGCAAGCCAATCAATATACGCTTATTGCGATTTTTGTTGCCAAAAATATGTAGAAGAATACATATTGGTCTAAACTAATGAAGAAATGTGTTTTTTTACTTCTTTTTTGGATATTTATTATAGCAAAAAGTAAAAAAAATATATATTTTTTTCAAAATTGTTGGTCTTTTTTTGTTTATAGCGCAAACAGTAGAAACCGCAAAGGTGATCAAATACCATCAAAACAAAAGCTTGAGGTATCAGAGTAAAAGGGGCTAAATACAAATGCATGCCACACTTTTCACATATTTATTTGTAAAAAATTTGGAAATCCATATATCATTTTCCTTCCACTTCACAATTAGGTGCCATTTTGTGTTGGTCTATCACATAAAATCCCAATAAAATACATTTACGTTTATGGTTGTAACATGACAAAATGTGGAAAAGGTATGAATATTTTTTCAAGGCACTGTATAAACCCTCTTGAGTCCCAAGGCTTTTTCAGGTTTTGAACATGATTGTCTTATAATTTATGCCTTGTTTTGCAGGCTTGACATTGTTTATTGGGGACAGATAGTACTTTTTTATGCCATACTTTAAATTATATACTTTATTCTTTTTTTTATACATTATAGAAAAATTGTGAAAATTAAGAAAAAAAAAGTTTTCTGGTGATTTCAATCATATTAAAAAATGTAAAAAAATTAAGCACGTTTTATTTTTCCTAAATAACATTTTTTAAATAAACAATACCAAATGTGCCTGTCTTTTTCCAAGTTATGTGGAAAATATATAGTGTAGAAACAACGGTGTATAAGTTAGATTTTATTCTGAAACTTTTTTCTCACAATGACATGACAGCATAGGCCCTATCTTTTAAAATTTATTGAAATACCCCAAAAATCGCACCATTTCTAACAAAATAGAGGCTGAAGTGTTAGACTCCACACTATTAGATTTTCTGCATATTTTTGTCTTCAGATTTACCAAAACCATATAATATGAGGTCAAACCTTAAGAGATTCAATTTGTATGCAATCAAGCAGGCCCTTGAACTACATGGTTTTGGTAAATCTGAAGACAAAAATCTGCAGAAAATCTAATAGTGTGTATGGGGCCTTAAGGCCTGTACACACGATACGAAAATCGGATGGAAAAATTTGTACGACGAGCTGCCTAACGATTTTCTGATCGTTAGTACCGTGCTTTCGACAGCCAATTTCGCTTTTTCGTCAGACAAAAGCTGGATGTGCAGTCTATAAAATTTTTGTGAATGTGAATTCAACGTTCCGATTTTCGTTTCATTAGTATGGTTTTCGTATGAAAAAAATCGTAAGAGCAAGACTACGCATTCTCAGAAACGAAAGAATACATACAAAATTAATCAACACATTACGTCACTTCTGACATTGTATTCTGTTGTACGAAAATGTTTCTTATTGTGAGTAACCTCTTCACTTTCAACATGAGACTAGCATGCAACAAAAAACGGACGTTCGGTTGTCCGAAAATCTAAACGTGTGTACGAGGTTTTAGACTGTGAATGGTTTGAACATTTGCAATTCCTCTTTTTTTTTTTATATTGGGGTTCCTGAAAATGAATGCAAAAAAAAAAACTGCATCCGATAATATATTCAGCGACCCTTCCTTTACCCCTAATAGTTGAAAACTGGCATGCTCATTTTTTTGGCACCGAACTGCATTTACACTGCCTCAGGCAATCCCGGGACAAGGTAATCTAGTGCCCAGGGCGAAGATGAGCATTATGTGACAGCAAAAGTCCCCCCCCCCAAAAAAAAAATAAAAAAAATAAAATAAAAAAAACCCTAAGCACACTATATTCCCAAGCAAAAATTCTCCTCAAACAAAAATCCTCCCTCCCAGTACAAATCCCACCCTGCTGATATACACCGTCCAGCACAAATCTTTGATTCCCATCCCTTTTCCCAGCTCAAATCCTCTCCCTCCCCAAATCTCTCCTCCTAGCATTAACCCCCCCTCCAATCATCCCTACTAGCACAAATCCTCCCCCCAAATTTCCCTTCCCACAAATCTTTTCTCTCCCACAAAAATCTCTGTTCTCACCACAAATCCAATCCCCCCCCCCAAATCCCCCCCCCCCCAATTTTACCATTAAAACAAATCCCCCCCAAATTCTCCCCCCTAGCCCAACCCCCCCTTAATCATCCCTATTAGCATAAGTCCTTCTCCCAAATCTTTCTCCCAGCACAAGTCCCCCTGAAATCACCCTTCTTATCCCTGCCCCAATCACCCCCCTGTACAAATCCTTTCCCCTCCACCTAGCACATATACCCCCCACCTCAAATCCCCCTTCCTAACACAAATCCATTTCTCCTTCCCCCCTCCTAGCACACTCTCATCCCCAGAACAAAGGTTTCTTACCCTGCGACCCCCCCCCCATGGCCTCAGTGCAATTCCCCCTTTCCCTCAAAACACATAGACCTCAAATGCAGTGTGGCAGAACGCTGTTGGATGTCCTTTCTCTTAGATCCCTCCTCATCTTGGCACATCACAGTTGAGAAGCAGCTTAGGGCAGGCTGAATTGTAACGTTTTACCAGGCAGCTGATACGGAGAGATGCCAGCTGCTGCAGGGGTATGGGATGGCAGGGACACCACTGACTGTAAGATTGGGACTTTACAGAGCTTGGTTACCCACGCCCTACCCGCATTCTTTGCTGGGAGGAGATAAGTGTGGGTAAACAAATCTTCCACAGTCCTGATCTGGCAGTTCGGATCCAGGAGCACTACAATGGCTGGAGGAGGTCAGGGGGAGAGAGAGCATAGCCCAAACCTCCTCCTGGCTCTCTTCTGCTCTCCAGATTCAGCTTTTTACTTCTCAGGCTAAGCTGACAGGAGTAGTGATGCTTCTGTCATTACTGCTGTTAGCTTGTAGCGTCAGGAACTCTCCACAGAGTCCCCCACCCCACATGATACCAGTGCTCAGGGTTGCAGAAAGTACCCCAAAATGACTCTATTTAGAAAAATATACACCACAAAGGTATTGAAAAGGGGTATAACTTAGATTTTGATACCAAATTTTTCATAACACAGTTGGCAGCAAAATTAGGAAGAAAATTGAAATACAAAGCTGTCAACAAAAGCGTAAATTTAGTGATGGATTACAGTGATGGCATGGTAAAAAATACATCCAACATCTTGTTTAGTTACCTCTCCTGTACCGAAGAATACCATACAGCATACCATATAAGTGCCTTAGTCATTGGTGGGAACATGGCAGGGCACAGAGGGGCAACTTTTTACATTTCATGTGGCCCGGAAGTGGCAGGCCCACGTTGTGGTGATATTTTAGTACCACGAATGATGTTAAAATAAATTAAATCTTTTAGGTTTTCAAGTCTACTATAAAATATTATATGTCACTTGATTCAGGACTAATAGGGTTTTCATTTGATAGCAAATATATATTATTTTTCTTATTTATTTATTTTTTATTTCAGTATTTATTAAGAATAAATATTAAAAAATTTGAAAAAAATGCATTTTTCTGTAATTTTCTCAACATGACGTTTATGTAATTTGCACATCCTCATAAACTGACCCCAAAATATTTACAACAAAGTCTTCTAATAAAAATAATATCACATTAATGTGGTATTTATGTGACGTAGCAGAATAGGAAAGCTCAAAGTAAAACTCACCCGGGGTGTGTTCGGGGCCATGCACCTGCACGTTACATTAGAAGCATGTGTTACATTGAAAGCACCGGTTGTGTCTGTGTAGCTGCTGTAGTAGTAGTGGGGCTGTCTGCACAGGGATGCATTGAACACCTGTCCATCCCCATATAGGTAAACATGGCACTCACTATAGTATGAATTCATACACCCAATGTGAACAAGGCCTTGGGCTTCATTCAGATGGTTGCAGAGATGCATCCTGCGAGCAGGCTCCCTTTTTTTTGTGCCTTCATCCGCCCCAGGCTGCAAGCAGCTGCATGTCAAAATGTGACATCTGGGCAGGATCTGGTGCATGGATCCTAACTCAGGCAGTGTGCGTTTGGATTCATGTACCTGATTCTGTCTGCATGTAAAATGTTCAGCCACTGTGCCTGCATGTAGCCCAGAATGGATGCACGCACAAAAACAAAGGGAGCCTGCATGCAGAATAGCTCTTTATGGGAGGAGCCTGGGGAGTATTTAAGCAGACCATCCACACTGGTCTTTGTCGGTTCCAGTGCGCGGTACTACACGTCACTAGGCCAACTCTTACAGCTCACCTCATGTTCATGAGTCTGTGCATTCGATCGCAAGTGCGTCGTGGCTTCTACGTTCGTGATCTTCGTCGGCGGTTCCCGCTCACTGTTGCAGGTGTGATTCAAACCTTTTTGTAACATGTGCAATCTTGTGATTCGTTATGCTTCCTATCCTGCGACCCCTTTTGTTAAAAAACCTGCCGCCGCGTTGTTGTCGCTCATGTCCCGACATCATTTGGCACAGGCGTAGTACGTTCGTAGGTTTCTTCTGCCTTGTTTGTCATCCCATCTGCAAACTTACAATTCATTTGTAGATCCAAGCTTCTGAGACACTGTCGGTCGTTGTCCGATATCACTCGACATTGGCTTCACTGGTTATAGGATTCACTGTCCATGGGGTTGCCCTCTCATCCATTTGGAGATGAGCATGTATTGCTTGTACAGGTTGTGTGGCTGATTGAGGTGGTAATTAGACCCACCTGGTGCCTTGCCTGAACCTTGATTAGCCTATGGGGTTGGGTGGTATGCTCTTATCAAGCATAAACATACACATCTCACTCCATCTATTTGTACGTTGTTGCGGTCGGTCATTCTGCTATCTTTGTTTTCACCTTCCTAATAAGGCTGCTTACTTGCAATCGTTGCAAGCATTTCTGCAAGTGGCTCAAATCAGCCATTCTTTGTCTCCAGTGGCAAATCAGCCATTCACCTATTCTCTGTCACTTCCCCCTTTAGGTCAGTAGAGTTCGAGTTGGTCCATCCTGCACCAGGTTTGGACCGTTTTCTCTCAGAAAAAAACACACACACACACTGATGACAGGGCTCGCACCTTCACCAGGGGGCCAGCCATGCCCCAAAAAGCTCTTTGCAACCCCCCTTTTTTAACAATTTCCTATGTCACCTTACTACAGGTTCCCGGTCGACCCAGTTCTTGACCCCAACCAGGATTTACACTTTTAAATTTTTTTATTTCACGTTATTTTTCTTTCTGGGGGGTACCCCCATGCAGATTTGCAGCAGTAAATCACTGCTATTAGTCATCTATTGCTGAATGTAATCAGCCTACAGTAGATGATTATAGCAGATATTGACTGCTGTATGGAAGGCTGGGCAGAGCTTTGACAGCTCTGTCTGACCCTCCTTAGTAAATGGGTGTATAGTGATGTCATTCGTGACATTATCACACACTCAATATAAATACAACATGGAAGTGCTGTGCTTGCGTTCACTTTCCAAAAACTGTTCCTTTGGAGTGCTCTGTGAAAGCATCCTAAGACCAGAAACTAATAGTTTCAGCTCCTGCGCTTAGCGCCTGACAGTTATCACAGGCATTTTGTGGTCAGTGGATCAAGATAGTCCCGCCTTACGCGTTTCATCACACGGACGTCATCAGAGCGCCTCCGATGACGTCCGTGTGACGAAACGCGTAAGGCGGGACTATCTTGGTACGCACAACGTCACTTCCTGCTTTCGTGGTTTCTGCCAGCTGACCGGTGGAACGCAAGCGGTAGCTGCGAACAACGCTGCGTCCCGGGACAGCAAGGGGAGTTAGAGAGCTTGCACGCTCCCTCCTCGGTTTTAAATATTTATAATTCATTCCTTGGAATTAGCTTCGCTCTTTTGGACTGTATGAGCTTTTATAAATAAACGGTTTAAAAGGAGTTACGCTATGTGGACCAATTTTTTTATTCCATATAACACTTTGGAGCGGATGTTCGGCTGGAGATAGGATTACAACAGGGGATTATCGCCTTCCCCCATCTCCTATTTTTGTATGAGAGGCTGATCTGGATCGGGGAACCATAGTCGAGAGGATATCATCACACAAGGATTCGATCGGCACCCGGATTTGATCGGTACCTGGAATATAAACATCTTGTGCTTATACCCCTGCAGGGGTATGGCGTTCCGGTGAGTGGAATCACATCAGGGGGATTGTGTTTTTCAAAAAAATCTGGAAGAAGTCGGGTGGAAGACATTACATGAACTTTTGTTATTTCACATGAGATCTATTCTTATTTTTTCACATGAGATTTATCGCTGTTATTAACTGTGTCACCACCAGTTTACTAGAGATACATTTATATATTAATTTACTAACCACTAGTTTTTATTTCCATATTTCATTCTTATTAAATTTCACTCCTATGTATACCTTATATATATAATTTTCACACACACCTTTACTTTTCCAGCACTGCACCATAGAGGGTTGTGGATACCCTCTTCCTCATACATTACTTGTAGTTCACTTTCATTATTCAGCAGGTGCTGGAACACTGTCAATTGGATTGCACCTGACATTTTTGTACCTATCACTCACATTATATCACACTACTAGAGATCACTAGTGTTTATTTTTGCTTATGGGATTAAGGCTGCACTAAACATTTACTTGTATCAATACTTCTTTTATTTTTGATCAGCATCTATCTATTCCTATGTGGGATATATACTGTTGCATCTATATCTTTACCGGTTATTACCTTTTCTATAATATGTCTTATAGACACATCTATCATCATTATTAGACAATCATTATACGCCAACAATTCCCTTATGCACAGCGCCACTCCCTATATCTTTTTATATCTAGTTATCACAGGCAGTTGGCAGTCCCAGTGCTTGTCCATACCAGGACCCATGGGAGCCGCCGATCCCTGCCGCTGCTTTAAACTGGCACTGGGAGAAATACAGTAGCTGTTATCCCAGTTCCATGTTCAAGTGGTGCTGGGCACTTACTGTAAGTGGTAATGAATGATCAAGAAAACAGGATTTTTGATTTGCTGTAAAATCCTTTTCTTGGATTTCATTAAGAGACAGATTAACAACGTTTTACCAGCTGATTAACAGTTTTGTGTGCCAGTGTCCAGTTCTCCTGAAGGTGGCAGTATAATTCATCTGTCTCAGAATTGCTTCTAACCCTTTGTCCCTTAACTGGTTCCCGCCCGCCGTATAGAAAAATAACTGCTCTCATTCTGGGAGAATGTCATATGGCGTCCTCCCATTCTTGCAGTGTATGTGTGCCCTTGGGATTGGGCAGCGCGGCGATCATGGTAAGCCATGTCCCTAGGACACAGCGCAATACTGATCTGCATAAAGAGCCAATGACAGCAGCTCTTTACCACATGATCAGTTGTGTCCAATCACAGCGGATCACAAATTTAAACAAAGACCAGTAACTCTCTTTTACCAGGCTTCTTCTCCTCTCACACAGATCCAGTGTGAGAAGAAGAGAGTCGGGAACCATGAGTTAATGATCTTAGAGTATTACTACTGTGCACAACACACCCCAAAATAAAGAGAACCTGTCACATCACCCATCAGCAGTGTTATTGTTACCCATTAGTGTACCTGTCGCCCATCAGCAGTGTTACTATCGCCCATCAGTGTCCATAAGTGCCAATCAGTGCACCTGTCCCCCATCAGCAGTCATTATCTGCCCATCAGTGCTACCATAAGCAGTATACCCGTCACACAGCCCCCCATCCCCAAAGTACCCATTACACAGTCACAATCAGCAGAGTACCCATCCTACAACCGCCCATCAGCAGAGTACCTGTCATACAGCCTCCCATCAGCAGAGTACCGTTCTACAGCTGCCCATCAGCAGAGTACTCATCACACAGCCACCATCAGCAGTCTACGTGTCTGTCAGGGCTGAGCTCAGCCCTTCCTTCTCAGAGCAGTCCGCTCAACTGTTGGTTATTTGCCAGCTCTAATCTTTCCACAGTGACTTACCTGGTGATGATATCCTGCTCGGCAGTGCTGCTGGCTACTTAAGCTGCTCAATTCAGATTCTCTCTGCCTTCGCCTGGTCAACACATCCAGAGAGTCTCTCCTATGTACCTGTTGAAGACTTGCTTGGCTGACGTCCCTTCTGGTTCCTGATCCTGCTTGCTGTTCCACTAAGCTGATTCTCCGGTTTCCTGATTTCCTGGCCTGTCCTGAAGTATGCTGATCTCTGGCTCCCTGAAGTCCTGGCTTGTCTGAGTATACGTTCCGGTTACCGAACTCTGGCTATGATTTGACCACGTTGCTCTGTTTACCTTTTACTATCACTATTAATAAACAAGTGTGATTTTAACTGCACTTCTGTCTCGGTCTGATTCATGGTTTCTGACAGTGTTCGAGTGTCACCAGAGTCAGCCATGTCCAAAAAAGTTTACACTAGTAAGGAGGCATGTGACAGAACACTTTCACCCTGCTTGGGGGCTTCTGCCAAACAGTGCCTCCGGTCCTTCAAACCCTTACAGCAGACCGAGAGCTAATACCTGCCCTCTTACACCGAGAACCTCCTGTACAATGTCCACGCAGCCTATTACCATCTCCTATGCCATGTCCGCACAGCCTATGACCACCTCCTGTACCATGTCGACACAGCCTATGACATCTCTTGTACCATGTCCGTACAGCCTCTGTGATGTTATGCTGTTGGGCTGATATAATAATGCTATGGGGCTGGTATGAAATTATTTCCAGGGCTGTTTTTTATTCCCAGTCCAGCCCTGTTGCTAACAACCCCAGTTCATCCTATGCCCGTCCATTTGAGTGGAAACACCTTACATTGGAGGAGTTCAAGTTATTTATGGGCCTCAACATTATTATGGGCCTTACAAAAAATATGAAGGCCATGCTTAATTAATGGTCCACCCACCCCATCCATCACATGCCCATTTATTCTGCTGTAATGAGATGATCATGCACTTCCTGCATTTCAGTTACAATACTCAGTGTCCTCCCCAAGATCATCCCAACTATGACAAATTATAAAAAAAATTAGCCCGCTTTTTAATTTTTTCCCAGAGATTTGCTGAACTTTATGTCCCTGACCAAAACATATGTGTGGATGAGTCCCTTGTCCACTTCACTGGTTGGCTGGGAATCAAGCAATACATTCCAAGCAAAAGGGCCAGATATGGAGTAAAGCTCTACAAGCTTTGTGAAATAGCCACTGGATATTTGTATGCTTTCCACGTGTATGAAGATTCTCAGCTCCAGCCCCCTGAGTGTCCAACCTACGTTGGCACAAGTGGAAACATTGTCTGGGACCTGGCTTTTCCAAAAAGTTTATCACATCTACCTAGTTTTTTTCTATACCAGTCTGCCCCTTTTCCGCCACCTGTACCATAAAAAAACCTTGGCCTGCAGTACCACCCGAAAAAAAGTTGCAATTTATCTTATTCATTTGGCCATTTATAATACTTATGTCACCTACACCAAATCTATGGAAAAACCCACCACCTTCCTCAAATTTATAGAAGAAACCATCATGTCTGGCATCTACCAGCAAAGTTCCCTCCCAGAAAACATTTGCTCTAATTCTGTGAGCAGACTTCATGAGCGCCATTTCCCTGAGAGCTTTCCACCAACAGAAGTATGCCGAAGACGCCAAAAAAGATGTCAGGTATGCAGCAGATGGGGAGTTAGAAGAGACACCAGTTGAAATTATCCCCAATGTCATTCCCAACCGGGCCTATGTATTAGACTGCTTCCTATGTTTTCACATGTCACTAAAGTATTATCCTATATTACTGACAGCCTGCAATTTCCCTATTTTCAATATCTGTGCTGATCATTTGCCTGCTGCCTTAACCAACCATGCCACTGCCTTCCACCTGAACTGACCCTGGTCTGTTTATCGACTATGCCTCTGCTTGCCGTTTGCATTTTTTATACAGCACGTTTCTGCCTTCCACCTGAACTGACCCTGTGCTGTTTATCGACTATGCCTCTGTCTGCCATCAGCATTATCCTTGTCAAAAGTTTTTATTGATTACACAGATAATAACAGGAATGTCAATTACACATATAAGAAAAGAGGTAATGAAGCAATATCTTACATGTAATTTATAACTGAATACAACCTGAGGAGTTGGTGAAGAGTTGTGTAGCAATATATTCGATTCTGTATTGTTTAACCAGACTCACAGGGAATGTTGCGAAAAGATTGGGGGTGCAGGTCATATATAGTAAGATAATGAGCTTTAAAATCAAAATAGGGTGAGGAGTAAAAATTGAAGAAAAAGAAGCTAGGGAGACGAAGAAGTCCACAAGCTCGACTCAGATGCCAGTGCAAGGTGTGGTATGATTATTTGAATCAGTTACCATGGCAGAAGGACAGATTCATCAAAAGTTGGTGGTAGGTGGTATTTTACCTGGGGATACCATGTTTTTCCAAATTTGGAGACTAGGTCTCATTCAATAGCCACCATTTTGGCGTGAGACATGGAAACATTCATTCTATGCTTCATCTCATGCCGCGTACACACGACCGGACTTTCCGGCAGAAAAGGTCAGACGGAATCATTCCATCGGAAATTCCGATCGTGTGTGGGCTTCATTGGACTTTCTCTTTCGAAAATTCTGATGGACCTAGAAATAGAACACGTTTTAAATCTTTCCGACGGAATCAATTCCTATCGGGAAAACCGTTCGTCTGTATGCTATTCCGACGGACCAAAAATGACGCAAGGACAGCTATTGGCTACTGGCTATTGAACTTCCTTTTTCTAGTCCCATCGTACGTCATCATGTTCTAAATGATTGGACTTTGGTGTGATCGTGTGTAGGCAATTCCGTTTCAGCGGAACTCTGTCGGAACTCCGTTGAAAAAACTGTCAGAGTTCATTCCGACGGAAAAAACGGTTGTGTGTATACGGCATCAGCCATCACCAAAACAGGGGATTTCCATGCCTTTGTAATCGCTTGTTTTGCAGCCGTAAGGAGTTGAACAAAAAGTTTGAATTGGGTATGTGTTAAGCAATCTGGTTTCAAATTAAATAATGCAGTGATTGGAACTGGTTGTACTATCAGTTCAAACATTCTGGAGGCAATTTAAAAAATTTCTTTCCAAAAGGTTTGAGCTATGGGACAGGTCCACCAAATATGTAGATGTGTACAGAATTCTGAGCAGCCACGAAAGCAAAGTGGAGAGTAAGTAGGCGCATATTTGTCCAGTTTAGAAGGTACAAGGTACCACCAGGTTAAGACTTTGTAGCTGGCTTCCACCACTAGAATGTTAGGTGAAGATGATTTAGTTACCGACCAGATCCCAGACCAATCTGCAATGTTTAGGGTTCGCCCCAGGTCCTCCTCCCATTTCTGGATGTAGGATGGTTTGTCTATGTCAGGATTAACTAAAAGTTGTGTGTAGAGGGATGAAATCAGTCCTCTAGAATGGGGGTCCTTCTTACATATAGATTCAAAGTTAGTAAGTTGGTTCAAGGAAGTTTCAACGTTTATAAAAGGTGTGTAGAAGTTTTTAATTTGGAGGTACCTGAACAATTCTAATTGTGGTAGGTCATAGATCTCACACAGAGTTGGGAAGGGAAGAAAGGACATAGGAGTAACAAATTTATGAAGCCTTAGGATTTCCGAGGATGTCCAAACTTTAAATGATTTGGGGGGAGACCCATGCAGGATAGAAAGCAGGGTTTTTGAGGAAGGATAGGAGGGGGTTGTGTGATGATTGTAAATGATGTTTAAATTTGAGTTTATCCCATAGGGATATAAAATGTTTAGCGATGGGGTTACATAGACCCAGGCGGTCTTTGGGGTGAAGCCATAATAAGTGTCATCTATCAGGTGTGACCAGAGCTGTGTGGACAGCAACAGGGGAACAAACGCAGGTAAGGTGAAATATATGATTTATTAAGATAAATTAATATAACACAACCACCTCCAATATCACTCAGTGCACCACAACCAATACAAAACAGAACTCCACAAATAATAACAACAGAACAAATATATACAAGTAAGGGAAATACCGAGATCATAAACAGAGCCAGGCCAGGGTCGTCAACAGGAGGTCAGCAGCTGGGGAAGGGAAACAAACAGGACAAAGAGAGGATGGATGGATCACAGAAGGGACAGGTCAGATACAAGGCTCAGGGTCCAGAGCAAGGAAACAGACAGGGAACAGGATCAACAGGTTTCAGCCGGGCAGCGGGCACATCAAGCTGGGCAGCGGGCACTTCAAGCTGAGCAGCGGGCACTGGCACATCAGGCTGGGTAGCAGACAGGAACACACCAGGCTGGGCCACAGACAGGAACACACCAGGCTGGGCCACGGACAGGAACACACCAGGCTGGGCAGCGGACAGGAACACACCAGGCTGGGCAGTGGACAGGAACACACCAGGCTGGGCAGCAGACAGGAACACATCAGGCTGGGCAGCGGACAGGAACACATCAGGCTGGGCAGCGGACAGGAACACACCAAGCTGGGCAGCGGACAGGAACACACCAGGCTGGGCAGCGGATAGGAACACATCAGGCTGGGCAGCGGACAGAAACACACCAAGCTGGGCAGCGGACAGGAACACACCAGGCTGGGCAGCGAGCAGGAACACATCAGACTGGGCAGCAGACAGGAACACATCAGACTGGGCAGCAGGTTCCAGGTCGTCGGCGGGCAATGAGGCATCAGACTGGACAGCGGGCACATCAGGCTGGAGAGCGGGCACATCAGGCTGGAAGGCGGGCACATCAGGCTGGAAGGCGGGCACATCAAGCTGGAGAGCGGGCACATCAAGCTGGAGAGCGGGCACACCAGGCTGGAGAGCGGGCACACCACGCTGGAGAGTGGGCACATCAGACTGGAAAGCGGACACATCAGGCTGGAAGGCGAGCACATCAAGCTGGAAGGCGGGTACCAGGACATCAGGCTGGAAAGCGGACATCAGGACATCGGACTGGATAACAGGCACTGGGACGTCAAATTGGGTTGCAAACACTGGAACGTCAGACTGGGTAGCAAGCACTGGGACGTCAGACTGGGTAGCAAGCACTGGGACGTCAGACTGGGTAGCAAGCACTGGGATGTCAGACTGGATTGGATTAGCTGGTGCGGAGGCAGGTTGGGTTACTGGCAGGATCAAATGGATAGGAAAGAATTTCTGTCTCTTTTTAGATTTAGCTACTGGAGTCCTATACGTAACTGCAGGACTGTAGGTAGGGAATGAAGCAGACTGGAGAGGAGGGTTGGAATATGGCAGGGGAGAGGTAACAGTAGCTGGGAGAAGTTCTTGAGGGATTGCAGGCAGCCGAGAAGAGGCAGGTGGGTTGAAAGCAGGATAGGTGCAAGGAGTAGAAACTGGGTATTGATACTTGGTTGGAAGCAAGGTGTACTGAGCTGTGACTGAGGTTGGCATGGGTAATGGGGAAGAAGACATTTGGACTGGCAGGTGTCTGATGGCAGAGGTGATTGGTTGTGGATTGGCTGGGGCTGATTGCAGCATATCAGACCATGCTAAGAGTATTGGTTGCACAAACTGTAGTTTACAGTCTGCCTGTCTGACCAGAGACTGAACAGACTCAACACACTCTGTGATCATTTGTTGTGAGCAGGCTGAATAGTGTTCACAAAAGTATGTGAGATCATCCTCAAAAAAGCCATACCAGGGATACAACTTGATTAACATTAAAAGGTGGAGAAAATTCATCACGGCCTTTGGGAATACTGGGCAGGGCCAGCTTTGTACATATGTGAATTAAAGGCTGCACATCCCCAAACAGCAAACAACCCTGATCCACCAGAGAGTGAGCTAAACGCATGATTTCAAACAACTGGTCACTCATCCACTCCTTAAGTGTCTTGCGGAGATATTCTCACTCTCAGACGCCAGCAGAGCATAGTAACTAATCACATAGGTGTGCGCAGCCTCTTGCATTAGGGTGTGCACCCCAAAGCTCAAATACATATGCATGTGTATATGTACTGATGGTGTCAGTAGGGCAGTGGACAGTGTCAGTAGTTTTATTTTTATTCTTTTTAAATTATTTTATTTTGTAACTTTTTTTTGGGATAAAATATCAGTGCTCTAAACAGGGGGGAATATGCACCACCCTGTGCGCACACCTATGACTAATCACATCCAAATTCATTCCACTTGAAGTAAACAGAACCGCGATGGTTCCTCTGTGCAGCCACTTCTGGTCAGGGATGGCCTTGGTATTCTGTCATGTATCAGGTGTGACCAGAGCTGTGCGGACAGCAACAGAGGAACAAACGCAGGTAAGGTGAAATATATGATTTATTAAGATAAATGAATATAACACAACCACCTCCAATATCACTCAGTGCACCACAACCAATACAAAACAGAACCCCACAAATAATAACAGCAGAACAAATATATACAAGTAAGGGAAATACTGAGATCGTAAACAGAGCCAGGCCAGGGTCGTCAACAGGAGGTCAGCAGCTGGGGAAGGGAAACAAACAGGACAAAGAGAGGATGGATGGATGGATGACAGAAGGGATGGGTCAGATACAAGGCTCAGGGTCCAGAGCAAAGAAACAGACAGGAAACAGGATCAACAGGTTCCAGGAATCAGGTTTCAGGAATCAGGTTTCAGGAATCAGGTAAACAGGATGCAGGCTGCAGGTCAGGGCTCAAGGAATACCAAGGCAAGATGTGTGTGCACTTGCTGGGTATTTATACTGCAGCTGCCTATTGAAGTCAGGTGACGCCTGTCTGCAAAGGGTAATACCTGCTCCATACTGCCAGGATCCCTCCGCTGGTGGACGCCAGTACTGCGGCCCAAAGGTGACAAAATACCAGCAGGGAAAAGCTCTTCTGACAGCATCAAACTGCCAGGAGACACCTGCTGGTGGACCTCAGTACTGCATGCCAAATGATCTATTATACCAGTGGAGGGGACCTTTCCTGACAATAAGTTAGAAGTTGATAGAGGGTCACATTCTGATGCTTTTATGAATCACCCATAAAGGGATTTCCTGTGTTGCGTGGTATTTGGAAAGACTAGCAATATGAGCAGCTTTATAATAGGTTGCGAAATTGGGAAAACTGAGGCCTCCACTTGTTTTAAGGAGGTGTAATGTGTGTAAGGGTATACGTGATTTGGAGGAACCCCAAACAAATTTTGCTGTCCTTTTCTGCACAAGTCATAAGTAGTAGGAAGGTATTGGGGTTGGTAGGACTCTGAACAGGTACAATAGTTTGGCAGAATCGTCATTTTTGTTGCATTAATCTTGCCTATCCATGATAATGGAAGGTGAGGCCATTGTTTCAATAGGCTTGTAACCTGTTTCAGGATTGGAGGGTAGTTCACTGAGAAGAGGTCCGCAATAGAGGCTGTCAAAGGTATTCCAAGATACGGAATTCATTTCTCAGCCCAGGTAAAGGGGAGCACAACTTTTGCTGAATCTAATTCCAACTTGGAAAAGGATACATTAAGAGAAAAGCATTTGTTAGGATTGATTATAAGACTGGAAAAGGGCGCAAACCTGCTGAGAGTGGGCTAGAGATTGGGGCCTGAGACTTGTAGAGATGATAGGAACAGCAGGATATCATCCGCAAACAGACAAAGTTTGTGCTGATATCCCCCTGTCCCCCCTGTCCCTATAATACCAGTGATCGTAGGGTCTGTTCTGATTTGTTGGGCTAAGGGTTCTATTAAGAGGGCGAATAAAAGGGGGGGGGGGGAGTGGGCATCCCTGACATGTGCCCCTTTCTATATTGAGAGAGTTAGATTTGTAACCTGCATATTTTATGTATGCTCTAGGTTTATCATAAAGTGCTGCAATCCATTTTGTAAAATGTGGGTCAAAACCCCATTTCTGTAAAGAGTAATGTAAATAGGGCCAGGATAGAGAATCAAAGGCCTTTTTGATGTCAAGAGAAAGAAAGCAAGAAGGGATGTTGCGAGTTTTAGCGATATGTGCCAGAAGAACTGCCCGACACACATTGTCACCAGCTTGGCGTGTTGGCATGAAGCCTACCTGATCCCTGTGAACCAGACAGCCTATAATACTGTTAAGGCACTTTGCTAAGATTTTTGCCAGAATTTTAATGTCTAAAAGGGAAAAGGGATGATAATTTGTACAAGAGGTGTCATCAGAATGAGGCTTGGGGATCATACAAACAATTGCTGTTAGCGATTTTTGTCTAAAGGAGTGTCCATCTAATAGTACATTAACCGCTTGCTGACCAGCCGCCGTTATTTTACGGCGGCAGGTCGGCACGATCCCGCGAACCGTCGTAGATATACGTCGGCTTGCAGGATCGGGGGTGCCGATGCTTGTGGCTGATGGTCGCGATGACCGCCGGCCACAAGCGATCGCGAGCACGAGAGGCAGAACGGGGAAGTGTGTGTGTAAACACACAAATCCCTGTTCTGAGAGGAGCGACAAATTGTGTGTTCCTATTAACTAGGAACCACGATCCGTCACTTCCTCTAGTCAATCCCCTCCCCCTTCAGTTAGAAACACGTAGCAGGGAACACAGTTAACCCCTTGATTGCCCCCTAGTGTTAACCCCTTCCCTGCCAGTGACATTTTTACAGTAATCATAATGTCGTAGTCCCGATAAAAATCGCAGATTGCCACCATTACTAGTAAAAAACAAATAATAATAATAATGCTATAAATCTATCCCCTATTTTGTAGATGCTATAACTTTTGCGCAAACCAGTCAATGTACGCTTATTGCGATTTTTTTTTTTTTACCAAAAATATATAGAAGAATACATATCGACCTAAACTGAGAAAAAAATTGCTTTTTTTTTAAAAAAATTGGGATATTTACTATAGCAAAAAGTACAAAATATTGTGTTTTTTTAAATCAAAATTCTTGCTCTTTTTTTGTTTATAGCTCAAAAACTAAAAACCGCAGCGGTGATCAAATACCACCAAAAGAAAGCTCTATTTATGGGAAAAAAAGCAAAATATCACTCGGTCATTCAGCAGCCAAATCTTCTGGGGCTGAAGTGGTTAAAAGCTTTGGCTAAGATGGGAGATAGGGTCTCTGTAAATGATCGATAATATAAGGCCAAGTATCCATCAGGACCTGGTCTTTTATTCATATTTAGTTCTTTAATGGTATTAGCTACATCTTCCGCCGTGATGGGTTCTTCAAGTAGACTCTTTTGGGCATGGGATAATTCTGGCAAATCTATACGGAAAAGAAGGTGTCAGTGTAACGACACCCCGAGTATGAAAGGGGTTAAAGTAGTTTAAGACATTCAATTTCCGAACACAAAGGCAGCTACCAAACACCTCCATCAGCCGAACAAGGAACCCATACAAATAATTCTCCCCCCAAATACAAGACAAAGCTCTGTCTTGAGGGTCAAGCAGGAATCAACTCATTTATTTTCACACATGGACACAACAGATAAAATAACTCACAGACTCTTTCCCCCCACCCTTGGAAAAGAGGGTGGGTTAAACCATACAATGACAATGGATACACAGGTCAGGTGTGTCCAACGTCTCATCAGCACACAGTCTTATCAGCAAGGAGAGCTGCTGGAGGAATCCCCCCTCCCTCCATAGAAATACACATCCTGTGATCCAAGGCAGACAAACACAATAGAACAGTGGAATACAGCCCCACCCCAAACTAGCACAGCAAACAGTACACAACAGCATGAGACAACACACAATATATACACAACATTGTGAAGCAGTCACTGTTTATAATATGGCACATACGGGGGTTCCCAGAGTTTTGTGTTTTGGGGGGACATGGACTTGAATCCAAAGTAACATTAGTTCAGGGTCCCCAGGCATACACCTCACAAAGAGTAGTGTTCCCTTAAAATCCAGGGCCCATAGTCGAAAGGTAAGAGGCCTGCATTCAGTCCTCTCCAAAAGCCTCTGTCCCGGCTAGGTCTGTCACATTTCTCCCCTTTTGGCAGGAGACTAACACAGGAGGAGACCCCAGACAGGTTGACTCCGAAGTTAGTCAGTAGTTCCAGCCCCCCAATGCCGGTATCCACACAGTACCCCAAATAAATTGTCCCAAACATAGCATTACTCACCCAGCCAACCTCTGCCTCTCTCAGAGAACATGCCCGCCGCTGGGGAGAGGCCTGGACTGGCCCTTCTCCCTGAAGTCCTTTCAGCCGCTGGAGAGAAGACAGGGTGACTGGGCTCACTCCGTCATGCTGTTGGGGATCTGGGCCGACTGCCCAGCATCCCTGGGGTATACAAGTGGAGACTGAAGTCCCATCCACTTTTGGTAGGTGAAAATCCCCCAGTGCTCGCAAAGCATTGTTGACATCGTCCTGTCGCAGTGCCGCACCAATTTTAGGGGTTGTGTCAGTGAAGACCGAAGTCCCATCCACTACCACAAGAACTTCCTCTTCTGTTAGGTGAGGGCAGAGGCTTGTAGCACTCTGCTCTGTTGCCAGCTCTTCTGCTGGGTTTGTGGCATCATTCTGGGGTGCCATCTGCTGCTGGGAAGGGACCATCTCCTTCTCACCCTGGGCCTCCGGAACCGCTGCAGGTGTAGGGCAGAGGTCTTGGATCCTCTGTCCGGTGCCCAGCGCTTCAGCTGAGGAAGTTCCTTGTAACTCCACAGATACTACTGTTGGTGCTGGGCAGAGCACAGTGAAGTTTGGCCCTAATATCAGCTCTTCTGCTGGAGGCTCATCAGGTTGTTCTTCCTCAGCAGAAAAGTCTATCAAATACCGTCTCTGCAACTGGTGCCTGGGGACAGAAGTTCACAATCTCATGTCCGTGGAACCCAGAAGATGCTATCAGTGCTGGGCAGAGGTTAGCAGAACTCTGCCCTCTTGTCAACACTTCAGCTTTGGGGATGGTAATCTCCAGATTTTCCACTGCCGATTCTTCAGCCAGGATTTCAGACTTGTCAACTGGTATTTCCTGATAGTCTCAGGCAAAAGGAGCCCCACCCTGCTGCTGAGCAGAGTCTAGCAGCTGTCTGTAGGCGATCTCCAGCTCCCATTCCTGAACGGCCAGAAACTCCAAATCTTCCTGTGCCCAGTGCCCTTCCGAGACATTCAGTCTTCACTCTCTGTGCTCCCTTATTTCCTCCAAATGCCACTCCCGATCACTCCCAAAGTCAGGGTCCCTGGACTACCTCCAATACAACAATCCCAGGCCATCATAGTCAAAGCCTTCCATGGGGCTGTCATCCACTGACCAAGGGCACTCTTGGGCTACATACCACTGGAGGGCTCTGTAGCTCTCGTCCAACTGCATCTCTGCCTGGATCAGCCTGCTTAACTCAGCTGTCCACTCCTGCTTCGGTTGTTCCCCCAATAACAGCAGTCGTATGTCATACAGCGACCAGTTCCTTACATGGATGGAGGGGAGAACTTTTCCCTGGTGTCGCTGCTCACAGGCTAGCGCTTCCTTCCAGAGTTTGCATCGGATAGAATCAGACCATCCCAGCAGGAACTATTCTGATACTGGTCCTCTATGCTGTATCTGCATCTCTCGCAACCTCCTTCTGAATTCTTCTGTCATGGCGGCTGGTGTCTGTACCTCTCCTCTCCTTTCAGTCGGTGCTGCTGAGACTTCTGTTGCTGCAGCACCTCTTTGCTGTAGCCAATCTGCGTCTACAGCCACTATAACTAGGTCTATGATCTCCGCTGTAGGGTTAGGACCATAATGTGCCAGTCTTATTTTAACAGCCCGATCAAACCATGCCTCTTCGGGTGTCCTGTCTGTTATGCTGGGCCTTTCGGTTATGTTGGGTCTTTCGGCTCTATCCATTATGACTAGTTCTGCAATAATGTCCCTCTTCTTACGGTCGTTGGCCGGTCGGCCCCGGTTCTCCAGTAAGTCCTTGAGGGAAGAGAGCTTTAGCCGATCATACTGTGCTTCCATTGTCCTGTGTCCTCTTGTAGCTGTCCTTCTGGGCTGTGGGAATGATCCCGCTGCTTGCCACCAGTTGTAACAACACCCCGAGTATGAAAGTTGTTTAAGACATTCCATTTCCGATCACAAAGGCAGCTTCCGAACACTTCCATCAGCTGAACAAGGAACCCATACAAATAATTCTCCCCCCAAATACGAGACAAAGCTTTGTCTTGAGGGTCAAGCAGGATTCAACTCATTTATTTTCACACATGGACACAACAGATAAAATAACTCAGAGACTCTTTCCCCCCACCCTTGGAAAAGAGGGTGGGTTAAACCATCCAATGACAATGGACACACAGGTCAGGTGTGTCCAACGTCTCATCAGCACACAGTCCTATCAGCAAAGAGAGCTGCTGGAGGAATCCCCCCTCCCTCCATAGAAATACACATCCTGTGATCCAAGGCAGACAAACACAATAGAACAGTGGAATACAGCCCCACCCCAAACTAGCACAGCAAACAGCACACAACAGCATGAGACAACACACAATATATACACAACATTGTGAAGCCGTCACTATTTATAATATGGCATATACGGGTTCCCAGAGTTTTGTAGTTTGGGGGGACATGGACTAGAATCCAAGGTAACATTAGTTCAGGGTCCCCAGGCATACACCTCACAAAGAGTAGTGTTCCCTTAAAATCTAGGGCCCATAGTCGAAAGGCGAGAGGCCTGCATTCAGACCTCTCCAAAAGCCTCTGTGCCGGCTAGGTCTGTCACAGTCAGCTTCGATGGAATTCAATTCATTTGTTGCCGTGTACAGAGAGGCTAGATGGGAGTGAAATTTGTGAACAATTTTGACAGGGTTGCTAGTGTATATATCTTTTGATAATTTTAAATGGATTGGCTTGAATGGTTTGTTTAACCACTTTAATACCAGGCACTTAGACACCTTCCCGCCCAGGCCAATTTGAATGACAATTGCGCGGTCATGCTACACTGTACCCAAACAATTTTTTTATCAATTTGTTCCCACAAATAGAGCTTTCTTTTGGTGGTATTTGATAACCTCTGAGGTTTTTATTTTTTGCGCAACAAATAAAAAAAGACCGAAAATTTCGAAAAAAACAAGTTTTTCTTTGTTTCTGTTAACATTTTTTGTAAATAAGTACGTTTCCTTCTTCAATGATGGGCAGTGATATGGCTGCACTGATGGGCACTGATACGGCGGCACTGATGGGCACTGATGAGGTGGCACCAATGAGGTGGCACTGATGAGGTGGCACTGACGGGCACTGATAATGGGCACTGATAGGCGGCACTGATGGGCACTGATAGGTGGCACTGGTATGCGGCACTGATGGGCACTCATAGGTGGCACCGATGGGCACTCATAGGCGGCAGTGATGGGCACTCGTAGGTGGCATTGATTGGTACATATGGGTGGCACTGATGGGTACTTATGGGTGGCACTGATGTGTGGCACTGATGGGCACTGATGGGCACTGATGGGCACAGATGGGCACTGACAGGTGGAACCGATGGGCAAGGACTGGTGGCAACAATGGGCAATGACAGGTGGCACTGATAAAACATATTGGGGGCATTGCTGGGCAGATCTGGAACATAATGGTGCCAATCAGTGCCCATTTGTGGGCACTGATTGGCACAGATTGGGCACATTGGGCACATGTGGATGGCCATGGGGTACATACCTGGCCATCCACATGTTGCCCCTTCCCTGGTGCTCCTAGTGGCGATCCCTGGTGATCCAGTGTGGTGATCTGAGAGGGGGCTGCGCTGATAAACAATTAGCACAGACCCCCCTGTCAGCAGAAACGCTGATCGGCTCTCCTCTACTCGCGTCTGTCAGACGCGAGTGAGATAAAGCCGATCAATGGCTCTTCCCATTGTCAGCGTGATCAGCCATGATTGGACACGGCTGATCACGTGGTAAAGAGCCTCAGTCAGAGGCTCTTTACCAAGATCAGTGTAGCGGTGTGTCAGGCTGACACACCGCTCCACCGATCACCGTGTTGCGCGCCCCCGGGGACGCGCGGCGGCATGTTATCCTGCTGGACCTCATATGACGCCCAGTCAGGATAACGGAACCACTTCCCGGACGTCAATCCACTATAGGGCGGGCGGGAAGTGGTTAATGAATTAAGAGCGCGTGCCAGGTATGTACCTGATTTATTGGATTTCATATAAAAGGTATGTAGCACTTACCCCCAAAGGAGCTGCTGGTTTAAATTGGGTCTTACCATTCCTGTACCGTTTCACCATATCCATCATAGGGCTCCCATTAAAGAGTTCTTTTTAGTAATTTCAGCTCCGACACACAGTCTATTTCTTGAATGCTTTATTTAAGAAAGATTCTTGCAATAGAGGGATGGAGGGTTTAGGGAGCATTCAGGTACCTCAGGTACCTTGAAATTGCAGATCAGGAACACATTCTTTGATCCAGCGGGCAACCACATCCACAACTGGATTCAGCAACCACCGGACAGGCCTCTCTCACTGACCTAGCAGCCGATGTGATGCTCGGTCATAGTCTCTGCCACAGACTTTAAGATTCGGTGTAACTGTTATACAATCCTCTGCCACAGGATTGGGTAAATAGTGACTTGTTGCAATATCAAAGGCTTGATCACACAATACCAGTTCCCTTCTTCTGAACTTACGGTACTGTGTGGTATGTGACCCAGGATGCATCCTCCAACTGAGTCTCCAGGCTCTTCTAGAGGCACCAGCCTTAATGCACAGTCCTCTCCTGAAAAGTCCTCCCCTGGATTCTCCAGTTACTTGGCTTCTTCCCACAGGCAAGACAGCACAGGACCATCCCTGGATCTGTAGGCCCCAAGACTTTTGGGCCTACCTTCAGTAGCTATGCCTCAGGCCAGCCGGCCCCGATACTAACTTGACAGCAACGACACACCTTAGGCCAGGAGGGCCATCAGGTCGGAACTCCTTTGTGTCACGGGGTCTGACCCTTAAGTACCCTCTCCCAGAATGCACAGCAGGCAGACCACACCCACTGACTGTTTTCCAGGCAAGTAGGCACTCAATACACCCAGCTTGTTGCAATTTCCAACCTTGGCCGAAATAATAGGGCGCCATCTCCAGGCCAAGGGGAAAACCACACAACCAGCCAAGCTGAAACAGAACCAGAATTTATAATAATCGCAGTCTAAGTTAAACTACAGCCTCGGACAACTAAATTTTTACTCTGTATTAAAAATACCAGCGCTACAGGTATGTCTAGAACGTTTGAAGGATTGTTCAGCAGATTCCGTAAGGAATAGATCATATTCCAAACGGGCTTTTTATAATTGAGTTTTCGTTACTGAGGAGGGTTATCTTGAAAATATGTGAAGGCGGTGTTAAATCCAGATTCTAGCTTTTGAGCAAGAATTCTGCGTTCATGTTTAAACATAGCAAATTGTCTTCCGAAATACTCCACGCAACACAGGCCTATGAGCTTCCCAAAGCATTAATGCAAACATGTCTGGGCTGATATTATGTGATAAATATTCTTTTAAAGCTTGTTCAATAACTAGACAATGTGTCTGGGATTTAAGGATAATGTCTGGGAGATACCAAGTTGGATCATGTGCTTTAGGGATAGTGGAGGCGATGGTAGTGAATACTGCAATGTAGTCAGACCAGGGCTGGTGCAAGGATTTTTGACAACCTAGGGGAAACCTCATTTTATCGCCCCAATTGGCTCCACCCCTGACTCCACCCCCTTTGCCCTGCCCATGTGACAGGAGGTGGTGCTATACAGGAAGTATCGGCTCTGCTTCCTCTAGCGCCACCTCCAGTGCTGTGCTGCGCTGAAGTCCCTTGAAGTCCATCTCACATCCCTCTCTACTAAGCCTGTTTTGACCCCCCGGAATAAGGGCGGTCGCAGGCTCTCTGTTAAGCCTTTACTATTTTATCACCAGGTGGTGGGCAGCACTGGCGGTGGATTATGGATCATCTCTGGATTTCACCTACACCATATTTAGAACTTTTATTTGCCTTTATTGCATTTGTTTTTTTATCACTTATGGACTTTGGATTGGATGCTTATTTATTAGTCACTATTATTTATTGTCATTTATTATTGTTGTTTAGTTTATATTTAATTTTTTGAACCAACTTTTTCACAATTCTTTTTCACTTGTAATACTTGTCCAGCGCTGCACTGTTTTTTCTTTAAAAGCATGGCATTGAATGAAAGCCGTGTTGTTGTTCCGGTATGTCTAGAAAGGGGAAATAATAATATGAGGTGGATACAAGATCGACCGTAGTGGTACCAAGTATATCAAGTTTGGGGAAGGGATCAGGAGGTAGAGGGGAGGGGGGAAGGGGAAAAGTAGGGAGAGATGTGTGACACTATGAGGGTGTGAATGAAATTTGGGGGCTACGTCAACCTGGGAATATTGAAGTAAACTTAACTAATGAAGTCATGGTAGTAGAACAGTAAAAATTAATTAAGATGACATATGAACTAACTGGTTACAGAAGAAATTTACTTACTACCTCTCTAACCAATAGTAATAAAACGTTTGACAATAAACATTTGACCATTGGCCTTTAAAAGTGGCTTAACATGTTTCAGGATATTTAACGGTAGTTTGGGACTAGGTAGATCAGTGAGACTTTAAGGGATAGGGAATTAGGTCACCGAAAAGTTTGTCTTCTGAGAGCTCAAGTGTATCATGCACATTTTCTATGTTTGGATAATATGTACCGTTCTGGCAAGTACTATAACCAGACATTGAAAATGGACCGTATAAATTGCTTATGAGGTGTAAGAGGTCATAAAAGGTGTACAGGAAAAACTTATAGTAATAAATCACAGAACTTTTAGAAAAGAAAACGTGGCACAGCATATTATTCTAGAAGTAGGCCTTATTTGGTTAACCATATGCTGATCAGCGTACAATGATATACATCAGCACAATGGCACGGCTGGACAAATGGGCGTACAGGTACGTCCCTTTTAAGAAGCGGCATTGTGAGCACGCGTTTCCACAGCGCGCTCCGTGACCACGGGTCCCGTGGACCCGTTGTCCTCCGGGTGCCGTGATCGCGTCACGGAGTGGAACAACAGGGAGATGCCTTTGTAAACAAGGCATTTCCCCGTTCTGCCTAGTGACATGACAGAGATCACTGCTCCCTGTCATCAGGAGCAGTGATCGCTATCATGTGAGTAGTAGCCCATCACCCCCACAGTTAGAATCACTCCCTAGGACACACCTAACCTCCTAATTGCCCTCTAGTGTTTAACCCCTTCCCTGCCAGTGTCATTTACACAGTAATCAGTGCATTTTTATAGCACTGATCGCTGTATACATGACAATGTCCCAAAATAGTGTCAAAAGTGTCCAATGTGTCCATCATAATGTCACAGTCATGATAAAAATCGCAGATTGCCGCCATTACTAATAAAAAAAAAAATAATGCCATAAAACTATCCCCTATTTTGTAGATCCTATAACTTTTGCTATAACTTTTGAGCAAACTAATCAATATACGCTTATTGAGATTTTTTTTTTACCAAAAATTTGTAGAAGAATACATATCGGCCTAAACTGAGGAAAAAAAATGTTTTTTTTTATATATTTTTTGGGGGATATTTATTATAGCAAAAAGTAAAAAATATTGCTTTTTTTTTCAAAATTGTCACTCTTTTTTTGTTTATAGTGCAAAAAATAAAAACCGCAGAGGTGATCAATTACCACCAAAAGAAAGCTCTATTTCTGGGGAAAAAGGACATCAATTTTGTTTTTGTGCAAGGTCGCACGACCACGCAATTGTCAGTTAAAGCGACACAGTGCCGAATCGCAAAAAGTGCTCTGGTTAGGAAGGGGGTGAATCCTTCCAGGGCTAAAATGGTTAACGAGCAATCTTTCAGAGACTACTCTCGGAGTAAGTGCATAAAGAAGAATTCTGCGGGCAGCATACCTCTCCAATCTTCTTTTGCTTATCAGTCACGAGGCTCAAAATAGTGTCCTTGAGCTCTGACACCTCAACTACACCGTGCTTGTCCTGCTCGGTTCTACATGTTGGTTCAAAGTTCATTCTACTAAATTTCTCTTGGATACAAGAAGTTTTTTTCTCCTTCCTTTTATTATTTTACATTTTTATTATTATTTTTTTTTTTTTTTTGGGGGGAACTTTATTATCTACCCCCTGAGTATATTACTGAACTGTGTATTGCCGGGAACTTGTACTTTTAAGATCCTTTTATACAGAAGAAGAGGAGGTGTTTTTTTTTTTCTTCTCTTTTTCTTCTTTTCTGTTTTTTTTGTCGCTGGTATTGGCTACAGAAATTGTTTCCCTAATACATACAGGGAGGGCAGGGGGCGGTGGTTCACTCTTTTTGTTTTTCCCCTTACCACCGCAAGATTCACTACAAACTGGTAAGCAGTGGGTCCCCCCCCCCCCGCTGAAGAACTATAACTTCAGAAGTTGACCACGACCTATGACCCTCTGAGGTCGTCTATTATTGTTATAGTTATGGGATATGGGCGCACGGCATGTTGGGGCTGTGTGCAGGGTGGGAAGGGAAGTTATGCTCTGTTGGTTCGTGCTGTGTGCTGTTGTCTCTCTCTGTTTTAGTCCTCACAGATTAAAGTGGCTGGCCAAAAGCTGGTTAGCCGATGCTCTCCTAGGAAGCGAGTCCTGGTATCACTTCTCTTTCAATGGCGGGTAAGATAAATATATTATCATGGAATGTCCGTGGTATGAACTCAAAGATAAAGAGGTCTCTTGTCTTTGACTTTATCCGAAGATATAAACCCCATATTGTCCTGTTACAAGAGACACACCTACAGGGGTCCAAAGTCATGGCGTTAAAGAAAGCTAACATTATGAGGGTCATACATGCCGAATATTCAACGTATTCTCGGGGAGTGGCCATCCTGGTTACTAAGAAAGCAGCGGCACAAATTATACAGGTCAAATCAGACCCTAATGGTAGATATGCCATATTAGTGTGTCAAATGTTTGGTATATGTTTAACTTTGGTGTGTGTATAGGTTCCACCACCGTTCTCCTTCCAAGTACTAGAAAGCATTCTAAATGAAACTGTGAAGATAGCACAGGGCCCGCTATTGTTAATGGGCGATTTTAACCACTTCAGCCCCGGAAGGATTTACCCCCTTCCTGACCAGAGCACTTTTTACAATTCGGCACTGCGTCGCTTTAACTGCTAATTGCGCGGTCATGCAATGCTGTACCCAAACGAAATTTGCGTCCTTTTCTTCCCACAAATAGAGCTTTCTTTTGATGGTATTTGATCACCTCTGCCGTTTTTATTTTTTGCGCTATACACGGAAAAAGACCGAAAATTTTGAAAAAAAATGATATTTTCTACTTTTTGTTCTAAAAAAAATCCAATAAACTCAATTTTAGTCATACATTTAGGCCAAAATGTATTCGGCCACATGTCTTTGGTAAAAAAAATGTCAATAAGTGTATATTTATTGGTTTGCGCAAAAGTTATAGCGTCTACAAACTAGGGTACATTTTCTGGAATTTACACAGCCTTTAATTTATGACTGCCTATGTCGATTCTTGAGGTGCTAAAATGGCAGGGCAGTACAAAACCCCCACAAATGACCCCATTTTGGAAAGTAGACACCCCAAGGAATTTGCTGAGAGGCATGTTGAGCCCATTGAATATTCATTTTTTTTGTCCCAAGTGATTGAATAATGACAAAAAAAAAAAAAAAAAAAAAAAAATTACAAAAAGTTGTCACTAAATGATATATTGCTCACACAGGCCATGGGCATATGTGGAATTGCACCCCAAAATACATTTAGCTGCTTCTCCTGAGTACGGGGATACCACATGTGTGGGACTTTTTGGGAGCCTAGCCGCGTACGGGGCCCCGAAAACCAAGCACCGCCTTCAGGATTTCTAAGGGCGTACATTTTTGATTTTACTCCTCACTACCTATCACGGTTTTGAAGGCCATAAAATGCCCAGATGACATAAACCCCCCCCAAATGACCCCATTTTGGAACGTAGACACCCCAAGCTATTTGCTTTGAGGCATGTTGAGTCCATGGAATGTTTTATATTTTGACACAAGTTGCGGGAAAGTGACAATTTTTTTTTTTTTTTTTTTTTTTTTGCACAAAGTTGTCACTAAATGATATATTGCTCACACAGGCCATGGGCATATGTGGAATTGCACCCCAAAATACATTTAGCTGCTTCTCCTGAGTACGGGGATACCACATGTGTGGGACTTTTTAGGAGCCTAGCCGCGTACGGGACCCCGAAAACCAAGCACTGCCTTCAGGATTTCTAAGGGCGTACATTTTTGATTTTACTCCTCACTGCCTATCACAGTTTCGGAGGCCATGGAATGCCCAGGTGGCACAAACCCCCCCCAAATGACCCCATTTTGGAAAGTAGACACCCCAAGCTATTTGCTGAGAGGCATGGTGAGTATTTTGCAGCTCTCATTTGTTTTTGAAAATAAAGAAAGACGAGAAAAAAAAATTTTTTTTTTCTTTTTTCAATTTTCAAAACTTTGTGACAAAAAGTGAGGTCTGCAAAATACTCACTATACCTCTCATCAAATAGCTTGGGGTGTCTACTTTCCAAAATGGGGTCATTTGGGGTTTTTTTTTGCCACCTGGGCATTCCATGGCCCCCGAAACTGTGATAGGCGGTGAAGAGTGAAATCAAAAATTTACGGCCTTAGAAAGCCTGAAGGCGGTGCTTGGTTTTCGGGGTCCCGTACGCGGCTAGGCTCCCAAAAAGTCTCACACATGTGGTATCCCCGTACTCAGGAGAAGCAGCAGAATGTATTTTGGGGTGTAATTTCACATATTCCCATGGCATGTTTGAGCAATATATCATTTAGTGACAACTTTGCGCAAAAAAAAATAAAAAAAATAAAAAATTGTCTCTTTCCCGCAACTTGTGTCACAATATAAATTATTCCATGGACTCAACATGACTCTCAGCAAATAGCTTGGGGTGTCTACTTTCCAAAATGGGGTCATTTGGGGGGGGTTTGAACTGTCCTGGCATTTTATGCACAACATCTAGAAGCTTATGTCACACATCACCCACTCTTCTAACCACTTGAAGACAAAGCCCTTTCTGACACTTATTGTTTACATAAAAAAATAATTTTTTTTTGCAAGAAAATTACTTTGAACCCCCAAACATTATATATTTTTTTTAAAGCAAATGTCCTACAGATTAAAATGGTGGGTGTTTCATTTTTTTTTTTCACACAGTATTTGCGCAGCGATTTTTCAAACGCATTTTTTGGGGAAAAAACACACTTTTTTACATTT
The DNA here is from genome assembly GCA_037952835.1 of Lithobates septentrionalis. Lineage (NCBI taxonomy): Eukaryota > Metazoa > Chordata > Amphibia > Anura > Ranidae > Lithobates > Lithobates septentrionalis. The sequence continues at coordinate 59,225 of JBBDGP010000864.1, read as the reverse complement.
TAATGCACTAAAACACACTATATTGCCCAAATGTTTGATGAGATAAAAAAGATGATCTTAGGCCGAGTACATAGATACCAAACATGACATGCTTTAAAATTGCGCACAAACGTGCAGTGGCGACAAACTAAATACATTTTTAAAAGCCTTTAAAAGCCTTTACAGGTTACCACTTTAGATTTACAGAGGAGGTCTACTGCTAAAATTACTGCCCTCGATCTGACCTTCGCGGCGATACCTCACATGCATGGTGCAATTGCTGTTTACATTTGACGCCAGACCAACGCTTGCGTTCACCTTAGCGCGAGAGCAGGGGGGACAGGGGTGCTTTTTTTTTTTTTTTTTTTTTTTTTTCTTTATTATTATTATTTTTTTATCTTATTTTTAAACTGTTCCTTTCATTTTTTTTTTTTTTTAAATCATTTTTATTGTTATCTCAGGGAATGTAAATATCCCCTATGATAGCAATAGGTAGTGACAGGTACTCTTTTTTGCAAAAATTGGGGTCTATTAGACCCTAGATTTCTCCTCTGCCCTCAAAGCATCTGATCACACCAAGATCGGTGTGATAAAATGCTTTCCCAATTTCCCAATGGCGCTGTTTACATCCGGCGAAATCTACGTCATAAAATGCTCGTAGCTTCCGGTTTCTTAGGTCATAGAGATGTTTGGAGCCACTCTGGTCTCTGATCAGCTCTATGGTCAGCTGGCTGAATCACCGGCTGCATTTTCAGGTTCCCTGTTGAGACAGGAGAGCCAGAGAAAAACACGGAAGATGTTGGGGGGGGGGGGGCATTCCCTCCCACTGCTTGTAAAAGCAGTCTAGAGGCTAATTAGCCACTAGGATTGCTTTTACATGAAAGCCGACCGCTGGCTGAAAAGAATGATACCAAGATGATACCTAAACCTGCAGGCATCATTCTGGTATAACCACTCAAAGTCGTGAATGGCATACCTGAAGACAAAAAAATGGTTAACAATAAAGCACAGTAAACGGTAAGGTATAAAAAAATTGCATACCTGAAAAGCAAACATGATAAAACATAATAACAATAACAATAACAATAAAACATTGCAGAATAGAATACAGTAAAAAAGAGCAGAACAATAGAGAGAGAATAGAGAGAGAGAGAACAATAAAACGACAACTATTTTTATTTTATATTTTTGTTTGTGTTTTTTTTTTTTTACACTTTTTTTTGTAACTAACTATAATAACTGTAACCGGTTCCAGGTTCGGGTCTCTCAAAATGCGATGGCATCTTGGGAGACCCTGTGAAAGTGTGCCTAGTCTGTGCAATGTTGTACCCTACGCTAATACTCAACTAGTGCATGGTAGCGTTCAAAACATTCACCAATGCAAAGACCAGGATTGTCAGGACAGGAGGGACAATAATAGCGGGTGTCACGGCTATATCCGCGCTTGCTGCAGACACAACATATTTTTTGGGGGGTTCGCTGGGTAGGGGTACTCGGGAGGACATAAAGAAAATGCCTCTCATGCAGCCGACTGCATTTGGTTGGGGATGTGAATGGGGGAAGTACGGGCGCTGCAGAAGCGGTGGGTTCCCAATTAGGATTGGCGAATGCAGCAGGAAGGGCACTATGGGCATGACGGGCCTGTGTTTGTCTTTTTGGTGGCAGCGGGACACTACTTGTGCTTGCCACCTCACCAGCTTGAACTGCACTTATGGGACTCGCCACGTCACCAAGTGTTACTGCAGTGCTGGTTTGACTACGACCGGGGTGACAGTGATCGATCGATACTGCACTTGGGTGGGCTGGGCCGGGCCGGGCGGAGGGGCAAAACGCAGGTGCTAGCAGGTATCTGGGCTGATCCCGCTAACACTGCGTTTTTGGGAACCCTAAACTGCTGGGGACGCTAGTATAGATCTGATCGGATCAGATATTGATCTGTTCAGATACTATACCACTAAGGGAGGCGTATGCTGCGTGCGTGGGTGTTAGCGGTACTGGCGCTAATCTGACGCTGCCTGGGGCTGGTGCTTGCCAGTTCACCAAAATGCTACCAAAAAAACTGTTAGCGATCGCAGGGATCAGGCCTGACTCTGCGAACGCTGCAGTTATGCGTTTAGTGTTTTGTAAGTGACAGTGATCGATCGATACTGCACTTGGGTGGGCTGGGCTCGCCTGGGCGGAGGGGCAAAACGCAGGTGCTAGCAGGTATCTGGGCTGATCCCGCTAACACTGCGTTTTTGGGAACCCTAAACTGCTGGGGACGCTAGTATAGATCTGATCGGATCAGATATTGATCCGATCAGATACTATACCACTAAGGGAGGTGTATGGTGCGTGTACGGTGCGTGCGTGGGTGTTCGCGGTACTGGCGCTAATCTGACGCTGCCTGGGGCAACGCATATCACCGCCGGGCGATCAGGGGGCTAAACCTTTATTCGGTAATAAACGGCGGGTGCCCTGACACTATAAAAAATAAACTAACTAACCAGCGTCACCCGTAACAGTTATACGGTGATCAGTGGTGAAAGGGTTAACTAGGGGGCAATCAAGGGGTTAAAACATTTATTAGATAGTATATGGGGGTCCCTGTCGCTATAAAACACTGACGGCGAACCTAAATATTTACGTCCCTAACTAGCGTCACCAGTGACACTAATACAGCGATCAGAAAAATGATCGCTTAGCGACACTGGCGACAGGGGGTGATCAAGGGGTTAAAACTTTATTAGGGGGGGTACTGGCGCTAATCTGACGCTGCCTGGGGCGACGCATATCACCGCCGGGCGATTAGGGGGCTAAACCTTTATTCGGTAATAAACGGCGGGTGCCCTGACACTATAAAAAATAAACGAACTAACCAGCGTCACCCGTAACGGTTATACGGTGATCAGTGGTGAAAGGGTTAACTAGGGGGCAATCAAGGGGTTAAAACATTTATTAGATAGTATATGGGGGTCCCTGTCGCTATAAAACACTGACGGCGAACCTAAATATTTACGTCCCTAACTACCGTCACCAGCGACACTAATACAGCGATCAGAAAAATGATCTCTTAGCGACACTGGTGAGGGGGGGTGATCAAGGGGTTAAAACTTTATTAGGGGGGGTAAGGGGGGTACCCTAGACCTACAGGGGGGTTACAGTAACTGTCCTAACACTGCTAACTGTCACAAACTGACACTATGCAGTAATCAGGAAAAAAAAAAAAAAAAAAAAAAAAAAACCTGCTTGGTGTCAGTTTGTGACAGGGGGGGGGTGATTGGGGGGGGATCGGGGGGCGATCGGGGGGGGATCGGGGGTGTAATGTATGCCTGGCATGTTCTACTGTGTGTGTTTGTGTTGTGCACTTACTTACATGTCATCTCTCCTCGGCGCTGGAACGGAAACTGACAGCCGAGGAGAGATGACATCACATCCTCTGCCTCTGTGTACTATACAGAGGCAGGGGATGTTTGTCAGTGGCTGGGAGCGATCGCGAGGGGGGGGCCACGATCGGATGGTCTCCCCCTCGTCTCTCATCGCTCCCAACCAAATGCCGACCGCAGCTGGCACCGGGGGGGGGTCCGATCGGACCCCCCACCCGCGGGAAGGCAATCACGTTTCAGGTACGTGATTTTGCCTGCCCGTGCCGCTCTGCTCACGTATATAGGCGTGAGGCGGTCGGCAAGTGGTTAATGTAGTGTCGGATGGGGATCTTGACAGGCATGGATGTGCGTCTGGCGTGCGCCACACCCTTTCACCCTGGCTCGATAGTTATGCACTTATTGATGTATGGCAATAACCCAGGAGTCAGAACGTATTCATGTCACTCGGAAACTCATAAGACACTGACTAGAATAGATATGCTCCTGTCCTCCATGGATGGTCTCCAAATTATATCCGGGGTCAGGTATCTTCCTAGAGCTCTGTCGGATCACTCTCCAATGGAAGTCACAATAAATTTGAATGTGCCCATTGGAAGACGACAATGGCGCCTAAAAACACAATGGTTACAGGAGGAATACGTGACACTTGGCTGCAAGACGGCTATTAATCATTACTGGAGGGATAACGGTGCTGAGACCTCGATACATAATCAATGGGAGGCTTTTAAAGCCACCATGAGGGGGGTGTTCAATAAAGAGATGAGAGCCTTTGCAAATGCTTTAAACTCAGATATTAAACAGGTTGAATGTGATGCTGCAGCGGCTGAACAGGAATATATACAAAACCCCTCACCTCAGACTTATCAGTTTTGGCAAGACCTGACAAGGCAATTTAAATTACTTCTGACTGACCAGACTATGAAGAAACAAGCTAGATCCCTATTTGAATTTGGCGACAAAAGTGGCCGCCTGTTGGCCTTTTTGGCACGTCCTCTGTATGCCCCCTACGTCGGTACTGCACCTTAAACAACCAGGGGGAGACTTGCTGAGGGATCCACGAGATATTCTGAACACGTTTGTAGACTTTTATGACACCCTATACCAGTCCCAATCAAGATGTACTGATCAGGAGCTTTCCTCCTATTTGGGGGACCTGAACCTTCCATCTTTGGCACCAGAAGATAGTGTAGCATTGGAACATTCTATTACCTCAGAAGAGATAGCTGGTGCTATTTCCTCCTTTAGGCCGGGTAAGTCACCTGGACTTGACGGCTTCCCGGCGGAATGGTATCAGCTACACAAAGAAAGCTTAATCCCGCGACTCCAAAAAAGTGTTTGTAAATGCAGAAAAAGAAGGTATACTACCGGAATCCATGCGCGAGGCCCTTATTGTTGTGATACCAAAACCTGGTAAAGACCCAAGCGAATGTGAATCATATAGACCGATCTCCTTGATCAATACTGACGTCAAAATATTGGCCAAAATCTTGGCTGGTAGATTGCAGTCAGTAATCCTTAAATTGATCAACTCAGATCAAACTGGGTTTATCCCGGGCCGTTGTACCGACATGAATCTTAGAAGGCTCTATGTAAATTTACAAATTTCACACACAAATATAGGTAAAAGAGTGGTGGCGTCGCTCGACACAAAAAAAGCATTCGCCACGGTCGAATGGAATTATCTGTTTTCCCTGCTTAGTAAATTGGGCTTTGGACCTAGATTTGTGAACTGGGTTAAGTTACTGTATAACGATCCCCGGGCATGTGTTAGAGTGAATGGGCTCATCTCAAATACATTTAAGATAGGTAGGGGGACGAGACAGGGATGCCCCCTGTCTCCGCTCCTCTTCGCCCTAGCTATAGAACCCCTTGCGGTTAAACTTAGGAGTCGGGATGACATCAGGGGGCTCTTGGTTGGGGATCTGGAGGAACGAGTATCATTATATGCAGATGATATGCTCCTATATTTAGGAGATCCGGAACTCTCATTATCTAATGCATTCAATGTAATTCAGGAATTCGGTAATTTCTCTGGTTTCCGAATTAACTGGTCCAAATCACCACTGTTTCCTCTAGATCCTCAGCCGAACTTAGTACTTCCCACCCAATGCCCTCTAGCGACAACAAACCAGTTTAAGTACTCAGGAATACAGATCCAATTGCCAGTGCAATCATTCACGAAAATGAACCTATGGCCTGTAATCAACGCCTTCAAGGATAGAGTACAGAAGTGGAAAGATCTTCCACTCACATTGTTGGGGAGAGCTAACTTATTTAAAATGATTTTTCTCCCGAAATTTTTATATATACTCTCTAACGCCCCACTATATATCCCTAAAAAGACGTTCCGATACATTGACTCCCTGTTGACCTCCTTTTTGTGGGGAGACAAGGCAGCTCGTGTGTCGCTGGCTGTTCTACAGCTACCAGTAGGAAGGGGTGGTCTGGCAATACCCGACCTTCGCTTGTACTACTTGGCGTCTCAACTAGTTCAGGCCCACTGGCGCATGTTTCCACAGCTAAATAATGCTGCCACTGCGGTGGAGGCAGCTGTCGCTACCTCATACAAAGCACTTTTGAATTTCTTTTTTAGAGGGATGGTGCCTACTCAAGACGGGGTAACTTGTACTTCAATCAGCTAAGCGGGTACTTGAGATTTCTATAAAACATATACAAGACGGACCTCCACGCCTATCACCAAATACACCACTATGGTTCAATCCTCGTCTAAAGGACCTTTCTCGCTTGGAGGATGGATATAGGTGGGCCAAATTTGGTCTTACGTATGTGCATCAACTATTTGAGGGGGGTGAATTTAAAACATTTGCACAATTGAAGAGGGAAATGGGTGTCCCTGACACATGGGCGTTCCATTATTCCAGGCTGCGGCATGCTGCGCATGCACAATTTGGAACGGGGATGGTTCTGTTAGAAAACACAAAACTTGAATCAATGCTTGCAGAACCTGACCACACAAAACGTATTTCCACTTATTATGCGGTACTTATGGAAAAAACACAGCCGAGGGAGAAGAAAAAGAGAGAGAGATGGACAGACATTATCCCAGAGTTGACTGAGGCTCATTGGAATGAGGTTTTAACCTCCTATATGTCCACAGTCATCTCTGCGAGGGATAAACTGATCCAACTAAGATACCTACATCAAATGTATTACACCCCATACAGACTATATAAGATGGGCAGGAGAGCAGACACTATTTGTCATAAATGCCTGGTGGCAGAAGGTACTTTTATGCACATGGTCTGGGACTGTAGTAGGGTACGACCTTTATGGTCACAGGTAACCCAGTTTGTTGCAGGAACCTTTGATCTTCCGAATATATGTAGCCCACTGCTGGGTATCTTGGGGGTGATAGAGGACGATGTAATGAGCAACAATACTAGAATGTTTTTGAGATTATTGTTTTACTATGTCAGGAAGTTGATTGTCTTGAATTGGATAAAGAGGGATCATCTTACCTTAGGAGCTTGGAAAAGATTAATTAATGCAAATATTACACTGTATAAAATGACATATGAAGCAAGAGGAAGTAAGAAAAAATTTAATAGAGTATGGGGCAGATGGATAAACACAAAAGAAACTACACCATGTGACATCTAAAATTATTTTATTATAAAATATAGCCAAATGATAGACTGGGTAGGATGATATTGTGAGAACGTGTTCCAGGGGACTAGAGAGATGACAGCGCACAGCACAATTGGTTTAGGAGGTATATACCTCTTTGGTTTAGTTCTTTAACTTTATATATATATATATACTTTTATATTTTTTTACTTTATTTTATGTTTTATACCAGATATTGGATTGCTGATAATTTGCATTACGATTACAGAAAATAACTGATATTTTAGAGTAAAAAAATTGCTACCTGTACTGATATATCGTTTATCATAGGATGTTTATCCGAAACTACCCTTGAATGTTAATTATATTTTGACGGTTGCAACCGACAATATACCTTACATGCAATGTGTTATTCTATGTATGTACATCTGGCAAATAAAAACCTTTTAAAAAAAAAAAAAAAAGAAGAATTCTGCGGAGGTGATTTCTGTCAGTCTATAGAGTCTTCCTGGTCCAGAGAAGGGGAGGCAAAATTACCTTTCTCATGGGATTGATGGTTTCCATTTTTCCCCAGGGTTTGGAAAGAGTTGCTAGGAGATGAGGAAGAGGCTGATCTTCTACGTCAAAGAAGCAGTGTTGGGTGAAGCTTCCACCAACAGCAGGTTTAGAAGGGTCTGTTGAAGCTCTTCTGCAGATCTGCAGGTGTATTTGGAGCCTTGATAGACAAAATGGATGGCGGATGGGAAACCCCACTGGTAAGTAATACTATGGCGTTGTAGCTCCATTAGCTGAGGTTTCATTGCATGCTGTTTGGATAAGGTTAGTTGGGACAGGTCGGCAAACAGCCGATAGATGTGACCTTGGAAGTTTAAAACATTTTTATCTCTGGTGGCTGTCAAGAGTTGTTCTTTTGTCCTATAATATTGGAATTTTGAGATTATATCACGTGGGGGACCATCTGCTTTTTTGGCCGTGAGGGCCAAGTGTACTCTGTCCAATTCCATTTGTTCAATTGGAATAGCCGTTCGAAGTTCTTGAAATAATGCTGTTATGGTAGATTGCAAGTCGGTGACCGTTTCAGGAATTCCCCTGAATTCGCAGATTGGAACGTCTGGCCTGGTTTTCATAATCCTCCAATCTAGCATTACACTTTCCTCCTTAAGATTTTCCATTTCGGCCAAATAATCCTGTGCGGAGTTTTCAATTTCATCTACTTTAAGCTCTAATGCAGCTGTACGGTTGCCCTGCTCTCTTATCTCCTTAGTGAGGTTGTTAATTATTTGTTCAGATGTCTGCTTTAGCACTTTATGGAGCATTCATTCAAATTGTTTTAAAAGAGATGGGGAAGCAGAGGAGTCCTGAGAGGAGTTTTATGAGAGAATCTGTTCCCTGTCTGATTCACCTTGGGAGTCTGGCTGTCGTAACTTTTGCCTGTGTGAGCTCACTGAGGCAGTGTATGAGGAAGGGGCTGGCGCCATTTTAGCGGCGGCTCGTGCCTGTGTATCCTTTGTGAGGGGATTCTTTACCTTGGTGCGGTTGCCTCCCAGCTCCATTTTTGTGGCCCAAAATGAAGCACCAGGAACTAGCGGGTGAAGGTGAGTGCCTTTGTAGCCAGCGGTCTCTGGTGTAACGGCAGCTCTTCTCCCCCACAGAGCGGAGCTCTAGCAGTGCATGTCCGCTCTGTCAGACTCTGTGCATGCGCCCCTCATCTGCATTATCAACCACATTTTTGCCTTCCACCTGGACTGATCCTGGCCTGTTTATCGACTATGCTTTTGCTTGCCGTCTGGATTGTTTTTCAACCACAATTTTGCCTTCTACCTGCACTGACCTCAGCCTGTTAATCGACCATATTTTTTGCCTGCCGCTTGGACTGATCTTTTGTCCTGCTACTGTAGTAGTGGGATTCAAGCTAACACAGGTGTCTCACATATGTGAGGGCTTCAGAATAGTGTTCTAAGGAGAGAAAAACTGTTTTTGTTTTTCTTTGGGTTTTGTAATTCCCAGATCAGGGTCTGGAGGCTTCAAAGAGATTGGGAAGAAGTCTCTACCCCTGTGCCCATTCTTTCCTGACCAAGGTCCTAAGCTTCATGTTCCTGTCTGCTGCCTGGACCAATACTTCGGCTGTGCTGACCATATCTCTGCCTGCTGCCTGCAATGACGCAGGACTTTTTATTAGGGTTGTCCCGATACCACTTTTTTAAGACCGAGTACAAGTACCGATACTTTTTTTTTTAAGTACTCGCCGATACTGATTACCGATACTTTTTTTAATGTCATGTGACAGTTTAGGTGGCATAGGTGATGGCCGGCACTGATAGATGGAACTGAATGATGGCCACTGACTGATGGGCACTGATAAATGGCACTGATAGGCAGCAATTATGGACACTGATAGGTGGCACTGACAGGTGTCTGGCACTGATTGCCAGCACAGATAGATGGCACTGACTGATGGGCACTGATAGATGGCACTGATAGGCAGCACTTATGGGCACTGATAGCTGGCACTGACAGGTGGCTGGCAGTGATGGCTGGCACTGACTGATGGGCACTGATAGGCGCCACTTATGAGCACTGATAGGTGGCACTGACAGGTGGCTGGCAGTGATGGTTGGCACTGATTGATGGGCACTGATAGGTGGCACTGATAGATGGCACTGATAGGCGGCACTTATGGGCACTGATAGATGGCACTGATAGGCGGCACTTATGGACAGACACTGATGGGCACTGAAATGCGGCACTGATTGGCAATTGCATAATAAATTACATGAATGATGAGAGGCAAGGAAGGATTTTGTAATGCTATATGGCATATAGCATTGCAAAATCCTTCCTTGCCTCTCATCATTCATTTAACATTTATCATCATTTATCATCTAGTAATTATGCTGCGATGCCCATCTTGGTACACTTTGCACTCGGCTGCAGTAAGCCAGCAGCGGACATCTTGTTACACCCAGTCCGAACTAAATGGGCTGGGTGTAACAAGATGTCCGCTGCTGGCTTACTGCAGCCCAGTGCAAGGTGTACCAAGATGGGCATCGTGATGTGTACCCTCCAATGGAGACACGGAACGTCACTTCCTTTACTGAATGTGATGAGTCCGATCACCATTTTGGACAGAATATTCAGCGGCGCCCTGCATCCCTGCCCCGGCCAACTTACCCGTAGTTCTACTGCTGCCAAATCGATCTCCACTCTGCCCTCTCCGCTCACTGACTTCCGGTTGCAGGTATCGGGTTAGGCATCGGTACAAGTACTCGCACAAATGCTCTGTATCGGTCCCGATACCGATACTAGTACCAATATCGGGACAACCCTACTTTTTATAGACCATGTTCCTGCCTGCTGCCTGGACCAATACTTTGGCTGTGCTGACCATATCTCTGGCGGCTGCCTGTACTGACTACGGACAGTATTCCTGCCTGCTGCCTGGATGATTGCTTTCACTGTCGCTGACCACGTCCCTGCCTGTTACCTGAACAAATGCTTTGGCTGTGTTGACAATATCTCTGCCTGCTGTCTGTACTGACTATGGACAGTATTCCTGCCTGCTGCCTGGACAATTCCTTTCGCTGTCACTGACCACGTCCCTGCCTGCTGCCTGGACCAATGCTCTCCTTTGTGGACCACTTCACTACTAAAACCACAGGTAATCTTTTGTTTACCCTTTGCTCAGCAGAATGTATTTTGGGGTGTAATACTTGGTACGTACATGATATGTGTTAGAAATATGAAGGGCCTTCAAAAATGCAATAGGTTGTCAGGAAATTAGATGTGTCATTTATATCCCTAGAACACCCGACGGAACTCCTTGGATGTTGAGCCTCTCTATGTGGTTAGCCTGTGAAAAAGTCTCACACATGTGGTATTGCCATACTCAGGAAGAGTAGCAAAATTCATTTTGGGGTTTAATTCTTGCTATGTCCATGCTGTGTTTTAGAAATATCTTATAGATTGACAACTTTGTGTTAAAAAAAAAATCATTTTAAAATTTCTTTCCACATTTTCCAAAAACATCTGGAAAAAAAATTACATGTTCAAAAGACTCATTATGACTCATAAAAAAAAATGTTGGGGTGTTTGCCTTTCAAATGGGTCATTTTGTGTGGTGTTTCTATTGTCCTGGTGCCCATGGGCCTTCAAAATTGTAATAGGTAGTCAGGAAATTAGATGTGTAATTTATGCTCCTAGGATGTCTGGTGCTACTTGGATGTTGGGCCCCTGTAGGTGCCTGGCTGTGTAAAAGTCTCATACATGGGGAATTGCAATAGGAGTAGCAGAATGTGTTTTGGGGCATAATTCTTGGTATGGACATGCTATGTGTTAGAAATATCCTATAAATGGACAACTTTGTGTAAAAAAAAAATATGTTGTCTTTTACTTTCCACGTTTTCCAAAAACTTGTGGGAAAAAAGTACTTGTTCAAAAGACTCATTATGCCTCATAGAAAATACATTGGGGCGTTTGCTTTCCAAAATGGGGTAATTTTGTGGGTAATTCCACTGTCCTGGTGCTCCAGGGTCTTCAAAATTTGTGATAGGTAGTCAGGAAGTTAGATATGTAATTTATGTTCCTAGAACGCCTGAAGGTGATATTTGGATGTTGGGCCTCTCTTTGTGGCCAGGCTGTGGAAAAGTCTCACACATGTGGTATTGCCATACTCAGGGGGGAGTAGCAAAATGTATTTTGGGGTGTAATTCTTGTTATGTACATGCTTTGTGTTAGAAATATCTTATAAATTGACAACTTAGTGTAAAAAAAAAATAAGTTTTCATTTTCTTTCCACATTTTTCAAAAACTTGTGGAAAAAAGGACTTGTTTAAAAGACTCATTATGCCTCATAGAATATACATTGGGGTATTTGCTTTACGGAATGTGATAATTTTGTGGGTAATTCCACTGTCCTGGTGCTCCAGGGACTTCAAAAATGTGATAGGTAGTCAGGAAATAAGATGTGTAATGTATGTCCCTAGAACGCCTGGAGGTACTACTTGGATGTTGGGCCTCTGTATGTGGCCAGGCTGTGAAAAAGTTTTGCACATGTGGTATCGCCATACTGAGGATGAGTAGCAAAATGTGTTTTGGGATGTAGTTGCAAGTATGCCCATGCTGTGTGTGAGAAATCTGTTAATATGACAATTATGTGTTAAATAAATAAATTATAATAATTTCTATATTTTTCCAATAATTGTGGGAAAAATTACAACTTCAAAAAGCTCACCATGCCTCTTACTAAATAACTCGGACTGTGTACTTTCCAAAAAGGGGTCATTTGGGGGGTATTTGTACTGTCCTGACATTTCAGGACCTTGTATGTATACATATGCCCTGTTTCAGGTGCTTTCCTCATGTGCATAAAATAAAGTTACAATTTAAGCTTTTTTTTAAAATTACTTATACTAGTTATTGCATTGAGTACCCAAAACTGGAACCACACATGATGGATAATACCAGAGTACTGGAGTCTGCTGGCATCTTTCTACTTTTGGGTACTTCTATTTCTTCCAATACACATACTGAATATATTCTGTGCAATTATCTCTCTTGATTAAGATAATTGTAGCCAACAGAAGAAAAAACCTTTGAAATTCAAAAAGGAGATAGATATTACTCAATTATTTCAGTTATACCTCATAAAGCAAAAGGAACAAGCCTGCAATAAACATTATTTATTAATGCGTGGATTATTCTTTAGAGATGCCTGGTGCTTCTTGAAGCTTGAACACAAAAGTAGAATCAATGCAAGGTTCTAAAAAAATCTGAATCTCAATTACAAAGCTTTAGAAATAAATCAACAGTGTCTTTGGAACTTCTAATGGTATTTTATATGAGAATGTTTTCATTAGATTTAAAGCGGTATTAAACCCAAAGCCAGAAATGTAATATATCAGTCATTAGATGTGGTGGCTGCATTTGTTTTCTTTTTTTCGGCTGTTTTTCCCTCTGCTTTTATCTAGTTAACTGACTAGTAACACATCTTCTGTGCTATAGTGCCCCCACTCAGGAGCACAGGGGCACCTTTGGACAGCAACATTGTCAGCCTGGGGGGAGAGGAGTGTTTGCTGGACTAGCTGATGTAGATATGCTAAACAAATTGAAGCCAACCTCCAGGTACCACTGCAGTTACACAAACAGATACAGCAACAGATTTTTTTTTTATTTTAGGATAAAGGTTTTACATGCATGAATAAAAGTTTATCATTGTAAGCATCCCCATTTGCAGGAGAGCTTGTTCTGGTACAAAACAACAGACTTACTGGCTGAATTACCAGATGAAAATTAAGGAAAGAAAGCCTAAAAAAGAAAACTAATGCAGCCATAACATTTATGAATTGGTAAGCTGCAATTTAATGGACGTTTGCTTTTGGGTTTAATACCATTTTAATTTAGGCAGTAGTGTACTATGGGGCCGATTTGCTAACTAGGTTTAACCTCCCTGGTGGTATTCCCAAGTCTGGCTCGGGGTGGAATTTCAGAACCAAAAGCGGTAACCCCAAGCCAGACTCAGGATTGCATCGCAGGATCCAGGAAGAGCTTACTTACCTTGTCCCCTGGATCCTACGATGTCTCCCCGCAATGTGAGTGGCTCGTCCTCCGCTTGATTCATCACGGAGCCGAGCTCCTTTCCCTGCGAGTGTTGCGACGCACAGGGATGGGGAACGGCGCCAAATTCAAAAAGTGAAACGCACACAATATATACAGTATACTGTAAACAGATTACAATACTGTATGAAATTATTTCACATCCCTTTTGTCCCTAGTGGTTTGTCCCGTGCCCTGCATGCAGTTTTATATTATAAAAACTGTTCTTTCTGCCTGGAAACTGGAGATTGTCCATAGCAACCAAAACCGTCCCTTTACATCAAAAGTGGTTTTAGACCAGCTAGAAAACAGCGATAATAAATTGGAATCACTTGCAGAATTGAGCGATAGTGATTTGTGGGGAGATCCGTCATCAAACACTGAAAAGTAATGACAGCGACCATTCTGCAACTGAGCAAATTTCAGTGTTTTTGATTTGATTACATTATTGAATAATTTTTATTATAATTATATTATTATTTGGTATAATTATTTATAGTTATTTATTATATTATAATTTATGATTTCGTCTTTATTATACCCGGGATGTATACTAGACTCTGGTTTGGACAGATTTAAGTGAGTTATTCCTAAGAATTACAGGCCTACAATAAAAAATGCCAAATTTCCATGCAAAATAATTGTACCGCTTTCAGCATCAAAAATATGAAATAATCATACCGCCAGGGAGGTTAAGCATTAGAAAAGTGAAATTTCACATTGCAAAGGAAATTTTTTCTAACTTAGTGAGGTTTTGCTGACTTCTATCATCCAATTATGTGCATGGAAAATTATATATTTTTTTTAACTTTTTCCTTGTGTCTGATTGGGTATTTTTGGTAAAACAAATTTTCACTGTATTTTCTAAACTGAGTGAACTTTTCCTTGCAAAGTGAAAGTACATTTTGTAAAGTTAAAATGGAACTTTAGTCCCGTGCCCTGCATGCAGTTTTATATTATAAAAACTGTTCTTTCTGCCTGGAAACTGGAGATTGTCCATAGCAACCAAAACCGTCCCTTTACATCAAAAGTGGTTTTAGACCAGCTAGAAAACAGCGATAATAAATTGGAATCACTTGCAGAATTGAGCGATAGTGATTTGTGGGGAGATCCGTCATCAAACACTGAAAAGTAATGACAGCGACCATTCTGCAACTGAGCAAATTTCAGTGTTTTTGATTTGATTACATTATCGAATAATTTTTATTATAATTATATTATTATTTGGTATAATTATTTATAGTTATTTATTATATTATAATTTATGATTTCGTCTTTATTATACCCGGGATGTATACTAGACTCTGGTTTGGACAGATTTAAGTGAGTTATTCCTAAGAATTACAGGCCTACAATAAAAAATGCCAAATTTCCATGCAAAATAATTGTACCGCTTTCAGCATCAAAAATATGAAATAATCATACCGCCAGGGAGGTTAAGCATTAGAAAAGTGAAATTTCACATTGCAAAGGAAATTTTTTCTAACTTAGTGAGGTTTTGCGGACTTCTATCATCCAATTATGTGCATGGAAAATTATATATTTTTTTTAACTTTTTCCTTGTGTCTGATTGGGTATTTTTGGTAAAACAAATTTTCACTGTATTTTCTAAACTGAGTGAACTTTTCCTTGCAAAGTGAAAGTACATTTTGTAAAGTTAAAATGGAACTTTAGTCAGAAAATGAAGTCCTTTTAGATCACTTCAGGCTGGCCCCTTTTGCAGTTATAGCTACTGTATGTAAAACATTAAAAACAAGTGCCTATACTTTTTAAAATCCAGAAATACACTGTCTCACCCTGCTCTGCACATGCTCAATTGCTCTCTTTTTAGGCACTGCCGAATTTATAGAGGCCGATCTGCTGCTGGCTTTAAAGCGGAATGAAACACTCCTATTCTTTACAGCCAAGGAAGCTGCTTCTGTTTGATTTGCAACTGCCATAGAGCTGCACATGAGATCAGTTATGACACCAGTCATTTGATAGTTTGACAGTTTTGTTGAGAACCCAAGCAATCCTGGCACTTCAGGAATGTAAGGGTTTTTTAAACCGTTAAATCGATGGCTTTATAATTTACCGCTGTTCAGGGGCTCTGGGCTTCAGCAAAATGACAGCCTCCAGCAAGAAGAAACAGGAGCAATCCTGGAAGCAATATACAGCACACACTAATTTTGGTAGCATAATTATTAATGTGGAATGTATGTTCCCTGCTAAAGAACATTATTTTTTATCAAGGTGTTATGGGTAAAGTTCCACTTTAATGTACAGTACTCCTTTGGTAAATCAACCCCAATGCATCATTAGGGACCTCAAATGAGTTTACATGATCAACTTTTAGGAGTTTTTAAAGTTATATATGTATTATATGATACATATTTTTGGATTTACAAATAATAACACACTAACATTTGGTTGTGCAGCATTAAATCATAGACTTAATAACAGTAAACAATGACAATCTTATAGGGCGTACACACTGTCGGACTTTGTTCGGACATTCCGACAACAAAATCCTAGGATTTTTTCCGACGGATGTTGCCTCAAACTTGTCTTGCATACACACGGTCACACAAAGTTGTCGGAAAATCCGATCATTCTGAACGCGGTGACGTAAAACACGTACGTCGGGACTATAAACGGGGCAGTGGCCAATAGCTTTCATCTCTTTATTTATTCTGAGCATGCGTGGCACTTTGTCCGTCGGATTTGTGTACACACGATCGGAATTTCCGACAACAGATTTTGTTGTCGGAAAATTTTATATCCTGCTCTCAAACTTTGTGTGTCGGAAAATCCGATGGAAAATGTCCGATGGAGCCCACACACGGTCGGAATTTCCAACAACAAGGTCCTATCACACATTTTCCATCGGAAAATCCGACCGTGTGTACGGGGCATTATACTTCTAGAGCAATATATTTCTTGTATTAAGAGATATAGGGGTTGAATTACTATAGGCTGTTCACTTTGCAAAGGGTGTTGTACTTTGCAAGGGAATTATCCCCAGAGTTTAGTGAATGTAGTGAAATTACACTTTACATAGATCACAAAATCACATGCAAGAGAAATAAGATAACAGCATTTTTGCTGACACATGATTGGATGATGGAAGTCATCAGAGCTTCACCTTGTTCACTAGGTTCTGGGGAAAATTCCCTTGCAAAGTAAACAGTCTATTTGCCTTTAGTAATTCAACCCCATAGACTCATAGAGAGATAATAATAAGCTTCAAGAGGCATAATTTTGTCCTTGAACAAAGCATTAGTAAGACCTCCTTTTAACCACTTGACCACTGGGCACTTAAACCCCCTTCCTAACCAGAACAATTTTCAGCTTTCGGTGCTCTCACATTTTGAATGACAATTACTCAGTCAGGCAACATGCTACCCATGTGAATTTTATGTCCTTTTTTCACACAAATAGAGCTTTTTTTTGGTGGTATTTGATCACCACTGGGTTTTTTATTTTTTGCGCTATAAATGAAAAAAGACTGAAAAATTTGTAAAAAAAAGCATTCTCTTTGTTTCGGTTTTAAAATTTAGCAGATTAGTCATTTTTCTTCATAAATTTTGGCCAAAATTTATACTGCCACATATCTTTGGTAAAAATAACCCAAAACAGTGTATATTATTTGGTCTGTGTGAAAGTTATAGAGTCTACAAGCTATGATGCCAATCACTGAAAATTGATCTCACCTGATCACACCTGATGTACTGATGGCCTCTCAATTTTTGAGACACTAACAAGCCAGGAAAGTACAAATACCCCCCAAATGACCCCTTTTGGGAAAGTAGACAATCCAAGGTAATTAGTAAGAGGCATTGTGAGTTTTTTGAAGTTGTAATTTTTCCCCACAATTCTTTGCAACATGAAGATTTTATTTTATTTTATTTTTTTCCACAGAATTGTCATATTAATAGGCTATTTCTCTCACACAGCATATGCATACCACAAATTATACCCCAAAACACATTCTACTACTCCTCCTGAGTATGGCGATGCCACACATGTGAGACTTTTACACAGCGTGGCCAAATACAGAGGCCCAACATGCAGTGAGCAACGTCAGGCGTTCTAGGGACATAAATTACACATTTCATTTTTTGACTACCTATTACACTTTTGAAGACTTTGGAGCACCAGGACAATGGAAACGTCCACAAAATGACCCCATTTTGGAAAGTAAACACCCCAACATATATTCTATAAGGCATAATGAGTCTTTTGAACATATCATTTTTTTCCACAAGTTGTCCATTTATAAGATATTTCTAACACATAGCATGTACATAGCAAAAATTACACCCCAATATATATTCTGCTACTCCTCCTGAGTATGGCGATACCACATTTGGAAGACTTTTCCACAGACTGGCCACAGGTCCAACATGTAGGGAGCACCATCAGGGACATACATTTCAAATATAATTTGACTACCTATTACACTTTTGTGATTCACTGATGGGCACTGTAGTGGCAAAGATGCGGCATGGATGAGAACTGATGTGGCATGGATGTGGCACGGATGAGCACTGATGTGGCACGGATGAGTACTGATGTGGCATGGCTGTGGCAAGGATGAGCACTGCTGTGGCATGGATGAGCACAGATGAGGAATGGATGAACATGAATGAGCCATGGATGGGCATGGATGAACAGGGCTGGAGCATGGATAAACATGGATGAGCATGGATGGAGCATGAATGAGTCAGGGTTGGATGGAGCATGGATAAGCGCCGATGGAGCATGGATGAGCATGGATTGAGCATGAATGAGCACGGATCTTGCACAGATGAGCCAGGGATGGATGGAGCATTGATGAGCACGGATGGATGGAGCACGGATGAGCCAGGGATGAATGGAACATGGATGAGACAGGAATGGATGGAGCATGGATGAGCATGGATTGAGCATGGATGAGCACGGATGAGACAGGGATGGATGGAGAATGGATGAGCATGGATGGATGGAGCACGAATGAGCCAGGGATGGATGGAGCATGGATGAGCACGGATAAATGGAGCACGGATGAGCCAGGGATGGATGGAGCATGGATGAGCCAGGGATGGATGGAGCATGGATGAGCCAGGGATGGATGGAGCATGGATGAGCCAGGGATGGAGCACGGATTGAGCATGGATGAGCACGGATGAGCCAGGGATGGATGGAGCATGGATGAGCACAGATTGAGCATGGATGGAGCACGGATGAGCCAGGGATGGATGGAGCACGGATGAGCCAGGGATGGATGGAGCACGGATGAGCCAGCGATGGATGGAGCATGGATGAGCATGGATGGAGCACGGATTGAACATGGATGAGCACGGATGAGCCAGGGATAGATGGAGCACGGATGAGCACGGATGGATGGAGCACGGATGAGCCAGGGATGGATGGAGTATAGATGGGCACATATGGAGCATGGATGGGCACATATGAGGCATGTATGAGCACATGTGAAGCATGAATGGGCACATGTGGAGCATGAATGGACACATGTGGAGCATGGGTGAGCCAGGTATGTCGCATGGATGGGCACAGATCAGCACTGTGGGCACTCCAGAGACAGCCCACAGTACTGCTGCACCTGGCTCCCTCCTCTCCTCGCACACTGTACCAATCGGTGCGAGGAGAGGGAAGGAGCTGCACCGGACAAGCTCCGGTTTGTTGACAAAGTAAATGCTCTGTCATTTGATGGAGCGATCACGTGGTAAAGGGTCGCTATCATTGGCCCTTTACTCAGTGACGAGCCGGGTCCGGGGGCCCAATGGTCACAGGCATTCTCGGGTGCCCGCCCCAGGGGAATAGCCCCAGGGGAATATTCTGGGAGAGCGTCCATGCTGTAGCTGTCTTTCGGCTATGGCCTGGTCGGCATGTGGTTAAATAGATAATTCAGTTATCAGGAGGTTGCAGAACAGGAGAAGCTGTAGAGAAGGTCAACTAAATTAATATTAGTCATAAAGGACTCCAGCAATTGGAAAATGTTAACTTGAACTGGATTTATTGTCCTTTGAGAAGAGGGAAAGGAGTGCCAATTTTAGCAACAATAAGACAGAGTACCTACATCCTATCAAATTTGAGAGAAAAGTGGGAGGAGGCTTAACAAACACTGGATAGATAAAATATATAAATCTTTATTACAACAATTTTTTAAAATATACAGACATTTAAAATGGACAAAACTGTGTCCCAAGTATTTGAGAAGATGAGTTTAATGGGGTTTTAAATTTAATTTAAAGATCACTTTGTATAAATATGTATATTGTGTGTATTGTAAACATGGTGCCAAGTTATTCACTTTAAAGTGGATGTAAACCCTCACATATACCCAGTGAAGTGAACAGCCTCAGATGATACACAGAGATTAAACAAATCTCCCTAGATAAGTTTTACATGTATATCTGCTGTCTTCAGCTTTATTTACTGTTTAGAAAGTGCACGTCATGTTAGGAGATTTTCTCTTCCTGTTCAGCACTGCAGTGAAGCCCGGGTATACAGCCAGGACAGCTGATTGGTGGAAAGGCACAAACCCCCTCTCCTCATAGGTAGAGACTTTTAGCACAGTTCGTTGAATAGTTCAGCACTCTGCTAATCTATTTATAGCATCCTCTCCAACACAAAACTAATGCCGCGTACACACGGTCGGACTTTTCGTCTACAAAAGTCAGACAGCCTGTCCGACAGACTTCCGGCAGACTTTCGGCGGACTTTCGATGGACTTGCGGCGGACTTTCTAACGAACAGACTTGCCTACACACGATCACACAAAAGTCCGTCGAATTCTTACGTGATGACGTACACCGGACTAAAATAAGGAAGTTCATAGTCAGTAGCCAATAGGTGCCCTAGCGTGGCTTTTTGTCCGTCGGACTAGCACACAGACGAGCGGATTTCGGGGTCCGTCGTAGTTACGAAGTAAAGATTTGAAGCATGTTTCAAATCTAAAGTACGTCGGATTTGAGGCTAAAAAAGTATGTTGAAAGTCCGGAGAAGCCCACACACGATCGGATTACCAGCCAGCTTTAGTCCGTCAGCGTCCGTTGGACTTTTGTAGACGAAAAGTCCGACCGTGTGTACGCGGCATAAGGCTTCTTTTATCTCAGTTGACAGAAACCTTGTCAGAAGTTCTTAGGCTGATAACAGAAGAATGGAGCAGAATTAAGCCACGGGACTTAGGGCTTTGAAGAGAGATAAGAAAACATTGCAGATACAGTATCTCACAAAAGTGAGTACACCTCTCACATTTTTGTAAATATTTTATTATATCTTTTCATGTGACAACACTGAAGAAATGACACTTTGCTACAATGTAAAGTATTGTGTGTACAACTTGTATAACAGTGTAAATTTGCTGTCCCCTAAAAATAACTCAACACACAGCCATTAGTGTCTAAACTGCTGGCAACAAAAGTACACCCCTCAGTGAAAATGTCCAAATTGGGCCCAATTAGCCATTTTGCCCTCCCAGTGTCACGTGACTCGTTAGTGTTACAAGGTCTCAAGTTTGAATGGGGAGCAGGTGTGTTAAATTTGGTGTTATCACTCTCACTCTCTTATACTGGTCACTGGAAGTTGAACATGGCACCTCATGGCAAAGAACTCTGAGGATCTGAAAAAAATAATTGTTGCTCTACAAAAAAAAAAAGTGGCCTAGGCTTTAAGAAAATTGCCAAGACCCTGAAACTGAGTTGCAGCACGGTGATCAAGACCATACAGTGGTTTAACCGGTCAGGTTCCACTCAGAACAGGCCTCGCCATGGTCGACCAAAGAAGTTGAGTGCACGTTATCAGTGTCATATGCAGAGCTTGTCTTTGGGAAATAGATGTATGAGTGCTGCCAGCATTGCTGCAGAGGCTGAAGGGGTGAAGGGTCAGCCTGTCAGTGCTCAGACCATACGCCGCACACTGCATCAAACTGGTCTGCATGGCTGTCGTCCCAGAAGGAAACCTCTTCTAAAGATGATGCACAAGAAAGCCCACAAACAGTTTGCTGAAGACAAGTGGACTAAGGACATGGATTACTGAACCATGTCCTGTGGTCTGATGAGACCAAGGTAAACGTATTTGATTCAGATTGTGTCAAGCATGTGTGGCGGCAACCAGGTGAGGAGTACAAAGACAAGTGTGTCTTGCCTACAGTGAAGCATGGTGGTGGGAGTGTCATGGTCTGGGGCTGCATGAGTGCTGCCGGCACTGGGGAGCTACAGTTCATTAAGGGAACCATGAATGCCAACATGTACCATGACATACTGAAGCAGAGCATGATCTTCTCCCTTCGGAGACTGGGCCACAGGGCAGTATTCCAACATGATAATGACCCCAAACACACCTCCAAGACGACCACTGCCTTGCTAAAGAAGCTGAGGGTAAAGGTGATGGACTGGCCAAGCATGTCTCCAGACCTAAACCCTATTGCGCATCTGTGGGGCATCCTCAACCAAAAGGTGGAGGAGCGCAAGGTCTCTAACATCCATTAGCTCCGTGATGTCGTCATGGAGGAGTGGAAGAGGACTCCAGTGGCAACCTGTGAAGCTCTGGTGAACTCCATGCCCAAGAGGGTTAAGGCAGTGCTGAAAAATAATGGTGGCCACACAAAATATTGACACTTTTGGGCCAATTTGGACATTTTCACTTAGGGGTGTACTCACTTTTGTTGCCAGTGGTTTAGACATTAATGGCTGTATGTTGAGTTATTTTGAGGGGACAGAAAATTTACACTGTAAGCTGTACACTCACTACTTTACATTGTAGCAAAGTGGCATTTCTTCAGTGTTGTCACATGAAAAGATAATAAAATATTTACAAAAATGTGAGGGGTGTACTCACTTTTGTGAGATACTGTATATGTGCCCAGCTCAAATTTCATGAATCGGGTTTACATCCACTTTAGAAATGTGCAAAAAATCAATCTGCGCAATTTCAATTAATATATGCAAAACAGTATAAAGCAAGGCTTTTTTTTTACGGGGGAACACATACAGGGGGCTGCACATACAGGGGTTCTTCCAAAGAAGTGGGGTTCTTTAAATTAGTGGCACTTCTGCTCTTGCCCTTCAGCGATTTGCACAAATCAAACTACAACAGATTGCAGGTGACCCCATTTCCAAATTATCTCACCTTCCTCTCTGAAACATGCACTCTTTACCTATTCTCCTTTCACAATTGCTGCCTCTCTCCTCAAACTCTCTTTTCTTCACCCCTCTGCTCCACCCCACAATCTGTACATATCACCCTCACTTCTCCCCTCCCCCTAGTACTGCACTCATCACCTCTTTCTAACTCTAAGCCCACTTGCTAACAAACCCCCCAGGATACCGAAGCATGTCCCCTCATACAAATCATATTCTCATACTACCTCCCTTACTCTTCTGCTTCTCCTAATCGCTGGAGATATTTCCCCAAACCCTGGGCCTCCCTTATTTAACTGTGCCCAACGCACCCATAACCATCACCCTATACCCTCTGGCAGTAGTCGCAATCTACGCAATTTAGTCTTCATTCCTCTTCTTCCCAAGGCCAGCCTCCCTCTCTCCTGCACCCTCTGGAATGCGCGCTCTGTCTGCAAAAAACTCACTGCTGTTCATGACCTCTTTGTCACTAATTCCTTTAATCTACTTGCTCTCACCGAAACCTGGCTCCACAAACATGACACCCCTTCTCCTGCTTCCCTCTCCCAGGGTGGCCTTCACTGGACTCACTCCCCTAGGCCTAATGGACGCAAGGGAGGTGGAGTGGGATTCCTCCTATCCCCCCAGAGCCCCTTCCAGGTTATTCACTCCCCTCCCTCTTTTTCCCTCTCATCATTCGAAGCCCACTGTATACGTCTATTCTCTCCTACTTCCTTAAGAATTGCTGTGATCTACCGCCCCCCCTGGACCATTATCGACTTTCCTTGATGAGTTTTCTGCCTGGCTACCCTACTTTCTCTCTTCGGAAATTCTTACAATCCTTCTCGGTGATTTCAACATCCCTGCTAGTACAAACAGTCCTGCTACTTCTAAACTTCTTAGTCTAACCTCTTCATTTGACCTGAAGCAATGGGTACAGGCTTCTACCCACTCTGATGGGAACACCCTTGACCTTGTATTCTCTTACCTATGTACTCCATGCAACTTCTCAAACAAACCTTTTCCTCTCTCCGACCATCACCTTATTAGTTTCTCTCTCCCCCTGTCTTCAACCACCTTTCCCTCCAATCGCCTAACCATCACCCGTAGAAACTTTCGCAACTTCAACTCCTCTCTCCTCTATTCTGCTTATGACCGCCTCTATGACAAAATCTCTCCAATGTCCTGCCCCAACCAAGCCACGTCCATCTACAATAAATCCCTGTCCTCCACCCTGGGCAAGCTCGCTCCCCTCACTACACGCAGAATCAGGCCTCGACCCCTACAACCCTGGCAAACAGATGACACTAAAATTCTCAAAAAACGTAGTTGCACTCTTGAGCGTCTGTGGCACAAGACTAAGTCTCTCAAAGACTTCAACCAATACAAATCTGCCCTCCAAAAATACTATTTTTTCCTCCACACTGCCAAGCAAACCTATTTTACAACTCTTATTATTACCTTCTCATCCAGTCCCCGTAAACTCTTCTCTACCTTCAACTCTCTACTTTGTCCTCCACTGCTCCACCCACTGACTTACTCACTGCCCAGGAGATAGCTAATCACTTCAAAAACAAGATTGATACAATCCGTGATGAAATTTCCACTCTACAGGTATCTCCCCTAGGTAAGACCCCATGTCAACAGGTACAACTGACACTCCCCCTATTCAAATCTGCTACTACAGACGAAGTTGCTAAACTCCTTTCTATCGCCCACCTAACCACCTGTCCCCTGGAACCTATTCCCTCTCAAATGCTACTGTCGCCCTCTGACCCCATCCTACACTCTCTAACCCACATCTTCAATCTCTCCCTCACCTCTGGCATCTTCCCCAATGCTCTAAAACATGCACTGGTCACTCCCATACTTAAAAAGCCGTCCTTGGACCCTACAAATCTTAACAACCTACGCCCTATCTCCTTGCTCCCCTTTTCCTCTAAACTACTTGAGCACCTGGTTTACAACTAACTGAGTGACCACCTCATTAAAAACAACCTTCTTGATCCCCTTCAATCTGGATTTCGCCCTCAACACTCCACAGAAACTGCTCTTTTAAAACTCACAAATGACCTACTAACTGCAAAAACCAACGGACACTATTCTGTACTCCTACTTCTGGATCTTTCAGCTGCCTTTGACACGGTTGACCACCCCCTCCTCCTCAAAAAACTTTACTCCCTCGGTCTCTGTGACTGTGCTCTTCAGTGGCTCTCATCCTACCTATCCCAACGCACCTTCAGTGTCACTTACAATTTTACTTTCTCCACTCCTCTTCCCTTCTCTGTCGGGGTCCTCATAGGTTCTGTTCTTGGACCTCTTTTATTTTCAATCTACACCTCTTCCCTGGGTCAGCTGATAGCCTCTCACGGCTTTCAATATCATTTCTATGCTGACGACACACAAATCTATCTCTCCACCCGTCAACTCACTCCATCAGTCTCCTTATGCATTACTAACTTACTAACTGACATATCTGTATGGATGTCACATTACTTCCTCAAACTCAACTTGTCCAAAACCGAGCTTATAATATTTCCTCCCCTATGTGCCTCTTCCCCTGACTTCTCTGTCAAGAGCAATGGCAAAACCATCCACCCGTCCCCACATGTCAGGGTGCTAGGTGTTATCTTGGATTCTGAACTCTCCTTTCGGCCCCACATCCAATCACTTTCCAAAGCTTGCCACCTCAACCTCTGCAATATCTCTAAACTACGTCCCTTTCTAACCAATGAAACCACAAAGCTCCTGATTCACTCCCTGGTTATCTCTCGCCTTGACTACTGCAACTCCCTCCTCCCCCCTTCAGTCCATCATGAATGCTGCTGCCAGACTCATCCACCTTAAAAAAAGCTTAGTGTCTGCTACCCCTCTCTGCCAATCCCTCCATTGTCTACCACTCACCCAACGAATTAAATTAAAAATACTAACAATAAGTTACAAAGCCATCCACAACTCTGCCCCCGCTACATCACTAACCTAGTCTCAAAATACCAACCTAATCGCCATCTCCGTTCCTCCCAAGACCTCCTGCTCTCTAGCTCCCTCATCACCTCCTCCCATATCCACCTCCAGGACTTCTCCCGAGCCTCGCCCATCCTCTGGAATTCCCTACCCCAATCTGTCAGACTGTCTCCAAATTTATCCACTTTTAGGCGATCCCTGAAAACTTCCCTCTTCAGAGAAGCCTATCCTGCCTCCATCTAACAACTGCACTATTTTCTCCATTAGCTCATCCCCCACAGCTATTACCCTTTTGTATAACTTGACCCTTCCTCCTAGATTGTAAGCTCTAACAAGCAGGGCTCTCTGATTCCTCCTGTATTGAACTGTATTGTACTTGTACTGTCTGCCCTAGTGTTGTAAAGCGCTGCTTAAACTGTCGGCGCTATATAATTCCTGTATAATAATAATAATAATAATAATAATAATAATAATAATAAATTCAAATAAAATAGCTGCTATCACTAACACGTACTCTCACTCCACTTAAACAAATACAAAATGATATAAACAGTGCTGCAATATTATTACAATTATATAATCAATGGTGATAAATTATAAATAATGTTCATATATTGTATTCAGTGATTGATTGAAGTAGATTCAAATACATCAGTGCATCAATGGTGCAAACAAATCAATGGTGCAACAAATTCAAAGTGCTTGTGCTCTCCACTACCAGTATCACAGGCTGCTCATCTCACATCTGAATTAAATCAGCTGTGTTCCCCTCTGTGGATAGTAGAGATAACCATGGAACATATAACTCGATCATCTCGCCAAATAGAATAAGTATGTATAAGAAGGAAGGCAAAATCTAGTGCTCTCAGTATAAAAGGTTTATTCTTATAAAAACGAGTAAATAAAAACTCACAAGGATGTCACTGTAAGCCGTGCAAGCTGCAAAAATGTTAAGACACAATAGGTCTCAAGATGGCCGTGATGTGACATCAATACGCAAGCTCCGCCCCCTAGACACGTGTTGTCTGGGCGTTGACTTCTTCAGTAGGAGTGGAGCTAGAAACGTCCATCCACTGTTTATATACTCCCTAATTAGCCTCTCCCACGTTGTTCTCTCCCACAGGAAATGATGTGTAAAGGGAAGGGGTCACTAATAGATTTGTATGGGGACACAATCTATTGAAAAATGTAGCATAAAACACACTATCCTGTATTACAAACCGGAGCATGCATATCCACTGAATCACAGCCATCTTTACATTAATATACATAGCATGAATTCAAAAGGGAATAAACTTTATCTCATCAAAGTATAAAATAAAATACATTCAAATAAAATAAAATAAAAAACAAAACTATATATAAAGCAAAAAAATTATAATAATAATATAAAAATAAAAATAAAAAAATTAAACAATGAAAAAAGAAGAAAAAAAAAAAGAAAAAAGAGAAAAAGAATAAACCAAAACAATAATACATTTAAAATAAAAATAAAAATAAGAATAAAAATAAAAAATATAAAATACAATAAACAGGGAAAAAAATAAAACATTTAAATAAATATAAAAATAAAAATAAATATAAAAATAGAAATAAAGATAAAATAAAATGAAAAATGAAAACAAAAACAAGAAGTAAATATGTGGAAATAAAAAATAAATAAAAATAAAATTATGAACTAGGGACTGTTATAATTTGATTTCCTGTATTTTTAAATTAATATTTATCATCTATCACTAATAAAACAGTAGAGATCATAATCCACATTGAGGCCTCTAAGAGCAAGAACTTGCCTCAAACATCAAGGAAGATTCTCTTTTACTCAACTGTCTAATGAAATTTCCCCCTCTCCAATGTCTCTCCACTCGCTCTATTCCCCAAAACTTAAAGGAACTAATACTCTTATTTTGAACATATTTAAAATTTTTAGACACATTGTTTGTGACCACCCCATTTTAATATTTTTAATGTGTTCCTCTACTCTAATGTGTAAAGCTCTAGATGTACGACCAATATATTGGAGCCCACACCCACACTCCAACATACATATCACCCCAGTAGTAGCACAGGTTATAAGGTCTCTGATTTGGTACCCTTTCCCTGTGCTAGTGGAAAGAAAATCTTTCCTCTTTTTATTGTTATAGGGCGTACACACAGTCGGACTTTGTTCGGACATTCCGACAACAAAATCCTAGGATTTTTTCCGATGGATGTTGGCTCAAACTTGTCTTGTATATACACGGTCACACAAAGTTGTCGGAAAATCCGATCGTTCTAAACGCGGTGACGTAAAACATGTACGTCGGGACTATAAACGGGGCAGTGGCCAATAGCTTTGATCTCTTTATTTATTCTGAGCATGCGTGACACTTTGTCCGTCGGATTTGTGTACACACGATCGGAATTTCCGATAACGGATTTTGTTGTCGGAAAATTTTATCTCCTGCTCTCCAACTTTGTGTGTCGGAAAATCCGATGGAAAATGTCCGATGGAGCCCACACACGGTCGGAATTTCCGACAACACGCTCCGATCGGACATTGTCCATCGGAAAATCCGACCGTGTGTACGGGGCAATAGTCTTAGCATGCCGACATGCCAAACATTAAAACCCAGACAAAAAATTAAAAGGAGTGAATTAAAAGAATTAAAAAAGAGTGTTTTTCTTCAGTTTAGGTGGATCTATAATTCCAGGTGCTAATCTATATTTTAGAGTGGGAGCTTTACTGTAGATAAAACCAGGGTATACTGGTAGAAGAGGCCCCAGTATTTTATCCTTCCTGAGAATACTCCAATGATGTTTAATCATTTTTTCTACCTTTCTAAACTGTACATTATATTCCAAAACCATTTTGTACTCAAAGGGATGAGTTTAACATTTTTGGCCACCCTGTAAAAGCAATTGTCTATCCATTTCTGACACTTTATTCTGATCATTTAAAATGGAACCCTTTTCAATAAATCTATTGGCCAAAACCTCTGATTTAAGAAGATAATCTGATTGTTTAGAACAATCCCTATCCTTAAATATCTCTAAATCCAGATATACTATTTGTTCAGTACTAGTGGTCCATGTTAATTTGATATTTTTGGAATTACTATTCATATTTGCCATAAACTTATCAAAGGACACTTGGTCCCCGTTCCAGATGATCAATAGGTCATCTATATACCTCATGTAACATGAGTTCCTCTGGATTTTAATTTATTTTATTTTATAGTTTGATGAGATAAAGTTTATTCCTTTTTGAATTAATGCTATGTATATTAATGTAAAGGTGGCTGTTATGTAATTCAGTGGATATGCATGCTCCGGTTTGTACCATATTGTAGTGTGTTTTATGCTACATTTTTCAATAGATTGTGTCCCCATACAAATGTATTAGTGACCCCTTCCCTTTACACATCATTTCCTGTGGGAGAGAATGTGGGAGAGGCTAATTAGCCGCCCGTGTGTGTTCAGGAACCTAGGGAGTATATAAACAGTGGATGCACGTCTCTAGCTCCACTCCTACTGAAGAAGTCAACGCCCAGACAACATGCGTCTAGGGGGGTGGAGTTTGTGTATTGACGTCACATTGCTGCCATCTCAGACCTATTGTGTCTGATCGCTTTTGTAGCTTGCACAGCTTACAGTGCCATCCTTGTGAGTTTTTTTTTTTACTAGTTTTTATAAGAATAAACCTTTTATACAGAGAGCACTAGATTTTGCCTTCCTTCTTTTACATACTTATCCTATTTGAAGAGATGATCGAGTTATATGTTCCATGGAAGCAGGTGTCTTGGAGGAAGGAGGTTTATTATCAGTATCATGCCAGTTATCTCTACTATCCTCAGAGGGGAACACTGCTGATTTAATTCAGATGTGAGGTGAGCAGCCTGTGAAACTGGTGGTGGACAGCACAAGCACTTTGGATTCGTTGCACCATTGATTTGTTTGCACCATTGATCACTGATTTTTTTTAATCTACTTCAATCAATCACTGAATACAATATATGAACATTCTTTATTTATAATTTATCACCATTGATTATATAATTGTAATAATAGCGCAGCACTGTTTATGTCATTTTACATCCACTTTATGTAATAAAAAAGGTCAAGGGGGGCTTTTTATATGGAAAAAAGAGAGGATCATCCTCTTCATACAGAAGGTTACTTTACATGAACTATGGAAATGTGAAATAGATTTCCACTGGAGATAATTCTAGCCAACTGTGAAGACTGCTTTAAAAAGACTGGATGGGTTTCCAAATACACAAACTATAACTGGCTATTAAGAATTATACGAATTAACTCTGACAGGGATTATCTGATTGTCTTAGGGGATCAGGAAGGATTTTTTGCCGATTGAAGCAATTGGACCTTTCCTTACAACTGTTTTGCCTTCCCTGGATTAACTGTGGTTTCATATTCTAAAGATACAGGGTTTTATTTTATTCATTTTTGTCTTTTTTGTTGAAATTGTTATATGTGTTTTTTTTTAACCTACCTATGTAACTATGTAAAAGACAAGGCTCTTTTGAGTTAAACAATCATGATCTAAGGAGACACAGTATATACAATAATGCTAACACTATACATATCAAGTACTTTAAATCTAAAGATTTTTGGTCACAAATGAAAATGATTTATTTTTGCTTCTGGTAATTTGGTGAACCCAAACCAATGATGTAGCAGTTTGACTGTCTGTTTTATGAACTAAGACTTCTACGTATACAATGAGCCACAGAAGCAAAAATTCATAATTAGCATGTCTCCACCTACCCAATCTTTCATCAAACAATACACTTCTTTTCAAATATTGACTCTATAATATTAATTAATTTTATTTGATGATGGATATAATGAAATCTTTTTTTGCAGTGAAAAGAAGCAGGCTTCTTTTTGGCTCGTTCTTGGTTACTTCACCACTACTTTTTTGGTAATTTTATGTCAAATAGATAGGGCCATCACAAATAAACCACAGAATCTAGATTGCAGTATACATATATGCTTTACATAAACAATTAACATAGCAGCTTTATTGGTGCTTACCATTTGTAAGCATCGATTTAGATCATCTTTGGAAATTTGCTATAAAAAATATTGTTCTAACTAGAATAGATGTGTTTTGTATTTAACATTATGGATTCTGATCCTTAAGTAAAAACATTAAACACATGCGTCTTCTCCAATACATTGTTAATGCAATAAGGTACTTCATATAGCTGTCAACACTTTAAATTTGAGAAGATCTGTTGGTTGCTTAACGTCATGATAGCTTGTTGCCATGGCAGTAGGTTCCCAGCAGTATTTTGCTGTAACATCTTATAAAGCATCTTGATAGCAAGATCGAGTCTTGATTAAACACAAGTAGCAGCATGCCTTCAGTGCTGTATGAGGTATATCCAGCTTTTTAAAACTAAGGCTAAATAAGTCACAATTGTAGAGGACATGTTCTTCTGCTATTGATCATAACAGCCAATTTTAATTTTCACTATGTAACTTGCCAAAATAGAGCTTTAAAATTAAACATGTTCAACAGCATTATTGTGAAATTTAATATTATACAAAATATATTATACAAATGATTACGTATTATACAAAAATAATATAGTATACAATATTTTCTACTTTTTAACTTAAAAGGGTTTGTCCATCTAACATTGTTTTTACAGTTTATATGTGTGTCCACCCATTAAATAGCCCACTAGCTTCTGTAGGTTTTGAGGACTCTTTGCTGAAATCGCTCCACAAAAGTTTCCAGATACTGAACCTAGTGTAGCTAAAGCTATATTTACCATAATGGCATTGGGATAGTGCTTAGGGCCACGGGGTAAGTAAGTGTGTGTGTGTGTGTGTGTGTGTGTGTGTGTGTGTGTGTGTGTGTGTGTCAGCAAAAGAGATCTACATTTAAACACTGTTTTTTTCATGACATTTGTGCTTAAATTCAACAAATAAACTACAGAGTCAAATGTCTACAGAGAATTTTTGAAGTAACAATAATACTCACTGTAGTTCAGGAAACATGCATTATCCCTCATTTTTTGTGTGTTGGTCTGTACAATTAAAAGGTAGCTGTGAAAATAAACGGTTCATTTAATAGCATTTACTAGCATTAAGTTTTATTAAGATAATTCTTCAATACCAGTTTGAGACCTAGAACAACAAATTACTCATAAGATGGTATCTAGTCCCAAGTAGGATCTGTAGAGACTTGCCGTTCGAAAGTCTACTTGCTTCAGGAGTTGTCAAATGAAATGCTTTACTGGTTCAAGGGGGTGGATGTAAATTCAATGTTTACTGGTCCAGGATATATTAAGTGATCCAATGAGTTATGGGTTCCCCTCTCTGAAAAGACCCCACTGAAACCCTACTGAGCAAATGATCACTGGGACATACAGGTAGCCAACCCAATTTAAAACACTCCTACATACCTTAAAACCTTAAAGAGAGTTTCCTAAGCTCTCCCTTTGGACATTTTTCACTTCCATATCCCATACCACATTATTTGGTCCCCATAGATGGATCACTTTTTTGTTAACTTTCCAAAGAGATTACTTGACAATATAAACTGATTTCTCTCTGGTGACCCACTTTTGGGTGGCCCCCTCTACCTTCTCCCTCCCACCTTCTCTTTCCCCTTGCCACTCCTCTCCACCTTTGAACCTTACACACATCTCAATAAGCAATCCTTATGGTTTAAAATGATTGTAAAGTCCTGTTTTTTTTATAGTTAAAAATAATAAATATATTATACTTACCTGCTCTATGCAATTGGTTTTGCACGGAGCAGCCCAGATCCTCCTCTTCTTGGGTCCCTCTTCGATGCTCCAGGCCCCTCCCTCCTATTAAGTGCCCCCACAGCAAGCAGCTTACTATAGGGACACCCGAGCTGAGTCACAGCTCCATGCGACCATTCAGACACAGAGCCGCGGCCTGGCCCCGTCCCTTTCTCTTCTCATTGGCTGACTGACTTTGACTGATTTTTTCTGTCCCAGTCAATAAGGAGGGGAGTCCCAGGCAGTCGAGAAACTGCTGCGACATCACTTGATTTAGATGGGGCTCCGGTAAGTATTAGGGGGGCTGCTGCACAGAGCAATTTTTTTTATCTTAATGCATCTCCCTTTACAACCACTTTAAATATAGTTATATCCTGGCCAGCATTTGAGCATTTTCTGCTTCCCTTTTCAAGCTCAAACATACTCCAAAGTTCCCCTACTATTAATTGATTGCTGTTCTGAATGTCTCTATTTCCACCCTACAGCCTGAGTGTGCAAACTGTACAATCTATTGGTTAATAAACTATGTTGTCCCAGGTCTAAAGAATATGTTGATACTTTAAAATCAATAAAAATTAAGTGAATGAAAATAAATATGTGATACAAGGGGAGGAGCTAGGGCAGGACGATGCTCTAACACAGCTCTAGTTGTGACCACTGAAAGAAAGTCCCACTTTACCATTGTAGTTTTATATCTTGAGGCACTGTTCTTAAGAATCTCTGGTGACCATAGATATTTGGCATTTTTGGGAGGTGCCTACGTCATTTATGTGTCCTGTAGTGCTGTAAACATAGGCAATATCATGGAATGCAGCCAGGAATTCTGACAGGGATTTCTCATTAAATCCCACTAGATCACTTTATGCTGGCCCCTTTTGCAGGTATAGCTATGTAAAACATTAAAAATAAAGGCCCGTTTATAATCCAGTAATAAGGTTGTTTTACACTGCCTAGTACATGCTCAGTTGCTCTTTATCTTTTGGCACTCTGCCAAAAATCAGAGCCACTAATGGCTTTCAGCCTAAAGATTTACTGCTGGTTAGACGCTGCTTAGACGCTCTGGGCTTTCGCAAAATGTTGGCCTTCGGTAAGAAGAAGCAGAAGCAATGCTGGAGGCAATTTACAGCACACACTCATTTTGGTAGCATGATTATTATTGTGGAATGTATGTTCTTTGCTAAAGAACATGATTTTTTTATCAATTTATTATGGGTAAAGCTCCACTTAAATGTGACTCCCAAAACATAGTTACTATATCCACCGAAACAGAAATATAATTTTGGGTTACCCCCCCCCCCCCATCATTTAATAGGTTTATTACATTAATTAATGTTTATAAAGATATTGACCAACCAATGAAATTGTCCTTTTAGACATTCTTTTTTTATTTTTCTGGTAGTATGATCATATATTTTCTTGCAGCTACAAAATCCTCATTCATCAGGCTTGGTGTATTTTTTGGAGATCAATAGCGTTAGAAAGAGAAAATGGAAACCCATTCTTTTTTTTATTTAAAACAGAAAATGCAGCTTTGGGAACAGAAAATCATGTGTCAGAATGAACTAGTAAATCAGTATGCTTCTGTTTCCATTATTTACATAGACAGGCTAGTCACACTTTTTGTCTTTCCTGTTTTTATACAATGTGTATATTTATGGATTTCTTCTGCAAACCTGCAATGCAGTGCAGAGAGAGAGATTTAAATATTTCCAGAGTGACTGTAGTCATCATTTGCATTCCACTGACTCATTGAAAGTAGAAACATCTAAGCAGAAATACAGAAGATAAAAGAGGAACCATTAATCCAAGTACGATTACTGGCACAGTATCTTGATCCAGTCTTCTCCCATAAATGAGACCGAGATCTTGCTGTGTACATCCCTCTGGCTTAGCCCTAGAAAATAAGCAATATTGCTTTGTAGAAAATGGAACTTTTTAAAGATGCAACATATTGACTAGAGACATAAACGTGTTACATCTTCATTGTGGTGCAAGAAATAACTAAACAAAAATGTCATAGTTTAAATAAAGGTGAATAGACAGAAATGCACGTGAAAGGCAACATTTTGACAGTATAATAAATGTAAGATCTCAACTAAAATAATATAAAATGAGTTATTTAAATACTCTGGAACACCAAAATATACACGTTCTTTTTATAAATAGTTAAACACATCTATTAGTATAGGTATTGTACATCTCTATCTGGCTTTGTAAAAAATGTCTAACCCAGACAAAAAATATGTTAAAACTACAATTATAATTATAAGGCAATGTTAAACAAAAAAGAAAATATAAAACAGATTTATCTCAAATACTCTTTACAAAATAACTAGCGCTTTCTGCAATTAACCCTAGAGGAAGTTCTGTAAGACAACTTTATAAAACACAGTTTCTTTTGTCTATTAATATCTGTCCACACATAACCTTGTAGAAGTATGATTTCAGTACTTTTCTGTTTTCTCATTAGAGGCTAACTTTGGAAACTTGATACAAGAAGCAAAAAAGTTGAGCACTATGCTTGATACCATACCTGAAGTGGAAACATGTGGTTCACTTGAAATTTCCAGGTCCTTCCTAACTACAAGAGAATGCTTCACTGTGCTTGACATGCTGAAGAAAAGACTGACATATGTTCTAATGTTTCTTTGGATACTCCAAATATATTTAAAACTAAAGAGAAAATTTGAAATTTAGACTTGAAATGCACATTAGGACATTACCTACCTACAAAGGGATTTAGTGTTGCATTCCTGCAACTAGGCCACTCAGATACTACAAATGCCTAATCTAGTATACATCACCATGTATGAGAAGATTGTACAAGTGGTCCTTCTGACAATAGCATAGTTGTTTTTGCTGCATGAAGCTGGCCCTTATTTTTTTTTAGAGTGTGTCACTGCTATAGGAAAAACATTACAGTATATAATATATATATATTTTTTTAAATACGTTTTTATTGAATATTTTAATGGGTAATATAAACAAACAAAACCTCCTATAAGACCATATAAGGTATCATACCAGTTACATCCCCGGAAATACACATTGTTTTTTATATTATTATGACAGGAAAGAAAGAAGGGGGGGCAAAACAAAACAAAACTAAACAAGAAAAACCCATAAGGGATCAGGTGCTTATCTGTAAATTTATTCCGATACAGCATTTACTTTACAGAGACGTTTCTTTTCCCTTTCTCTTTTTATGATCTCCATAGCATTATTGTTTGTAATGAGGCCATCATTTACCTAGGACAATCTTAAAATACGAGGCAGTAGTTTTAAACTCATGCCAACAGGTCCATATTTTTGAGCATTTTATCAACAGTATCTCTAGCCATACATGTTAGCTCTTCTAAGAAAAAAAAAAAATCATCTACTTTTTGTAGAAATTGAGCTACAGTGGGGACAGTGCGTTTTCAAAGGGATCAAAGATTTTGCAGCGTTCAGTAAATAGGGAGTGATTGAGCTCCTATATCTGCCTGTTGATACAGTTGAACAATGAAATAGCATAGACCAAGGTTCTGGCTTTATTTCATCTTTTTGTATGATGGAGATTATGTCAGCAACCGCATTCCAATACCCCTGGATAATTGGATAAGTCCACCAAATGTGTCCATGCATTGCAGTGCTGCCACAATCTCAACACAAAAGTGATGCCAAAGAGGACATTGCAAGTCATTTATTTGGAGTATAATACCAGCGGATAAGGAGCTTATAATTGACTTCCTCCATTTTAAATGAGATAGAGGACACATGGGCTAACTGCATGATCTTATCTTTTTGTCCATCAGTGATCCTTGATTGCAAATCTTTTCCCCACCTGCCTATATAACCAGGGTATCGAGGGCCGTGGGGGGATAATAAGGCTTTGTAAAATAATGATATACAGTGTGGAAGGTGGATCTTGGACCGCATAACAGCTTCAACATGGTTCAATTCAGACAATTTACGAAGCGGCTGCTGTAAATTATGCACAAAATGGGATAGTTGTGCATATAGCCATTGATCCATGGTGATGGGCTCAATGTTTCCACAAAGAGATTGTAACGGTTTTAATTTATTATTCTCAAGGATTTGATGTAACTGAGGCTGACATTCTCTAAACCAATGCCTAAACCCTTTATCCATAGATCCTTGCAAAAAGTAAGTAAGAAGAGGCATTAATGGAGAGTTGTACTTCCAGGAATAACGAGAGTGTAATAAATCCCATATGGATAGAGTGGATAGAGTCAAAGTGGATGTCGGAGATGCCAGCCCCCTACATGAATACGGCAGCTACGGAACCACAGACAAATCTTTGTCTGCAAGAGCTGATTCCACTTGCACCCAGAGTTTAGAGTCACTAGGTTGTTTCCAGTCTGCAATACACTTTAATTAAGGGAATCACATAATAATATAATTTAAAATTGGGCAATGCCAACCCTCTCATTCATTTAGTTCTATATAAAACATTTTGAGAGATTCTTACACGTCTGCCTTTCCATATGTAATGTGAGATCAGAGATTGTAGACTGGAAAAAAAAAACTATAGGGACCCCCATGGGAATCATTCGGAAGAGGAACACGATACAAGGTAATATGTTCATCTTGATGACATTTATTTTGCCCAGCCATGAATGGCAAATTGGAGACCACCTAGGTAGATTTATCTTAACTGCATTTAACAAAGAAAAATAGTTGTTTTTAAATAAATCTGATAAATGGGCAGTCAAGTTAACTACCAAATATTTTAGGGTAACTGGTTGCCAAAGAGAAGGAAATAAGGGGTTGAGCGTCAACGACTCAGTTGATGAGATAGTAATATTTAATATTTCGTACTTAGACAAAAGTATATAGTATATTAATATATAGAATAACATCTTTCTAAAGATATACTGTAGTTCAGTGTTCCTTAACCTCTTGCCACTGGTAGGACAAAGTCCTTTAAGAGATCATAGTTACATAGTTACACAGCTGGTAAGGTTAGCCTCCCTGGTGGTATGATTATGTCTGATTTTTGATGCTGAAAGCGGTACATTGTTTTGCATGGAAATTTGGCGTTTTATATTGTAGGCCTGTAATTCTTAGGAATAACTGTCCAAACAAAAGTCTAGTAGACATCCCAGGTATGATAAAGTTTGAAACACAAAATCTTAAATTATAATATAATAAATGACTATAAATAATAAAAAATAATAATATAATAATAATAAATTTTATTCAATAAATTTTATTCAATAATATAGTCATGGCCGAAATTGTTGGCACCCCAGAAATTTTTCCAGAAAATCAAGTATTTCTCACAGAAAAGTATTGCGGTAACACATGTTTTGCTATACACATGTTTATTCCCTTTGTGTGTATTGGAACAAAACAAAAAAGGGAGGAAAAAAAGCAAATTTGACATAATGTCACACAAAATTCCAAAAATGGAGTGGTCAAAATTCTTGGCACCCTTTCAAAATTGTGGATAAATAAGATTGTTTCAAGCATGTGATGCTTCTTTAAACTCACCTGGGGCAAGTAACAGGTGTGGGCAATATAAAAATCACACCTGAAAGCAGATAAAAAGGAGAGAAGTTCACTTAGTCCTTGCATTGTGTGTCTGTGTGTGCCACACTAAGCATGGACAACAGAAAGAGGAGAAGAGAACTGTATGAGGACTTGGGAACCAAAATTGTGGAAAAATATCAAGAATCTCAAGGTTACAAGTCCATCTCCAGAGATCTAGATTTGCCTTTGTCCACAGTGCGCAACATTATCAAGAAGTTTGCAACCCATGGCACTGTAGCTAATCTCTCTGGGCATGGACGGAAGAGAAAAATTGATGAAAGGTTGTAACGCAGGATAGTCCAGATGGTGAATAAGCAGCCCCAAACAAGTTCCAAAGAAATTCAAGCTGTCCTGCAGGCTCAGGGAGCATCAGTGTCAGCGCAAACTATCCGTCGACATTTAAATGAAATGAAACGCTATGGCAGGAGACCCAGGAGGACCCCACTGCTGACACAGAGATATAAAAAAGCAAGACTACAGTTTGCCAAATTGTACTTGAGTAAGCCAAAATCCTTCTGGGAAAATGTCTTGTGGACAGATGAGACCAAGATAGAGCTTTTTGGTAAAGCACATCATTCTACTGTTTACCGAAAACGGAATGAGGCCTACAAACAAAAGAACATTACCTACAGTGAAATATACTTTCCAAATAAGGTCATAATGGAATTATATGCTTATCACTCTTTTTTTTTAGCAGAATGTAGGCATTCCACAAGCATTGTTCAAGAAGATGCCTGAAGATCTTCTTATAATACTTTTTTTGCTGTTTCCGCATTGCTGGCTCTGTCAATACCTCCCATGGTGTTATTTTAGTCTATCACTACTTGTAGTTTCATGATTTCTTTCCTACCTTTTGTGCGTACCATAACAGCGGAGGTAACAGCAGTGGACTGTACTCATTAAGCACACATCTTTTTTGTCACGCCATCGCAGTGCCATAATTTTGTCTTTCTGCCAAGCAACCGTTTCTCAAGTCTTGAGCTTCTTATTGCCAAACATGTCGTGCCGGTTAGCCCCTTATGGTTCAAAGGCATCCGTTTTGTTCTGCAGAAGAAACTCAAAAAGTTCAGGAGATGTGTAAAAGTTGTCAGTAGTTACGCATTCAGCGAAAGAATGGAAGATGTTGCCATTCCATAGTTGCTGTATTTTGGGTTGAATTTTGTTCCTTTCCCAGTTTATAGGACAGAATTCCAAATGTAGCCAGTTGATGATTCGCAATACATGAAGGATTTTACGCCAAATCATGCTCTCTTTGACGCAATATATTGTATTCAGCTGAGCCTTCCCTTGTAGGCCATTAGACTTTCATCTATGCTAATATCTCTATCTGGCACATAGCTCTTCAGAATCATTTGATATACTTCCCAAATTTTTCTGAGTTTTGGTGCTAGATGAGTAATTTCATCAAATTCTTAGTTTTTTTTTTGAAGTGCAAATATTTCATTACCAGGGAAAATTTGTACTCTGACATGCCAAAGAATGGAGTGGAAAGTCATTTATTTGTTGTCCAATACCACTCCTGCGAGGTTTTCCCCACCATTCCTTGAAGTATTATTAGGCCCAGACATTTCCAAATGTCATCTTTGGTCGCTGGTTCCCACTTTCTACTTCTTGAAAACTTCCGATGTGTAGTAGCTTGTTGCTCTCAGCACCAGTTTGTCTCCGTAGCTATTTTTTCAATAACCTCATCAGTCAGAAATAGTTGTAGGTATGCCAAGGGGTGGTCATATTCAACGTCCACTTTTGCAACCAGTGCTCCAGTAAATGGGAATCTCTGGGGTGCTGTGTGATCCGTACCGCAGTCAATAGAGCACCAAGTCTGCACATCACTGAGCTCAGTCTCAGGATCGTCCCTGAAATCACTTTCTGTGTCTAATAATGAATTTCCCCACGAATCACTATCACTCAATTCTGCAAGTGATTCTGTATCGCTATTGCTGTTTTGAAGCAGGTCATAAACCACTTTTGATGTAGAGGCACGCTTTTTGGATACCATGGATGTTCTCCAGTTCCCAGGCAGTAAGAACAGTAAAACTGCAGGCAGGGCACTGGACAAAGCACTGGGGACAAACTGAGGTCAAATGATTTGATGCAGTAATGTAATCCAATAAGATTACAATGTATTGAGTGTGTGTTGTGTTTTATACATTTTGAAATTGCTGCCGGTTCCGCCCCCATCCGTCGCAGCGCTCGGAGGGAACGGAAGCCAGGACACACAGAGCATCGGGCAGAAGATTCGGCTACCGGACACAGCGGGCGTACATTGCGGGAACGTGGGGACAAGGTAAGTAACCTCTTCCAGGATCCTGCGATGCAATCCCTAATGTGGCTCAGGGTTACCCCTAATGGAACTGAAATTTCACCCAGAGCCATACTCGGGAATACCACCAAGGAGGTTAAATAAAGACAAAAGTCCATCCAGTTCAACCTGTGTAGGTGTGTGTGTGTAGAAAAATAATTTCCCATATCCCTGTATATTCTTGTTAATAGGATGCACATCCAAGAGTCTTTTAAAACTATCCATATTTTCTGCTGACACCACTGATTGTGAAAGAGAATTCCACATCTTTACCTCCCTGACAGTGAAAAACCCTCTACGCAGCTTAAGGTTAAACCGCTTCTCTTCCAGTCTAATCGTGTGGCCCTGTGTCTTCCTACACTCCCTGGGACTGAAAAGTTTCATACTTATCCTGGGATCACTGTTGAGATATTTGTATATCACTATCATATCTCCTCTCACTCGTCTCCTCTCCAAGGAGAATACATTTTGCGCTTGTAGTCGTTCCTCATAAATGAGGCCCTCCAGTCCCATTAATAATTTAGCTGCCCTTCTCTGGACTTTCTCCAGCTCCAGCACATCCTCTCTGAGGATTGGTGACCAGAACTGGATGGAATACTCCAGATGCGGTTGAACCAGAGTTTTATAAAGTGGCAGAATAATTGTTTTATTCCCTTTTTAATGCATGCTAATATTCTGAAGGACATCTAACACTGAAGGAGTTAGATGTGCCTCTTGATCATGTAAACACTGTGATTGGCTGGCACAGTGATTACGTGATCTGTAGCCCACCATACAGGTTTTGCATTGTTGTTAGGTGACTGAGGGTAGTTGGTAACAGCATGGTCACAGGGCAGGGGCATGCTCTTGAGTGCGTTCCCAACACAGCGACGCCATGGGAATGTATATATGTGGCAGCACAGCATAAAGCCTGCCACCATGCTGACACATATATGCGTACAGCTGGCGTTAATCCGGTAAAATATGAGCCAGGGTCCAAATCGGATTTGGGATGTGTTTGTGATGGGGTGCCACATGACTGTACTGTAAATACAGTTGCAATAAAAAGTATGTGAACCCTTTTGGAATGATATGGATTTCTACACAAATTGGTCATAAAATGTGATCTGATCTTCATCTTCAAGTCACAACAATAGACAATCACAGTCTGCTTAAACTAATAACACACAAAGAATTAAATGTTACCATGTTTTTATTGAACACACCATGTAAACATTCACAGCGCAGGTGGAAAAAGTATGTGAACCCTTGGATTTAATAACTGGTTAAACCTCCTTTGGCAGCAATAACTTCAACCAAACTTTTCCTGTAGTTGCAGATCAGACGTGCACAACAGTCAGGAGTAATTCTTGACCATTCCTCTTTACAGAACTGTTTCAATTCAGCAATATTCTTGGGATGTCTGGTGTGAATCGCTTTTTTGAGGTCATGCCACAGCATCTTAATCGGGTTGAGGTCAGGACTCTGACTGGGCCACTCCAGAAGGTGTATTTTCTTCTGTTTAAGCCATTCTGTTGTTGATTTACTTATATGCTTTGGGTCGTTGTCCAGTTGCAACACCCATCTTCTGTTGAGCTTCAGCTGGTGGACAGATGGTCTTAAGTTCTCCTGCAAAATGTCTTGAAAAACTTGGGAATTAATTTTTCCTTCAATGATAGCAATCCGTCCAGGCCCTGATGCAGCAAAGCAGCCCCAAACCATGATGCCCTCACCACCATTCTTCAGAGTTGGGATGAGGTTTTGTTGTTGGTGTGCTGTGCCTCTTTTTCTCCACACATAGTGTTGTGTGTTTCTTCCAAACAACTCAACTTTGGTTTCATCTGTCCACAGAATATTTTGCCAGTACTGCTGTGGAACATCCAGGTGCTCTTGTGCAAACTGTAAATGTGCAGCAATGTTTTTTTTGGACAGCAGTGGCTTAGTCTGTGGTATCCTCCCATGAAATCCATTCTTGTTTAGTGTTTTACATATCGTAGATTCACTAACAGGGATGTTAGCATATGCCAGAGACTTTTGTAAGTCTTTAGCTGACACTCTAGGATTCTTCTTCACCTCATTTAGCAGTCTGTGCTGTGCTCTTGCAGTCATCTTTATAGGACGCCCACTCCTAGGGAGAGTAGCAGCAGTGCTGAACTTTCTCCATTTATAGACAATTTGTCTTAACGTGGATTGATGAACAGCAAGGCTTTTGGATATACTTTTATAACCCTTTCCAGCTTTATGCAAGTAAACAATTCTTAATTGTAGGTCTTCTGAGAGCTCTTTTGTGCAAGGCATCATTCAGATCAGGCA
This sequence comes from Lithobates septentrionalis, assembly GCA_037952835.1. Taxonomy (NCBI): domain Eukaryota; kingdom Metazoa; phylum Chordata; class Amphibia; order Anura; family Ranidae; genus Lithobates; species Lithobates septentrionalis. The sequence goes on along the minus strand of JBBDGP010000864.1, from coordinate 16,744 downwards.
ATGCTTCTTGTGAAAAGCAAACCCAAAACTGGTGTGTGTTTTTATAGGACAGGGCAGCTGTAACCAACACCTCCAATCTCATCTCATTGATTGGACTCCAGTTGGCTGACACCTTACTCCAATTAGCTCTTGGAGATCTCATTAGTCTTGGGGTTCACATACTTTTTCCACCTGCACTGTGAATGTTTACATGGTGTGTTCAATAAAAACATGGTAACATTTAATTCTTTGTGTGTTATTCGTTTAAGCAGACTGTGATTGTCTATTGTTGTGACTTAGATGAAGATCAGATCACATTTTATGACCAATTTGTGCAGAAATCCATATCATTCAAAAAGGGTTCACATACTTTTTAATGCAACTGTATAGCCTAATTAATGGCAAGTGATATAGCGCAATGTACCTATGTTTCAAATCATATACTACTGTGATTTAAGATGTAGCCTATAATTAATACACTTCATGTTTCATAAAGAGCATTTGTTTCTATGTGATAAAATAATAATAAATATTCCTGATATTGTTTGGTATTATTGACATTTTGGAAATGTTATTTTTGGGTCCCAGTACTGTAACAATTTTCTTATTTAGGTCCTCGGATATAAAAGTTAAAAAACCTCTGGTATATAAGTATGCAACTTCAAAGTGGCTTCAGTTTAATTACTATATATAACATCTTTGTTCAGATCTTGAAGTGGTTCCAACTGAAGTGTGTATAGACAATAAACTAGTATGTTTAAGGACTTAAAAAGATGAGCAGATATAGTCTCCCAATTTATGACTTTCTAATCCCAAAGAACAGGGAATGCAAGCACACAGAAATATTTTATGAATCCTGCTCATGTTTTGAATGTAAGTTTCAACCAGCTTTTTTCCCTATAGTCTTTTTAGCTTATATATGTTCCCTAAAAGAGGATATAGTGTTTATATGGCTTACTGTCTCTTGACTTTTAGGGATCTGGCACACTCTTTTACCTTTAATGTTTTCGTCCACATTACATTTCCACTGGGGATGTCCTCCAACATCACACAATTCATTATTAGCAAGTGACCAAATGGACCAATTGTTGAAAATCATAAAGCAACTTTAAAAGAAGATTCATTAAACAAACTTTTTACTTTACCATTTTTCTCAACAGACTGTTGAACATGTTCCTCTAAGGTGTTTGATAGGTTTAGGTGTTCTAAGTAGATTTAATTTTCACAATCATATAGGGAATGCAATTATCCTTAGGAACGTTGAAAGGCCAAAGCTTAAAAAAATATTTACTTTGATCTTTAGCATATATTGAGAATATGGTTTCTTATCTGACATACCTTTGATGTTGTTTTAAATATCTTTTAAGTTTATTATATGAATAGAGTCCATAACATGCAAACAAATGTTGAAGGCTCACGGTGTGCTGGGTGCTAGGGCAGATGTTTTATGCATTGGAACGTATCAAATTTCTTCATTTAGAAGACTGTTAGACTTTGAGCTTCAGATTACCTCTTCATGGAAATATCCCAACACAAGAGCTTTCATTCTGCAGCTGTTTCACTGATCTAATACCATATAATAACATACATCTAAAACAGTTTGAATGCACATTGTATCATTAGAATTCCTACATAACCACATTATGGATTCAGTGAACAATAGTGGCTGGCCTTCCTCGACTCTACAGTCTTGTCTCATACCAATATCAAAACCCATTTCTTTCAATTAAGCTTCCTCCTAAAGCAGCATTACAATTTTGATAGCTTTCTGGAGACAGATCGTTGTCTGTGTGACCTTATCTTTCTGTACTTTGAATTCAGCTATGAATTAAATTGCAGGAAATGATTCACTTTCCAATCATTCTGTTTAAGCTGGCAGAAATCAGAGGCCTCCTGTGAGCTACAACAATGTATGTTGTTATTCATTGGGGACAGGTTAAGATCAGGCATGCTTTGCAAATTTCACCGTTCCTGTGCACTATTTCTGCTTTTCATTAAAAGATTCTTTCTTATCTCTGAATGTAGTCTTTGTTTTCTTTCACATTCTAATGTTATGTTCATCATTTGTTTTGCTGCTTGTTTATGCAGCTTTGCTATAGGCAGGAACAATTGAATGAGTCAATGGAAGAAGAAAGGAAATATATAATTGAAGAATAGCATGTGATACATGTTTGCAAAAATATGTTAACGGGGAGCACATTGTTCTATTTCTTTAATCTTAGGAAAGGTGAGTACACAATTTGTCTCTCCAATAATTTCAAAGCTAAAAGTCACAATGTCTTTCAGGTAGTTCAATTATCCATTCATGTTAACCTGACTTGCCTTTAAATTCTAATGGCATATAGAAAAAGGTATCCCAGAGGGAAACACTTATTTATGGATTGTTATGTGACATTGTTAATTGCAATTTCTCCTCCTGCTCATATTAATTATCAATCAATTTCCTTGCATGTCCTCCCATGCATTCAATTCCAGAACTCTTAATGCAAATGCTAAATTTGCTATTAAAGATATACTCACAAATACAGAATGGAGCTTGCAAAATTAGAGGTAGGCCCTTAGGTGTTTGACACAGCATGTGCTATTCTTTTGTTCTTTCTTTTCTCAAGATACGGCTAACAATATTTACAGAATGCGAGTTAGCTTGATACGCAGCAGGCCTAGGTGATTACCAGAATGAAAGTTAAATCCCCTGAAGCATGTAGTAAAATATAATAGATATACCAGCCTTAACCAAGCAATATGAATAAGCCAGGAAGGCTGAGGTTTAGCAGTACTATCAAAGGCTTGAACGACATGATCAAGCAATAAATCTAATAAGTATATGAACATCTGCCATTTGTAATGTGGATCAGGTGAATGGACAGTACAACTAAGGAAATCCCCTGTTTTGCTTTTCAGCTTTTGAAATCAATGGCTGATTCACACCACTAGTAATGCTAAATTCACAGCTGCTGGTGTGCACTGGGAGGACACAGTGCCCACCAAACAGCACATTACACTGTTTTTATTTTTTTTGTTAAAATGCAGTGGTTTCTATGGCACCCTGCTGTGCTGAAAAACTGTGTGCAGTACTTTTTTCAGTGCATACCACTGCAATGCAGTGATGTGAACTGGCATCATTGATAACAAGGCAAATTGCTTTGTCTTTTTGTTGGGACTTTGCTGGGCAATACTGGCCAGTGCATCTCAACATAAATGGTAAAAATGAGCCTTGAATGTGAAAGTGTTGGAAAATATGGAAAACAATTTTACGTACCTAGAGGGTTTAGTCTGTTTGCTGGTATTGTGATTAAAAGCATTTGGCAAATGGTTATGTCATAAAAATATGCACTGATTTGAAAGACTAAAGCTGGCCATAGATGGATTTTTGGTTAAGTCCCATAACCTCTCAGCAAATTACACACTAAACATTTAATCTAAAAACAAATCTCTTTGTTAGTACATATGATAATACCATCACATGATTCACATTTGAGAAACTCCAATGTCCTAGAGTCCCTAGATCTACTCTTTATACCCATAGGCTGCAAGGAGGTCTGGGGGTCCCTAATGTCTTTAAGTACTATGCAGCGGCGCAGATCTCCCCATTGACTATGTTTCGGATGTCCCTCTTTGGGTGTTACTTGAATTTCCCAACTGCGATTCATCCTCACTACAAGCCCTGCTCTGGCTCCCTCATACATTACGCCCCCCTTCCCTAAGCCCCATGTGTTGCATGGTCTGTGAATACGGGATTCAGTTTGCTATTCTGGCAACTTGATATCCTCCCTTTTTGCCACTACTTCCTATCACTTACAATCCTCTTTTTCCCCCAGGCCTTGAGGAGCCTCAGGCACCCTCTTGGTGGCTCCTTAATGTTTATACATGGGTTCAAAACTTCTTTTTCTCCCGTTCTTTCTTATCCTAGAAAGCCATCCAGGTAACACACGGCGCACCAGTCAGGGAGCACTACCGCTTCCTTCAAATGAAACACTGGATTGTTGTCCTAAGCCACATGTCCACTTACCAATTTCAAAAGACTTTCTTTGAACATAAATGTCAGCATGCCCTTGGGGCCCCCGGCCTAATTTCAGCCATTTATGCATTCTGAATAGACACCCGACATCAGCATCCCTCTCTTACATAACCCAATTGGAAAGGGACCTCCAGTCCCCCATAGACCTAGAAGACTGGAGTAAGGCCTGGAAAATAGTGGCCAAATGCTCCTTTAATTCAAATACACTAGAAGCAGCATATAAGGTCCTACTCCTGTGGTATTGGGTTCCTGTCTGTATAGCTCACGCTTTCCCAAGGGGTAGTGATAGTTGTTTCTGCAACTGTGGACAGTGGGGGGATGTCATGCATACCTGGTGGTCCTGTCCAAGACTAGTGGGGTTCTGGTCTAGGGTTTTTGGCTTACTTTAGAGTTTTTGACTTACCCTATTCCATCTAATGGTCCATAGGCATGCTAAGTTAGCCCTATTACATTGTCCAATACTTGGCTTATACGCATCACAGCAGAAGCTGGCCACATATCTCTTTATTGCAGCTAAACGGACTATAGCTCAAGCCTGGAAGACCCAACATGTAGCCTTCCAGTGGGTGAAGACATGTATGACAGATATGATGCCTCATGAACGAATGTCCAGTATTGTGAATGACTCACATGCCTAATTTCTCAAACCATGGATCTCTTATGAGTTCCCCTCACTCCAATCACCTTGTTTGGGCCTTGTCTGCTTTTTCCCTTTGGGGCTCCTAAGTCCGAGTTATCCCCTTCCCCCCTCTCCCCTTCTCTCTTACTACAAACAGCAGACTTCGTGGCGCCAAAACGTAGAACACTCATCCGCAAAAAAAACTCTAGCTGGTTCAACGGTACTCTCACCCTACTCAAGCAAGAACGTAGAAGAGCTGAAAGAGCATGGAGAAGAAATCCTACCAAGGAAAACCATGCTAACTACAAAGCACTCACGGGGAAATACCACAAAGCAATCTTCAAAGCCAAAAAAGAACATTTCTCAGACACCATCTCATCCGCCTTAAACCGTCCGAACTGTTCAAAATAGTGGCTCAGTCTATGAACCCGACCTGCTTAGAGCCCCCAGGAAACGATACTCAAGAATTCTGCAATGAGTTATCAGATTTCTTCATCGACAAAATCGACAACATTCGGAAATCAATCCATCAGAAAACAACGATCACCCTCACTGAACCAAAGCAAAAAGAGGATATCGACACAAACATCACTCAACCACCGAATTTCATTTTGTCCCCAATCACCATAGACACAACCAAAAACATCATCAGAAGCCTTCGAGACAGCACATCACCGAACGACATCATCCCCACTAAACTGCTTAAAGAATGTTCCGACATCTTGGCTCCTATCCTAACACAGCTCATAAATCAATCATTCAAAGAAGGGACTGTGCCAACCTCCCTCAAGCAAGGCATCGTCAAACCTCTGCTAAAGAAAGCCAATCTCGACCCTAAGGACCCTAACAGCCGCAGACCAATAACTAGCCTCAACGCCATCTCCAAGATTATGGAGAAAGCGGTAGTACAACAGCTACAACGCCACCTGGACACACACCAACTCCTGGACCCTCTGCAATCAGGCTTCCGCCCAGGCCATGGCACAGAAACAGCACTTCTCAAAATATGGGATGATGCCCTTGAAGCAGCAGACGACGGAGAACAGAGTCTCCTGGTACTGTTAGACCTCAGCGCAGCATTCGACACAGTAAACCACAACACTTTACTCGTCCACCTCGCTGAAGTAGCAGGAGCAACAGGTTCTGCTATAAAATGGTTTACATCCTTCCTAGAGAATCGCTCCCAGACAGTGAAACTAGGTACATTCACCTCGGAAACCCGGGCAGTCTCCTGCGGAGTCCCTCAAGGATCACCCTTGTCACCAGTACTATTCAACATATACATCCACCCACTTCTCAATATCATCAGGAAAACTGATCTTTGTTTCCATTCATACGCTGACGACACCCAACTCTACCTTCGTATCAACGGACAAAAAGACCTTCATCAGCAATTACAGAAATGCCTCTCCTTAATAGACGACTGGATGACCACTAGCTCCCTCAAACTCAACGGATCAAAAACAGAACTTCTTCTCCTACAAGCTAACAAAAATTCCAAAATAAAGACTACATGGACACCTCCCACCATCCTTGGACAGACCATCTCCCCAAGCACCAAAGCCAAGAGTCTCAGAGTCATTTTTGACTCAGGAATGACAATGGATGCACAAATAGGATCAGTGGTGAGCGGATCCCACCATCTCCTCCGCCAACTACGTAGACTCATCCCCTTCATCCCAGAAGATGACAAAGCGGCAGTTGTGGGAACAATCATCAATTCCCGACTCGACTACGCAAATTCGCTCTACGTAGGACTACCCCAATATCAGCTTGCGCGCTTACAACTCATCCAAAACACGGCGGCAAGACTGTTAACAGGAAAAAAACCCTGGGAATCCATCTCCCCCTCCCTAAAGAGCCTACACTGGCTAACTGTGAAGAAACGGATCGCATTCAAGACCCTCTGCCTCACCCACAAATGCGTACAAGGAAACGCCCCACCATATCTCCGCGAGAAAATAAAACACTATACACCGAATCGCAGTCTTCGATCAGCTAACCAAAACCTCCTTACCATTCCCAAATACCGCTACAAAGCAAAGGGAGAACGAAGATTCGCAGTCCAAGGACCTCGACTATGGAACGCTCTTCCTACCAACATCCGCATGGAAGAAAACCACCAGGCCTTCAGAAAAAAACGAAAGACCTTCCTTTTCTGAGAAGCTGACATCAGAGAATGCATCCAGCGCCTTGAGGCGATTCAGTTCGCATTTGCAGCGCTTTATAAATCATTCATTCATTCATTCATTCATTCATTCATTCATTCACACCCTCTTTTCCTGTTTTTCTGCTTTCCTCGCCATCTCTCTAGGTCCTCTAGGTGACAGCATGTAGTTTTTAGGGACATGACATTTTTTGCAGTGTTTATTTCTCAGTATCATCCCCTAATTTCAGACTTACGTCACTTTGGTTACTGTAATTATGATCTTTATTGTTCATTGATGATGTTTACCCATTTTCCAGCCCCTGTGTGGGCGTTTAATAAGCTTGCTTCTGTAATCTCTTGTTTATTTGTAAAACCCAATAAACATATTTAAACAGATACATTTGAAAAACGCCAAGTGACATCATACCACTACACCCAGAAGAGAGAGAAACAACTAGTCCTGGGAGAAAGCAGGGATCGCCCTGTTGACATGTGTATTGAGATGGCAGAGCTGATGCTTTAAATATAATAGATGTGTTATTCCTGGTGAAAGGTTATGCACACTTAAATGTGGGCATTGTTTGTTTTTATGAATGAGTTTTATTAAATAGATGGTTCCACAGTATATGAGGTTTTCCTTTTTCCTTTTCTGTGACAACTACACCTATGTGAGGAGCATACTTAAAGGAGAGAGAGCGGCAGTGATCCTGGATTCCTCCCTAAGGGACACAAGCGCTTTAGAACCCACAGATAAATAAGAGGCTCGTGGCTATCCGGTGAGTCTTCTGGTGTGAAGGTGATAGCACGTGGGTGATTACTCCCATAGAGCAGTATGGAGCACTATATGGATAATTCCATGCGAAGAGCACTGTGCACCTTTATTGGACACTTCATTGTTGTTATTCATTACTCTTACTTACATAGAGTAGAAATAAGCAGAGGACACTTGTTTTGGGGACTTTAACTCACTTTATTTTTGATGCACTTTATTTATTGCACTTTATTTTTGTACTTTAGTGGTTGAAATTTTAGTGTTGCTAAAATTGATGAACTTTTGTTGGCATACTTAGCACTGTCATATAGTATACATATAGAGTGACATATTTCTTTTGTGTTTGACACAGCAGCTTTGTAATTCATATTAGGTTGATTTTAGCTGTGGATTTTTTTTTCCTGATATTTAATAAGCAAAACATGTTGCGTGAGGACTTGAATTGGGGTAATCTGTTAGATGGGGTAATCTGTTCCTTTTTTTTTATCAGCCTGTTGAATTGAGGCTTGGCTGACTACCATAATCCAATCACGTGCAATCAAAAATGCTATTTTTTTTACTTCCTTACATGTGAATGGATATTCTTTGCAAAGTAAAATGTTATCACATTCATTAAGCTCTAGGGGAAGTTCGCTTGCAAGGTGCAACTTCCCTTGAAAAGTGAAAAGCTTTTTTAGCTTTAGTAAATCAACCCCTTTTTCTTATTGTTTCTAAGATTTTGTACATATAAAATTACTTTTATCATTCTGATGTTTTGTTTTCTGTTAGATGCAATTTTTATTTAACTACTTAAAGTCCGGACACTTTCACCCCTTTCCAGTCCAGGTCATTTTTCATTTTTTAGCGCCATCCCAATTACTCAGTCCTGCAACACTGTATTAAAATGAAATTTGTATAATCTTTTTGGGACAGATAGAACTTTCTCTTGGTGTTATTTAATCACCATAGAATTTTTTTATTTTTTACTATATACCATATTTTTCGCACCATAAGACGCACTTTTTTCCCCCCAAAAAATGGGGGAAAATGTCCCTTCGTCTTATGGAGCGAATACTGACCAGGCACCCCCCCCCCCCATCGCTGCATCAGAATATCGGCGCTCGGCTTTTCTGTGGAGGAGAGAGGAAAGGATGTGAGGCGGATCCTTGCAAGGGCATACCAAGTAGGAGCAGGGGGAGGCGGTCTGCCCCGGGTGCCAAAACATGGGAGGGTGTAAGTGGCGTTGCTATGGTGGTGCCAGGTCAGTGGTAAATATGCCTAAGGTTAAAGTGTAACTAAAGGCAAACCTTTTTTCTTTTGGATAGAGTGAAATGTGGCCCTATTAGGCAGACTCGCCCCCTTTATTTGTCCTGTTTACTGTTATCATTGAAAGTGAAAGTAAAAGAAAATCCTAACTTTTGGGTTGACATCAGAACACTAATACAGGGGAAATCTTGCAATGGAGACACTAGCTCTGGTGGCCATGGGGATACACTGGGATTCCTTCTCTTTGAAGGGATTAAAGGGGAGTTCCACCCAAAAATGGAACTTCTCCTTTTTGGATCCCCCCCCCCGGTGTCACATTTAGCACCTTTCAGGGGGGAGGGGGGAGCAGATACCTATATAATACAGGTATTTGCTCCCACTTCCGAGCATAGTTTGCCGCAGTACCCGCGGCGATCTATGCCATGTCCGGCCCCTCCTCCGTCCCCCCCGCTGTCTTCTGGGAGACACACAGGTCCCAGAAGACAGCCAAGACCAGTGAGATCGCGCAGCGCGACTCGCGCATGTACAGTAGGGAACCAGGCTGTGAAGCCGCAAGGCTTCACTTCCTGATTCCCTTACCGAAATTGCCGGCGCCTCCATCTGGGAGTCGAGGGACAGATCGGCTTCGGGGGAGTACATCGCGAGTGCCCTGGGTAGGTAAGTGTCATAATATTAAAAGTCAGCAGCTGCAGTATTTGTAGCTGTTGACTTTTATTTTATTTTTTTTTTGGCAGAACTCCACTTTAACTCTTTTCTGTTTTGACTATGGCACAGGAAAGGGAAGGAAAAATCTCCCCATTGGGATACAGATGGCAAAAAAACTGATGGGGATTATAACCTTCTGTCACGTACCTGGTAGGTTTTGAGCCTGAAGTGCAGAGATAGACCTCCCTTACAGCTCCCACTCCCGTTCCCCTGGAATGGAGACAGAGGGCCAGGAATGAAGAGTGGTATGGGTGCCTGGCAGGATCAACAGTTGCTGGAAGTTCAGTAGTGGTGGCACCCTCTGGAACCTGAGGCCAAAGAGAAGACTGAAGACTGAGACTGGAATGCAGGAAGGACCAGGAACCCAGCAGGTAAGCAAGCTTGGATAGTGGAGAGCTGGACTGGAACCAGGAACAAACAGCAGGTAGTAGACTGGAACGCTGGACTGGAACCAGGAACAAACAGCAGGTAGTAGACTGGAACGCTGGACTGGAACCAGGAACAAGCAGCAGGTAGTAGACTGGAACGCTGTACTGGAACCAGGAACAAGCAGCAGGTAGGAGCCTGGAACACTGGACTGGAACCAGGAACAACAGCAGATAGGAGCCTGGAACGCTGAACTGGAACAAGCAGCAGGTAGTAGACTGGAACACTGGACTGGAACCAGGAACAACAGCAGGTGGGAGCCTGGAACGCTGGACTGGAAAAAGCAGCAGGTAGTAGACTGGAACACTGGACTGGAACCAGGAACAACAGCAGGTAGGAGCCTGGAATGCTGAACTGGAACAAGCAGCAGGTAGTAGACTGGATGCAGGTATACACAGCGGGAAGGTCAACAAGCCGGTGGTCGGTATCGGTCGGGCAGGCAGAGGTAGCAGGGATAATACAGAGGGTTGGTCAGGCAAGCCAAGAGGGTCTTGTGCAGGCGGATAGCAGGATGGTCAAACAGGAAGCCGGGTCAGATAACAGGATACACAGATCAGATCAGGTTAAGCACACGGAACGCTGTAGAGCAGACAGCGGGGATAGAGTGTGACAGACCGGTTTAAATAGCCCGCCTGACACCAGCGGGAGTGAGCGCGCGTGCCCGTGCGTGACCGAACCCATGAACGCGCGCGCATGCGCACTGGGACCCGTGGCCATGTTCCCGTGCGCCTGGATCGCCGGTTACTGGCAGGATCTTCATGACATTGCCCCCCCCAAGGGGCAGCCTCCGGCTGCCCCTTTGAAAAAATTTCTCTGGATGGGATCTTTTAAAAGATTGTAACAGATCTTCAGCATGAATATTATCTTCCGGTTCCCAAGAATTCTCTTCTGGGCCAAACCCCCTCCATTTTATCAAAAATTGATTCTGGTTACCTCTTTTCCTATGGTCCATGATAGCCTCCACCTCGAATTCCTCCTCCCCATCTACCAAGATTTGATCAGGAGGATCCGTACTTCGGCCTGGAAATGGGTTGGAAATAGAGGGTCTGAGCAGGGACACATGAAAAACTGGATGCACTTTTAGTGAATCCGGAAGTTCAAGTTTGTATGCAACTTCATTAATTCTCCGCTTGACAGAAAAAGGCCCAAGAAACTTGGGACCCAATTTCTTTGAAGGGCAAGCCAACCTGAGGTTTACTGTAGACAACCATACCAGATCCCCAGGTGCAAGTAACAGCTCACCTCGCCTTTTCTTATCGAAGGTTGCTTTATTATACTCCTGGGTCCTGGTCATGGTCTCCTGTAGAACTTGGTTATTGGAGGTAAAGAAATCCAATTTCTCCTGGACTGCGGGTACTGTACATTCTGGAAGAGAGTTAGGTAAAAATGAAGGGTGGAAACCATAATTCACAAAAAACTGAGTTTGTTTGATAGCAGAATGAATAGAATTGTTATAGGCGAATTCGGCCAATGGAAGAACAGAAATCCAATCATATTGGGCAAAAGAAGAAAAACAGCGCAAATATTGTTCAAGGGTCTAGTTTGTTCTCTCTGTTTGCCCATTAGTCTGGGGGTGATAAGCCGATGAAAATGAAAGCTCAATGTTCAAGGTTTTACACAGAGACCTCCAGAATCGGGAGGTAAACTGTACCCCCCGATCTGAAACGATATTGATTGGTACCCCATGGAGCCTGATGACTTCTTTAATGAATGCTTGTGCCGTTTCTGTAGCTGAAGGGGTGCCCTTTATTGGGACAAAGTGGGCCATCTTCAACAACCGGTCCACTATGACAAAGGTTGAGGTGAAGCCCCCAGCCGGGGGTAATTCTACAATAAAGTCTATAGAGAGCATTTTCCAAGGTCTATCTGGGACAGGCAAGGGTTTTAGTAGTCCCCATGCCTTTGTTCTGTGCCCTTTGTTCCTGATGCAGCTGGTACAGGACTCTACAAACTTTTTACAATCTTCGCGTAGCTGAGGCCACCAGAAGGTACGCTGTACCAGATCAGTGGTCTTAGCCACGCCAAAATGCCCAGCCAATGCATGATCATGACAGAGCTCTAGTACTGCAACTTGTAGTGTTTCAGGTATGAAGATCCTATTCTCATGCCACAGTAACCCATCCTTAACTTGGAGTTCTGCCTTAATGGAAGATCCCAATCCTGCGGAGGCCTGCTTAATCTGGGAAAGCAGGTCTCCCTGAAGTAAAAGAAAATTCCCCGGGGACAGAATGGTGTCTGGAGGGGAAATTTCTTGGGACTTGTGAAACATCCTGGATAGGGCGTCAGGGTTGGTATTTTTAGAGCCAGGACGGTAAGTGACATGAAAGGAGAACCTGGAGAAAAAGAGAGAGAAAGGAGAGGGGAACCAGGAAGGACCCCCAAAAAAAGATGGTCTGCTGCAGAACAAATATTGTGAACCTAGATTACTTTATTGTGTCAAATTTAATAACAGTACAAAATTCCACAACCCATGTGTTAAAAATAGGGCAGAGGTCCTATTGTGTGCAGGTGGCCACCAGAGACAATCCACATACATTCATCACTCACGCACTAGCACCCATATCAATAATATCAATGGAGACCCGGGTCTATCTAATAATCACAAAGTCCTCAACAGGGTATACTGTGTAAATACCAGGTCTTCAATATTTACTGAATAAAGTGCAGGTGCTTAGGTGATTCATGAGAATCCATTCATGTGTGACTCCGGTCACCGTAGGAAGGACAAATAACCACACTGTAAGCTGGGGATCTCAAGAGTCCCAATGGATCAGTTCAATAACATCAAGTGAGGGGACAGTTTCAGTGTCTTGTGCAGGGGAGGTTAACCGGCAGACAGCCGTAGATGAAATGCCTCCCCTGTGCTGGGGTGCAATAAAGCTCACCGTTTGTCGTCTTCAGTGATAGGATGCTGGGCCCACGGAAGTTGCCGGTAGCCACGCCAGTGTGGTATGGAGGAGCCGTCACGTAGTGTGTTTGTCCGTCCTCGGCACAGATACTTTCTTCCGGGTCTGTCACGACAGGATGTACGGGGAGTCACAGGGTTCAGACGTATAGACGCTCCACGCTCAATCTGTCAGATGGTCCAGGGGAGCGTACAGTCTCAGTGTCTACCACGGGACTCAACCCGATATCCGGAATCCAATCGAGATATTTCACCACCACTCAGAGGGTTTTCTCAATGATGCGTGGGGGTCTCTGTGCCAGCTGCACATAGGTTAGACGCTTACGCGTTTCGCTTGTTTCCAAGCTTCTTCAGAGCTAAAGTGGTGTCCGTAGCTGGATGTTTAAATAGGGTTACGTTCAGTAATCAATATCCTGTCATTATAACCAGCACCTGGTCATCACAGCCTAACCATAATGAGCATTCACCAAATTGTGCAAACATACTCATGTATACCGTTGGATTACAAATTCAAACAGATCTTTTTAGTGGTAGCATAAACATCAATTCAATCAGTTTGTATGTGTAGTCAGATATAAATATTCCGTCACTATTACATTAATAAGGAATAGTGAGGTGGTTTTTTATGCAGTTGCTTTTGTTACAACACCATAGCCGCAGGGTGCTACAATTTCCATCACATTGGCTAGTGTATGGCCCAACGATAACCACAGAAAATAGAAAAAATAAGAAAAAATAAGAAATAAGAAAAAATAAAAAAGGGGAAAATAGAAAAAAAGGGGGGGGGACAAAAGGGGGGGGAGGGCAAGAGGGGGGAGGGGAGGGGGGGGGAAAGAGGGAAGGGGGGGGGAAAGGGAGGGGGGGGAAGGGGAGTGGGGAAGGGGAAGGGGGGAAAAAATGGAGGGGGAAGGGAGGGAAAGAAGGGGGACAAACTATTATTTATTAAGATTAGTCAGGAGAAGATGTGGATCCCCAACCATAGTAGTTTTATGTGCACGCAAATATCGGATAAACAGAATTTAATTATTAAAATAAATTAAAATAAATTATTGTTCCAAAAAAGGAGACAAATTAAACTCATTGTTTAATCCGTGAGGTTGCATACTATTTAAATAGAAGATCCACATCTTCTCCTTCTGGTACAGTATCCGATCGAAATCTCCACGTCTATGGGGCAAGTTAAGTTTATATATGCCTTTAACCTTAAGGTCATCTGGTTTCCCCTTGTGCTTTTCAAGAAAGTGCAAAGATAGGGGTCGGTCGTCATCCTTATTGAGGATGCTCTGGATGTGTTCGCCAATCCTGACTCTCAATTCCCTTTTAGTCTTTCCAACATAGATAAGGCCACATGGGCAGGTCAACATATATATCACCCGTGTGGTCATACAGTTAATAAAACTGTTGATTTTAAACTGTCTTTGATTGTCAGGGCTGGCGAACACATCCGTTCTATCCACATATCTACATACATGACACCTACCGCAGCGGTACATGCCTTTTAATGGTGGGAGGTCAGTAAGCCAATTACGTTTATTGGGACGGTTATACTCCGAGTGTACCAAGCGATCCCTCAAATTTGTTGCTCGACGAGCAGTAAGCAGAGGTTTTTTGCTGACCAGCTTTCCCAAAATGGGGGCCTCAGATAGGATGTGCCAATGGCGGCCCAGGATCTCCTTAATTTGGTCCCACTGTGTGCCAAACTTAGTGATGATTCTTAAGGGAGGGTGGTTTGAGATTTCACCTTTTTCTTTTTTGGTTTGGTTCGTCAGTAGGGTAGATCTGTCTGTTTGCAATGCTCTTTTTTTAGCACGTCTGATACATGTATGTGAGTAACCTCTGTCACGAAACCTCCCATAAAGGTCATGCATTTCCCTACGGAGGTCACCTTCCTCCGTGCAATTTCTTCGCGCACGGAGGAACTGGCCGACCGGGATGCCCCGTTTGAGGGGTGTAGGGTGGTGACTGGAAGCCAGCAGTAGTGTATTCGCTGCTGTGTCCTTTCTAAAGGTTTTTGTATGCAATTTGTCATCTTTTACAAATACCGTGAGGTCCAGGAATGACAATTTGTTAGCATCAAAGGTGTATGTTAATTTAATATTGCGGTCGTTGTCATTGAGCTCCTCAATGAATCGTATCAATGCAGCCGAAGAGCCGTCCCAGATCATGATTACGTCATCGATGTACCTCAGCCACAGACGGCAGTGGCTGAGGTACATCGGCGAGGAATATACGCATTCGGTTTCCCAAAGGCCAAGATGTAAGCAGGCATATGATGGGGCCCATGGGGCACCCATCGACGTGCCTCTGATTTGTTTGTAATATGTCCCAAGAAACTGGAAATAGTTATTTGCTAACATAAATTGCAATAGGTCAATGATGAATTCATTTTGCCCTGCTAATAGTGGGAATTTACTGTCCAAAAAGGATTGTGTCGCTTTTAGCCCCCATCTATGGGGAATTGATGTATATAGCGACTCTACGTCGATTCCCACAAGTAGCATGCCTTTAGGTAAAGATATATTTTCCAGTCGCCTTAAAACATCCCGTGTGTCCTGGACATACGATGGTAACTCATGTACAAGTTCTTTAATCAAAGAGTCCACATATTTCCCGACCCTCTCAAGGGGACCCCTGACAGCCGAGACTATCGGTCTTCCCGGAGGGTCGGTAATAGACTTATGTAATTTGGGGATGGTATATAGGATGGGAGTATTGAAGTCACTGACACTTAGATATTCACATTCTTTTTTGGTAATTAAGCCTTCTTCTTGGGCTAACGCAAGTTTAAAATTCAAATCTGACACCATTTGGGGAAAGGGGTTCTGATGTAGCCTTAGATACGTGTACTCGTCCCGGAGGAGACGCATTGTTTGTTCCTCATACATGGTATGGGACATGGGGACCGTATTGCCTCCTTTGTCACTTGCTTTAATTACTATGTCCTTTGCATCTTCTAATTCCCGTAAGGCCCTTCTCTCTTCCCGACTGAGATTGTCATGTCCCTTGTATTCCCAGTTAACCCCCGCAAGGTCCCTTTTGACCTGTTCCAAAAAGAATTGGATATGTCTATGTTTGGACAGGGGGGCATTTTTTGGGATTTAATCGTCAGTTGGGATGGGCGAGGGCAGTTAGATGATGACTGGGTGACTTGCTCTTCCAAATTCCATTCTTGGTTTTCATCAAGGAGGGCAATCAGTGCCTCAAGGGAATCCCGTTCTTGTTTGTCTAACTGGTCCATATCAGTGCATTGGGTGTTCCTATTTGCATGCCAGTATCTAAATATTAATTTCCTCAAAAACAAATTGATGTCCTTGAAGACCTCAAATTCACTCATCGTTGTGGTGGGGGAGAAAGATAGGCCCTTCTGTAACAGGGAAATATGGTGATGATTGAGAGGAAAGTCTGATAAATTTACAACTTTCAGGTCTGGACATGATTTTTCTGAATGCTGGTTGGGTGAACTCAGTGGGCTGTCTAAAACTTGCGTGATCCTGATCTTAGTTCCCTTTGGCTTTCTCTTCCCTCTCTTCCCTTTCCCGGTTTCCTCTGTTGGTTTGGGCCTGAGTTTTGGTCATAGATATAGTGGGTTGGGTGCCTATCCTGGGGGCGTCGTCCCCTTCCTGATCTAAAAAAGCCACGGTTTTCTCAGATGGTTCAGGGTCGCTATCTGTGGACATATGTCTGGACCCAGATGTGTCTGATCGAGTTCTCCTACCCCTACGTGATCTACTTCTCCCTCTAAATACTGTGGGGTCAAAAATATCTCCCTTCTCCCAATCAAGAAGATTCTGTTTGAATTTTTCTTGTTTGGTGGACTTAAGAATTTTCTGAGTTTTTTCAACCTCCTTTTTGAGCGAGTCATTGTATTTATTAAAATCCAGGTCATTCTTGTACGGTTCTAGCAGCTGTGCACTGATGTCGATCTC